>BSBN01000396.1:1773778-2977556 GCA_027924645.1 Cunninghamia lanceolata | reverse complement strand
CTAACTAAACTTTTAAACAGTGGTGATAGTAATATTTAAATTATAGATTTATTTCTTTATTCCGACTGAAAGATTCCGGAATTTCTATGTAAACTTATAAGATTCCAATTTAGAATCTTTATTAAAAAAATCAAATAGTCACTCCACAAATTAAAGAAACCAAAAAAAAGAAGGTGAAAGGAATAATTAAAAAAAAAACACGCTGGATGGAAAGAAAGGTGGATACCAGTTTCAAAGAAGCCATCACTATGCTAAGATGAAAGAAAGAAACGTTACATAATGGCATATGAAAAGACGCACATTCAATCTATTTATATTGCCTCCTTCCCTAATTTTTTTCACATGTATAACGAACATATCAAATTGTAGGATTTGAGGTGAGATGCGGTGAAAGGGAGTGCGATAAATCGCTAAAAAAAATAGGCACCTCGAGGAGGATATCTCTTGACTTACTTTAGATATATTTTTTAAATATAAATATACTAGTAACATTTTATGCAGCCTGATAGAAATGACTCATGTTATATGTTCTTTTTACAATTAATTTAATTTTGAATATCAATTTGATTCTAGTTATTTAACGTTTTCAATAATACATTTTGTTGTGTCTATTTTATTTAAAAATCTGATTATACTAGACTTTATTTCAAATAAATATTTGTAAACATTAATAATTATTTCATTTCAATTTATTCATTTAAGAGTATTATCAATGTGATATGTACATGTACAGTTTTGAAAAGGAGCTGCCGTCTGTTGATATATTTATCTGTACAGCCGATCCAACTAAAGAGCCTCCACTCAATGTTGTGAATATTATACTCTCCAATCTCGCTCATCATTATCCGACAGAGAAACTATCATGCTATGTCTCAGATGATGGAGGATCCCCACTCACTTTATACTCTCTGTTGCAAGCTTCACGGTTTGCAAAGTTTTGGGTCCCTTTCCGTCCCATGTATTCCATTGAACAGAGATGCCCGGATGCATATTTCTGTGAAAGTGATGATTATACAAATAAGAGTTCGAGGATGGCAAGGGAACGAGAAAAGATCAAGGTGAGGTATAAGTAGATTGATCTACGTCATAGGATATTCCTCAATCACAAAACATATGTCCTGCTGAAGAGATTACTATTTTAGGAAGTAGTATTGATGGTTTTTATTGTTAGCATGACTTTATGGGTTGTTTTCTTGTGTTGTAGAATATGTACGTGGACATGAAGTATTCCATAAATATCGTTGTGGAAAGGGGCACCGTTCCGGGAGATAAATGCAATGATCACAAAGGCTTCAAAGAGTGGAGCTTTGGAATGAGTTCACGGGATCATCCCAGTATTGTTGAGGTCACAAAATGTTTCTGATTTTGACAGAGAATCACTAGTTCATATTGACCATAGTTATCTGCACACATTTTCCATGTTCTTGTAGAGGCATATTTATTATTTTTCTTTTGTACGTGAGAATTTGAAATTTATATATTGATGTCCACACTTAACCAATTTAAGTGAATGAGGTGATGGAAGGTCAATAAGTATATCTAGGAAAAACGTCGAGCTTCAATTGCCACAAGGACTTCTACCACTTTCCTCAAATATTTTTTTTGTGCTGGTTATACTTAGCACTCACATCAGCTGTTAAGCATGAGACGTACTGATTATTTTATTAAAATGGCTTGCAGATTCTGCTAGAGAAGGGAAAGAACATTGATATGGAGTGGAATGATTTGCCTAGTCTTCTGTATGTGTCCCGTGAAAAGCGACCTGGACACCCACAGAATTTTAAGGCCGGTGCTCTTAATGTTTTGGTAGTGTCCCTCTCATAAACCCTCACTCAACTCTAGTGAATAACAGTCATGCTGATTGGTGTTAAACCATGCTTGCAGATCAGAGTCTCTGCTATGATGAGCAATGTTCCATTCATTCTTACTTTGGACTATGACATGTGCGCCAACAACTGTAAGGCACTTCGTGAAGCTATGTGCTTTTTCATGGACTCTCAAACTGGGCATCAGCTTGGATTTGTACAGTTTCCCCAAAGGTTTCATGGCATTACCAAAAATGATTTATATGGCAATCATCTCAAGAGACATTGCGATGTAAGTATCAGTATTAGTTGACACATTACGTGTGGACACATTAACTGTTTAGTCCCCCCGTACAACGCATCTGCTAATGCCACAACACATCCATTACTAAGAACAATTTGTGTCCCTGTATGCTGATACAATACATATAAAATATGTGTGGCATAGTTAGTTTGTGAAATAAATATTCCATACTTTATTTGTTGGACTTTTATGTCAAGAAAATATTTCAGGGGACCTAAGTTTGTTATCTCTAATTCTCTTTTCATTACTTTTTTGAAATCAACAATGAAGAGGTCACTATTTCTTGTGAAAATTATATCATCTACATACAAAACAAATCTCTCCATGAGCTACTTTGATGTAGAGTGTGGGATCACTGTTGTTTTTGCTAAAGCTGTTACTTAGTAGATATGAATCTATTATGTTGTACCATGCCCAAGGTGCTTGCTTAAGCATGTGGAGAGATTTTAGGATCATATATACTTTGTCTTCTTGCCATGAGACTTCATAGCGAAGTGGCTGCTCTACATACACCTCTTCTTTAAATACTCCACTTAGGAAGGTTGACTTCACATCCATTTTATATACTTTCCATTTGTGGTGGGTTTCTATTGCTAATACAATCCACACTTATTCTAGCCTTGAAATTGGTGAATATGTATCATCATAATCTCTTCCATGATGTTTGTATCTATTAACAACTAGCTTTGTTTTATGCCTTTCAATCATTCCATCAATGGTGCTTTTGGTCTTAGGGATCCACTTAACACTAATCACTTGTTTACCCTTAGGTAAAATAGTTAGCTCCCATTTTTCATTTCTTTCTATAACATCCAACTCTTCATCCATGGTCTTACACCAATTCTCCTCTTTCAAGGCTTCCTCAAAATACATTGGATCACTATGAATAAATAATGCAAAATCTAAATTTTCATCAAAATTAGCATACTTGGTTCTATCATAATTTTTTCTCACACTCCTTGTCCTCTGTGGTATGAGTGAGATGAGAATAGGATCTAAATTTCCTCTAGAGCTACTAGACTACTAGGCTGATGAAGAAGGCCAAGTGCTGAAATATTCACCCTGCTGAAAGGTTCAAGAGCTACTATCCTTTGGAGCCATACGAAAGTTTCTTTAGGAGTTACTATCTTCTAGAGATGTTGTCCTCTAGACCGTCTTCATTTTCAAAGGGTATTGTGACTGAAATACCTATGGGTCTATCCACCGTTCCATCCCGTGATTCATTCTCAATGAATTCAACATCCCTACTGATCACCACTTTCTTAGTGATGGGATTATATAGTTTGTAGTCTTTAGACTCTTCACTGTAGCCTATGAAAATGTATTTTCACCTTTATCATCAAATTTCTACCTTTTCTCCTTTGGCACAAATACATATGCCCCACACTCAAAGATTATTAGGTGCTCCACACCCCATTTGTTGTTTGTTCACACTTTTTATAAAATCCTATCATGAACAACTTTTGTGGGGCACCTATTCAATATTGAAATATGGTGAGCACCTACATATTACATTATTGCACAGAAATAATGAAAGTAGATAATAGAATATTGATGATTTTCTGATTTCTATTACAATGTAGGGAATTGGCTTTTTAAAGCTTTATTATTCCCGTATATAACTTCTTACGGGAAAGTAACTTCCCAGAAACTAACCAACTAATTATTTACTTATATTTATTTAACTAACAATGTAATACTATTATTATGGCAACATTCCCCCCTTATTACATTGTTCATGTAATAGTACCAAGGTACCCCCCTTAATGCTAAAATACTCAACAAAACTGATTACATAATATGAATACATATTTTGTAGAAGATCTTCCCCCAAAGAACAAATCTTGAACCAAGTGAGGCTCCATCATGTTGTCTCGTCTACCCTCGGAAAGACATAGCTTCGAGTTGTGTTCTTGAGCTCTTTAGTCCCAAGCTCTCAAATCACAGAGTCTTGAATTATTCGACAATGGCCCCTAAGAAATATGACAGATCTCTGCCATATTGTCTAGTGACCGCAAAAGGGTATAATTCAGGATCATATACTCTTTGAAGCTCACTGGACAACAATCCATATTGAGCTCAACACCAAACCCCAAACCTGTCTCCAAAACAAAATCTTCACAAAACATACATTCTTCAAATCTGTTAGCTCCATCGGCATCAACAAAGAAAAACAAAACAACCAAAACCAAAAATGCTTCTCATGCAAAGCATCATCTCAAAATGAGAAGCTAACTCGAGATGATGGAAAATCCTCCATCCTCCGATGCCGCCAGCCTCCAATATAACCCTGTTACACTTTAACCAATTGATATCTTTGATGAGTCTTTGGAGGCCTCCTCAAAAATAGAAAAGATGGCTTCGTCAACTAAAACATTGATGGGCAAGTAATTTTCTATCTTTTGTTGTTGTTGTTTACCACATACCATTGACAATGCATCCATATCTACTTTTCTGTTAATGAACATACCGTCCATGATTATTTTACAATGTTTGAGCCCCTTTTTTATACTCCACAGAATAGCCACTCGTTATTTCTTCTTATGAAAATGGATGTTCTAAATATCCAAATGATAGAAGCTATAGAGGGTAGTTAATAACAACAGAGGGAAATGCAATTATAGAAATACTGGCCGCTGTATAGAGTGAAAATAATGCGTGCCCTTTTGATCGCACAACATGTACAACTAACTCCTCAAAATTGCAACTATCAACAATGATTCAATGAACAGAAATGCCAAATTGTTCCTCTACAAACAAACACAAAAATATTGCAAAAACTTTAACTTACAAATGGGTCATTCCAGCCCCCTATACTATTGTTGAGGGTCGTGTATACCGAGAGAACCAATTTCTTTTGTGTCTTTGTTCTTTCAATCAGCAATTTCTTTGCAAAGAGATCCCATTGTGATATGATAGACTAATACAAGTGGCTACAAATGTATCAAAGTGAGTTTACTGCCTCTTATATTAATCTTCATCCAAAAATTTAAACCAATGTATGGTAGGAACCAAATCAATAGTAGCGGGTCTCCAAATGGCAGACAATAGTGGCAGGCCTTGTCTTTTACACGCTAGATGCAACAATGAAAAAAAAAATTTCTTGCTTTTCACTGCCTGGGTAAAAAATTACTTTTCATGGCCTCGGTAAAAATTTCTTTTCACATTCTAATTCAGCTTCATGCGCAATGGTTGCTCTTGGCTGATTTCTCCACAGATATGCTTTCTGCACCCAAGGCAAGAAAAAATAAACTCACGCCTCAAGATATCCTCCTCAGAGATGACGTTGTTCTCTTCACTAGTCAAGTGGCGTATTCTCTTCGCTGGTCAAGTAGCAACATGCATATGATACTCTCATAGCATGTATGAATTGCCATTTGCTAATATCATAGGCACGTGATCATATTGCTTTGATACCGTATTGAAATATGGTGAGCACCTACATATTACGTTATTGCACAGAAATAACAAAAGTAGATAATAGAATATTGATGATTTTCTGATTTCTATTACAATGCAGGGAATTGGCTTTTTAAAGCTTTGTTATTCCCGTATATAACTTCTTATGGGAAAGTAATTTCCCAGAAACTAACCAACTAATTATTTACTTATATTTATTTAACTAACAATGTAATACTATTATTATGGCAACATTCAATAGGTAAACTACTATTGCTGCAACTTCACCACAATAATCATTTAGTAGTATGTTTACCTTTAGCATAATTGTTTCCATCTCTTGGATGGTTTTATTTTTCATTTAAGCCACTCCTTTTTGTTGTGTAGTGTACCTAGCTGTAAATTATTTTTCTATGCCTTCATTCTTGCAAAAAATTAGAAATCCTTTAGATATGTACTCTCTCCCTCTATCCATTTTAAGGACTTTGATATAGTGGCCACTTTGTTTATTAGCCAATGCCTTAAACCATTTGAATTTCTTGAAAAATTCTAATTTGTTCTTCAAGAAATACAACTAAGTTTTTCTGTTGTAGTCATCTATGAATAATAAATAAATATTGCCAGACAAGGTGTGGGTTTTCATGGGGCCACACAAATCTGAGTGCACTAGCTATAATGGTGTTCTTTCACTCCTAGAATACCCTGATTAAAAGGGTTTTCTATGTTGTTTACCTAGGATACATGTTTCACATTTTCTATCGGGCTTTACAATTGTTGTATCCCCCTAACCATGTTTTTTCTAGATAAAAGACTTAAGCTAGAATAACTTAAATGCCCATACTTGAGATTCCATAGATTGGATGAGTCTTTGATGATTGTCTTAAAGGCTAACTATTGTAGGCCTATTGACTATGATGGAAGTGCGATTTGCATTTTGAGGGGGAACATTTGAGTTTTCATCATTTAAACCATTTCAATTACTTTCTTGCTTCCATCCTTTTCAAAGATGATGCATTCCATATTCTCCATCAGAATTCTATAACCATTTTACACCATCTATCCAATACTCAATAGGTTATATTTTATGCCTGGAGAATAATACACATCTGAGATATTCCTTCTTTTACCATGCTTGGTTTGGATGATGACTATGCCTCTTCGCATGACAGGAACATTTTCATTGTTCCCCATCTTGACTTCACTTTTTATGTTGTTATCTATGGAGGAAAATAATTTTTTGTTGCCACTCATGTGGTTGTTGTAGGTGTTGTCCAAATACCAGACTCTAACACTATTCTGCTCAACAAGATTGCATACAATAAACACATTTGACTATTTTAATTTTCTAGTCTTGCTCTCTTTTGCTACATGATCATTTTGACTACCTTGGCCATGTTGTTTCTTCCTACACTCACTAGCATAATGACCAAATTTGTGACAATAATAGCACTGCACATTACTTTTTTCATACCTTTGGTTTGAATTGATGTTCCTTTTCTTATCTTGGGAGTCTTTTTGTGAGGTTCTAACTCCTTTCTTGTCTTGGGAGTCTTTTTGTGAGGTTCTATCTCCTTCTTGGTTGTTTTAGACTCCTCTTCTGGAGTAACCTCTTCCTCTCCCTCTTTGACCACTACCTTTATTGTTTCTTCCTCTCCCTGTACGCCAACAACTGTAAGGCACTTCGCGAAGCTGTGTGCTTTTTCATGAACTCTCAAACTAGGCATCAGCTTGGATTTGTACAATTTCCCCAAAGGTTTCATGGCACTAACAAAAATGATTTATATAGCAATCATCTACCTACTGTATTCCAAAACGAAACGTGTTTCAGGGTCACGCGCCTGTTAATTTGAACGATACTATTGTCCAACACAAGAGATGGGTCGCAGGCCTGTTCGAGATTTTTGTGAGTAAGTTTTGCCCATTTGTGTATGGGATTCACCGGATTAGTATTACATAGAGAATGTGTTACAGGTATTACTGTTTATGGGCTCCATCCTACTTGCCTATAATCTGCTACGGTTTGGTTCCAGCATTATGCACGCTCTGCAGAACAACATTATTTCCTGTGGTAACTTTTTTCCTTTTCTATGATTGTTCTATATATGTTGTCAATATATAGAATCATTATCATGTAAACTGTTGGTTGGTTGAGCACAACAATGAGCTGTTTATGGACAACGAGCATGACTAAATAGTCAGCACAACGCACTGATGATATAAAGTGGTTTGAGCTCCTCTTTTTTCTAACCCACTTTATATCCAAATAAAAAATGATCTCTCTGTTATTCTTCGACTGATCAACATTAGCTTTTTGTTTCTTCTTTTATAGATTTCAATCCCATGGTTCCTCCTCTTCATGTTTCTATCACTATCTGCATATTCATATAGTCTAGTAGAGTTTCTTGCAGCGGGAGGTTCGGTAAAAAGTTGGTGGAACGACCAAGGGATGTGGATGATGAAAGGCGTGTTATCCTATATGTTTGGATTCATTCAAGTCCTTTGCAAATTATGGGTACTTCAGAAGTCAGTTTCGAGGTAACAAGCAAAGTATCAGACAGTGAAGCAATCGAAATGTACGAAGCTGAAATTTTTGAGTTTGGGGTGGCGTCTAGCATGTTTATTCCTTCGACAACTTTGGCAGTGATAAATTTGATAGCGTTGATGAGCGGAACAGCACAGGTATTAAGGGAAGGGTATAGCGGTGTAGAGGGTATGTTTTTGCAACTGATGTTGGTGAGCTTCGTAGTTGTAAATAACTATCCAATATTGGAGGGGATGTTGGTGAGGAAGGATAATGGACGTATGCCGACATCCCTCACAGTCTCCTCACTTCTAGCTGGTGTGCTTGTGTGTTTTGTGGCATCAAATACACCATCCTGGTAAATGCACATTCAATGAACCCAAATCTCTCAACTGTTTTACTTTAGAAAGCTATTATTTGTTTTGGGGAAGTCAGTTTAGTTGGTCTTTAGTAGCATGTTGCGTGAAGGTAATCAATTCTTGAGCGAGGCTTATCATGTCGTGGTAGTTTTTGAGAGGGTGGGCACAAAATATAACTTATCCATTGATCAGGTGTGCTGCTAGAGAGGGAATTCTTTATCCGATCCATTGAATGTGTTCAATCATTGCACCAATGTTAATTCAACAATATAATGAGTTGTTTAGTAAGGCTTATTATAAATTTTTTAAAGGAATTTTTAATATTTGTTTTTTAAATATCTTATTTTCTTAATAAATATCTTGTTGTTATTAGGTTATTTAATAAAAAAAATAATGATATTTTATTTCAAGGTTTTAACCGCGCAGTTTTTGAGTCAAACACATGACCCATATTTCATGAGTAGTGGTTCACATTAACCCATCTCTCATGTTAATGAATGGTCCACTTAGCACTCATTGCATCTAGGTGATGCACATAGGGGTGAAGCATCGGGACTTCCTGAGAGGTCACCCATCCCAGTACTACTCCGACTCAAGCGCGCTTAACCATGGAGTTTCCCCCAAGATCAAGCCCACTTAGCTTGCTACCCCATTTGCAAAACCTTCAGCAAGTGTTGTGCCTTATGAACCATTCATTATAAAGCCCCTTTAGCTCATCAATTGATAAGTAGGAGATATTTTTCGCAACATGTCAAATTATGATATTTTATTTCAAGGTTTTAACTGCGTAGTTTTTGAGTCAAACACATGACCCATATTTCATGAGTAGTGGTTCACATGAACCCATCTCTCATGTTAATGAATGGTCCACTTAGCAATATCTCCTTTGACATGCTGCGAAAAATATCTCCTACTTATCAATTGATGAGCTAAAGGGGCTCTATAATGAATGGTTCATAAGGCACAACACTTGCTGAAGGTTTTGCAAATGGGGTAGCAAACTAAGTGGGCTTGATCTTGGGGGAAACTCCATGGTTAAGAACACTTGAGTCGGAGTAGTACTGGGATGGGTGACCTCCTGGGAAGTCCCGATGCTTCACCCTTGTGTGCATCACCTAGATGCAATGAGTGCTAAGTGGACCATTCATTAGCATGAGAGATGGGTTCATGTGAACCACTACTCATGAAATATGGGTCATGTGTTTGACTCAAAAACTACGCAGTTAAAACCTTGAAATAAAATATCATAATTTGACATGCTGCGAAAAATATCTCCTACTTATAAAAAAAAAATACACATAATTTTTCTTTTTAAAGTGATGTCATATAAAATATAAGTGAAAGTGATCAAGCACACAAGTCTGTTTATACCATTTATAAATAATTATTTTTAAAAATGGTTTTTTATTTAAATTAAAAGTCATAAAAATTTGAAAAAAAGCTACTCTTATGTGTGAATTAAAGTTATGGTGTCTATCTTTCAAATATATTTTTTTCTGCATTACATGTATTTAATTTATTTTCTAGGTGACATTCCATAATAGGCCTTGAAAGAAAATACAACTGAAATTTACTTAATCTAATGTCAGAAACAATGCAAGTTATATCTACAATAATTTTAGTAGGGTAATATCTATGAATACATGATATATCCTAGAAAATTCTCATAAAAGAAAAACCCAACCTCTAAAGTAGATCTATGAAGAAGGTTTTAGCTTTAGATGAGCATGAGTACTACTTAGAGGCTATGAAATATGAAATAAAGGCCTTGGACAAATGTGAGAGATGGGATCTACTTGATTTTCTTACATGGAGGAAAGACATTGGATGCAAATGGATATTTAAAAATAAACTTAGAGAAAATGGTAAGTTGGAGTGGTATAAGTATTAGTTAGTAGCAAAAGGTTACTTGTAGGTTGAAGAAGTGGATTTCAATTAGATTTTTTCTCTCGTGGCTAAACTAACCTTTATTAGATTCCTTTTATCAATTGTTGTGGCTTTGGATTTAGAAGTAGAGTAAATGGATGTTAAAACAACTCTTTTACATAGGGATCTTAATAAAGAAATATTTATGAAACAACTTGATAATTTTGTGGTGAATGGACATGAACACCTAGCTTGTAGGTTAAAGAGATCTTTGTATGATTTGAAGTAATAATTGAGAATGTGGTGTCAAAAATTTGATGCTTTCACATTGAATAATGACTTTATAAGAAGTGAAGAAGGTTGTTAGTAGTCGATTACTAATCATTATATTATTATTATTATTATTATTATTATTTGATCCGTAAGCTAGGCATAAAGGAGTCATACCCCATTAAAATTTAGAACCTAAAATTTGTAAAGAATGCATGTCCTTGCCACGAGGGGTGCAAATAGCAACCAACAGTAGTTGTGCTAACAAATCGTCCCTATACTATTCACAATATGAATAATTTATTGTACTCTCAGCATACCCCTTAACATGGATATTATCACCCTGTCCATGATGTCTCCCTTTCAAGGAAGATTTGAGCAACATTTGGTGCTTTCCTATAGGAGACTTTTTCCTCTTAATCTTTGTCCATCGATGCTTAGATTGAGGATGAACCAATGTGCTTTGGTCCACATCATCTATGGGAGACTTACTCCTCTTACCTTCTATCCTTGCCTGATCAGATTGAATTTCATCCTTGAAACAACGTCCTTCCAACACTAAGATGAATGAAGAAGTAGCAACTAAAAAATCTATAAGCTTGGAATCCTCTTTCCAAAAAGAATTTTTTGAGATTTCTGGGGTGGCAATGTTATTAGAGTCCCTATTTAGATCCCCTGCACCTGAAACATGGAGATTGTCCAAAGGAAAAGAAGGCTTTGTATTTGAGAAGACTGGTAGTGGGGCCTCAAAGGAACTCAGCTCTATCTGAGGAGTAGAAGGTATCATGTAATGATGAGGCTCAAATCTAATCAACCAAGTGGGAGTACTGCGGGAAGCCTAATTTCCCATGCCCTTTGGGCATAGAGGGGTAAAATTATCTATTGAGAAACACCTTCTACATCTAAAGGTGATCTTTTCGTAGTCTACTTGGTGTCTCCATTTTCTCTCACCTACTAATAAAGAGATCTCAGTAGGTAGACTAATGGAAAATTTTGTCTCCAGACAAATCTGAGCATAGGTGAAGCTCACATAGTTGATCTTGTCTCCTCTAAAGCACATAAAATTTTCCCAAACCATTACCAATGGTCTGTAGACATTCCAGCTCCCAAAATTGGAAAGGAAGGTATGGTAACCGTGTTGGCATAACAATGGTATTACATTGTTAATTGTCATTTTGCAATTATAAATTTGTTATATAGTTATGTGAATTGTATCAACAGTTATGTGAACTACATTGTGTCCTTGCCTTGTATAAATCCACTACATTGTATCATTTCAAATCAATCAAAAAGGTTACTACCCCTTTCATATGGTATTAGAGTACTTTTCGGTCATGGAGAATAGTATAGTTTATTTGTATAAGCATTAAATATTGCAGACATTAAAACGATTACCACCATGGAAGCAAATGTAGAGTTGCAGTTTCATACAACAAATATTTGATTCCCAGATGTGTAAGCTACAAGACTTTCACATCCATTTGAAGGTGGAAATGATAGACAAAATGGTGGTGGAGAATACGAGGCGCACCAGGCACTTGAGATTAATAGAAAAGTTGAGGCAAACCATTGGAAATATCTTGCCGAAAGGGAGAACAATGGAAAGACAAAAAGGTATTTTTTTAAAACAAATATGGGTGTGAAGATTGTGTCATATTTTTAATGGATATTTAATTTGGGGTGCAATTTGGACTCATCTGATTATACACAAGCAATTATATGAATCATTGTTTAATCTTCCCAACTATAATTTGTATTGCATTTACTAAAGATGTGACATAAGTAGTTATGGGCGGTTATGATTAGTTTGAAGGAGATTGCGTAGAGGAAGAATAGATAAGAATAGTGTTGGCAGAGTATAACTAGCACAGTGAAGAATATTATTATACTTTGAATGCAGTTTCAAACACTTAGAGAAAAATGAGGTGTTTTGATCTGAAGGCATTTTGAAAGCACTTGCTTTCTATAAAAAGCAAGATAAAAAGGGCATATGGTGAAGTAAGTACAGGAGAAGAAACTAGCAAATAGATCAATTGGTGAAAGATATATAATTGTTTTAAGTGATCACAGGTTACAAGTTCAAAACTCACAATGATCTAAGAGCATTAATTTTGTGCTAAGAACTATTTGAAATGCTATAATTTTATTTGGAGTAATAAGGTAAAAATTGTTAAAGGCTTAATTTGATGAATGTTTAATAATATCTTGGAGATATAAGGTTGATTAGTGTATGGGTCTATCATTGGTTCAAATTGACATTATCATCTTTTAATCATGAATGCACATATGTCAAAGATCACTTATGCTTTTAGGGACATTTTTCTATTCCTGATGAGGCCTCCAAAGACTCATCCAAGACATCAGTTGGTTAAAGTGTAACAGGGTCATATTGGAGGCAGGCGGCATCGGAGGATGGAGGAATTTTCATCATCTCAACTTAGCTTCTCACTTTTAGATGATGCTTTGTATGAGAAGCATTTTTGGTTTTTGTTGTTTTGCTTTTCTTTGTTGATGCTGACAGATTTGAAGAATGTATGTTTTGTGAAGATTTTGTTTTGGAGATGGGTTTGGGATTTGGTGTTGAGCTCAATATGGATTGTTGTCCAGCGAGCTTCAGAGTATATGATCGAGAATTATACCCTTTCGCAGTCACCAGACAATGATAGAGATCTGTCATATCTCTTAGGGATTGTTGTCAAATAATTCAAGACTTTGTTATTTGAGAGTTCGAGACTAAAGAGTTCAAGAACATAGTTCGAAGCTACAACTTTCTGAGGGTAGACAAGATAGCATGATGGAGCCCTGCTTGGTTCAAGATTTGTTCTTTGGGAGAAGATTTTCTATAAAATATGTATTCATATTATGTAATCAGCTTTGTTGAGTATATTAGCATTCAGGGGGGGTCGCTTGGTACTATTGTAGGAACAATGTAATAAGGGGGGAATGTTGGCATAACAATGGTATTACATGTGGGGATCGAAGGATGGATACCAAATTTCTAAAATGTTGGCATAACAATGGATCAAATCAATCAATAAAGTTACTGCCCCTTTCAAACCTAACCTAGAGGAAGGAAGAATTGAAAATTTCTATGCGGGGATCGAAGGATGGATATCAGGCCTTCATGCATAAGAAATCGCCCTAAAACAACCATGGGCCATTTTTAATGCCTTTTCCTTGTCATCAAGGGATTCAAACTCAAGGATGAAGAAGTTCATAGCACAAGGGAAAATGCTGATCTCATCATCCAATCCATCTTTCCAATGAGTTGTGATCCATGCATGTAGATCACACAGCTTAGGCCATGTTTTAACAAATCTACAGATGAGGGTGTGGTCTTGGAGGAAATCCTCCCTATCATGGATAGGTCCATCTATGCGAATCTTAGGAATGTGCCCCGAATGGTGTAGAGAAATCAAAGACTATTTATTGCCACATCCAACATCAGCGCTGCCTACAACACCATGCCCATCTGTTACGCCCCCCTTCTAGGAAGCTGAAACCCTAGAAGGCCAAGGTGAAGCTTTAGACTGGCACCATGGGCTAGGGTTTATGTGTGATAGAGTGGATGTCCTAACACTTCTTTGCAAGACCCTTTTCAAATATAAACTATGCCCAAAATTTTGATCAGATCCCACACACCAGGATGCCTTCACTCTAGCTTGACCCTTATAGAGGGAGTCGACACCTACACTAGGAGGATTCACAACTTGAGAAAGGATAGGACCAGTGTATGGAGCAGTAGAAGCAAAAAGTTCCATTGGATCTATTTAATTATTATCTTATATGTTGATGATATGTTTTTTTGGAAATGATAAGAGAATGATTAGGCAATTTAAGGGTCAAATATTTGGTACATTTGATATGAAATATTTAGGGGTTGCAAAATATATCTTGGCTATGGAAATCAATAGGGATTAGGTTAACAAAAAATTATGGTTAAATCAAAAGGCGTATGTTACAACTATTTTGTAGTGTTTTTCCATGCATGATTGTAAACTAGTTAGTATTCTCTTTTCATCTGGCACAAGTATATATCTAGAATAATGTCTTAAAATAGATGATGAACTTGAAAATATGTATACAAATTCATATGTTACTGATGTACGAAGTCTTATTTATGCCATCATCTATACAAGACTGGATATTGCCCAAGCAGTGGGAATTCTTAATAGATTTATAGTAAATCCTAGTAAAGAAAATTAGACTTATGTGAATAGCATTTTCAAATATCTAGGTGGGACTTCTAATCATCATATTTGTTATCATTGATCTATTGATGTAGGTAGGAGGATTGATTTGTAGGGCTTTGTTGATATAGATTGGGTTGGTGATCTACAATGTAATAGGTCTATAAGTGGCTATGTCTTTACTTTTCTTGAAGGAGTAGTTAGTTGGATAAGTAAATGATAACAATTGTATTGTCCACTATAGAAGTAGAGTACATGGCTATGATGAATAATTGTAAGGAGGCAGTATGGCTAGAGAGATTGTGTTCAGGTATAGACTATTAGTGTAAATAACTGTTAGAATTGGATGCACCAATCAGAGTGCCATCTGTTTGGTTGAAAACCCAATGTATTATTCTCTTACAAAGCATATTGATGTTCAATATCACTTTGTCCAAGAGATGGTTGAGGGTGGCAAAGTCATGTTACAAAAGTTTTTACACCTCAACAAATGTTACATATTCCCTTACTAAACTTGTGAGCACAGTGAAGTTCAGTTGGTACAAAGAGGCCAAAGGCCTTACCTCTTCTAGAGCCATAAGTATTCTAATCCTTGTTATAATGTGTTATTCAAGAAACTTGATGACTATATCGATAGTGTAATTCTTATAAGATTGCGCTTATGTCCATCATGTAGAGTAATATATCACTAAAGTATGAACCTATGACATGTAGAAGAATTTGGATTACTAGAAATAAAAAAATCAAGGCCCCATTCAACAAAAGGATGAACCTTGCTAATAGTCTATAAATTCATAGCTATATTCCTCTATTTATGGGTTGAGACTTGGCATGTATGGAAATTATTGACATGTGCATGCGTATCCTTAAACACATGTAGCCAATAGTAGCTAGCCCTCAATCGTGTTTAGGGGCATGGATGCAGGGGCTTGGGCACTAGGACATGTGTGTTGGGTGCTAGATCGCAAGTGTTGGGATGCTTATACATAGGTTTTTTGATGCCTGTACATAGGCATTTTAGTGCCTGCATAGAGGCTTGTGCAACCACAACAAATAGGCCTGGACTCTGCCCAAATCACGCCTCCTCTGTGAGGTTTTCGCACCTCCTTTGTGAGGTTTCTGACATAGTAAATAGGGGCAGCTCCATATTGACCTTCTCTCTACCAAATCACACCTCCTCTTTGTCTGAATCAACCTCCTCTCTGACGGCCTCCTACAAATTATTAACACACAAAGAAAATATATAAAATAAATACAATTTCTATGCAATAAGAAGCAAACAATGCTTCAACCTGCCCATGTGCTCAATCTACTCTGATACGAAGAAGAAACTGACAATTTGTGAGATAGTTAAACAGGAAACAAAAGATTCCAAATCAAATACAAAGCATATAGATTGTATACAATTCAACACTCATAGATTAGTCATCAAGAAGAAGTATAAATAACAATGAAGGAGGCAACCACCAGTCACAAGTTGAGGAGATGACTCCCCCAAAATATGAGTGGTGGCAAGTTGTCATCTATAAAACTAGTGTGAGGTGGTTAGTTTGCTAACTACTTCTTGACACCTCAATATGACATGTGCCAAGCATGCATAACTAGGCTTAGCACCTATGAGGTATGTAAATAAATAAATACATAGACTAATAGAACTATGATTGCAACGTTGGGCCTATAAATTGTAGATGTTTATTATTTTTCCTCTCTATATTTGCAATTAGTGGTTTGGCATTGGAGATTTGTGGTTTGTTTGTGAGTTGTTTGAACCCATAGTGTATTGAAGAGTTGGAGGTCTTTGCAAAGGGGATCATTTGATATAAAGTTTTTAGAAAAGAGTGGTAAGGAGTGCGGCTAAGAGAGTAAAAGCATCTACATTTTCAACTGTGAAGTGAATGACTATGTATTATGAAATAGCAATTAAGTTTAGTTATACATTGAAGTGCAAAGTTATAAGTTTAAGTCTTCCAATATATTTTTTATTTCATATTGTCTTTTTGGAGATATAAGAAGTTTTATAAAGGGTTATTAATGTGAAAAGTGCGCATTTAAGGAAGATCTACTTTTTGAGACTTTCTAATTAGAGCTATAAGGACACATTGTATACGCATAAAGGTTACATTGTAAAAGGTGTATTATCAAGATAGAGTCTAACACTTTAAAATGAAACTTTTCTTTCATCACTTCATTCTTGTGTTTGTAGAGCTCTTAGTGCATTCCATGATACATTCAAGAGTAAGATTGAGGAGGTCAAATAGGAGGCTACAGACATTGGAGGATAGAGGAATATTATCATCTTGAGCTATCTTATTACTCAGAGATGATATTTTACATAAGAAGAACTTGTTCCACATGTGAGTCCCTTCATGGATCAAGAAGAGATTGGCATTCTTATGGTTTTTGAATAGTTGAGTATGTCTTAATCCACAAAGTTGGTGATTTTTATCTATGGATAGTTGATTATATCTCAATTCATAGACTTGCATGCGTGTATTTGTGGATACTTGAGTATGTCTTGATCCACAAAGGGAGCAATGTTACTATGGATAGTTAATGATTTACAAGGTTGGTGGTTCTTCTTGTTGATCATTGAGTGTGTAATGGTAGTGTACTTGTGAATAGTTGAGTATGTCTTGATTTACAAGTATTATTGGACAACCAGGACATTTTCTTAGACACAGGGAGTTTGGGTTGTTTTTAGGACATTTGGTGGTCACCTAGGGCATTTTGTTGGAGACGAGTAGTTTGGCATGTTTTAAGGAGATATGGTAGTTAGCTAAGACATTTTCTTGGACATGAGCAGCTTGAGGTGTTTTATGGAGATTTGATGGTTGGTTAGGCCATTTGCCTAGACATGAGCACCTTGGGGTGTTCTGGGTGAGCAAGGAGATTTGGTGGAGACCCTTTTGCAGATTTCTAGATGGGCTGATACAGTCAATCCATGTTGCAATTTTTTCATTCTCTTTTATTTTTTGTAATTGAAATCTTAAGGGCAGGTGTTGGAAAATTAAGGTTTACATTTTGTAATAGAGTCACCTTAGTGACCTAGTGCTGGCTTTAATGTTTCATTAGTTGGGAGTCAATTTCATATAAGTTAGGGTGTTTGGGGAAGTTGTAAGGAAACACTAGAATGCAATGCATTATAAGTATTTGCATCATACATTGTCAAACCCAAATTAAGTGAAATCAATTTAATATTTATTATTATCCTTTGGTGTTATTTAATGTGCGATTATGATTTAATTTTTAGCACTCTGTATGCTAAAAATCAACTAATCAATCATGATTTAATTTGGTGTTATTTTAAATAATCATGATTTAATTATCAAACTCAAAATCAACTAAACAATCGAGGAAGACTCTTTACTAACAAATCATATGTTCAATAATATTTAACAAATATTTTTTTCTAAAGAATAAACTCAACTTCAACTATACTAGTCATAATTGTGCCTAGTATGAATCAAACCTAGAGTCAAGGTGAGTCCTCACAATTTTAACCTTCATTGATCAATAAAATCACAATACGTTCAGCTTCCAAGAATTTGTTGATCTCAAACTATTATCCAACTACCCTAGAATCCTTGTTGTCATAGCCCATCTATCAACTAGCCAACAAATACTACTATTGTGAATAATACAAGAATACACAAACCCTAAATTATTATCATTTCTATATTATTCTAATAAACCATTAATGTCAAAGTTATAAATCATTTCTTTAATGCCTTACAACCAGTATGTAGGGTCCCGCCCAATTATTTGTGGTCCTGCCCAATTATTTCTGGCCATATGCAAGTCTCACATGGGGAACTAAATTATAATGGCCAGTGCAGTAACGCTGAGAGAATATTTCAGGGAAGTTTTATTCACACCAACCAGTAAAATTTGTCGTAGTAGATAGACCATGTCTGATTTATACAATCAACATGACCCACAATAAAGAGAAAAAAAGAATCCGAGGGATCTCATAAAGCCTTTCATATTAAAGTTTCAGTGTTCAAATCATGACAGGGTTTTAGAGTCTTGATATCCTAAAAATCTACGGTATAATTATGGCAAGCTAAAGTGAAGGACACTAACTCCACCTGTAAGTCTGAAACATAAACAAGTAAGTGACCTCCACTCACTCTTCGTTGGCGTTTTTCCCTGCTCAAAGCCCTATAAATAAAGATAAGCCCAGCAACAAAGATAAGCCCACAGTCCACTCCTTTTGAATTTAACGATATACTCTCTTCACAGTCCACTCCTTTTGAATTTTAAGATAAGCCCAGCACAAAGATGGAGTCCACAGGCTTCCCTCTTTACACAACAGTCGAAGAGCCCTATACTAACATACGCAGAGCTTATGCCTGCGTATACTTTGCTGCAATTCTGGGGCTTATATTTTATCGTATAGTTTATATCCCAAGTGAAGGTTATTTGCCATGGATGTTGGTATTTTGTGCAGAGTTAGGCTTTGCTTTCTTCTGGATTTTAGATCACGCGTCTAGGTGGCGGCCAGTCTCTCGCCACACTTTTCCACAGAGACTATCTAATAGGTATGGGGGACTTTTAGATCTGTTTTTGTTAACGTTAGGTCAATCATGTTTTTTCATCCGAAATAAACTTTTAAACAGTGGTGATAGCAATATTTAAATTACAGATTTCTTAACGTCTTACGCATTCTGATAGAAACGACTCATGTTATATGTTCCTTTTACAATTAATTTAATTTTGGATCTCAATTTGATTTTAGTTATTTAACGTTTTCAATAATACATATTTTTGTGTTTATTTTATTTAAAAATCTGATAAACTTGTATAAATTTATTATACTAGACTTTATTTCAAATAAATATTTGTGAGAACATTATAGATCCTCCACCTTTGGTGCTGTTCTTGATGTTTTGTCTATTAAGGCTTTAGACATTATGTTTTGATGGCCTCCTGAGACTGTATGAGTATGACTTTTACCCCTTCCTCTTTTTTGGTGAATATGTACTATTTATTCTTTAATATAAGTTGATTAGGAAATTTATTAAAAAAAACCAAAAAAAATTGTAAACATTAATAATAGTTTCATTTCAATTTATTCCATCTGTTTGACATTTCAAGAATGTGGGATCTAAGAGTATTATCCATGTGATATGTACATGTACAGTTTTGAAAAGGAGCTGCCGCCTGTTGATATATTTATCTGTACAGCCGATCCAACTAAAGAGCCTCCACTCAATGTTGTGAATACTGTACTCTCCAATCTGGCGCATCATTATCCCACTGAAAAACTATCGTGCTATGTCTCAGATGATGGAGGATCCCCACTCACTTTCTACTCTCTGTTTGAAGCTTCACGGTTTGCAAAGTTTTGGGTCCCTTTCTGCCGCAAGTATTCCATTGAACAGAGATGCCCGGATGCATATTTCTCTGAAAGTGATGATTATCCAAATAAGAGTTCAAGCTTGGCAAGGGAACGAGAAAAGCTCAAGGTGAGCTATAAATAGATTTCTCTACGTCATAGGATATTCCTCAATCACAGATCATATGTCCTGTTGAAGAGATTACTAATTTAGGAAGTAGTATTGATAGTTGTTATTGTTAGCCTGACTTTTATTGATTGTTTTCTTGTCTTGTAGAATATGTACGAAGACATGAAGTATTCCATAAATAGCACTGTAGAGATGGGCATCGTTCCAAAAGATAAATGCAATAATCACAAAGGCTTCAAAGAATGGAGCTCTGGAATGACTTCACGAAATCATCCCAGTATTGTTGAGGTCACAAAATGTTTCTGATTTTCACAGAAAATCATTAGTTCATATTGGCCGCAGTTATTTGCGCACATTTTTGCAGAGGCATATTTGTTATTTTTGTTTTGTACGTGACATTTGCAATTTATATATTGTTGTCTACACTTAACCTAATTAAGTGAATGGGGTTATGGAAGGTCAGTAATTATATCTAGAAAAAACGTCGAGCATCAAGTGCCACGAGGATGTTTACCACTTTCCTCAGATAAAATTTGTGTTGGTTATACTTAGCACTCACATCAGCTGTTTAGCATGAGTCGTACTGATTATTTTATTAAAATGGTTTGCAGATTCTGCTCGAGAAGGGAAAGGACACTGATATGGAGGGGCATGAATTGCCTACTCTTGTGTACGTGTCCCGTGAAAAGCGACCTGGACACCCACATAATTTTAAGGCCGGTGCTCTGAATGTTCTGGTAGTATCACTGTTTCCGTCTCATATACCCTTTCTCCACTCTAGTGAATAACAGTGATGATGATTTGGGTTAAACCATGTTTGCAGACTAGAGTCTCTGCTTTGATGAGCAATGCTCCATTCATTCTTACTCTGGACTGTGACATGTACGCCAACAACTGTGAGGCACTTCGTGAAGCTATGTGCTTTTTCATGGACTCTCAAACTGGGCAGGAGCTTGGATTTGTACAGTTTCCTCAAAGGTTTCATGGCATTACCAAAAATGATTTATATGGCAATCATCTCAAGAGACATTCCGATGTAAGTATCAGTATTAGTTGACACATTACGTGTGGACGCATGAACTGTTTAGTCCTCCCGTACAACGCACCTGATGTTTACTAAGAACATTTTGTGTCCCTGTATGCAGATACAATTCAAAGGACTAGATGGAGCGGAAGGTCCACTCTACGTGGGCACAGGATGCCTTCACCGCAGGGATGCCCTGTGTGGAAGTAAGAAACAAGAGAGTACCTCAAATTGTTTCGGTGACTCATTCGATCTTTCCTCTGGTTTAACAATGGTGAAAGCAAGCCCATCTAAGATGCTCAATGAAGCAAAAGTACTTGCCAAATGCAGCTACGAAGAGAATTCCCTCTGGGGGAAAAAGGTATATAGCAATTTGAATTATCAGTTTGACACATTAAATGGACCTGTCTGCACATTACATTACAAAAGAAAAAGCTTTTCTTCTGTTTCAGGTTGGCATGCTGTATGGATGTACATCGGAGGATGTGTTGACAGGATTTGTGATACATTGCAATGGGTGGAAATCTACATACTGTATTCCAAAACGAGACGCATTTCAGGGGCACGCGCCTGTTAATTTGAACGATACTCTTGTCCAACACAAGAGATGGGCCGCAGGTCTGTTCGAGATTTTTGTGAGTAAGTTTTGCCCATTTGTTTACGGGATTCACCGGATTAGTATTACACAGAGAATGTGTTACGGGTATTTCTGTTTATGGGCTCCCTCCTGCTTGCCTATAATCTGCTACGGTTTGGTTCCAGCATTATGCACGGTCAGCAGCACAGCATTATTTCCTGAGGTAACTTTTCTTCTATGATTATTCTATATATATGGTCAATATATAGAGTCATTCTCATGTAAACTGTTGGTGGGTTGAGCACTACAATGAGCTGTTTATGGACAACGAGCATGACTAAATAGTCAGCACAACGCACTAATCATATAAGCTCCTCTTTTTTTTAACCCACTTTATATCCAAATAAAAAATGATCTCTCTGTTATTCTTCGACTGATCAATTCACATTAGCTTTTGTTTTCTTCTTTGATAGATTTCAAGCCCATGGTTCCTCCTCTTCATGTTTCTATCACTATCTGCATATTCATATAGTCTACTAGAGTTTCTTGCAGCGGGAGGTTCGGTAAAAAGTTGGTGGAACGACCAAAGGATGTGGATGATAAAAGGCGTGTCATCCTATCTGTTTGGATTGATTCAAGTCCTTTGCAAATTGATGGGTATTTCTGAAGTAGGTTTCGAGGTAACAAGCAAAGTATCAGACAGTGAAACAATCGAAAGATACGAAGCTGAAATTTTTGAATTTGGGGTGGCGTCTACCATGTTTATTCCTTCGGCAACTTTAGCAGTGATAAATATGATAGCGTTGATGAGCGGAACAGCACAGGTATTAGGGGAAGGGTATCGAGGTGTAGAGGGTATGTTTTTGCAGCTAATGTTGGTGAGCTTCATAGTTGTAAATAGCTATCCAATATTGGAGGGGATGTTGGTGAGGAAGGATAATGGACGTATGCCGACATCCCTCACAGTCTCCTCACTTCTAGCTGCTGTGCTTGTGTGTTTTGTGGCATCAAATACACCATCCTAGTAAATGCACATACGATGAATCCAAATCTCTCAACTGTTTAGAAAGCTATAATTTGTTTTGTGGAAGTCAGTTTAGTTGGTCCTTAATAGCATGTTGCGTGAAGGTAATCAATTCTTGAGCGAGGTTTATCATGTTATGGTAGTTGTTGAGAAGGTGGGCAAAAAATGCAGCCCCCACCTGCTGGCTTCTGAGGTTGATCAGCTGTGCTGCTAGAGAGCGAAGTCTTGATCTGATTGATTGGATGTGTTCAATCAGTGCACCAATGTTAATTCAACAATATAATGAGTTGTTTAGTATGGCTTACTATAAATTTTTTAAACGAATTTTTAATATTTGTTTTTTAAATATCTTAATTTTTTAGTAAATATCTTATTGTTATTAGGTTATTTAATCCAAAAATACACAGAATTTTTCTTTTTAAAATGAAGTCATACATATATAAGTGAAAGCGATCAAGCACACAAGTCATAACAATTTGAAAAAAATAATTTTATGGGTGAATTAGAGTTATGATGTCTATCTTTCAAATATATTTTTCGGCAACACATGTATTTAATTTATTTTCTAGGTGACATTCCATAATAGATCTTGAAAGAAAATACAAAGAAAATTTACTTAATCTAATGCCAGAAACAATGCAAGTTATATCTACAATAAATTTAGTAGAGTAATATCTATAAATACAAGTTATATCCTAGAAAATTTTCATAAAGAAAAACCTAACCTCTAATGTAGATCTAAATGTATCAATCTTTAAATAAGATTACAATATACTCTTTAAGTTGTATTGCTCCAATGGACATCAACACTATATCTAGAGGAATTATTGCAATATAACCCTACATAAGATTGACTATACAATCTCTATACCAAGCCCTCTATTTATACACCAAGGATATCTGAGAAACTACTAATGAATTCCCAAAACTATTGGCTCAATACCTTGACCCAACACATAATTAAATTCGTTCAAAATAGATCCATTGACCCCTCTTCAAGAGTAAATCCTTCAAAAATAGATGTAACTCCTAAATTGACTATTTAACCCCTATGACCAAGGAATTCAGTATAATTTCCAAGAACTCAAAGATGAGGCAATAATTACACATACACACCTCTTATAAACAACCCTTTTAAACTAGTCAAAGATGCCAGTCATAATCCAACTTGTAACCCTCTATTGAGTGACTTTATACAATCATCATAAAACCAATGACACAGGGAGGAGAGTGCCAACTAAAGAATTTGAAAGTTCCTTCTAAGTGGAGTGTCCTTTTTATGTGGGTACATTATTTTATAATATTATACAAATATTAAATAATTAAGAAAATATCAGCACTAGGACATACGAGGTGTAGAACACTTAGTCCTAACAATATCCTGTTTGTTGTATACATTGCAAGAATCATAAAAAGTTTCAATATTGTGAACAAAATACTAGGGGTCCATATTCATCATTACCATGCAACTCATGATCGAATTCGAAATGTTCACAAGGTTGAGAGAAGTGTCAATTTTAACCATAATTATGGTGTCTTCCACCATATTACAAACAAAATAATATTATATATTTTTTTGTAATTACTTAACATTTTAAATAATACATATTTTTATTTTTTATTTTATTTAAAAACCTAATAAACATTCTCTCTAAATTTATTATACTAAACTTTATCTTAAATCCTATTACAACAAGAGACGTATTGGTCAAGTTCCTACCTTTGCAATGTTGAATAAACTAAATGAATTGTAATTGATAATAAGTATTGCATTCCCCAAACGTCAATGTTTTCTTGCTTTTGTGTGTAGCTTATTTGGAAAATTGTGTTATTATTGAAATTATATTGTCACTTTATGGATAATGATATCGATTGATTATTGAATTAATTATTTCAATAATGTATTGTTGATATTTAGTAAAAATCTAAATCTAATTATTCTCTTGCCTAATTTTAAAAGAGCCAACCATAAAATTGCCTGCTTTAATCTTAAAATTGCATTAGAATCATGAGGTGTCCAATGCAGTGAAAAAATTGATATCAGTCATATGATCATATACAGAAGGTAGCTAACATCATAATCACTTACTAAATTTGAATTCCCAACTGCTGACAAGGTCTTACATGATGCAAACGTTACAGCTTAGAAGCATCATATATAGCAAGCTAGCTCTCGTGAACAACCAACAAGTGAACTTGATCATTATGGAAATGAGATGTAGAATACAAGTCATAGAAGTTTTATCAAACTCTAGGGGTCTGTGAAATATTGTGCAAGACTGTCTAACAGTTTGAGAGTCTTCCCAACACATTGAAGCTTGAAAATCATTGTAAGTCTGCATTACAATGCAAAGAAGCCTATGTAAATCCATAATAGGCATGCCTAAAGTTTCCAAGCCAAGATAAGAGTCTAAAAGCTTTTTCAAACAATAGGAAGCTATATCAAACATGTCAAAGTCTTATTTTAGTGTAGACTGAACAGTTAAAAGGTCTATGAACCCATTAAAGGGTCTATCAAGTTATCTTGCAGGTCTATCAAGCCTTGGAGACTTGTCAAAACCATTCAAGCCTGTATAAGGCCTATAAACACCCTGCATACCCAAAAGAGACCCCTGTCAAGTCATGTAAAATGCTGGAGGGTCTATAAAACACCAACAACAGTGCAAAACATGAAGGTCTAAAGAATGGGTATAACAATGTTGAAATACCAAATGGAATGTATGGTGAGTAGCAGTGCAAGCATTGAGGAACAACACAATGGGTCTAATACTTTCCCAGAGTATAAAGAGGTTTATGGAAAGTTTGGAAGTGAATATATATGGTCACATGTGTATTCAACAGAGTACAAGTCAATATAACAACCTACATGTCTGCATGCATTAGTAAACCCTATCAAGAAGTGCTTGAAGGTCTGATCACCATTGCAGGCATGTTGAAGCAATGTGAAGGTCACCATGACCAGTAGACTGAAATTTTTGAAAGTTGTGATGTCAAACAGATTGAAGCATACAAGGTTGCTTGCAAAAGTTGAAGTTGCCATTTCTAAGGTTGGGAATGGTAAGATAAGACGAGGGAAGAAGATTCCATCAGCAGTTGCTATCAGAACTCGCAAACTATAGTCTCTAACCACCCTCCTTCCACCAAAAATGTAAGCTCTTGTCAGCCCAATAAAACTCCTACTGGATGGCACCCCTGATAAGGAAATGTTCAAGCTCAACTTTGACATTGCCTCAGAAGGCAATCTGAGCAATGCCAAAGCAGGCAGACCCTTGTAAAATTATAAGGATAAATTATGGGGCTACAAGTAAAGATTTATCTAAGAAACATCTAATGGGCTACTCATTAAAAATTGCTCAGCCGTAAATCTGGACCTTCGTCTCAGCCATAGGAATATCTTCATGCAAGGTGATCCTCAGATCATAATTTAGGCAATGAAGAAAGAATTATCCACAAGCACTCATTTTACCCTTCCTATTTGTGCTTGCAAATCCCCACTCTCCACTCAGTCTGCATTGTTATGGTCCTTATTTCAGTCTTTTATAGGACCCAGAGTTAGGAATTAAAGATGAGGCGAGGAAGTGGTCACATATCTCACAGAAACAACAAAAGGGGCAATTCAGTTAAATATGGCAAAGCCTATCAACTCATAGAATTTTGATACCTCTTTTTAATGCCCCCATTGTGGAGACTGTTCACATGATAAATATGTTCTTGTCCTTCAGATATAAAATATAAGGAAAGGGTAAAGAGAACCGAAATCTCTTAAAGGAGAATTTGGAGCTTATCTAAGCATCACAGTTCCAGATAAGGTGCTCTGGAACTGTATTCTTCTCAAGATTACAAAATAAGTTGGTACTAGTAGAAATTAAAAAAGAACATGTCTCAAGCAAAAGGTAGATAATTTGGCACAGGCTAGGTTGGGTATCTCAATGTCCGTCACAACTCTCTGTTGACTTATGCAAAGGAATCTAAGACCTTCGGTTGATCACAGAGAATTTAACCAAGTATACTAAAGAGTAGCGCATCAGCCCCTGTTCACCCATTTTTTGATTCTATAATTAAAATAGCTTGTTTGTAGGAAAGAGGAAAAGAAGTGAAAAAAGACTCTAGTTGGGTAGTCCCAAAAACACCACCACAAGGGGCAAGAAGACACATCAACTGAATCAGTGCATACAAGGAAGAAGGGTGCAGCTACTTCTCTTTGGATGAAAAATGATATCAATCTAGTGTGGGAGAAACTGTCCCCCATAACCAGGTAGCCATTCAAAAGGAATTCAATGAGCATATTTGGGGACCTCTGAGAATGAATTACCCAAAAGAGTGACAGTCAGGATTGAAGCAAAAAGGGCTTGAAGCCACAAACCCAAGTCATGGATTAAAAAGTTATAAATGCCTACCATTTGGAATTACTGAGCCAAACTCCACTGCAAGGTAGGCTAAAGTTGAAAGTTCTGCAAACAACTGCTTAGAAGAGACTATACATGCCAATGGGCCTCAAACTACTGCCTGAACATTGAAAAGAAGGATTGGGTGTATAGCCGCACCATTTTCGTTTCCTCCCTGGTAATCATTTTTCTGTTCAACTACTTTTGCTTTTTGGTTTGTTGGTTGTCATGGGTTTCTGTTGATCCCTGTAGAGGTTGGTGAACTTGATATAATGTGTACATATGTCTGTAAATGCCCAAACCCTATAATGGCCATCTCATATGAAACATGGTGTTCGGAACAGTAGACTGTGGTGGAAAGAATTAGTAAAGCTCCCGTTGGTGTCAATAGAAATTAAAAGCACATGAATTTCTTGACATGCACATTTTGTTACACAATCAATAAAGAGAATGTAGTAGGGGATTTTTCATCAACGATAATGGAGTTATTTTTTCTCCATTATGCTAACCAAGGTAGTATAGTAGCAATGATGAGGATGCAGAAGAATTAGAATGGAATTCAAGAGTTCTAAAGACTGATATTGGTTTAGGATAAAGGATAATTTTAGATAAAGGGGATTCACAATCCTAATTAATTTAGTAGGTTCAACGACGATAAGATCATAAACTGGCTAATTAAAAAACAAAATTGTGAAAAATAAAAAATTAAAAGAAAATCCATTATAAGAGAAGATATGCAAATGTTACAGATTTCCTAACAAGATAAATAAGTCTGGAGTTGAAAAATGAAAATAAAAAATGAAATCCTTTCAGCTTAAATAAGAAAGATGACAAAGTATCAAACTGGTAACTTCAGAACAAATTCATAATGGGACCAGTAGGATTCAGACTGGTCACTTCAGAATAGATTCACAACGGGACCGGTAGAGTTCAGGTGCAACAAATGTTGGAAAAAAGATAACAGAAATTTTATTCTATCTTTTGCCTTTGCCTTTGTTGTAAACAACAGATGCAGATAGTCAGTGTCATTTTGGCTTGTCTGCAATTTTATTTTGGTACAGACAAGCTCAATGTGCAGGCTAAACAACAGATGCAGATCAGCCAGTGTCATTTTGGCTTGTCTGCAATTCTATTTTGGTACAGACAAGCTCAATGGGCAGGCTTATGGAGGGGATTTTTGGTGTGGGTAGAGTAGAATATAAAAATCCTAACAATGAATTTGATAATGGAGCAATTTGAAAGTTCTCATAAGATAATTCAAGCCATTTGAGAAGATCGGCAAATTGAGACTAACTAAGGGAAAAGAATAGACACCAAAGGGATACAAAAGAGAGTATCAAAAAGCATTAGAGAATAGGGAAAAAGGAGTGGAAGGGTAAAACATTGCCTTTCCAAAAAAGTTAGAAAGAAGATAAGCATGATGCAGTAGTCACTAGCGAGTGTGCAAATGCTTATGAGTTGGCAAGGAAACCAAAAACACTATTTGGAAAAAGTCAGAGATTCTTTTAAAAACAATAATGAATGGCAATCTTGAAGATGTCAGGCCATGGTCTGGTGATAAAACAGTCCAAAGTTGTGATAATGACAATGCTTCAGGCCTTGCTGGGCATGCCTATTAAAATGATTGGGATAATGCAGGCCCAAAAATGTAAGAGTCTGAGATGTATACGTAATCAAAATTCAGTAGAATAGATACAAATCAGACAAGGCTTTCCAACCAAACAATATCTGGTATCATTAGCTTGATAGAACACTCTTGGGGAGTGTGACTGTTGCACAGGTGTTTACTATTTCAAATATTACAAATCTCAATATGAAAGATTGATTTGCAGTGTCAGAGATTGCAATTAAAAAACATTTGAATTAAATCCCATAGAGGATTGCTTGTCACTAATTAATCAGAAAAAATGCAATTAATTATAGCTTTTGATAGGACAGATCAAATCATCCTTAGAATCATTAGCAATACTACTAATAGTAATTCACAAGTGACAAACTTATAAAGAACCTGAAAAAAGTTCAATACCGTTTTTGCAGGAGGATGAAACTCTGCAGCCGCCTACAGTTTTGCTCAAGCAGACAGTTCACATTTTGGCACAGCTTGGAGAAGCAAGAAATGGGAGCAGTGAAGCAATGAGTTATGAATCTAGAGCGGGCTTTCAATAATCTTAGAGAAGTCAGCCTAGAAGTAGTCTGAAATTGAAACAGAGATGTAAGAAAGCACTGAAAAGGTCAATGTAGATATCCGCAATCAACCAGTCAGAGAGCTTCCAGGCTGAATTGAACCAACCATGCCCTATGAAAAAATAACAAGACACTGATAGGAATAGCATGTTTGTTTTAACAATACGAGGTGAAAGAACAGTTTACAGGCTTCGTGGATAGTACTGTTCTTTTACTTTGTGATAAGGTTTTGGTGCTTTGGTGTTTGCTGGTATACCTTGTACAAATAGTGCCAACATGGTACTTATTTATTAGATATGTATTGATAAATTGTATTTATTAAATTATTAAATAAAAAAATTAAGTTTCAACTTTAAGGATTTGCCAAATAAATTTAATACTTAATCCTCATTAATCAATTGAATTGAATCAATTGCATCACAAGGATGCAGGAACTAAAAAGTTTAAATCCTATTATAATTTGTAATTATTTCTACGCCTTAATAATTTCATTTTATTTCTGCTTCAAGAACTTGGCAACTAACAGTTTTATCAATACAATATGTACATGTACAGTTTTGAGGAGCTACCGCCTATTGATATATTTATCTTGAGAGCAATTCAACTAAAGAAACCCCAATCAATGTTGTAAACAGTGTACTCTCCAATTTGGCTCATCATTATCCCACTGAAAAACTATCATGCTATGTTTCAGATGATGGAGGATCCACTCATGGTTCGTAATGGTTCGTAATGTTTCGGGTTCCCTTTTGCTGCAAGTATTCCATTGAACAGAGATGCCTGGATGCATATTTCTCTAAAAATGATGATTATCCAAATAAGAGTCCGAGCTTGGCAACGGAATGAAAAAAGCTCAATGTGAGGTATAAGTAGATTGATCTATGTCAGGGGCACGTGCCTGTTAGTGATGTGATGGATATGAAATCCACAAGACACACAATATGAATCACACAGAAACATGAAACACACAATCATAAAACATTGCTCAAATGCATGTTGCACCTCATTCCATTACTTTACAACATGATTACAATTCATACATCATTCTCATGATCACTTGATCATGCTACACATACTTGAATTGATCACATAGTCTTGATTCAATGCTGTTACGTCATGCTATAGAGGATGATTTTTCCTTTCTAGGCTCTTCCGATCCTTCTCTTGACTTATCTAGAAACCTTATCCTCTAGAACCTTTCTCATCTAGAACTCTCTAATCATTCCCTCTTTCTAGATTTTTCTAATTCTTACTTGTCTTTTTCTCTTTTTCATTTTATTACAAAATACAACCAATAATGTGGTGGGAGAAATTACTATTCCAACACTCCCTCTTAATTTCGACCATATATTTATCATTCCAAAATTTTGTCTTCCAAGTTTGCTAACTCACTTAATTCTTTTCAAACCATCTTCAAGATCTGCAAATCTTCTTACTCCTTCAACTCTCACCAACTGCTGCGACAGTCCTTCAAGCTTTGATCTTCAAATATTAAGAACTTCAGTCTGGAAGTCCTCTCACAATTTTTAGCTTTCCATTTTGCATGATATCTCAAACCTCCAAACCTCGCTTGATTGCTATCATTTTTCACAAATAAACATCTATACATGACCAATCTTTTCAACATTCCTGTAATTTGTTGCCAATTCAATCCAAAACTCCATCCACAATTCATTTGCATGCATCCTATCATAGATTCATTTTTCCACTCTCTTTGCCAACACATCTTTTTACAATGATTTAACTAACCACATTTGGTACACGGATGTAGATCCCAACACATGTCCTTTGTATGTCCTTCCCTGTTACAATGAGAACAATGCATTCCTTGAAGAAATTTTCTTGAACCTATAACCCCTATAACATCAATTCCTTTACTTGTGATATATCCAAGACCTTCATACTTTGACCTCACTATTGGTTCAATAGGTTCTTTGATTCCTCGTCCATTATTTTCTAATACTTGTCCTTTATATCCCATTCTTTTCATGATTTTGAAACCAACATTCTTCTTATTACAACTAACATGATTTTCAAATTCAAACACCTTATCATCTTCATCTTTACACTCTTCATCAACCAACTAATTCATCAACTGAAAAAAAAAATCTTTTGTGTCACATGAAACATCACATATTGATGGCTTTGAACTTAGATATTCATTCTCTTCTTTTAATTTTTTTATTTCTTCTTTCTGTAACTTGTTTTCCTCTTCCAATTTCTTCACCTTTTCTTCTAATTCTTCATTCCTCTTTCATTAGGCTTGGTGGATGCTATGCAGTAATATTCTGTGACCTCTTTTCTACGAGCTGCCTTCTGCTATGATCTATTCTCAAATCTCTTTTCTACAATCTGATTTTCTTTGACGATAGGAACTTTAGTCCTCCTAATCAGCAATCATTTTCTTTTGGCAACGAATTTCAAGATTCAACCTCCTTTTGTTTTTTTGCTATCAGCTTCTTACTCTTGTTTGCCTCCAGGAAGTTCCCTTCAATATTTCTTGCTGACTGTTACATATCGATCTGACTTTTTAATTATCCTTGGCCTCTTTTATTTGGTTGTCTTGTTTCAATCTTCAAATTGATGGCTTACAAACTCTTTTACACTTCTGACGCAGAACTTTGCAATAATCAGCTGATTATAAACCCTTGTTATTTTCCTTTAGACTTGAACAACAATTTTTTTTCTTTTTGCAAACTGTAATTCTTCACCTTCCGGTGGCTTATCCTGGCACTTATTTCTGTGGCTTCTACCCTATATCTTCTTTGGTGACTCAAGCAAACTCTTTTATCTCTATGATTTTCGTGGCTCCCTTCCTATGGCGGCAGCTTTAGCACTTCAAACTGCATATCATTACCACTAGCAAATGTGCGGCCTTATCACTTTACCATCTCCTTCAAGGTTGCTTTGATTTCCAAACCCTCAATCTACATAAAAAATAGATCCACAACCTTGCAATTCCACAAAATTCTTTTGAAACAACAATTGGTCAACAACTTCTTTGTGAACCATTTGATCTTCTTGTTGGCATCTGGACAACAAACCTGATCTTCTTTCAACTATGAGTTTATCTTTGGTAATTTCATTTAGAATTGACCAATTTAACACACTTTATTGCAATCTCTATTCACTCTCTGGTGATTTGATGGACTCATAAAAATGAATAAAACAACTTCTTTAAAATACCTCTTGTTTTCCTTAGCACTTTACCTATTTGACAATGACTCGACTTCTGTGATCTCCTCTAAGGCCTCTTTGTTGCTTTGACTTTTGTTTCTCCTGCAAATCCTTTTGCTCCTACAAATAGAATCAACACAATCCAACCTCTCCTTTTGGCGGTGGCTATCAATCATTTGCAATAGTTTTGCCTTTATTTAGGCAGAGGTAGCAACAATATCAAAATTCTATAGTTTTTTAAACCTGTAACTTCAAGACAGTGCCTTGAACTCTTTTAAACTGGTGGCTTCACAAACTCCTTGACTTTTCTGCTATTGTAATTTATTTCTCCATCACCTCCAATTCAAACATGTGATTCCTTTCTTAGCTGTAATCTAGTCTCTTTAATATCTATGACACCTTCTCATTTTCTTTAGCGGCTGTAGTCTCTGAACAATCCTTCAATGTCTTCAAACCCTTGGATCTTGCCATCTGATCTGCTCTGATACCACTTGTTAGTGGGCAGAGGTCCAAAAGAACAATAAAATAGAAAAAATGTCAAACTATGCTGCTGCACAAACTGTATTTCATTTCTTGCACAAAATAGATTACATAAATTACATAAACCTCTTTTATAGAGGAGTTATGAAGATTCTAGAAAGATTCTAGAATAGCCGACATACATATTATTTTATTTACATTGTTCGACATAGATATCTAGTAGAAATTACTAGAATATTCTAACAGTTAGTATTATAGGTATTACTATTTATGGGATCAATCCTGCTTGTCTATAATCTGCTACCTTTGGTTCCAGTGTTATGCACGCTCACTAGCAAAGCATTATTTCCTAAAGTAACTTTATTCACTTTTCTATGGTTGTTCCTGAATAGGTAAGTTATGGTCAATGTTTCTCATGTACATGGTCAATTAAGTATAACTATAGGTTGTTTATAGGCAATAATGATTAATTTTCAACATCGTCAAGTTTAATAGTCAAAGGTCAATTTTAGCCAAAAAAATAATAGAAATATTTACCACTTTTTGGTATGGATGAGTAAAATTATTATAGACCCATGGTTCCTCCTCTTATTATCTGCATATTCATATTTTTAATATTTAATTAAATTAGAGTAGTACAAGGTAAGCAATGATTTTATATTATTCTAACATCATGAAACATTTGCTATTATGGGGAAGGAATAGCTAGTGTGAGAAACTAAACTATTTCAGGCTTTTCACCCTCGAGCCTCTCTCCCAATTTACAAAGCGTATGGTGTGTATTGAACTTTTAAAATCATCCATTCACCCCATGTTGGGATGAATGTGGGATAATCACTCAAGTTATTACGGAGTAAAAAGTTCACACATGCCTTTTTACATCCTACTTTAGCTCCTAGGTCTTTGTGTTTACACTCTACATGCAAATTATTCATCCCGATGAGAAATCCCCTAAAACCCATGTCAAATGGGGACTAGGGGTCCATTTTATGTCTAAGTCCTAACCAAAAAGGCCCATTGGGACTTGGGCACTCATTCCCAACTCCACCCTGATTGGTCAAGGTAAAATTAAATCTATGTTGACATAGGACTCTTAAATGGGTCCTCCCTTGTCGGCTCTTTCAATTAATTTATGAAAGTTTAACGAGATAGAATATATAAAAAAGTGTTTGAATTCATTTGTAACTAGGTTGATGATAGTAAACTTGATAATAGCAAGGTTATGATATTGTGTAAAGGCAAATTCAAGGCATTCATTGTGTTTGTTATAGATTTAGAATCATCATCAACATCCTTAAATAAATTGAAGAATCTTCATCCTCCTAAGAACTTCACCACCAAGGTGACATCATTGTTTTTGAATCATTTCATAATCATTTGGATTATCTTTAGCCTCTGCCCTGCTAGGGCACACTCTCTCTCTAACAACGGTGTTGGGAAAGCTTGAATGCTAACTCGATATTTAACTGAGCCAAATCCCTAAACACCACAACCCCCAAACCCCATTCTTCATGTATGTAGGTTACAGGTGCAGGAGTTGTGGAAGTGAAGGTATTCGGAATCTATTTGAAGGATAAAGATCGTAGATCTAAAAATAGAGTTCAGGAATTTGACTATAGCATACTAGGGAATGAGCCACAGTGTCCTGCAGACAAAATAAACCCTAAATTCAGCATCAGGGCATCATCTGTGACATTTTTGCAGTTTTGAGTTGCCAGAGATCTGATCTTTCCAGACTCGAGCACTAGTCCTGAAGTCTTCTAACATTTCAGCTTCTGAGGGATATTTTTGGACATCTTATTGATCATCTTGGCAGTCTCAGATCCTAATTTGCTATTTTTGTTTCACTGTTATAAGATGATTATCATAGATCTAGGGTTTAGGGCATTGCTTGGCCTAGGTTTTGATAAAAGGATTGGTTTAATCACATCTTTCCTCTACAAACAAGAGCACAAAATCAATAGTTGAATCCTCTTCCATCTTGTGGTGACTTGGCTTAGTTTTGTCCTTGAATGTTGTAGTGAAAGGAGGGGTTGATCTAGTGTACTCACACACATTCCATCATCTCTCTTTTTAACCTATAACATTTTGGTGAACCCATGTTTTTAATAAAATTGTATCTTACTGAGTGTTGAAATCAGATTTCACATTACATCATATCATGCTTGTCATTCTTCATTGAAAAATCTTGCATACATTTGAAAAAATTAAAAAAAAAAGCATTCTAGGCTTGCATAAAGGCATAGTTTTGCATTATTTTCATTACATATCATTGGAGACATTTGAAAATCTAATTCATACATCAGATCTGAGACAAGTTACAGCAATTAATCATTTCATGATCTCACTCCTTGCATTTGCATATCTTATTTTTTAAGGTTTTGTTAAAAATTTACATTTTTCATATAACCTAGTTTTTTGCAAAAGCTAGGGTTTGTAGTCAAAATCTTATTTCAGATTTTTCTACTCTTTTTAACACTCATTCAAATCTGATTTTGATTTGTTGTGTTGGTTCATTGTGCATCCTTGCATTCAAATTTCAAATTTTGCAATTATACAGTGTGTATTTCAACAATAAGAGGTTTACACACTTCTTTAAGAAAACTTTTAAATCATTCATCTTGCCTTGTTGTATAGCATTATTTACATCATACTTACTTTGTTTGTAGGGAAATTAGTGTGTTTTTTATTTTTAAAAACCCGATTTACTCAAACTAGTGTTGGGAGAGCAATGAAATATCATAATGGATGCTCCTTGATATTCCTCTTTGGAAGATTTGTTTGCATACATCATAGATATTGATAGTTTCTACAAATTTTCTAATACGTATCCTCAAGTCCTACAAAAAATAGCATACATATATGATTTTGACATTTTCATGAGTTCCACATGAAATCCTTTGTTACATATCTGATTTTGAAAGCTTCACAACTCTCATGGGTATCTACCCTTCAATTTTAGAAAATTTCACTAATTTCATCTCCATGAATGATCATGAGGAAGGTAATGATGAAAACATTTCCCCTTCTACTACATTATCATGATGATATGATGGACATCATCCCAAAGACATATGAGGTTGAGATAGCCTTATGTGCATCATCCAATGATTTGGAGTCTTCTCCCAACATAACTCTCCCTTGTGAGGATATTTTGGTGCAAGAAGAAGAAATTATTGAGACATTCCTTAATACCACTCTACCATCTCCTCATCCAAATACTCTCCCTAGCCAAGATGAAGCATTGGATGATGAAGATTATCTTTTTGAACAACTTCTTCAACCTATTGATAATGAAATTTCCTCTACTAATCTTAAAACTCTTCTTAACCACAGCTTAAATGAAGAAATAGATCACTTACCGTTGCCTAAACATTTATATACCTTGAATATCTCAAATGATGCAGAGAACATAAATGAACATATTGTTCCTAAGGTTCAAGGTGATCCAACACCACCTCAACTGAGTGAAATGGGAATCTTTTCAGCTCCTTCTCCACCATCTAAATACATATAGCAAGAGAAAACCATCAAGAGAGAAGCTTTCTATTTCTCACTCCTATGGTTTCATCTCCACACACAAGAAAATGTGGAAAACATGGAAAGAAGAACAAAGGACAAAGCCTTAACAATAAATGTAAAGATCAAGATCAAAGATAACAGGTGAGTATTTCTAACCCATTTTCAGCCACCTTTGATGGAGCATCTCTTTGAGTTGCTCACTTACGTGGCCTCGTCTTATGTGTTGTGTTTCCTATGTTGTGTTGTGTGTTGCTTGGGTCTCTTTGGATGACCCTTGATACTCTTGTAGTGTCAAGGATACAAGGAGACCACCTCTATTATGTCCATTCTTCTATTTGTTTCTCTATTCATCTATTTTTTCTCACCTCTATTTTTGTTGTGTTGTGCCTTGGGGGCATTTTCCCATGATGTAAACCCAATTCACTCTTGTCTCCTCCCTCATTTTTATTGTTTACATTCTTCAGTGACTATACTAGTCGGCGGATGACGAAATCAAACAAATATTGTTAAGGACCGTGCATCCCTTCAACAAGAAAGAAAAAATGGACCTAGTCCATATATGAAGATGGGGTTGATATATATATATATCCAACACTTGACTGGTAGAATCACTTTGTGTTGTGAACTTTTCTTGTAACAAACTTTTGCAATACTCAAAATCTTCTCCAACACTCTTTGGATTGTTTTGTATCTCACCTTGTTGCTACACCCGGTTCTAAGATACCTGTAGTATAGCCCAACGGCTATACTCAATTCCAAACCTGTAAGTGTAGCCTTGGTCCTTGATGTGATCTAGTACATGATATATGCATAGCTTTCATGAATGGATTTGGCTATTATCTTAGAGAAATATTTTCTAACCAAAGATTATCTCTTGTTCATTATCTTAGCAGTTGATCTCGATGTGTTTGTGGGAACATTTGGCGATCGTGGCACATGTCAATTTTGGGGCATGGGCTTTGCAAAAGGTCTTGTTCCCTTGCGTGTTCTCACTCTACCTTAATGTGCTTGATACCAGCAAATGGGATCAACCACCTTAAGGTGGGGGCATATATAATGGTATCTTCTTGATTACCTTTGACACTGACAAAGTGTGTTTGAAATCCCTCACCACGAAGCCTGGGATTGTGTATCTCTTGAGCTACTTCACATCATTTTAAAGCAAAAATCCCTCATCATAAGGTAGGATGGCATATCTCTTGAGCTAGTACGCATTATTTTATACAAAGCCCACATCATGAGGCGAGATAGTGTATCCCTTGAGCTAGTACACATCCTTTTATACAAATTCCTCATTGTGAGGTGGGGTTGGATCTTGATTCATTCACCCTTAAGCATGTCTTTAGTAGTTGTAGTAGCATGGCTCCACCATTAGGTGTGTTTGGCATGTTTTAGATAGTGGAGTAGTGATGATCTCCTCCCTATCACTTGTGTTTGCCATGTATAAGACGTATAGTGTGTCTATGGCATACTATGCGGCACTCATGTATTCTGTGTGTCTTCCACATGTTTTACATGTCTTCTTTGCATGCCTTGCATATTTTTGGCATGGTCTAAAGTTGTGTGGCAATGAGTCCCTCCCTACACTATATGTGTTTTGCATGTCTTTACATGTATGTTTGTTTTATTTAGTTAGCATTATATATAGATATGTAATTGCTTACTCATGCCTTCTCTTGATGTATACTTCATGTATTATGTGACTGCATTCATGTCTTCACCATGTATTGTGTGCTTCCTTATTGTATTCACTGTGTCTTACGTGACTATTCAATGTTTTCTTATGTTTGCCTAAGTTTGGGGGCTAGAAATAGTCCTTCAAACTTAGGGTGTGTCTTCATTCTAGTGTTTGATGTGTTTTTTATACTTCGACCATACTTTAATGCATATGTTGTATCATAGGATCACACACACATTAAAGTGTGGGCTAAATTTTACGAAGTAAAAAGTGGACTTATGCCTTTTTACCTCCTAGTTTAGCTCCTAGGTCCCTGTGTTTACATTCTACATGCAAATTATTCATCCCAATGAGAAATTCCCTGAAAACTATGTCAAATGGGGACTAGGACCCCATTTTATGTCTAAGTCTTGACCAAAAAGGTCCCTTGGGACATGGGTTCTCATGCCCAAGTCCACCCAAGTCCACCTTGATTGGTCAGGGTAAAATTAAATCTATGTCAGCCTAGGACTCTTAAATGGGTCCTCCCTTCTTGGCTCTTTCAATTAATTTATGAAAGTTTAATGGGATAGCATATATAAACAAGTGTTTGAATTCATTTTTAACTAGGTTGATGATAGCAAACTTGATGATAGCAAGGTTATGATATTGTGCAAAGATGAATTCAAGGCATTCATTGTGTTTGTAGCATACTTGTGTTAGTATTGTGTTTGTTTCATATTTGGAATCATCAACATACTTATGAGTTGAAGAATATCTTCATCCTCCTAAGGACTTCACCACCAAGGTGACATCATTGTGTTTGAATCATTTCATCATCATTTAGATTATGTTTAGCCTCTGCCCTGCTAGACACGCTCTCTCTCTAACAACGGTGTTGGGAAAGCTTGAATACTAACCTGGTATTTGAGTAAGGCAAATCCCTAAACACCACAACCCCCAAACCCCATTCTTCGTGTGTGCAAGTTACAGGTGCGGGAGTTGCAAAAGTGAAGGTATAGGGAATCTATTTGAAGGATAAAGATCATAGATCTGAAAATAGAGTTTGGGAATTTGACTATAGCAGACTAGGGCATGAGGCCTAGTGTCTAGTAGGCAAAATATAACATGAATTCAACATTAGGGCATCATCTGTGATATTTTTGTAGTTTTGAGTTATCAGAGATCTAAACTTTCTGGACTCGAGTGCTAGTCCCAGAGTATTCTGACATTTCTGCTTCTGAGGGACAAGTTTGGACATCTTGTTGATCATCTTGGCACTTTCAAATCTTGATTTGTTGTTTATGTTTCACTGTTATAAGCTAGTTATCATAGATCTAGAGTTTAGGGCATTGATTGGCCTAGGGTTTTATAAAAGTCTTGGTTGAATCACATCTTTCCTCTATAAACAAGAGCACAAAATTAGTAGCTGAGTTCTCTTCCATCTTGTAGTGACTTGGCTCAGTTTTGTCCTTGAATGTTGTAGTGAAAGGGGGGTTTGGTGTAGTGTACACACACACATTCCATCATCTCCCCTATTACTACATAACACAGGCCAAGTAGTGTGTGGTAATCTTTCTCAATTCAACATTTTTAATTTTTAATTAAATTAGAGTAGTACAAGGTGAGAAATGATTTTATATTATTTACCCCATGTTGGGATGAATGTGGGATCATCACTCAATCCAAGTATTTAATTGAACTAGAGTAGTACAAGGTAAGGAATGATTTTATACTATTCTCAATACCATGAATCATTTTCTATTATGGGGGAGGAATAGTCAATGTGAAAAACTAAACTATTTAGGCTTTTCATGTTCGATCCTCTTTCCCAAATCACAAAGATTATGGTGTATATTGAACTTTTTAAATCACCCACTCAGGGGGGAATAGTCAATGTGAAAAACTAAACTATTTAGGCTTTTCATGCTCGATCCACTTTCCAAATTCACAAAGATTATGGTGTATATTGAACTTTTTAAATCACCCACTCGGGGAGGAATAGTCAATGTGAAAAACTAAACTATTTAGGCTTTTCATGCTCGATCCTCTTTACCATTTCACAAAGATTATGGTGTATATTGAACTTTTTAAATCACCCACTCACCCCATGCTCGGATAAATGTGGGATAATCACTCAAGCCAAGTAGCATGTGGTAGGATTTTAAATTCAACATTTTTAATATTTAATTAAACTGGAGCAGTACAAGGCAAGAAATGATTTTATAATATTCTCTAAACCATGAAGTATTTGCTATTATGGGTGAGTAATAGCTAGTGCGAGAAACTAAACTATTTAAGGATTTATACCCTCGAGCCTATTTTCCAATTCACAAAGCTTCTAGTGTGTATTGAACTTTTCAAATCACACACTCACTCTATGTTGAGATGAATGTGGGATAATCACTAAAGTCAAGAAATGTGTGGTAAGCTTTTAAATCAACATTTATAGTATTTAATTAAACAATAGTAGTACAAGGCGAGCAATGATTTTATATTATTCTCAACAACATGAAGCATTTTCTATTATGTAGCAGGAGTTTCAGTAAGAAGTTAGTGGAATGGGAAAAGGATGTGGATGACAAAAGTAATATGCTCATTGTTGGGATACATGTACCATGTCATACACCTTGCAATATTCTAATATTAGAAGTATTTATTTAATTGTTTACACCCATTTGAAGTGGCATTAGTTGTCACTTGTAGTTTGGTAATTTGTAATTATCTCTTAGCTATCATGGGAGTTGGTAAAAGTGACTATCTTAACTCAAAAAGTATGTAAGAGTTGTTGAAATAGGAAGAGCATGATGAGAGGGAATAAAGTAGAAAATCCAAGAATATCACCAAAAAGACAGATAAGAGCACAAGTGAAGCACTTTAGTTGAAAGAGGAAGTTTCTAATTTATCTCTTCTTGATTTGAGTGTTGGAATTTGCATGGAGATTTGGGTGCTTCTTTTAGCCCATGTTTTTCTCTCATGGTTTTAGAAACTATTCATGGTTTGTATTTATTAAGTGTTCGAGTTAAAGAAGAAAAATAAGAAGTAGAAGATTACGTGATGGATTTGTAGGTACACTTATGTAATAGGGTTACTATAAAGATAAGTATATTGTATTGATGTACTTCATTGTTTGACTTGATTAATACAAGGTTGGGTCATTTTGTTGGTGGAGTTTTTCTTGTAAGGGCTTCTCCATGTATATCTTGTGTTATTGCAAAGTATCATGGTTTACATTTTCTCTATTTCAATTTATTGATTCTATCTCCTATATGATTTATCAATGTTAATGAATTTGAATGCATGAAAAAATAATAAGTTTTAGCTAGATATTTCTCATCTTGTTTGAGAAACATTTGGTATTAAAGACTAGTTGGCTCGATTAGAAGGGGATGGCTTTCTTTTGGATTGTTGTTGGGGTTTTTGTTGCAATTGGAGCTTTTGTGTCTTTGGGAAAATAAGATTCTGGTGATAGAGACCATGGCTAGCACATCTTGTATGGAGATTGATAAGTTCAATGGCATAGGTTGTGAACTTTGGAAGGTTAAGATGGAGGATCTCTTGGAAGAAGGGGATCAATGGGTAGTTGGAAAAACAGGAATAAACCCAAAGATATATTAGATGAAGACTAGGTAAAGATAGATAAGAAACCCAAACGTACTATGAAGTTATTCCTATCTAATTCTATTCTGTTGAATGTTTCCAATGAAACCGTTTCATATAAATTGTGGAAGGGAATAGGTTAGATTTATCAAACTAAGAGTCTCATTAACAAATTATATCTTAAAAGAAAATTACATTCATTGATAATGAAAGATGGAGACTCAGTTGCAGAACACTTGAATGCATTTAATCTAACCTTGAGTTAGTTGTGTTGGTTCCCAAAATAGCAAAAACTCAAAACTCTAAAACAGTCCTAAAACACCTAGGCCAAGTATTGTCATCAATGTGATCAGAAGAGGTTTATCAACAAGTTATGGGAGATTTTGGCCAACTAGAGGAGTGGGTAGACTCCTCTACACTTCGAACTCAGGTTAGACTCTGGAGGGATATTCCAAGGGTATACCTAAATAGGTATTAAGTTCAAACCAGATGAAAAACTAAAATGTTGGACAATCAAACCCAACTCATCATCTTGACCCCAAAAACTGCCACTAAGTCAAGAATGACTGGCTATCACAAAACCCCTATATAGCTGATTCAACTGTGCAAATGTACATGCACAAGAAAGATGGTTTTTTCCACTAAACCACATGTGAATGATTAGTTTGATTTTAAAGAATGTTTGGTCCCTCTCCAATATGGACTAATGCCTATTCCATTGGGCAGCAGAGTCATAAAATGCAAGGAGGAAAGGAAATATGCAGCAAAGGATCAACAGAACTAGGCATACATCTACATATATGACTTTCAAATAGATCTTCCTATAATGGACATACTTAACAATCCAATAGAGAACTACAATGATTCATATGCAATAAAGAAATGACAAATACAAAGCCTTGTATTAACTTAAATGCTATCACACATCTCCAAACCTCTATTACAATCATACCAGCAAATGTGGGAAGGGAAAATACATCACTGTGATTATATATTTACCAAAATCAATACAAACTCCCCTGGAGACATACCATTACATTCAAATATGCATTACATAGCCTTCCTACTCTGTGTTGAACACATCCCTTCACTAATAGACAAGAAAAGTTGTGTGTTCATGCCAAAGAAACTTCTTAGGCACTCCCAAACCAAACAATTGGCTCAACGACCAACCCTTAAAACATCTTTCTTTCATGTATATATAGCAATCATCTATTAGGCATTGGAAAACCAGTCAACAAGAATCCATTGTTGCATTGAGTGTGGCGCATGACCTCTATTAGAAGACCAGTGGAATTCCTAGGAGCCCATGCCCCACAAATTAGTTTTGCATCCTTGAGGTACTGCAAAAGAAATTGGATATTGAAACATTGCACCTCCCATTAAATTTTGTACTTGTGTATTGAAGGCATATACCTATTTCAACCACCCACATTACATTTATTGCATTCCTAGAAGTTGTTGGCATGTTTCTACGTGTTTTCTGGGTGATATACATATCAAGGAAGGCTAGGAAATTAACATCCAAAAATCAGGCTTTGGAGGTCAGCCCTTCCACCTTGAAGAGAGAACACTTTGTCAGGGGTTGATCGTTGAGCCTTCCTCCTTCCGTCTTCTTCTTATGAAGAAGGTGGAAGGAAGGATGTCCGAACTCTGACCTTTGAATTACTTAGGAAAACACAATCACGTTGGACTTTGGCCTTCATGCCCTCCACTCCGCAACACTAAAGAAGGTGGAATTGCAAAACTCTGAAGTTCGATGCTCCGTAGCACTAGTCCACACAAAATAATTTATCATCACCTTGACTAGACTTTAGCCCTTGAGGATTCTCCCTTTTGCCTTTCAGAAAGGAAGGAAGAAGAGCCAACCACCAAACTTTGTCGATCACTTCATACATAGAATATTGTTCATGTAGACCTATTGGACTTCAGAATTTGGGGCTTTTCCTTGACACTTGCCATGAAGAAGACCAAAGGCCAAAGCCTCAAAGTCTGACATACGAAATACTTAGAAGAATTTGTAATGAATAACACATAGAGAAAATTTAGAGTCTAATTTTGGAGCCGATAGATAATACAAGGCGGAAGGTATGAACTATGAACTTTGAAACTCTGATGGAGGTGACAATACAAGGAAACACTTATAATTTGTTAGACTTAGTCATTTTTTGGAATTTTTCCTTGCATTTCAGAAGGCAAGCAGATGAAAACCTATGGAAGATACCCATGGGAAATATCTCTAATCAGGTATCAATAATGGGCTCTTCAACAAAGGCACAAAGTGGGATTTAGATGGAATTTGGGGGAAAAATGGGGCATTTTAGGAATATGTTTTTTAGGTATCAACATTGGCTCTGGTTGGGGAATTGTGCCATGAAGTGGCACGACATGAATCTAGATATCTCCGGCTAGACCAAAAGGCAAAAAACACATAGGGGGAACAACACAAGACATATTTACAAGGCATATAGTCGTAAGCATGGGGGTAGAAAAAGAAAGTTGATTGTATTCAAAATTTATAGGCACATGCAGGTCCAACCTATACAAAACTATTGCAACCACTTGCCTCTATCAAAGACAAGATAGATGAAGGAGTTGATCTCCCTGAAACCAAATTTACACTTCTCACTCAACTGCAACAACTTAAAATGACCCTCAGCATGCACCAATCTATAACAAATGTTTATGAAGCCAAAGGTAGCCTTACCAATAAAATTATTGTTGCATGGCAACCATAAGAAATAGGTGGTTGACCTATTCCACACTACATCATGCTTGTTCTTAACAACAAGGGGTGAGAAATCATAATTCAGGTCAGTAATAAAAGACAAGGATGGAATTGAATCTCCATCACTAATTGCAACCTTATTACACTTGCTGACCTCTTCATGCAAACTGAGGGAAAACAAGAACACCTCCAATTCACATGGCAAAGAAAATTGTGCCTAAATGCATTGTTGATCCAAAAGAGTGTTGCAAAGATAGTTGTCGTTGCACTAAAAGATTGACCTATTAATGCCCGATACAACCGCCAAAGTTAATGAATCCACGGGAGGTGGTTAAACCTTGTCAAAAACCTAAGCACCGCACTGCACAACACAAGGAGACAAAGGGCTCACACCTTGCAACAATCCCCCTAGTGCAAGCGAGGGGTTTGAACCCATGACCGAGGCTATGATACCAATTGTTGAAAAGATGGTTTCCATTGCATCAAAAGATCGACCTATTAATGCCCAATACAACCACTAGAGTTAATGAATCCATGGGAGGTGGTTAAACCTTGTCATGAACCTAAGTTCTGCGTTGCACAACACAAGGACACCAAGGGCTCACACTTTGTAACAAAAAGAAGACACTTCATCTTGTAGAATAGATTAGAAATATGCCATCTCAGTTATACCTTCGAGTTGGGCAGACGTATGTTGAAATTTAGGCATGAACATGCCTTGATGCTCATTCCCATCAATGTCCCATATAAAGGACTTAACCTCTACTATAGCACCAACACATTCAAGAGATGGGAAACATCTCACATCAAAGTGGAAACAATCATATTCATTTGTAATTCCACCAAGCTCTTGAACAAAAGTTTCATGTGTGCTGCTACAAATTTCAATTTCTGAGTCATACGCATGACTTAGGCTACAATTCAAAACATCAACATGTAAATCAATATCACAAGACACCTCAAATGAAGAACTAAGTTCTTGCAATTGTCTCTTTGTTTCATGTCCATTTTGGCAACTTGTTGTGTCATACTCACTGCTACAAATAGACTAATGATATACTTCTTCTTCCACACACATTCCTATTTTATTTCCTTGTGGCTCAGATGAAGCACACTCCACATGAGGAAGGGAACATACCTTGCACCAAAAAAATAGTTTTTCATATGTGTCCACATGATCACCATCTTCACATTCCAGGGCAAGCTCTGCACATCGAAACTCCATGGCTGCACCAACAACTATCTCTAATCAGTTATCAACATGTGCAAACACCTCCACATCTCCCTCAAGCCAACAAGCATTGATTGCCTCATCACAAACAGGAACAAAAGAAGGCATCAAATCAAACAAGAAACAAGTTTCTTGTTCATCCCATGTTTCATTTACCTATGCACATATTTCATACGCAGCCACAAAAGTTGATCCATCTAATTGTTCATCCCTGTACACAACATCCTCATTGTTGACTAAACCACATACCTCAACATTGGATTGGAAGTCACCATTGGTCTTATCATTATCACTTTCACTTGATGAGCTATAAAGCCGAAGGTAGATTCATACAATGCTTTCATCATCTACATTACTATCATATGATGCACCATCTTCCACTTCTACCCTTCTGACTACAAAATAATCATTATCTAATGCTATATTCATCCGATTGCTTGTATCCACATTGTTGCTCTTCAGATCAACACGTTTATTACAAGAAGCACATGCAATTGTGGACAACAAACCCTTTATGTAGTCATCCCTCATTTTCTCCATAGAGTCTAGGGACAAATATGTCTATTGCATACTTGTTATTTTGAAATCTTCCTGCATGTAAATCAATCTAATTTCATATGCTTAAAAAAACATATCAATGCAAGCGAGAGTGTTAGGTCTAAAACCTTCAGGAATATGGGAAAGTGCAACAAAAAACTTGTGACCAAAATCCTTGCTTGACTCTCCCTCTTGTCTTTTAATTTTTTTAGTTCTATGACAAGATCAGCAGGGTCAAGACCTTTGGCAAATTCATTTTCAAATACTGCTACAAGTCTATTTCTTGAGGAAAAGGACTACCTTGGAAAATTTTGGAACCGTTCTTTTTCCTTTCCATGTAATGACCTAACAAAAAATCTCATGTACATATCCTCATCCTCAAACTGATTTTCTTCCATGAATTCTAAGAATACATCAACATGTGTGCCCCTTTCCCAAATATCATACCCATCAAACTTGGGCAACTATTTGTAGACCTTGGTTGACATACTCATTGTTTTGTAATCAACCCATGAGAGGTCTAGATGATCATACACAAGATCTAAGGGAAGAGCAGGTGACTGATCAAACTAATTTTTAGGGGCAATAGGGAATGCATTGGACTGCATCCTAGACTCTAGTAGGCTAATCTAATTTTTTGTTTCTACTTCTTGCTACAACAATGACTCCAATAGTTGTTTGGTTCTATCAATTTCATATTGCTGCATTGCTAGGTCATTTTGATTTTACATGGGTGCATATAGGGTTTGGTTCATATAACATGTAGATCCATGACTGGAATATGCATTGCTAGGATGGTCATGGGAATCCACACCAATGTAACTTCTAGGGTCTAATATATATGATGTTTGTGAAGGAATATCCCTAGGGTATCCATGTTCATACTAGTTGGCCATGACTAAAATATCCTATAATGTTGGGCACAAAATTGAGGCATAGAAATTTGTTCCTTTAGCATGACAGGAACAACAAACTTCAAAGGTTAGGAAGAAAACCATTTACCTCAATCTTACCAGCTACTCCATATTGAGATGGAACATACAAATCACCAATAGCAACCAAGGTAAAGGAGTAACAAATTTTTGTTCTTTGATAGCAGAGTTGCCAGCTCTTCCAAAGAGGAATTCCTTAAGTGTGACTGATCTTTAAGGCTATAAACTGATTATGGGTTCAGCTCACTAGTAGAGTCTTCAATTTCTTTCAACCCAGCAGCATCATCCCCAGCAATAGCAACAAAATGTTGGTTCCCAAAATAGCATCAACCCAAAACTCTAAAACATTCCTAAAAAACCTAGGCCAGGGATTGTCATTAGGGTGATAGGAAGAGGTTTATCAACAAGTTAAGGGGGATTTTGGCCAACTATAGGAGTGGGTAGACTCCTCTACACTTTGAGCTCAGCTTAGAGTCTAGAGGGATATTCCAAGGGGTATACCTGAATAGGTATTAAGTTCAAACCAGATGAACAACTAAAAATAATGGACAACTAAACCCAACTCATCATCTTGACCCCAAAAGATGTCACTAAGTCAAGAACGACTGGCTGTCACAAAACCCCTATATAGCTGATTCAACTATGTGAATGTACATGTAGAGGAAAGATTATTTTTTCTCCTAAACCATAGGTGAATGATTAGTTTGATTTTAAAGAATGTTTGGTCCCTCTCCAATATGGACCGATCCCTATTCCATTGGGCAATATAGTCATAGAATGTAAGGATGAAAGGAAATATGCAGCAAAGGATCAATAGAACTAGGCATACATCTACATATATGACCTTCAAATAGATCTTCCTATAATGTACATACTTAACAATCTAAAAGAGAACTACAATGATTCATATGCAATAAAGAAATGGCAAATGCAAAGGATTGTATTAACTTAGATGCTTCCACACATCTCCAAACTTCTATTAGAATCATACCAGCAAATGTGGCAAGGGAAAATACATAACTGTGATTATATATTTTTTTCCAAAATCAATACAAACTCCCATGGAGACATACCATTACATTCAAATCTACATTACACAACCTTCCTACTCTATGTTGAACACATCCCTTCACTAACAAACTAGATAGATTGTGTGTTGATGCAAGAGAAACCTCTTAGGCACTCCTAAACTAGACAATTGGCTCAGCGACCAACCCTTAAAACATCTAAGTTCACATGTATATATAGCAATCAGCTCCTGGGCATTAGAAAACTAGTCAACAAGTAACTGTTGTTGCATTGAATGTGGCACATGACCTCTTTAAGAAGGCCAGTGGAATTCTTGGGAGCCCATAAATCGTGAATAAATTTTATGTCCTTGAGGTACAATAGAAGAAACTGGATAGTGAAACACTACACCTCCCATTAAATTTGGTACTTGTGTATTGAAGGCATATACCTATTTCATCCACCCACTTTGCATTTATTGCATTCCTAGAAGTTGTTAACACATTTTTGCATGTTTTCTAGGTGATATACATATCAAGGAAGGCTAGGAAATCGACCTCTAAAAAAATAGACTTCAAAGGTCGGGCCTTCCGCCTTGGAGAGAGAACACTTTGTCGAGGGTCAGCCATCGAGCCTTCCTCCTTCTGTCTTCCTCTTATGAAGAAGGCAGAAGGAATGGGGTCTGAACTCTGACCTTCAGATTACTTAGGAAAACATAATCACGTCAGACTTTGGCCTTTGGGCCCTCCACTCCACAACACTGAAGAAGGTAGAATTATGAAACTCTGAAGTTTGATGCTCCGTAGCACCACTCCAAAGCACCACTCCACACCTAGAATAATTTTTCATCACCTTGAGCACACTTCAGCCATTGGGGATTCTCCCTTTTGCCTTCCAAAAATGAAGGAAGAAGAGCCAACCATCGAACTCTGTCGATCACTTCATACTTTGAATATTGTTCATATAGACACGTCGGACTTCGGACTTCGAGGCTTCTCCCTTACACTTCCCATGAAGAAGACCGAATGCCAAAGGCCTAAAGTCTGACCTCCAAAATACTTAGAAGAATTTGCAATGAATAACACTTAGAGAAATTTTGGAGTCTGATTTTGGATATGATAGATAATACAAGGCAAAAGGCATGAACTACAAAATCCAAAACTCTGACGGAGGTCAAAATACAAGGAAACACTTAGAATTTTTGAGACTTAGTCATTTTTTGTGCTTTTTCCTTGCATTTTAGAAGGCAAGTAGGTGAAAACCTATGGAAGAGACCCATGAGAAATATCTTTGATCAGGTATCAATAATGGGCTTTTCAATAAAGGCACAAAGTGGGATTTAGATAAATTTGGGGGCAAAATGGGGCATTTTGGGGACATGTTTTTTTAGGTGTCAACAAGTTACATTCGATAGATGCTAATATGGAAGAAGAGGAGAAATATATTTTACTACTCTATTCATTACCTTAATCTTTGAAAAAAATAATTTTTTCACTCAATGGTTTTGTGATAGATCAAAATATGGATGCCCTTGTTGCAACCTTGCTCAATGAGGAGATGAGGAGAAAGCCTATGGATGATAGTTCTAAGGATGGATTACATATTCAAGCATGATTCCATAGAGATCTAGGAGAACTTGGCTGGCATCTGCATGGTCGAAATTGAAAAATATCAAAAATTCAAAATTTTTTGGTATTTTCTATGTTTCCATAATCTACATTTTCAAAGGCCTTTGGAGAGAAATTGGGCTTGAGTAATTTCATTAGTTTCTTAAGAAGGAATAGATGTAGGTTACCTTCCTAGGAATTCAAACTAGATCTCTTGGAGATCTTTCCAATGCATCATAGAAATCCAATTTTCACCCAATGGGCTAAGAGTTATGACCTTGCCAAGTTAGGGTACAAAATGAATAGTTTTCTTGTATTTTTAAATTTTTGTAACTCAAAATGGATGAGGTACCCTTTCATCTTCTATATAAATGTATATATGTGCTCATTTTGAAGCTAATAGATAGTTTTTGGAGGCACACATCTCCCAACGAGTTTGACAGAATTGAAGAAACTCTTTATTAATAAAATACAACTATTTTGCACATTGTTATGTGTGTTTAAAAATATTGCAACCCCAATGCTAGGTATTGTCCTTTGAATTTAAAAAATAATTCAGATCAAAGTGAGATCCAAGAAAAATGGTGGTGGTAAGAAAAAAGGGGGTAAGGATAAGTCTAAATATAGATCTAAATCTAAGGGAAGATCTAAAACCCCTGGTAAAAGGAGGTTAGGGTGTTGGAACTATGGTAAATAGAGATATCTTAAGAAGGAATGTAGAAATAAGAAAAATAATAATGATGATTCCTCTATTGAGAAATCCCTTGATGATGAGGGTATAGTTTCTTTTTTTAATTCATCTAACATGGCTTATGATGACATTTGGTTAATATATTCAAGTGTATCCTACCACATGATTCCTCATAAGGAGTGGTTTTTAGTATAGAATGCATATGATGGTAGAAAATTTTTCCTCAACGATAACAATACTTGAAATATTGTGGGTTGAGGAGAGGTAAAATTGGTATTTAGTGATGAGAGATAAAATTGGTATTTAGTGATGAGAGAGTGAAAACTCTCATAGATGTATTGTATATCCTAGGTTTAGCAAGGAATTTAATTTCTATTTCTAAAATGAATAATTATGGGGTGCATGTAACTTGTAAGAAGAGTGGTTGTAGGTTGAGTAGATGAAACCTTGTGTTTTCGAGGAGCACAAGGTGTTGAATCTTGTGAAGGATGTAAGCATCAACATTTTGTAGCTCTCTAAATGTAATTGAAAACTTTGGTTCTTGTAAACTTTGGCATCACAGAATGGGCCACATTGGTGAGAAGTCTTAAAATCCTCAGTAATAAAAACATGGTCAATGGTTTATTTGGGTACATACTATTGATTTTGATTTTTGTGAACATTGTGTGTATGGTAAACAATAGAGTATATTTTAAATATGGTAGTACTAGAGCTAATCATATTTTGGAAGTAATATATAATGATGTATTTGGTCTTGTGGATGTACCTTCCATTGGAAAATCTTTCTACTATGATACATTTAATGATGACTTCTCTAGATTTACATGAGTTTACCTTCTAAAGTATAAATCTACTATATTTTTAAGTAAAGATTTTAAATCTTTAGTAGAGAAATATACATATAGAAAAGTAAAGATTTTGAGGTTAGATAATGGTAGGAGAGTATTTCTCTAGGGAGTTTTCTGATTTATGTTGACATGTAGGTATTGTTAGATACAAAACAACTCCATACACTCCACGACAAAATGGAGTAGTAGAATAGATGAAAAGAACCCTTATGGATAGAGCTAGAAGTATGCTAAGCTTAAATAATGTTTTGGGTTGAATCCCTACACATTGCTTGTTATCTAGTAAATATAGCTCCCACTTCTACTTTAGTTGACAAAACAACTTATGAGATATGGATAGGTAAAAGATCATCAGTTTATCATTTTAGAGTATTTTGTACTGAAGAATATGTTCATGTTCCAAAATAGAAATTATCTAAGCTTGATTACAATGCTAACAAGTGTATTCTCATGGGTTATGATAAGAATATTAAAGGTTATAAGGTTTGGGATTGTGTAGCACTAAAATGGTTTATTCTAAGGATGTGATTTTTAGGGAGCTTCAATTATTGTTAGATGTTGAACAACCTCAAGAAAAGACAAATAAAATAGTGCATTTTAAAACTAAGGATGAACCATAGAAAGATGCATGTGTAGAGTCCCAACAAGAGGATGTACATGTTGAACAACAACATGTTGGACAAGAAGAGGAAGAAGGCCTATAAGAGAGTTCTAAAGAGGAAAAACCAAAGTGCATCTTGTTACACCTCCAGAAAAAACTAAAGAAATCAAGTTGTTTATACCTTTTAGCTCCCAGTGGCTGCCTCAGTAGAGGAAATCTTTGTTCTTGTCTTTGTTGTGCAAGCCTAGGATTTTGACCATTGCCATACTAATGAGTCACCTAGTTCTGTGGTAGTTGATTATGAACATTTTGAGCATGGGCATTATTTACACCCTGCTGTCCCATTTGTTGATGTTGATGTTGTTGTTGCTATCATTGTTGGTTGTACTACTGATTATGGCCCTGCTGCTATGCATTTTGGTTTCCCTAGGCCTGCTGGACAAGTTGGTCTTGTTGTTGATCAAGTAAGGCCTACACCTCTCTTTGTCTATTCCTAAGATGATCAAGAAGGTCAAGCTCATCCTGGAGGGTTTTTTCTCTTTCCTCATCACCAGGCTACTCCTGCTGATCCCCCTCATTAGGAATGCTATCATGTCAATCTTTAAGTGATCCCATGGGAGAAGTAGGATACCTAATATTCTAGTATGTCTCTTCATTCTTAGTAGGCATTCCGAATGTTCTCAAATGTAGACCACAAGATCTATCTCTACTTCCTTTGCCAATAACATTTTCATTTCTTCTAACATCATACTCATTCCTATTCCTCCTATTTGTTCTAAGTATGTTATCTATAGAGTCCTGAGAAGTATACTGATATTGGCTCTTGAGATCAACAAATGTATCATTTCTTCTGGAGGTACCTATTTGTTTTTTGGTATTCAATGGAGGCACCACATTGGGATTTCTTATCCTCCATCTACTCCTATTTCTTATACTGCTAGAGGATTCATCATGCCCAAACTACTCCTAGTTCCTTCCTCTATTCATTGTAAATTTCTTTTCAAAATACAATCAATTTCTGGGTTGTAAAAACAGAGTCACCACTTCCCTTGCTGGGAAGAAATATTTGAACAAACCTTGCACTTCAATACTACATCAACTAGAATTAAATTGATCTAATGGGTCCCCGACAATGACACCAAAATGTTGGTTCCAAAAATAACTACAACCCAAAACCCTAAAACATTTTACAATGACCTAGGCCAGGGGTGTCATTAGGGTGATTAAAAGAGGTTTAGGGTCAGTGCAAGAAGTTGGGTCCACTTTTTGGTCAAAAAGTGGAAGTGTTTTCCCTAATTTTTAGAATTTGTCACATTTGACCTAAACATTTGAGGCACTTAAAGATTGAATCATAAAAAAATTTAGTAATATGAAATGTATTACTTAAAGTCTAGTTTCCAAATATATAATTTATTTTAATACCTAGATGATACAAATTTATTTTCAATAGGCATTGCTAAAAACCACTATTTAAAGTCACTTTTTTTTACCATACCATGCACGTGTATGACCAACATAATTTGACTTAAATAAATGTATTTTTCTAAATCCTTTTGGAGAAAGATGTGTAGTACAGTGAAGTTTGATGAGGATATTTTTTTATAATTTTTTTCCAAATATGTTTTTTATAAATTTTTCCAACATAATTTGAGCAAAACTAATCATAAAATGATTTTTTTTTCATTCTATAAAGAATGATGTGTAGATTGATGACATATAATTTTTAAAAAAAAACTTTAAAATTTAAAAGTTATTAAAAAAATACAAACACCTGTCATTTCAAGTTTTTGGACCAGTTTGCTCATAAATTAAATAATAAATAGAAAAATAAGTCCAATAAAAAAATACATATTTGAAAACTACACATTGTCATCTGTAATGGATTTTAATTTCGTAAAACAATTCAAAAAAAAAATGTCGTCAGCCATATAGGTAAAGCCAGTTTTTCCTCTTGTTTTGTACTTAGACAAATACTTGCAGGTCCAAGGCTCAAGGTCAGCTACCCATGCCTTTCCCGAGCTTAAAACCAAACTAAAACCACGAGTGTGAAATTCAATATTTTAAAAATGGGTACCCATTTTAAAACAGGTACCCGTTCTAAAAAACAATAAAAAACAAAACGGGAACCCGTTCTAAAAAAAACAAAAAACAAAATAGCTACCCATTCTAAAATGGGTACCCATTTCTAAAAACATTAAAAAACAAAACGGATACCCATTTTAAAGCAGGTACTCGTTATAGGCTCGGGTGCCCGTTCCTATCGTGATCTTTTTTGCCTGACACTTCCCCTATATGTGGACCCTACTTCTTTCATTTACTCTTTATCAATAGGTTAAGGGTGATTTTGGCCAACTTATAGGAGTTGGTAGACTCCTCTACACTTTAAGCTCAGCTTGGACTCTGGAGGGATATTCGAAGGGGTGTAGCTTAGCAAGAATTGACTTCAAAACTAGATGAACAAATAAAAATAAATGAACAACTGAACCCAAATCATTTCCTTGGCCCCAAAGACTGTCACTGAACCAAGAGAAACTAGTTGTCATGAAACCCCTATTTTAAGTTGATGGGAGCAATCCTACGAAGTGAGGATGCTTATGGTACCGTAATTGTATCTAAGACTTGATGTATTGTTTTGATTTTTCAATAGGGTGTGGGTGATCACAGGCTTCTTAGATTGGTACCTATCCAATGGGCTACAAAGTTTCAAGTTCATCAAAGGAAAACACTAAAAGGGTGTATGAATGCCTATCTAGTTACTCAGATGCACAAAAATCAATATCAACCATGAGAATACTTAGTGATCGAGCACTATACATCATTCTTCCATATGTAATACTGAAATGACCATTTTCAAAGCTTGAAAATGGATTAAGAATTGTCACATTCATTCAAATCAGATTTTACAATCATACCACTAAATGTGGCAAGAGAAGACCCTAACTATGATAGAGGCTTCATGAAAGAACACTTACAGCAATGGAGAAAAACAATGAATTGATATCAAGATTACAATATATTTCACATACACTTCTGATAGATACTTCCTTAAGAACTGAAAATGAACAATAGATGAAGCACTAACTTCCTTGGATGCTCAGTACTTGTAGAGAGAAATTCTGCCCAAAATGACCAACCTGTAAAACATAAAAAACACAAGCATATATAGCAATCTAGGCGCTGAACTCCCTCATCGCATTTTCCCATGTTGTATTAAATATGGCCCATGGCCCTATCAGAAAATCTACATCATTTGAAGGATGTCCATACCCTGGCATGTCTGAAAACCTAGAACATTAAAGAGGGAAGGCTGAATCCATAGCTTGGTACCTGTAAATCCATTTTGTCCATATGTGTAGGTGCATTGAAGATTTTTATTGTTTAAACAACCACCTATGCGACCTTGGCCTACAACACATTAATTGTTGAGTACCAAACTACATGTTTTATCTTGCAATCATGGTGCAATGTCAGGAAATCATGCCCCTTTTTCCTTTACAACACTTTTAAAAAATGTTGCTCAATTATCCCTTACAGGCCTTCTTTTGAATTTGGCTGTACTTGAAGAATTTGAAATTCTTCTTGGTTGATCTTCATTTTTCATCTTTACCGGGCCATTTGGATTTAGGTTGATCTCCTTTCTACACTAGGCATCTCCTCTCTCTATTGGCAAATTTGCTGGTCGGTGAACTGCCCAATTGGTGAACTTTCAAGTTCGCAAACTCTTCCCTTTGTTGACAAAGGCTTTTAGCTTCTTTTCCCTTCTTTATTCCCTTTGTTAGTGATTTCTCCTTTTCATGAACCATGGAATCATCCCCATTTATCTTTCTTTGCTTATGCATCATTTTCACTCCATCTTTCTCTATCGTCCCTTTTTTGTTTATAGGTAAATCTTGGACCCCACAATGAACTTGGCCATCGATGAATCAAATGATTCATGAACTTCTTTCTTAGATGAAGACTTAGCCTTTTTTAGCTTCTTCCTTGTCTTTTTCTTCTCTTCATCTTTTTCCACTTAATTCCCTCTGCCTTTATTAGCGATTCACCCTGTCGGTGAACCACTTGTCAGAAAAAACAACAGTTCACGAACTCACCCTTTTACTGATAAAGGCTTGCTTGCCTTTATAGCCTTCACAATTCAAACCTAAGAATGAAATGGGTAGGAGAACCCGTAAAAACCACACCAAGTACAATAAAAACATCATTTCAAGCTACCCATTTCACATTAATGGTGATCCTAAGAGTTGTTGACACGTTTTCCCACATTTTTTAGGCATTTCCAGACAACGAAGAGAGGAGGGAAGGCAAGTCAGTCATGACCTGACAAATTGAGTTTCAGAGATCATGCCTCCACCATGCACCATGTATTTTTAAAAGGATGAAAAGAATCGCCTGATCCTGAAATACTTAGAAAAACTTAGAAAATCATCAGGGTCAAGCCTTATACCTTCTTCCTTCTGCCTTCCAAAAGAAACAAGAAGAAAAACTTCCCACTCGCCACTGCCTAAAACACTTAGAAGAATTTTAGTTTGCTAGACTTTGGCCATTAGGCCTTCTGCTTGCCTTCTTTCGAAAGGAAAGACGAAGAGAAAACCCCCCGTCGTTGATGCCCGAAATACTTTGAAAGTTATAAAACTTCGATGAGCTTCGACGAATGGGCCTTCTTTCTTCTTCCTTCCAAAAGAAAGGAGGAAGAAAAGAAACCTCCTGCTTGCCATTGCCTACATCACTTAGATGAATAAGGGTCTATCAGACTTCAACCCCTGGGCCCTCTCCCTTTCACTTGCTTCAAAAGAAGAAAAAATACCACCACTCTAACCTCTAAAATCTGCAATACTTAGAAAATTTTCAAAACTGACAATCGAGCCTTCAAATTAATGCATTCTCTGAAGAAGAGGAAAATCCACAAGCCTGACCTCTGATGCTCAAATACCTAGACAATTGAAATACTTAGATGATTTTTCAAGGAATTAAGGTGGAATTCGGAGCTGATAGAAATGGAATGATGGAAGATAGGAACCCGAAACACTGACACTCCGAAAAAGGTAGAAAATTCAAGGAAAAGACTTAAATTTTTTTACTTAGCCATTTTTTAGGGTTTCTTCCTTGCATTTAAAAAGGCAAATAGATGGAAACCTATCAGAGGGGACCCATTCAAAATTTAGTCTTAGATTAGATATAAATGACGGGTTCAACAACAAAGGCATCGGGTAGGGATCCTAGATGGATTTGGGGCAAAATAGAGCAAGTTGGGAACTTGTTTTCTCAGGTGACAACAGGCCCCAAGGTTGTGATAGACACAATGATGCATAGATTGAGGTACAACTTTCATTCTCCCCATTTGATATACAACACTGGAACACATGGTTGAGGTCATCCCTTGTGCTGATGAAATCCCTACAAAAGCCTCCTAATGGGAAAGGTAGATGTTAGGTGTTTTTGATCTCTAAGCTTGCACAAAGCATAAGGAGAGAGAATACAAACACTAACATATATTAGGTGTTAATCTAGACACAAAAGGAAATGTGAGACTTATGATCTCCAAGATCCCACTAGGTGCAAGGAGAGAGCATACATCTACACACTTCCAAAAGCATACAAAATAATGTTCATTAACCCTCTAAGTTAACTTAATGTGCCTATATTAGTGGATAAAGAAACTATTTGTCAAATGAAGCTACAAGGCCAAAGTGTTAGTAGTTTCAAATTTTTGCTCTTTGATCAACAAATAACAAGCTACACAACTTGATTAGTTCCAAAACCACATAAAAAGATAGTTGAAAATGATAAACATTAAGCTCAAATAGTTTAGGATTAAAAGAACCAAAAATAAAATCAAAAGTGCGGTTATACAAAGTGAAAGTGTCAAAACAAAATTAGCAGCACCAAACTATAGAAAAATATTTATACCTGAAATGAAAGCATGGACATACAGATGGTAGCACGGACTTGTAGGTAGAGGCATGGACTTACAGGTAGAAGTGTGGACTTGCAAGCAGAAGAATGGGCTTGCAGGAAAAAGTGTGAACTTGCAGGAAGAAGCATGGACTTGTGGGAGAAGTGTGGACTTGCAAGCAAATGAATCAACTTGCAGGAAAAAGTGTGGACTTGAAGGTAGAAGCATTACTTTACAAGCAAAAGTGTATCTTTGTAGGAAAATGCATCGATCTAAGACTTGAGTAATAAAACTTGTAAAAAAAATGATTATTTCCTTACAAAACAAAGGGTTATCAACATAGAAAACAAAGACAAGCTTTTAGAAATACACCTATAGAAACCCTAATCTACAAAGAAATAGAGATCATGTGATAAGAAAAAACATAAGATGCAAAAGCATCAAGTTAGGGAAAAAGTGCTAGAGAAAAATCTAGGTGTTGAGATATGGGCACAAGTACTAAGATGTGAGAAGTGTAGGGATGTAGAGCAGAAGAGTTGAATTATGCAAAATCACTAAAGGATAATGCAAAAGCACAATGATGTAGTCAAATGTACTAAAGCATAGCTGAAAGCACCAAGATTTGGCAAAAGTGTTGAGTCACAATAAAAAACACATATCTAGGAGTGAAAGCGTCAAAACATAGATGAAAGTATTGTTCTAGAAGTCTTTTGAGAAAAATATGGAACTTGGTGAGAAAATGAGATCAATTTCAAAGACGTGAGTCCCATCAGGCATGCCAAAATGAAGAACAAAAAAGATTAAAGTTAAATAACATAGAAGATAAATGCAAATGACACAATTACCTTAACCTAAAACCCTTATTTCTCCTTGATAGAGTGCAATGAAGTGCACCCAAGCTCCAATAGCTATGCTCTTGATAATGATATGTTTTTTGGTTTCTCACACTAGCAACATAATGTTACTTTAAAGCTCTTGATGTCTGTCAATGGCTTGGTTGAGGCCAAATTTATAGAGTGTTGAGTAATAGGATGAATGAATAGGATTAATAGGTGCAATGGATGGTTGGGATTAAGAGGTGAGAGATAGAAACTTCTAGGGCATTCTTTATGTGAATGGCTAGGATTGAGAGATGTATTATGAAAATGGAGGGTGGAGATGCAAAGTTAGATTGAGTTTTGTGCATGTCATGTGGCTATTAATAATTAATCAAATAATAAGATTATTTAAATAATTATTGGAGAAGGGTGATGATGTGTGAGAATAAATTAATTAAATAAATAAGATTTATTTAATTAATTTGACAAGAGGGAAAATGGATTAAATTAATTAAATAAAATAATCTATTTAATTATTTTGGGTGATGGAGGAAACATGGATCAAATTAATTAGATAAATATAATTTATTTAATTAATTTGGGAATCATGTTTAATAGGTTAATTAAATAAATATAATTGATTTAATTAACTAGATGATGGAAAAGGACATGGTAAAGGGGACTCCTAGGATAAATGTGTCACTAGGTGACATAAGGTGAGGTCTAAGTGATGTTAGGACATGGTCAATTTTAGGAGTCTAGAGTAATAATTTACATAAAATAATGGAAAAGAAGAAACTAATCTGATATTATAAAATGCAAGAGTATATTTCCAACAACCATCAATGAAAATGACAATATAGGGTAATGTTGGTTGCCCTCAAAATTTTATACAAATGACTAACATTGCTAATTACATTTATGAACAGAAAATTATTATGTTAGATTTATCAAATAAAACCTTGTAAAAGTACCTTGATGGATAGTGACTAAAACATTGATGAATGTATTGTCTCTAATAGTGACGACTGGGTAGAATTGATGTAGAAATCAGGTCTAAACCCTCCCTAAATCTCTTCTTTCTATTATCAAACCTGAGCAGTTCCTGATTTTGAATAAAACAATTGGTAATACTCAGAAATTCTCATGTCCATCCTAGGATCTAAGGGGTGCTTGCACTAGAAGGGGTACCGACTTCTCCAAACACCATCAAACTTCCCTAAATGCCTTCCAAGCTGAGTACGACCTATTTAAAAAAATAATAGCCAGTATGAAGGACTGTATGATAGCGTACAAGGGCAGTATAGCATGTCAAAGAAATGATAAATACACTCTTAGAATAATGTGCCTCCTTATTTGGTGTGACCTATTAGTTGTAATTTATATAAAATTAGAAATGTGGCTGGCTTGCAACTCCAATTATGGTTCATTTTTTCTAAGAAAATATCTCCATAATCTCACAAATTTATTATTTTCCTCCAAATCTACAATAAATTTCTTCTTGCAACTCCTGGGAAGAAAACACAAGAATCTAAAATGATATGGCAATACTTCAACATAAATTCATCAACTTTCAATCAATCAGCATGCTCGTGAATCATGTATGAATTCACGCAATATTGGCTAGGAGAAAATTCCTTCCTTGAAACAAATCTCCACCTTAGGGTTTTCATCCTAGGGGTACAGTTAACTTGAATAAAATGTTCAATCTACACAACTAGGGTATTAGAATATGAAATGTTAAAAGATATGAAAATCTCTCTTCACAACCTCCTTTTTCATAACTCCTTTGGATATTTCTAGAAATTACAATTTGTAACCACTTAAGAACTTTCTAGAAAAATCATATTTTATTTCCTCATATAGCAACTTTTTGTTTTAATTTACTTTTTGGACCCAATAAGTCACTTTATAATAAAATAATTAATTAAATATAAGTTGCCCATAAAAGAAATAATTCAAGACAACTTAATTTAATTAATCAACTATTTCCCAATTAGCCTACAAGAATAAAAATAGGCTAAGGGTCTTCACTGATCGATCATGCATGTAAAGGGGACATTACAATCCTCCTTCCCTAATTACTTGTCCTCAAGAAATTGCAAATCTGGATGCCGAAGTACTTTTTCTCCTTCTTAAGTGGAATCTTCTGGAGGCAAATCCTTCCATCAAATCAAATACTCCTTGATACTTCAACTCCTCAAATATACAATAAATCTTTAGGAGTATAATGCATACCTAGTTGTATGTTTCATCTTGAGTCATATATTGGTAGTACATGCAAATTTTACATGCATGCTTGTCTGTAAATTTGAAGCTTTACTTTGCCATCCAAAGAGGATCAAGGCACTAGTCTCTAGTAATATTTTCTCCTTGACCACACTCGAACTAAATTCAAAGATCAAATCTCTTACATAAATGTTTGTGTGTTAATTTTTCAATTGGTTATGCATAGCCCATTGTCCCTAAGTCTTGCTACTAATAGTAGAAACTTTCTTATGGGGTCATGCATTACCACTCCTCATTGCCTTCATGTGTGAAGAATATTTATAAATTGTAAAACATTATTGATAGAATATTGCATACATGACTTGTATCATCTATTCGATACAAGTATATAGGTATTTACATTAGTAAACTAACATATTAAAACTTTAGTGAAAAATACTTGGAGATTTCATATACATAGGGTATGATTTATTTGAATGCCTTATGTGTCCTTGTCATTTTTATTTAACTTCCTCATAATGAACCTCAAGGATCACCCTCCTAGGTCTAGTAGAGCTAAAAGAAGAAAAAGAGTTAACCTCTCTTATGAAATTGTACCTTACTATCCATTATCTAACAATCATGAGTTTTAGCTCATCATCCTAGGTTAATATTTCCTTAGGCTTATATTTTGAGTATATTCTCTAGGATCAATGGAGTTAAAATTTTGGTCACCAACATAGTGGCTCACTAATAACAAGACCTAAAAACCTCTTATAATAGATAAACAACTCATTACACATGAAACACTATATAAAACATGTTTATTTTCCTAAAATGAATCCCCTTATTTTTAGAACTTCATGTGCAACCATGAATCCAAATACAAAACTTTTAGAGGTATAACACTCACAAGCTCTCAAATGATTTAGTGGAAATTCATAGCACTATGTTATGCAAATTGATAGTACCTAGAACTACTCTAAAATACCCAAGAGGACAAAGGAAAGATGTTTAAATAAATATTTTGTTCATTTAGCTCTTAGATATTAGTGTTTATTCATTAGGAAATAGAGTCAGACAATTTGAAAGAGAGAAGGATGTTTATGTGAACCAACAAATAAGAACAAGAAATGCAATTGTATATGCAAATCAATGATACAAGAGAAGTTACATGACTAGATCTACTTTAAATATTCATTCATACTCATAGAAATCATGTATGCCATTATAGAATCTCTTCCCAAAATATTTTGAGAAGGTTTTGTACTTGGTACAACAACAAGTTAGATAATAGTGATAAGTCAATAAATGTGACCTTAAAGATTACATCATCCCATAAAAATACCAATTGCACACAAAGACATCTAGATCATGGAGAGATATTTGCATGACTAAACCTTATTTAGATTCAAATAAACCTATCCCTCAACCTATCAAACTATGATATACTTCATTTGATCCCTTTGATTACACAATGGACAATCCTACACAAAATGGCCAAAAGATTTACTCTCCTAAGAGAAACATGTATTTATAGAACAAGATTGCTACTTGAGATCTTTTATGGTGATGACACATGTTACAATCTGAAGCACTACCAAACATCTCATAGTTCATCCTTTAACTCCTTCAACACTAGATGTACACAATCAATTTTGATCTCCATTGCACAAGTGGGATAGACTTTTCATCAATTAAATTATGTGTAAGCATTGAGGAGAACTCCTTTTTCATTTGTGCACACACTGCCTACAATACCTTCCTTTATTAGTTCCTAGAGCTAAATTTATTGCTAGAATTTTTTCCCATACCTATTTAGGACTTTATTTCTACCTTGGTAACTACACATGACATAAGCACAATTACCTCTTCATCCATCCCTAGAAACACCTTTGGACATGCCACATCTTAAAATATCTAATTCACTATTAGAGATTTCTACTATATCATTGATTACTCCCTAAACACGTCTAATCATCTATCAAGTCCAAAAACATCATTAATGTTTCAACTACCTACCTACTTGTCAATACATTGCTTTGTTGGTAACACAAACACTATTGCATGGTGCTTCACGCTTATGAGTTACCTTCCTCTATTGGCACAAGCATTAAACCTTTGAACTTCCACTATTCTATAAATATTGCATAACAATGTTCCTTAGATCAATTGCTAAAGGTCCAATGCAGCCAATAAAGTTGCATGCCTTTTGTAATGTTGTTTGCTTGTTTCTTATGGGAAATGAGCACGTCGACACTCAAACTTTGTTTAGTGCACCTTTAAAAATACTATTGAGCTCTCGCACATAATTAGATCAGGGTCTACCACTAAATATGCCAACACAAACCGGGTGGTGCACTATCAATTGATAGGCAAAGACTTATTAAATAACCGCACATTGGTCTCTTAACCAAAAGAATTTGAGCCCACTTACTAGGTGCCCACCATGTTCTTTTATACCATTTCACTGAATGCCTGGGCTAAACGACAGAAGCAAGCATAGGAGCCCAAATCCTTTTGTTGTTCCATCATTCCTAGTAGGAATAGACACATGGCCCCCTCAACACTCCTATAAAGACTTGAGACGTGCAGCTCTCTCCTAAGTGGATAAATTGGCCCACCACCTATGTAATTATCCTTCCACATGGCTCCTTATACTTGCCCTTCATTGAGAACCAAAGGTCATCTTTTAACATCATGGCATATCAAAATATACTTATACTCTGCCCTTCTATTATGGTTGTATTAGAAGTTAATGTCTCTTTGTCTTAGGTGGTCTGTTTAGTTTCAAGTTTGTTTGTCTTGTTGCTCTGTTCTTTGCAGTCTTTTGACTGCACCTAACTATTGTAATTCACATTTATTCAATAAGAAAATATATCCATATAACTAATACAAGCCAATGCACTTAAGATACAACCCATGTGTACATATACCAAGCATACAAAAGACCGGTCCACATCAGCTCATTGGCAAGGAATAAACTAATGAATAATTGAACCCCACACTGAGCCACAACCAATAGGGAGTTGCCATGTCGCCCTTTAACTTTCACCACTATGCCCACCAAACAAATGATACAGGCATATATTAGTGTATTAGTAGGAAATCAAATAATCACCAAATCCAGCCCCACTAAGCTACAACCAATAGAACATGAACACGTAGACATGTCAATACAAAGCACGCTGTTGAAAGAAACTTCTGAACACATACATCAGACGCACCCAAGTTACTGACATGGACAATAATACTACATAGTTCCACACCCACCAGTTCACGATGAAAAGCAAGTTGCCACATTACGTCCACGTAGGCTTCCTACAGATGTGAGAACATTATGAACTTGGATGTACTTGGGGGCTCAGTTCTGGAATTTCCTTAAGTATAATCCATGGCTCCTGTTGTATGCAAGATGGTTATAAATTCAGACTCACTTCACCCTTTGGTTCTAGGTTTCAAAAACGATTATCTCCAAAGAAACAGTGGATGTGAGAATATGAATAAGAATCTCTTAAAGTAAACTCCAGTCCATCAAATTAGGGAAAATGTTCAAGCCTTCCATCAAGGCTTGAAGAGAACATAGAGACTTGGCATGGCATTCAAGCTGAACTGTTATACATCTCAGATTGGCCAAACCAATTATTACCATAAGCATAGGATTACATGGTAATTCTAGAATAAAACATAATTGAGAGAATTGTCATTTGGTAAAGGAGAACTATAAATCTCCAATATTAAGGTCGTTATTGACAATAAGACTTGTGGTATTTAGGAATTCCTCAAGTTGCACACCCATAGTGTTAAGTTCTTAAGCCAGCCTCTAGGCTCAGAAGCATAGTCCATACACTTGGAATATAATCATATTAACTTCATTCACTAGTACATTACAAAAGTGTCTCACTTGCCTTATAGGTTAACCGAAACAAGGATTGCAGTAATACATCAGTAGGAAGATATCAATGCCTTAGAGTTAATAATTGGTTTCACCAATATTCAATAAGGTATCGAGGAATTATAGATGAAGACCCTTACACACAATTTCATCACTGAATTGTCCATTACACGTGAGTGTACATGGATTGCTCCCACAACTATTGTAATGTTAAACTTTACAGTTGACTACAAGATTACTTGCAGATTGTACCTAATTAGTTAATTTCAAACGATCAACAAACTTCAATTGATCACATAATTAATAGCTTGCATAATCTTGTAGACTCAATTCTTCAAGGTAACTTTTGCGATCTCCTTTATAATTTTGAACAAGAATTGATCTAGTAGTCCCATGTATCTTTTTCCTAGAGAGTCCATCATGGTCATTGTTGGTAAGGAATGAGGAGTTACTACCTGAAGGTTTGAGTCCATAAGCCTTGCATGTTGTATTTATACCTAAGTTTTACAGCAGTAGGAGAATGATCAGTGGGTTTGTGGTAGGAAATAACATCATGCGGTAACAAAACATAATAGTGAATCCATAACACAAAAAGTAAACATTCAATTTAAATATTCGAACCATATATCTTCCATATATATATATATATAAACTTTGAATGCATTACAATGTCATATGTACAATTTCTATCTTTGCTTTTCTTCATATTATATTTCTCTCTCTATTCTTCTCTATCTCTCACTACTTACTTCTAATTCTATGTTACTATATACACATGACTCTATTAGGGACATGTCCCTTACAAAAGATTAATATTCCTACTAGGCCTAGTTAGCCTTATGCTCCGCATCCTTCTTGCGACCAAGTGTGGCGACTTCTGGTCATTGTACTAGCTGTTGCCAACATCATCCCCCCTTTGAAACGTGTCTTGTCCTCAAGACATGCAAAATGGTTAGTTTGGAGAAAAGATATTCTTATATATCTCGTTGAGTTGTGCAAATATTAGATCCCATTGGTTGTTCTCTTGCTACAACATTTGTATTTTATTATGGATCTGATTTATATTGTCCTCTCTAACTCTGCAATACTAGTAGGGATATAAATTTGTTGAACTATCTTCTTTGGATCCCTTATTATTCCAATCACATGTGCAACTTGAAGGCTCACCACCTCCCAGAGTTATTTGATTTATGCTTTGATCAACTCTCTTTGGTCCTAAAGTTGTTGTACTTGGGTGTCCATTGTTTCAATTTGTGCCCTTGTCATCCCATCAACATGTTGCATTACATCATAGGTACTGGCCACCTATAGTATTTGTACCTCCATTTGGTCTATTTGATTTTTCAGGCCTTTAGTTAGTGTAGGCCATTGGAGGAAAAATTGGTAAAATGTGTTAATGTCATTTATTGTGTTATGCAAAGTGTTGATGTAAGTTTCCAACTGTGTATGCATTGTGGCACACTTTCTTCTACCCTCATCCATTTTTTCCCCACCTCTACTAAGACTTTATTTTTTTATTATGGCAGCCTAATTATTCATTTTTTCTATGACCTCGTCCATAAGCTATTTTAGTTGTTACCCTAATGGTGATGTTTTATCCCTCTACATCTATAGTACTTTACTATGAATTGTAGTTATGATCTCTTTCAGTTTCTCTGTATTCTCTACATGTTTTTTCAATATCTCTTCCCCTGATGTGCTATGAAATATATCTCCCAATTGAAACGTTTACAAATGTAAGATGTTAGAGAGATCTACATGTGTGCCAATTAATGGCAATTGTACTAATTGCATTGTTGTCATTGGCTGGATTTATTTTTCCTATACCAAAAATCTTTGATGTGGTTCATTGGAGATGTTGTGGTGGATGAACTTGGCCTCTCTAGAGACAGAGGTGGCTCTTTTTGTAGGCCTTCTCCCTTTGATTGTGTTGTTTGATGTTGGGTTCCTCTGGATTCTATGTTTTTCTCTTGTTGAGCTTCTTTTCCCCTTCAAGTATTTCTGCATATGCTTTTTGTGTCACCATAGCTATTTCTTGTTGAATTTTCCCTTTTGCCTCCTCATTTAGAGCCATTCTAGTGTGTCTACCCTTTTCTTATATATGATCTCTTTTGCCTGGAATTGTGTTAGTTTTTCTTTTTGTGTGGTAGAGAGGTTAGGGCAATTTCCTCCAATGCTTGTTCCCTTGTGTCTTCTTCCATCTCAACTGCTTTTTCTCTTTTCTTCCATATTATAGAGGTCAATTGGTCTAATAAATTTTCATTGATATTGTCTAAGATGTCTTCGGACAATCTTCTATGCCAAATTATAGCCTTTTCAATAACTACTTGATTTTGTGGACATACCTTATTGTATAGCTTCACAATTTGCCTTAGCATACCTTTATTATTTAGGGCACATGTGATGAGGTCTACACTCATGATATCCTCCTTCTTGGGTTCTTCCTCCTTTGTTATTTCTATTGGCACCTATTTGCTTTGTCTTGTTCCCATTTTCTTCTGTGGCTATTGTATTTCCTCTGCCTCTTGCTTAGTCTCTATGCCTCTCATTTTGATTTTATTTATTTTGACCCCTGGTTTTTGTCAAGGCCTTTTCTTCTATGTGCTAAATTGTATCATTATCTCTAAAACCTCCTCAACTGATGGATCCATGTGTGGTTCTTGTGGAGAGTTTATTACTACTGCTAATGCTAACGTGCTTTGATCTAGTGTTTCTTGAACAACCAAAGACCCCAAATTTATCCTTTCAGACCTCCACACTTGCAGTGTAGATGTAGTTTCTTATGGCTTCTAGGTTTGTTGCTTTTCATTTTGTGTAATTCCCCATTTTTCATGTAATTTTCCTTTATTTTTCTCTAAATTCTCTCCCACATTTTTCTTACTTTATTTGTCAATGAACTCCTTATATGTACCAAACCTCTGCATTTGTATCCTTGGGCTGCTTGAGTAAGTTCTTTGCATAGGACTCCACCATGTCATTGCTGATTTCATATGGCAGTCTAGGGATCTATGATACCGTTTGTTCTACCGCCTCCATTAATGTGTAGTCTTTGTCCACTAGAAAGGCAATATCATTTGCATACTTCCTCACCATATCATATAAAATACATTCCTTGTCTGTATTTACTATTGAAGGGATTTGAAAAACCCCCAATACATGGAAATGTATGATGCAGTGTCTTTGAACTGGTGGGCAAGGTATTTTATTTATGCTACTATTGATTGATTTGTTTTCCATGCTTTACCAAGAAATGAAGGTAACACATTCATGGAGTAAAATGTAAGGAAAATAATTAAAGTCCCATATCGAAATTGATAATGTGCATTCTTTGTCCATTAAAGGTTCTCCAACAACTACTCCCAGAGGACTTTGTACCAATCAAAGTCCTTTCCATCTACCACTATTTGGTATGCTATATGGATTGAAGTTCTTATTGTCGAATCCTGTCTATTTCTATAGTAATTGTTATACGCAATGCCCATTGTAGCATACCACATGGCTGGTTTTGTAATTTGGGTCACATCTAGGCTCCTTCCATTATATATTTCACTAGTAAGCTTTGTTACCTTATCATTTTTTATTGCATTTTTGGATGGTAGCTCCCCCATTAAACTTAACCCTATTACCACCTAGATGGATTGATTGGTTATGTGGCAGAGTTTATCCAAGTAAATGTACTCATTGTGAAGCTGACTAAGGATAATCTTGATCCACCCATGCTTCTCCAAGAAGTCTAGGAAGTTGTTCCACACACCCAAATTTTTCTTCTCAATTTCTTAGTACTGAGGCATGTATTGTCTTTGGTTTGACTACAATATAGTTCTCTAGAGTTCTTCAAACTTCATGTGGTCAATCTCTGAGACTGATGCATGAGTATAATTCATTATATCCTTAGTGTAGATCACATTAGCGAGGACGACAGAGAATGTCCCATCTGGATCAACCTCCATTGCATTATATGATAAATTTCTTATACTTTGGGCATAACTTCTTAGAGATATCGACCAAGGTGGGAGTTGACATTTTTTCTTTGTAATTTTCTTTATTTCATTTGAATTTGCAAAGGTTGTTCTTCTTTCTCAAGTTCACAACTTTTCTCAATATGCAAGTGTGTCTAGTGATGGTTTGTAGCCATGTTTTATAACCCTAATGGTGGGATTTTCATTAAATGCATTATTTGTTTGTGGTTTGACATGATTTTGTAACCATTACATTCTCACATGTTATTTTATTTTTCTAGTTTTCTCTTTATATCATACATATGATACATATAGTACATATAATACGTAATTTTGGTTTTTCCCTTTTCTTTACCACATAGTTTGATGATAGTGAATTAGTCTTGCACTGTTTACAAATCTTGCTACTAGCTTTCCTTCTAGTGTTTTTAGTCTCACCACATTGAAACTTGTGATTTCTTCAATGTAGTAGGATCCTAGTCATCTGACTTTCAACTTAACCTACTTTTTGAACTTACTGTCATAGAGTAGCACTAAGTCCCATTTGTTAAATACTTTATGTCTTAAATTTCTATCATGCCAAGCTTTTTGTATTTTGTATTCTAGGCTTTGGTTGAATGCTTCTACTAGCTTGTTTTCATCTAACTTGTTGAGATCTTCCAACCTTTATTTTAGTGACTCTTCCTCATCCAACCGTAATGTAAGTTTGGTACATAAATTTGGTACAATAAAGTTCATGGATAGAGTGGCATCTAACCCATATACTAATTCAAATGGTGAAAATTTGGCTATTCTCTTGTAATTTGTTCTATATGCCCATAATACCATAGGAATTTTCACATCCGAGTATGTTATTTTGCCATGACACATCTTTATAAATGATGTACCTATTATCTTATTTAGTGCTTCACTTTATCTATTAGCCTATGGCTGGTAGGGGATACTTTTGTTATGACTAGTCATGAAGTTATTTAGGAGCTCCACAATTACCTTGTTGACAAGATGTTTTCTTTTCTGACTTGTAATACTTAAAGGGCACCAAAACCTTGTTATTATGTTTTCATATATGAATTTGGTGGTAGTTTTGGATGTATAATCTTTAGTTGGTTCTACTTTTGCCCATTTTGTAAGATATTTGACTCCAGTGATTATGAATTTGGGTTTTCCATGTTTTGTTGTTGGATCAATGGATCCTCTAAAGTCTATAGCCCATTTCTCAAATGGTATTTGGGAGATGACTAGCCACAATGGCATCTCATATTTTACAGCGGGTTTTCCCACTCTTTGGCATATATCACATTTCCTAATATATTGATTGGCATCCTTAAATAGTGTTGGTCACCATAATCCAGAGAGTGTAACCTTCTTTGCAATGGTTTCTCTTGAATTATGTTCTTCAGAATCCCCTCATGTACTTCCCTAAGGATATGTTGTCTTTTGTGTTTAAATACTACTCTTATTATTATCCCATCTCTTCCTATTATATGCAATTTCCCTTCAATCAATGTATATGGTAGCGACTTCTTCAATAGTATATGTTTTTTATTTGGTGATCTATTTTCTAGAAATTGCCCTTTTGATAGTAAGCTTGCTACATCCTTTAGATCCTATAGCACCGTAGTTACTCTAAATAGACTTGCGCTAGGCAAATATTCTTCCAAGTCATCTAGTTCCTCTCTTGTTTCAATTCTAGATAGGTAATCAGGATCTTGGTTGTTCTTCCCTAGTTTTACCATGGTATTAAAATAAAATTCTTGAAGTAGTTACAACCACCTACATATTCTCCCTTGTGTAACCAATCTATTATGTAGATATTTTAATGGGTCATGGTCTATGTATAATGTGAATGGGGCCAATAGAAAATATTGTCTAAACTTATACAAAACATATACTATTGCTAGTGCTTCTCTTTCTGTAGTAGTGTAATTTTTCTTCACTTGAGAACTTTTGTGGCTTGTAAAATCTATTGGATGGTCCTTATTCCCTATAGGTTGTGCTAATATTGTGCCAATTTCTATTCCAGAAGCATCTACATGAACATGGAATGGTATGTTCTAATTTGGAAAGATTAGTATGGGAGCTTCTACTATCTTTTGTTTGAGTGTGTTAAATGCTTGTTGACATTGCTCATTCCACTCATTTTATTTGATTTATTCATTAACAATTCTTCTATTGGTGTTTCTATGGTAACATATCCTCTGATAAATTTTTAGTGGTATCTAATATAATCTAAGAAGTTTTTGACCTTTTGATGTTGTCTTTGGTGGTGGTAAATTCATGATTAGTTCCTTTTAGGGGATCTATCATAAGTCCCTGTTTGCATATTATATGTCCTATAAGTGTACCAAATGGTACCTAAAAGATGCATTTCTTTGAATTTAGCATGATTTTTAGGCTCCTACTTCTTTCTACCATTGTGTGGAGCACTTGAGCATGGTCTTTCAATAGTCCATAGGTTGTCCAACCAAAGTAGACTTCTAGAAAGCCATGGATGAAATCCTTAAATGCATTGACCATAATTTGGCTAAAGACTATTGGCACATACTTTAGTCCAAAAGGCGTTACTATGTACATGAAGGACCCCTACTCTGTTGCAAATATAGTTCTTGATTTTTCCTCTTACTAAATTTTGACTTGGTGGTAACTAGAAAATTCATTAGTTAAACAGTAAGTTTCCTTTCCAGTTACTGACTCCAAGACTTCTTCGGTAAATGGTGTTGGAAATGGATCATGAATAGAAACTTTGTTCAATTCTCTAAAATCTACACATATTTTAATGTCTCTTATTTTCTTATTTTGTACTATAATTGGGCTTATCCATTGCACATCTTCTACTATCTTAATAATCCTTGTTGCGAGGATTTTGTCAATTTCTACTTTAACCTTGTTTTTTCATGTTTGGATTCAATCTATATGGCTTCTTTTTCTATGGTTTTACTCCTTTTAGTTGGATATTCATTATTCCTACTTCCTCTTTGATTCCTTTTAGATCTACGTATGTGTGCAAGAATAGATCTTCATATTCTATCAGGATTTCTATAATTTCAATCACTTCCTTCTCCTCCCAATTATCTCCTATTTTTGTAAGCTTAGGACTTCCTTTTTGTGCTATATTTTCATCTCTCAATTTTAGTGGTTGATTATAATATTTTTCCTTAGATTTAGCATGTGATGTGGTTGTCCTTTCTCCCTAGTTGATTTCTATATTCAAGCAGGGTTCTTCTTCATTTTCCCTTTCATTGTGTTGTATTGTGTAGAATATTTTTTCATATTATTGTTCTTGTGTATTCATTGATTCTATTAACTTCCATATTCCTTCCTTTCTTGAAGGTGTTGGTTTTATCTATACTTCTATTTGACTTTCTTCTATAGGTAAGAATATGATTTTCTTCATCTTTTGTAGTGCATTATGGATATTTTTATTAGGGTTAGTAAAAGAGAATGTATGTTGGAAATCCTTCTAAATTTCATCCCAGTTTCTTATATCTGTCGTCTTTTCTCCATTGATGTACCATGTTTGTACTATAGGTGTAAGGGTCCAATAAAACATCTGGATATATAGCCTTGGCTCATATTCTCTCCTTACATCCCATGTAGTGATATAGATGTCCAAATGTTGTTTCAGTGGCATACTACTGTCATATTTCAGGATTTGTTTACATTCCTCTTCTTCTTGTAATTACCTTGGCTTTATGAGGATTTCTAGCACTTGCCACCAAGGGATGTTGTCTTTGTGGGTGTTCCACCACCTTGGAGTGCTATAGATTAATGTATTTTGTAGTGCATCCAATCTTAATTCTTCTTTATCAATTTTTTTTCTTTATTTCTTCCAAGTATGTGCTTAGATCTTCTACTCCCAAGCATCTTGCTAACTTAATCTGAGATATACCTTGTGAAATGTGATGAACACTTGTTGAGATTTTTGGATTATAGGGGAAGTACTTAGAGTAGATGAGTTTGGTATCAACTATGGTGGGGTAATGTCATTTGTGGTGGAATACAATATGTTTTTTGGTATTCTAGGTAGTGCATAGATTTTTTTGGCTCTTCTAAACCTTTGGGATTACAAATCTGCATCATCCTTTAGCCTTGAATTTAGTACATCTTCATTTTTTCAGCTATCATTACTACTATCAACATATATCTCCCCTTCAAATTTGGTTCTTCAGCTGATTCTAGTTTGGATAGTTTTTCTAATGAGTAAAGAATTTTGGCTTCATCATCCTTAGATTCCTCCTGCATCACTTCTTTTATGTATGAATTACTCATATATGTTCCTAATGGTATGTGTATAATCTTATTAGTATTTGCAACAGATAATTCTTCCTTTCTTGAGTCTGTAATGCCATTAGAGTTTACAAACCATTGTAATCCAAGAAGTGCATTAAAATTATTGAAGGGTTCTTTCATCTCAATGATTTTGAAGCCCACTATTTTGTTAACCCCTAGTATGTTAACTCTGACTTGGTTCTCATTGTACCTATTGATGAACCATTTGCTAGGCTAATGTTATAAGGAGTTTCATGTAATTTAGGTTTTCCTAATTGTTCCCATTCCCTTCTAGGAAGCATATTGATGTCTGTGCCCAAATCAACCATTACATATTTAATATTTATATGATTTATGTGTGCATCAATCATTAATGGCTTGGTTTTCTAGGGTCGAGATGCTTTTGTTATTTTCCAGACCTGTGGTTGTAGTATTGTTTGCTTGTTCCAGTACTTGGAAAATTGTTTTATTTTTTCAATTAGATTGGTTTGTTTCACAATGAAGGCTTGTTTTTTTATTGTTGAAGATTCTTGTTCTAAAAAGTGCTTTGTAATATTGTTCTTTTTATTGTTATTGAATTATAGTCTTCTTTTCTTCTTCAACTATTTTTTCATCCTTATATTTGGTTGGGAAAAAATCTTCTTTTTCTTCTCCATCATCATCTGTTTCTTTCCCCCTTCTTGTAACTACTGCAATGCTGGTTTTGTTTTTATATCTTAATAAGGCTTTTTGTCTTAATTTCTCCTTTTTCTCCCTATATTCTTTTTCTAGTTCCTCTTCTTCATTTAAGTTGTAATAATTCTTGTGTTTTTCTAGCTCTCCTTCTTTGTGGCACTATCATGTTTATTGTGGTGGAATCTTAGGTACTTTTAGCATTATTTTTGCACCTCTAGTTGCATTAGGACCAGATAGCTCATCACTCTCTAAATGTAGTGGAGAATTTTTAAAATATTGTTGTGCTCTTTCACGTGTAAATAAGTCATCTTCCAGATTCCCATAGAATCTGCATGCTTTTTCTTACCTATCCAACACTCAATGACATAATGTCCTTGTTTACCACATTTGTAGCAAATGGCGTCTTCTCTTCTTCTTCTACCCCTGCCTCTACCTCTAGCTCTACCTCCTCTATAGTTGTTGTAGTAGCCTCTTTCCTCATTGGAGTAATTTGTTGTGTATGATATTTGATTTTTTGGTGGTGTATTCTGGAGTGTGTTGATGTTTCTTTGGTTTTTCTGATTAAGTGTTTTATATGCATGTTTTTGGGTATATAGGGGCCTTTCTACTAGTCCTTTTATGTATGCCATCTCATGGTTTATTGTTTCTTTATTATTGCAATGATAATCACACCATGGTTCATGTTCTTCTTCTTCTCCTTGGAGTCTAAATAATAATGATGGAAAATCATCTGTCTCATGATCATCCCACTCTCCACATATTTCACAATAGACTATTTGAGTCTTTCTTTATGTTGTTATTATTTCTACCCTTAATGTGGTAGCTCTTTTATCCCTTTAAGTGATGGTCATTCATTTCTAATATGCCCTTCTTCTAAGCAATATGTGTATCATATATTCATTATTTTTAATTGTTCTAATTCAAGTATCAGTCTTTTTATTTCTTGTTTGATTTTTAATTGTTCTAATTCAAGTATCAATTTTTCATTTCTTTATTTTCTATAGAAAATATATTTCTTGTTTGATTTTTAATTGTTCTAATTCAAGTATCAGTCTTTTTATTTCTTTATTTTCTATAGATTTGTCTTGTCCCTACCATATGTGTGCTTCTACATAGCACGCTAGTGTTATTGCTTCTGAATATGTATTGAATATTATTCCATCTAATGAAGTCCTAATTTCAGGTGTTAGTCCAGAAATTAACCATTCTATGTATTTTTTTTATTAGAGGATCTTCCAATTTTCTAGATGCCTCTTTATATCTTTGGTCATAGTATTTGATAGATTCTCCTTCTTCCTCTACTATATCCCACATTTTACTTACACTTTTAGTGGGGATTTCTAGTGATTTATAATTTGATAAGAATTAATTTTTAATCTATGCCCACTCTTTATCATGTTTTGGACATGTTTTCCTATATTAGTTTAGTGCATCATTTCGTAGAGTGCCTACAAAGTCAAATAATTACAAATTATTTGGTCCTTAGTTGTTCCCTTTCTCTTCAATAGTGATTCTAGAACAAATATGTGTTCTGCTTCCTTTGTTTTGTCTTTTGCCAAAAATTGGGAATTTTACTGGTGAATCCATATTTGGATTAGGATCTTTGTTTCTTTTGCACTATTTATCAGTAGTGTTCTTCGGTGGTTTGGCCTTTCCTTTGTGTATTATATGATATGGTATTTTTCTATTTCTTCCATTGTCTTTGGATAGTTGTATCTCAAAATATTCTCTTCCTAATATTTTATCAATGTTTTGTATGAATTGTTGTTCTTGAGACTTGTATTTCTCTTGAATTTTCATTTGTATCTGATGTTAAGATCCTCCTTAACTTATATGTCATGTGGGATGACTTTTGGTATGGGGGTTGTAACTCTTCAAATTGGTGTTTTATCTTAGGAGATGTCTTCTCATTAGTTAAGGATATATTGTTAAATAATGGTGTTTTTCCATCTTTTCTTAATCCAATTGCACTATCACTTAAGTTGAACATGTTATTTTCTTCTTGTACCATTTGGTATAATTCCTCATTTCTTAATTTCCTCACACTTTTCATAACCAACTGATCCTTGAAATACTCTGCATCGAATTTTAGAGGTTGTAAGATTTCCATAGGATTTAGACATTTTTCAAATCTTTCATAAATTGTAATTTGGATATTAGATAGGTTAGATTGAATGTGTAGTTTTTTATTTAATGTCAGAAGTGGTGGAGCCTTCGTGCCACTACATCCTTCTTTCCATACTTTCTAAGATATCCCATATGTTGTAATACTTCCTTCTATGTTATCGAGGATCTATGTTGATTTATCAAGATGAGATTTCAATTGTTTTGGAGTGCTACATAATTCCAATATTTCATCATTCTAAGTTGTAGCCCTTGTGGTGTGCTCAATGTTATCTTCAAAACACTGTGGAGTTCCATTTTATTTTTCTTTTGCAGCCCCCCTATCATGCTCTATCTCTTCCTCCTTATCCTTTTTAGTTGTAGCCCATTTGGCATGTTGTAACTCCATATTTTCAACTTTTTCCATTATTTTGTAGTATATCTATTGTAAGTCTTGTGTTTGTTTTTACTCTTTTCTTCCATGTTTAGTTATAATGTCAATTGTATATTCTCTTTAATATATCTTAACCTCTTATTAGCTCCTTTCACCATGGGTGTTTAAGATGTGGAATTCCATTGGTCCTTTAAGCATCTCATTATCAACCTACATTGATTAGTTACATCCTTTTAGGGATCTTTTCAAAATCCCCATTTCCATTCATCATCCCCTAGGTTCCTAGCCCCCTCTTACAAGGTTAGGACCTATGAGAATCTATTTCAAATCATAAAAAGATCTCTTGTTTATAATATTATTTCTAATAGTTTTCCTTGCTCCATAATTCATTTTAGTGCCTTGATCTTATTTTGTATCGGTTTACTAGGGTCCCAACAACAAAACCAAATGTTGGCAAGGAATTAGGATTCATAGACTGAAGTCTAAGTTCTGAAGCCTTACATGTTGTATTTATACTATAGTTTTATAGTAGGAGAACGATCAATGGGTTTGTGGTAGCAAATAACATCATGTAGTAACAAAACATAATAGTGAATCCATAATGTAGAAATTAAACAGTCAATTTAATTATATATATATAAACTTCATGCATTACAATGTCATATGTATAATTTCTATCTCTACTCTTCTATCTATTATATTTCTCTATTTATTCTTCTCTATCTCTTACTACTTACTTCTACTCTTATTTTACTATATACATATGAATCTATTGGGGATGTGTCCCTTACAAAATATGACTAGTCCTACTATGCCTAGTCATCCTTATTCTCCACATCCTTCTTGCATCCAAGTGTGGTGACTTCTGGTCACTGTACTAGCTGCTACCAATAGTCACGAAGGTCAACTAGTCCATGATGTATCGACAAACATGTTGAGACATATTAATTGAGGGTACCTCCATACATTTAGTTCTAATTGAACTACCAATCCTAATCCTTTAGGGATTAATAAAATATTATATGTACAAAATAAACTCTACAACTACTAAAAATCATAAGGTCAGATATCATTAAATCTCATCACCAAAGTGTTAGAAGCCCTAGTCAAAGGCCAACCCAAGTGTCAGGCCTAGTATTCCATCTAACCACCCTCATTGTAGGGTACTTAGCTTCATAGGAGTCTTGATGAGATGCATGACCCTTAGCAAATCATCATAACCACTCTATCAATGCAGAACTTTAGCTAGACAAACTAAAAACTATGGTGCCTATTGGGACTTGAAATTACCAGTTCCCAAAATGCCTTATTTAGCCCCAAAAAACCTAGAAAATTCCATCAATTTTCCCAATTTTGCCTTTGAGTTCAAAACCCATCAATTATACCCGATCTGAGATATTTTACATGGGTTCCTTTCCAAAAAAAATTGAAGTAAAATTCCCCTTTTATTCCTTGTGTTTCCTTATATTTCCTTCCCTTAGAAAATCTCTTCATTTTGCCCTTTATTAGCAAATCAACAAAATTCCAAATTTTGTGAACTTGTACGCAAGTTCAAAGTTTTTTTAGTTTGCTGACAATAGGGTTCACTGACAACAAGAGAGAAAACACAAGAAGAAGGGTTCATCAACAGAAAAAGAAGCTAAGACTCCTTTGTCAGCGATTTTTGGAGTTCACGAGCTTGAAAGTTCCTCGATGGTGGACTTTGCCAACAAAGAAGAAGAAAGGAGGTGGCCATGACACAATTAAAAGTTTCTAAGTTAGAAAAAAGGATGGAAAAGCCTTATTGGTGAAGTTGGAGATTCATGAACCTCCAAGTTCACTGACGGATGGTTTCACCAATGGAAGATTTACTGAAGAACGAGCCGTTAAGGTTCGGTTCTGAAAATTAAAGAGTCACCAATGGAAGGAAATGAGATGGCAAAGGTGATGGAGTCAGTTGGTTCAGAAAATGAAGGATTCCCTGACAAAAAGGAAAATGGCAAAGAGGGGAAAGGTTCTTATTTCGCTAGCTTTACCGATAAAAGGTGCCAATGTTGAGAAAGGGGAGGTTTGCAAAAGATGCAAAATTGGCTCAGGTAGAAAAGATAAAGGAATGGCTTTGTCGGTGAGTCGATAGAAAGTCAAACCTAACAAATGGTTTAAAAATTTCAAAGTTTATCGATAAGGCGATTAGCTGACTGGGGAGAATTGATAGTTTGGTAAATTAAAGATTTGCTGATAGTAATGATGACACCAAATAAAATGAGTAGGTGGCAAAGGGTAAGGTTCATGAAAAGTGAAATTTGTCAATAGGGCAAAATTTCCATCAAGGAAATTGAAAGTGCTGCCAAGGTTTGACAAAGGTCAAATTCATCGATAAAGGCAAAAATGGAGCCAAAGGCATAATGGTTCGCGAAGATGATTTTTTTCTGACCAAGGAGGAAGATGTCTTCATAGCTCATGAAAATGAAAAATGTTTTGGAAGGAACTTAGAGTTATTTTTTATTGGTTTGGGATTTCGGTGTTTCGTTGATTTACCGATAGAGCGATAAAGGAGGGAAAGGTTAATGTTTTAGTTCAAGGTTGTAAACTTTTGCCACTTGAGTGTTTTGAAACAAAGTGTTAGGAACTTGCTAATGTAAAAGCCTTATTGAGAAAAACTCTGTTGGAAGAGCCCGAGTTTTCCAAAGTAGTTCGAAGGTTAGCTTTTCCTTGATTTGTTGATGGGTGGAAAAAGGATGATAAAAGAGTATAAAGGATAAGTTTGAATTTTGTAACTTCTGCCGACTAAAGGAATTCATTAAATTCAAATGAGAATTTGCTAAGTCTTTGATCAGGAAAATTGTTCTCGGGGAAACTTAGGGTTTTAGAAGTAGTTCATGAGTTTTGAAATCTCTTGATTCGCCAATAGTAGGGTAACGATCGAGCCTCTTCAAGAGGAAAGAAAAAGTTCATAAAAATGAACTTTTCAAGATAAATGAAAGCAAGGTTCTGAATTTTATAGTTTTGCTGACAAAGTCTTTCAGTTCGTAGATGTCAAACTTCGTCGATAAAGGAAATGTTTGAGAGTTTGCTTGGTTTGAGGTTTTGCACATCTGTTGACTGAGGAAAAGAAGGCTGATGAAAAGATAAAGGGTAAAGTTTGCAAGTGTAACTTTCTCTAATAACATGTTTTGAAACTGAAGTGTTAGAAAATGGTTAAGGTATAGAGATATCAGGAAAAGTGCCATCAGAGAAAATTAGGGTTTCTAAACTAGTTGTAAAGTTAGCATTTCAGCTGATTTGTCGATAGACCTAAGGCAACATGAAGTTCATGATTTGAAGGAGTTGATGATAAGCCTAGGTCAAGTCAATGTTCTTAATCCATAACATTTTTTGATAACTAGCTAAGAAAGATAAGTTCAAAGTTTTGAAGTTTTGCCGACAAAGCGACAAAGTTTGCAATTGTCAATAATCACCGATAAAGCAAAGTTAGGAACTTCGTAATTTTGCCAAAAAAAGGGCATAGTTAATATTTTTACACTTTTTTTCCAACAAAGAGATAAGGGGGAAAATTTTAGAAAGTTGAGCTTTTGTTGACAAAGGTATAGTTCAAGATTATTTAAAATTGCCAACAAGTAGAGAAAGTTCGTCATTCGCCACATTTGCTGATAATGATAAAAGGGGCCGAGTTCTAAGCTTTGAACATTTTCCAATAGAAAGGTGGTAGCTCCAAAAAGCTTAAAATTACCGATAATAGCCATGGTTTTGAAAAGTTAAAATTCATTGATAACTGAGAAGAAGGCAAAGTTCAGAAGATTGAACTTTTACCGATAAAAATGTAATAGTTCGTAATCTTCAACTTTTTCTGATAGATAAAAGAGAAAAAAGGTGACAGTTCTAAAGGGATAGGAATTTTCAATAAAAGAGGTTTATAGCTATGTTCAAAAGAACATATGTTTGCTGATAAAGGGTATGTTTGTGGAAAATAGTAAATAATTTTGTGGACATTTTTGCACTTTAAAGGACAAATGCATCTATTAAATGTCAAGCATTATGATATTTGAGCTAACACTGCAAGGAAGATTGAGGTTGTTCAAGAACATTTGCCAAGCATGATTCTCTACGCAGGTAAAGGTTGAGATTCAAAAGATAAATACAAATGCCTAAATTCGATATGTTTGTTACAGGATATTGGAGCTAATTAAAGCTTGGAGAAGATGACATGTAGACTATGCAAGAGAAGAAGAAAGTTGGAATCTAGGAAGGAAGGCTAAACTCTAGATTAATTTACAACCAAACAAAGGAGGCGTGAACCAAAACTAGAAGACAGATCAATGAATATGTTGTCTGCTTGCTGGAAGGATGCTAAGTCAAAGATGGTGAGAATATTACTTTTTCCAACTCTATCCCATAGAATGATTGCCAACTAGAAATCATGTCCCACCAATCTGGACCATTGATTATTATGAGTGGATCCTGACCATTTGATCAATTGTAATTGTTTCTGGACCTTATTCTATCTGTGACTTCTCTTTTCAAAGGGAGATCAATTTATTACATATGTGATAGGAGTTTGGATTACTAAAGCTAATGGAGATTGAATTGTTGAAACTAAGGGAGACTGAATTGTTCTAATTCTGAGCACAAGTTTGTGATTTTTGCAACTTGGTGAATCCTCTTGCAAGGTTCTTTCTCAAGACCTCTATAAATGTATATGTTCTTTGTATACCTAATGAAGATGAAGCTATAGATTAATTCCTGATTGTAAATCCTACGTAGTCTTCCAGCTGATTTCTGGATATGTAATGGTGAAATGTTGCATTCTATAGAACTACTTTCATTTTATTGCATATTGTTGTCAACTTCCTTTGAAGATTTGCATTGAACATATGTAGCTGTAGAACATCCTAGTGAAGTATGATTTATTTCGTTTCTTTTCATTACAATATCGGAGCATGTATGTGGATCATTGATCATAGTTAATTAATTTTAGGAATCTTAATCTCTAAGCTCTATTTTCTTAGTTTCAATTTCATAGATAACCATAGAATAATTGCAAACAATGATAAATCATAAGCAACTATAGTGAGAATATGTTGAATTAGTACAAATAATCAAATATCCAGAGCATATTACAATAAGAATTGCACATCATAGTAATTATCATGCAAATAATGGCATATTATAGTGAAATACATGCTTATAGGAAAATCTTTGAGCATATCTAAAGTGCCGAAGCATACATTAGTTCAGATAGGGATAATTGTAGAAGAACTAATCAAAGATGGAAATATATTTAGAATTAGTCCAAATAAGGGACATATTTAAGTGAATTACTCTAAGTTAGGATCAAATTTACATCTATTTTCTTAAATCCTAACTTAATAGTGTAAGATTTGACAGAATCATTGAAGGTTTGTGCAGAATAGGCATAAATAATAAGATATTTGAAGGAATATTGAAGAACTTTACAGGAATTATCAAAGTACATAAAGCCCCAAAATGATTGAAAAAAACACACATCAACCCTGAGTGACTGTCAGAAGGTCAAGTCTTGACTAACAGAGACTTGGGATCATAAATTCATCCTTAATTTATTGTATCTTTGAAAATGATAAAGATTTGTTGTGTAAACTTTTATTCGTGTTAATGAGACTAATAATCACATCAACAGAATTGGCACTAGAAGGAGGGCCTGAAATTGAAGGTTTGTATTTCTACAAAGATCTCATCAATAATTCATCATATGAGTTATGTGTTTGCAAATATCTCCTATTCAAGACTTGAGTTGACTGTATCTTTGCAAAGATCCAGCTCAAAAATTCAAAGATCAACCTGATTTTTTGAGCTTCCAAATTTTATTCTAAGATATATTAGATCTCTTTAAATTTCAAAATTGTACAAAATTGAAAACAAAGTCTCACCTTCAATGGATCAACATGAAGATCTTAACCTTAGGATCCCTTCATTTTTTAGAAGATTGCCTAGAAAATCATATTGGGAAGAGAATTCCCAAGTTAATATTCCTTTCTATTAGGAAACTTTAAATGAGCGACTTTATCCTCAAAGTTTGTCTAACTTCAATTTATCCATAAGATGCAGGATACATGATTCTATAGACCACAATGAAATTAATTGTATAACTTCCCTTACAAAGTTGGATTTGTCTTTAAAATATAATTTCTTTCCCAGATGTCTACATGACAAAGGTTAGGCAGGAAAATGAAAGAATTCTGGAGCAACAAGAAGATACAACCAAAGGAGTCATAGAGAATAGAATAAATATTGATTTATTATGTTATTTCTGTAAATTGAATAATCAATCCCAAGGTTGTTGTAGGTCAATAGAACCAAACACTTTACTGGATGGTAAGAGTGAATTATTTGAAGAACAATCTATGAAAATATAAGATACAGAAAGCTTTGTTGTTGTGAATGATTAGATACCAATCTAGTGCCATTTTGAAAATGAAATAGGTAAGTGTTCCTATCTATCAAATGTTGTTTCACCTTTGCATTTAAATGATTTAGAAATAATGGATTTGTGTATATCATGTCTTGATGATGATGATACTCACCTAAATGCTGATGTACAAAAAATTAAAGAAAACATTGAGGTGTTTCATGATCTTAAGGATCAAATAAGCATATAGAATGAAGAGCTGGAGTTGGATAAAGATGATGAAATAATCTATCAAGATTCAGCCATCCTCAAAGTTGAAGTGGGATGGGACCTTCAGTCAATTAACAAAAATACAAAGTTATTAACCGGAGGACTAGCTGGCAGTGAATAAGCATGTCCAATGAAACAAGAAATGCACCAGGTTGTATCTTTCCTTTCCCCAATAAATGCATCTATTAAGTATTATTTTGATTATGGAAATTTAGGGGATAGAACATGTCAGTGGATCAGTCATGAACATATTGAACTTCCTCAATTTCTGCTTATCAAGGATTATTATGTTAAATATGAGAAATTTAGAATAGAAGAATATTTTTCAGAATACAAAGATGAATTCACTAGGATTATGACCATAACTAATGCCTTAATACTCCTGCATATTTTGAGAGGGCATGAAAATATAGGTGTTTGGGTGTGTTATCCTAGGTTTCATTTACCTTGTAGTGTCTTGTATATACTATGGTAGGGTAGTGTTGGTTTTGTTTCTTTCCTTTCGATTCTAGTTTTGTTTTGTCTTTCCGTCTTTCTTTTTTTGGTTTCACTTCCATTTGTATAGTGGTTTCTTATACAATGGTTTGTTTACTTTGTGTGTTTTCTTGGTTGTGTTGGTTTCTCGTTTGTTGAGTCGTTGTTTTGGTTAGGCATGGTGATGGACACCTTTCACTTTAGAAATCTTTAAAATTTGTAAAATTTTGGACATAACTTCAAATCTTTGCATTGGTTGTGACCTTTATAGGTTATGGTTATTTTAATTTATTCTATGGAATCATTTTCATCAATCCAAACAAAGTTTATCCAAGGAATTACCAAATGAATACACTTAAAATTCCTAGCACTAGTTGAAAATATTAGTGTCTGCATTAAGTGAAAAATCTAAAGGTTTGCCTTTGCTACCACTCTAATTCCCACCTTCGAAACAAATCCCATTACGTGCAAACAATGAGCTGAAATGATATCTTTGATGCGAAAAATTGTTGAAAAATCAATATAAAGAGAGTTTATTCTCTTAAGGTCATCTTAATAACCCTATTGGAGCTATGGACACCTGACAGGTAGTGGGGTTCTATTTAGGGGAATTATAAGCGATAACCTTATCGGGGCTATGGATGCTTGACTAGCAGCAAGGCTCTATCCAGGTTTGGCTTAAAGGTTTGAATCCAAATTTGTTTCTTAATGTTGATTACAACTTTTTCAACTTATCCAGTAGGATGGAAATGAATAAAATCACACAATTGCATTCCTTCCCATAATCTAGTTTCATTGATGAACATGATTTCTTTTGGACTAATCCAGATATCTATGAATAGTGAGGGTTGGAATTTTATGTTCAAATTTTCTTTCCTTTCCTAAATTGAGTTGACATTTGGTTTCTTTTCTTTGGTGGCAAGTTCTTGTGAGGTATCACAACATGCCCCATTTTTCCCTAGCAAAATAGGGACCCAACTTTTGTCTTTGCTTGTGTGTTTTCTCGCTTTGGGCAGTATGGTAAAATGTTAGGCCCTGATCCATAGTCAAAGGTCAAGCTCAATAAAAGTCCTAATAAAGGTTATCATTGGATAGATAATCAAATTATGAGCAACTTTGGCTTTTAAACCATGTTGAAATTCCTTGAAATGAAGAAGTTATACTTGGTCAAAGTTTGGGGTTTTCATGTGTTTGCCTCAAGGTCAAAATAGGTTAAGTCTAGTGTTATCAAAAAAATACTAAGGAAGCAAACTTAACATATTTTTATTGGTTAGTAGGTTCAGTATTTAACCAATTTCCTAACTAATTGATAGGGAGAGTAAAATACTCTAGGTCTCTTGGTTCATATATTGCCAACATTATCGTTGGAGGAAATGTTAGGTGTTTTAGAGGTTAGCGGTTTCAGATATTCTATGATTTCTAGACTAAGTGTGAAAAGGAGGAAATAAACCTTAAGTTCCTTTGGTTCTAGCATTCCTTATATTATCAATAAAAATGTAGTGGAAGGAACTTAGAGTTATTTTCTATTGGTTCAGGATTTTGACATTTCACTGATTGCCCGACAAAGCGATAAAAGAGCAAAAGGTTAATGTTTTGGTTTGCAGTTGTAAAATTTTGCCGCATGAGTGTTTTGAAACAAGGTATTAGGAATTTTCTAAGGAAAAAGCCTTATTGGGAAAAATGCCATCGAAAGAGCCTGAGTTTTCTAAAGTAGTTTGAAGGCTAGCTTTTTCCTTGATTTGTTGATGGGTGGAAAAAGGGTGATAAAAGAGTAAAAATGATAAGTTTGAATTTTGTAACTTTTTCTAACTAAAGGAATTTGTTAAAGTCAAATGAGAATTTGCTAAGTCTTTGATTGAGAAAAACCTCATCAGGGAAACTTAAGGTTTTAGTTGTAGTTCATGAGTTTTGAAATCGTCCGATTTGTCGATAACAAGGCAAGGATCGAGCCTTTTTAAGAGGAAAGGTAAAGTTCATAGAAATGAACTTTTCCTAATTAATGAAGGCAAAGTTCTAAATTTAATACTTTTTTTGATAAAGTCTTTTGGTTCGTAGATGTCAAACTTCATTGATAAAGGAAATGTTTGAGAGTTTGGTTGGTTCAAGGTTTGGCACATTTGTCGACTGGGCAAAAAGAAGGTCGGTGAAAAGATAAAGGGAAAAGTTTGCAAGTGTAAACTTTTTCCAATAACATGTTTTGAAACTGAAGTGTTATAAAATGGTTAAGGTATAGAGATGTTGGAAAAAGTACCATTAGGGAAACTTAGGGTTTCTAAACTAGTTGTAAAGTTAGCATTTGAGCCAATCTGCCGATAGACCTAAGACAACCTGAACTTCATGATTCGATGCATTTCCAATAAGCCTAGGTCAATTCAAAGTTCTTAATCCATAACATTTTTTGATAACTAGCTAAGAAAGCTAAGTTCAAATTTTTGAACTTTTGCTGACAAAGCGGCAAAGTTCGTAATCGTCTATAATCACCAATAAACCAAAGTTAGGAACTTCATAATTTTTCTAACAAAAGGGCATAGTTTGTATTTTACACTTTTGCTAAAGAGCAATAAGGGGGAAAAATTTGGAAAGTTGAGCTTTTGCCGACAAAGGTATAGTCCAGGATTATTCAAAATTGTCGATAAGTAGAGAAAGTTCATCATTCACCACATTTGATGATAATGATAAAGGGGCTAAGTTCTAAAATTTAAACATTTGCCAATACAAAGGTGGTAGTTCCAAAAAGCTTAAAATTTCTGATAGTAATGATGGTTTTGAAAAGATCAAATTTTCCAATAACCGAGAAGAAGGCAAAGTTTGGAAGATTGAACTTTTACTGATAAAAAGGCAATAGTTCATAATCTTCAACTTTTACTGATAGAGTTAAAAGAGACAAAAGGTGATGGTTCTAAATGGATAAGAATTGCTGATAAAAGAGGTTAATAGCCATAGTTTGAAAGAAACATATGTTTGCCGATAAAGGGCAAGTTTGTGGAAAAGAGTAAATAATTTTGTGGACACTTTTGCACTTGAAAAGACAAATGAATCTGTTAAATGTCAAGCATTATGATATTTGATCTAACACTGTAGGGAAGATCGAGGTTGTTCAAGACAATTTGCAAAGCGTGATTCCCTATACAGGTAAAGGTTGAGATTCAAAAGATTAATGCAAATGATTAAATCTTGTATGTTTGTTAAGATATTGGAGCTAATTAATGCTTGGAGAAGATGACATGCAAAATGTGCAAGATAAGAAGAAAGTTGTATTCTGGGAAGGAAGGCTAAACTAAATGAAATTGCAGCCAAACAAAGGAGGCACGAACCAAAATTAGAAGATACCAGCGAATATGTTGTTTGCCAACTGGAAGGATATTGAGTCAAAGATGCTGAGAATATTCCTTTTACCAATTATATCCCACAGAATGATTGCCAACTGGCAATCACATGCCACCAATATGGACCGTTGATTATTATAAGTGGATCCTAACAATTGGATCAAATGTAACTGTTTTAGGACCTTATTCTATAAAAAGACTGTGACTTCTCTTTTCAAAGGGAGGTTGATTTATTGCATACCTGATAGGAGATTAGATTATTGAAGCTAATGGAGATTGAATTGTTGAAACTAAAGGAGACTGAATTGTTCCAATTCTGAGCACAAGTTTGTGATTTTTGCAACTTGGTGAATTCTCTCACAAGGTTTTTTCTCAAGACCTCTGTAAATGTATCTGTTCTTTGCATACCTAATGGAGATGAAGCTATAGATTACTTCCTGATGGTAAATCCTACATAATCTTCTAGTTGATTTTTGGATATGTAATGGTGGAATGTTGCATTCTATAGAAGTGCTTTCATTTTATTGCATATTGTTGTCAACTTTTGTTGATTTGCATTGATCATACATAGTTGTGGAACATCCTGGTGATGTATGATTTAGTTTGCTTCTTTTCATTATAGTATCAGAGAATGTATGTGGATCACTGGTCATAGTTAAGTAATTTTAGTAATCTTAATCTCTAAACTCTATTTTCTTAGTTTCAATTTCATATATAACCATAGAATAATTGCAAACAATGATGAATCATAAGAAAATACAGTGAGAATATGTTGAATCAGTACAAATAATCATATATCTAAAGCATATTATAGTAAGAATTGCACATCATAGTGAATACCAAGCAAATAATGGCAGATTATAGTGAAATACATGCTTATAGGCACAATCTTTGAGTAGATCTAAAGTGTAGAAGCATAGAGTAGTTCAGACAGGGATAATTATAGAAGAACTAGTCAAAGATGGAAATCTATTCAGAACTAGTCCAAATAAGGGATATATTCAAGTGAATTACTCTAAGTTTGGATCAAATTGATGTCTATTTGCTTAAATCTTAACTTAATAGTGTAAGATTTGATAGAATTATTGAAGATTTGTGTAGAACAAGCATAAACAATAAAGATATTTGAAGAAATATTGAAGAACTTCGTAGGAATTATCAAAGTACATAAGACCGCAAAATGATTAACAGCAACACACATCAACCCTAAATGACTGTCAGAAGGTCAATTCCTGACTAACAGAGACTTGGGATCATAAATTCATCTTGAATTTATTGTATCTTTCAAGATGATAAATTTTTCTTGTGTAAACTTTTACTTGTGTTAATGAGACTAATGATCACATAAACAAGTATGAGGTGTGTGGCTCAATCAATAATAAGGATATTGTGTGCATGAGTGAGAAACACATTTAATCAGCTTGTAAAGTTGATTATGAAGATTTTGTACAGGTAACTGAAGTAGATAGTGAGCAAGGAACTTGTTTCTTGTTTGATGTATTGCCCTCCTTTGTTTGTGTTTGTGATGAGGAAGCAATTAGTGCTTCTCTACAAAATGTAGATGTGGAGGTGGCTACATTTGATAATAACCGATCAAAGATAGTTGTTGGTGCAGCCATGGAGTTTCAATGTGAAGAGCTTGCCCTAGATTTTGAAGATGGTGATCATGTGGATGCATATGTGAACCTATATCTGTGGTGCAAGGTATGTTGTCTTCCTCATGTAGATTGTGATTCACATTAGCCACAAGGAAATAATGAATAAAAGAATGTGGAAGAAGATATGTGTCAACATTTGGTTTTTAATAGCTAGTATGACACAATAGAGTGTGTCAAGGAGTACAAAACATAGAGGCAACTTGAAGATTGTGAGTCTTCACTTAAAGTGCCTCAAATTTCTGATATGTATGATAATAGGGTAGAATTGGATTTGAATCAAGTATTTTATTCAATTATGAAGGAATACACTAGCATATGTGGTACAACTGTGTTGCAAGAACTTGAAAAATCATATGACATGGCCCAACTTGAGGCCACATTTGAGTTCGATGCATGTTAGCTTGATTTTTAAGAGGATAGTTTTCTTCATGCTAATAGTCATGCAGGTCTAGGTATGAATCATGCTAACAAGGATCTTGAGGGTGAGCATTGTTATGTGAGTCAACATGATGATGAGTCCTATTGTATATGGCTTATATATCTCGATGATAGTCATTTTCATTTTCAGCATGATGATTTAAATAGTTATATTTTGCTTTTGCATGAATGCCAAATGTTTTTATTTTTGCTATTGGGTGATTAGTGTAGCATAGGATTGAGGGAGATCATCTCCTTCAATAGGTTTGTCATTGACAGAGGCAAGTAGCTTCACTAGTTTTCTGCAGGGGTGGCTTGCGGTGTCCTAAAAAAAAAAATTACAGTCATTTTTTGACTGCTGTTGTTTTGTAAATATGTTTTGTGTGTGTCCCTTTGTGTGTTTTCTATTTTGCTATGCCTAGAGATATTCTATGGTTCTCGTTGTACCATACAAGTTTGCCACACATCCCCAACAAGAGCTAGTGTTGGGACCTGAAATTACCAGTTCCCAAAATGCCATATTTAGCCCCAAAAAACCTAGAAAATTCTATCAATTTTCCTAGTTTTAACTTTGAGTTCAAGACTTATTAATTATACTTGATCTAAGATATTTTACATGGGTTCCTTTCCAAAAAAAAATTCTAAGTAAAGTTCCCCTTTTATTCCTTGTGTTTCGTTAAATTTCCTTCCCTTAGAAAATCTCTTCACTTTTGTCCTTTATCGGCAAATTAGCAAAATTCCAAATTTGCGAACTTGTTTGCAAGTTTGAATTTTTTTTTGTTTTCTAACAATAGGGTTCACTGACAACTACAAAGCAAAGATAGGAAGAAGGGTTAATTGGCAGAAAAAGAAGCTAAGTTTTTTGAGTTTGCGAACTCAAATGTTTGCCGATGGTGGACTTTGCTGACAAAGAAGAAGAAAGGAGCGAGCCACACCACAAGTAAAAGTTTCTAAGTTAGAAAAAGAAGATGGAAAAGCTTTGTCAAAGAAGTTGGAGGTTTACAAACCTCCACGTTAGCCAACAGATGGTTTCACCGATGGAAGATTTGTCGATGAAGGAGCCATTAAGGTTCAGTTCTGAAAATTGAAGATTTGTCAATGGAAGGAAATGAGTTGGTAGAGGAGATGGAGCTAGTTGGTTTGAAAAATAAAGGATTCCCCAACAAAGACGAAAATGGCAAAGCCAGGAAAGGTGCTTGTTTCACCATCTTTACCAATAAAAGGGGCCAAGGTGGAGAAAGGGGAGGTTTGCAAAAGGTGCATTTTACCGATAGGGTAAATAGGATGTAAATTAGCTAAGGAAGAAAAGATAAAGGAATGGTTTCACTGGTGAGTCGGTAGAAAGTCAAACCTGTCAAATGGTTCAAATTTTTTGAAGTTCATCGATAAGGTGATTGGCTGATTGGGGAGAATGGATAATTTGGAAAATTAAATATTTGTTGATAGTAATGATGAGGCCAAATGAAATGAGGAGGTGGCAAAGGGTAAGGTTCAAGAAAAGTGAAATTTTCTGATAGGAAAAAATTACCGTCAAGGAAAGTGAAAGTGCTGCCAAGGTTCGACAAAGGTCAAATTTGTTGATAAAGGCAAAAATGGAGCCAAAGGAATAATGGTTCACAAAGATAATTTTTCACTGACCAAAGAGGAAGATGTCTTCATAGTTCACAAAAATGATAAATTGCTGACAAAGGGTGAAAAGTTGCTAGTTTGCAAATATTCACTGACAAGGTGGATAAAGGAGGCCAAATCCATGGTTTGAAAAATGATAATTTCACCAACAAAAGAGAAATCAAGGATGGATAGTTGGGAAAAGTGGGAAGTTGCCGACAAAGTAGAATGAGAAGATAGAAGGCTTGGTTTTCAAAGTAAAAAAATTACTGACAGAGAAGAGGAGCCGCCAAAAAAAAGTTTGAAAAAAGGTAAATTTGTTGATAAGGCAAAATAGTGCCAAGAATGACAAAGAAAGATGAAGGAATGAAAATGAAGAAGGAAAATAGGTTCCTGGAAATGAAAATTAGCTGACTAAAGAGAAAAATAGAGATTAGCAGTAGAAAATCAAAAGAATTTAAAAGTGCTTCATAAAATATAATATAAGTGCAGATTTGTATTCAGCAATAATGAATTGCAAGCCAAAGTTGTGTAGGTTGTTCAAATAGTGAAAATTTTAAATGTATTTGCATATATAGAGGACAAAAAGAATAAAATTAGGTGTTGCAGGTGTCAAGGAGGATTAAAACCTCCCCTCATTATTGATCTAGGTATACCAGGCATGTGGGCAACCTCCTTATGACATTTTCAGTATCGACAAGGTATGGGTAGGCTTCCTGTTGGCACCTACAAAATTTTGCTTCCAAAACGCTTCATACCCCCTAAAAAATCTAAAATTCCTATTGACATATTTCACCCATTAAGTCTCCAATAGTCACCAAGGTAAAATATTATTTCCTAATCCATAGTCAAAGGTCAAGTTTAGCAAATTTCTTAAGAGAATTGAATTCTGGGCAACTTTGCCTTTTTAACCATGTCAAAATTCCTTGAAATGAAGAAGTTCTGCTTGTTCAAAGTTTAGTTTTTATGTTTTTTTCCTTGGACAAAAAATGGTTAAGTCTTGTTCCCTTTTTATCCCTTAGAAATTTTCATATTTTGGCTTGGTCGGTGAATCGACTGGTTTCCAAAATCACTAACTTTTTCAAGAGTTTAGTTTTTAGCCAATTCATCAATAAGGCGACAACAAAGAAAAGGGAGACAAGGTTGCAGAAGAGAAATACAAAGAAAAGAAGTCTATCAGTAGGGCTTGGATCAAGAGCACGTGGTTTTGTCGACAGGGAGTTTGCCCGACTAGTTTGCCAATAGAAGGCAGATGGAGTCAAAGAAAGGGGCAAGTTTGAAAAAGGCTAGTCTTGCTGATAAGGAAAACTAGAAATTTTTGAATTTGGCTAAGGAAAAAGAAAAGCAATGCCTTTGTCAGGGAATTTGCCCAAAACCAAACTTTCCACAAGTTCATGATTTTTGTATTTCACCAATAAAGTGATAAAGGCAAAGCATAGAGCAAAGTTTCCAAAGTTCTAAAATGGTCAAGTTTGCCGACATAGCATTTTGCCGGCCAAAGGGGAAAAGACTAAAGGGTGCATTTCCTCTAGTTTAGAGATGTCACCTTTTGCTGATAAAACATGAAAGATGCGCACGAGGAGGAAATAGAAAGTTCAAAAAAATGAAGTTTTCCCAACAATGGCGATATAAAGGGAAATCTGCCTAAGTTCATAGAAAGAGGATATTCGCCGACTAAGTCAATATGGATGGCTACGTTCACGATGGGTGGTCTTCGCTAACAAGGTGGAAAGGGAAATGAAGTGACGTTCGACAAAGGTAGAGGACTGAGGCCAAACTTGCTAAGTTCAAGAAAATCCAAGTTTGTCGATAAGATAAACACATTGCAAAATTTGATTAAGGCAAATAGAGAAAAGATGGTAAAAGGGACTAAGTCAGGGAATCGGTGGAAAGCCGAACTAATGATATAGTTCAAAATTTTGGTAGTTTGCTGATAGGTCATTTGGCCGACAGGGTCAAAAAAAACAAAAGAGAGTTCAGAAAATTGCATTTTTGTCGATAAGGCAAAAGAGAAGGGAAGAAAAAGGCGGCAAAGAGCTTGGTTCGAGAAAACAAGATTTTCTGACTAAGGAGATAAAAGTGGTTCAGCAAAATGTAATTTTACTAATAAGAAGAAGGAAGACTGGAAATTTTGAAAACATTCAGATTTGTTGATAAAGGCTTAGGGAAGATGAAGACAAAGGAAACTTTGCCAACCAAGGAGATAGTCCAGCAAAAGAGAAAGTTTTCCATGAGGTGATTTTACCTACAAATAGATAAAGTTTGGCAAATTAAATATTTGCCAATAAGACAAATATAGATCAAGAAGAAAAAAATTAAAAGAGTTGGAAATTGCCGACAGAGAAGGAGGAGACAAACTGTTTGCAAAATGAAAAATTTGCCAATAAAGCAAGAAAGTAAAAATGAAGAAAAATGGCAAAGGCTTGCTTTTGAAAATGTGAGATTTGTCAACAAGTTGAATAAGGGGAGAAAATGTAGGAGGCAAGTAGAAGAAGAAATTTACCGATGGATCAAGTAAAGGTGAGTTCCCACTGTAAGACTTTTGCTGATATGGCAAAATTATAATACATATTCAGATGTAAAGCATGATTTTGTAAAAAGATGATGCTTATAAATATTTTTAATATTTAAAGTGTTGTAAAAGTATTACAAACATTGTGGAAGGGCTCTTGTTTTTAACTGCCTTTCTTCCCCCTTGGTTGCCATGAATGTAGAATTGTTGATGTCAGGAACAGTGTACGTTGTCAATGCATAGGTACAAAATCTAGGGGTAGGATGCAGTATTTTAGTGATCATGATCTCTGCAAGTACCTCAAGGGTAGGAAATCAATTTGTAGGGCATGGGAAGGCTTCTAACTTGCATTTTCTCTATCAAATATCTGGACCTGAAATTTATTTCAGCATGGTGTGTACCCATTTACTGAATGCAATGCTAGGAATTGGTGCAGTTAGTTTGAATTGTAATGCTATATATGCATCATTTCGAGATATTTTAGGGGTTGGTATTTGAGCCAATTGTCTACTTTACAGTACCTCAAGATAGTTTCAGGGCTTCAAATCAAGCTAGTCTAGGTGTTAAATGGAGGAATGTGTTTTGATGTAACATAGGAATGAATTGTAAAAGATATTTCATACATTTGTATGTCTCCATGCCCATTAGTAATGATTTAAAAGAATGTATAATTGCAGTTGTATGTTTTCCCTCACTACATTTGCTGGTGCGATTGTAATAGAGATTTGATAATGTGTGACAACATTTAAATCCATTCATGCTTTGTGTTGGGTCATTTCTTTATTGCAAATGGGTCATTATAGTTTGGTTCTAGATAGTTAAGTATGTCCAATGTATGAAGTATAATCTATGAAATGTATGTGAATACATTTTGGTATTCTGTTGATGTTGGTTCAATCCTTTCTTCCCTCACTACTACTTATGACTTAGTTGCCAAGTGGAGTAGGCACCGGTCGATATTGGAGAGGGATCAAACACTTTTTAAAAAATCAACAAGTGTTTCACCTGTGTTTCAGGGTAAAAAACCATCTTTCCTATGCAAAGTACATTCACGTAGTTGAATCGTCTTAATGAGAGGCATGTGAAGCTAGTTTGTCGTGATCTAGTGACAGCTTTGGGGTCAAGTGTAGATTGGGTATGGTTGTGTATGTTTATTTTCATTTCATGCCTCTAGGAATATCCCTCCTAGGTCTAGCTAAGCCTGAAGAGTAGAGGATTCTACCCACAAGTATAGTTGGCAAAAATCCCCCTTAACTTGTTGATAAACCTCTTCCTATCACCTTGACAACAATCCTTGGCTTGGGTGTTTTAGAAATGTTTTAGAGTTTTGGGTTGCAACTATATTGGAAACCAAGATTTTGGCACCATTGCCGATGAATGAAACAAAAGGTTGAATTATTTTGAAGGCCCTTGTAGCAATTTGTAATTTTTCGGTGTGTATGGGTAAGTGGGCAGACTGTCAACTTACACCAACATTTTAGCACTATTGTCAGGGAAGTAATAGCTTGGTTCAGATTTTCAAAGACCTTTGAAATAGTCATTGAAGAAGTTTGTAGTAGTTGGTGGGTGCAACTTGTTGCTATGTGTAAGTTGGCAACTTGTCAACTTACGCCAACATTTTGGCACCGTTGCTAGGGAAGTGATAGTTTGGTTCATAATTTCAAACCATTATTTGCATGTTGATGTTGTGTAGTCTATTGTTGTAGGTAAGTTGGCAGTCTGTCAATTTATGCCAACTGATTGGTGCCTATGTAATGCTGGGTTAAAATCATTTGAAGACTCTGTTGGTGAGCTGAACCCAGAACTAGTTCATGGCCTTGAAGATCAGTCACACTTCAAGAATTCCCTCTTCAAAAGAGGTGGCGAATCTACTATCAAAGAACAAAATTTGTTACTATTTATCCTAGTTGTTGTTCGTAATCTGAATGCTCCATCTCAATGTGTAGCAGCTGGTGAAAATAAAGGTACATGGTTTTCTTCCTAACTTTTGAAGCTTGTTGTTCATGTCATATTGAAGGAATAAATTTGTATACCTTAGTTCCTACCCAATATTATAGGATGTTTTAGTCATGGCCAATTGGTATGAACCTAGATACCCTAGAGATGATCTGTCATCTTATTCTTCCTATGTATCAGACCCTAGGAATTACATTTGAATTGATTCCCATGACCATCCTAGAAGTACATATTCTAGTCATGGCTTTCCATCTTATACAAACCAAAATCTATATGCACCCATGCAAAATCATAATGACTTACCAGCTCCGTAGTATGAAATAGGAAAAACCAAACAAATGTTGGAGTCATTATTACAACAAGAAGAAGAAACAACAAGCTAAATGAAGTTGCTTGAATCTAGGCCGCAGTTTAGTGCCTCTCTTGATGTTCCCATTTGCTCTATTCCTCATCCTCCCCTTTTTGCAAATCAAAATACTTACAGACAACTAGACCTCTGATGTGTCAGTTATGAGCAGCAATTCATGTCCAAAAGGATTTATTATTAGATTCATTTATTTGATGTGTATATGGTTTTTTATGGGAAAGCCCACATTGATGCATTTTCAGATTTCATGGACAAGTTCCAATTTGAAGATGAAGATATGTTGATGACATTTTTTGTTAGATCTCTATGTGGAGTAGCAAGGAAGTGGTTAGTTAGTCTCCATGATGAGCATTTTACTTCCTAGGATCAGTTGGTGGCTGCATTTGAAGAGTTTGTAAATAGTCTAGACTCTGTGTTTCTTGTCTAAGAACTCGAAGATATCAGAAGGTAGGAAGGAGAGTCTAGCATGAAGCTTAGCCATAGATTTATGTCTGCGTTGTCTCACATCCCATAAAATTTCAAACCTGGTCTTCCTATTTGTATTGACATATATTTGAGAGCTTATGATGATTCTATAAGCTCAAGTTCTATATGGGAGGAATTCAACCTAGTGGATATGCAATAGGCATACTTATTCATTGATTATGTTGACAAAGTTAAGAAGGATATGATTACAAAATCCATATCCATAGATGTAGAGGTAGTTGATAATGAACAAGTTGTTGTAGACAGTGAGGATGTGAACATTTCATGTGATCTAGACATAATACCAAATGATGATTATGTGGTTAGAAAGGTAGAAGTGGAGATTAGTGAACCATATGATAGCGATGCAGATGATGAAAATAGTATTTGTACCTACCTTCAGCTAGATAGTTCATCAAGTGAAAGTGAAAATGATAAAAATAGTGGTGACTTATAGCTTAATGTTGAGGTATGAGGCCCAGTGAAAAATTAGGATATTATGTGCATAAGTGAGCAACAAGTTGAATCAACTTGTAAAGCTAATTATGTTGATTGTGTAAAAGTAAATGAAATGGATGGTGAGCAAGGAACTTGTTTCTTGTTTAATACATTGCCCTCCTTTGTTCCTATGTGTGATGATGCAATCAATAGTTGTTTTCCTGAGGTAGATGTGGAGGTGGTGGCATATGATGATAACCGATTAGAGATAGTTGTTGGTGCGGCCATTAAGTTTCAATGTGCAGAGATTGACCTAGATTTTGAGGATGGTGATCATGTGAACACATATGAGAACATGTTTCTTTGGTGCAAGGCATTCTCTCTTCCTCATGTAGAATGTGCTTCATCTCAGCCACAAGGAAATAAAACAAAAATGAATGTGGAAGAAGAAGTGTGTCATCAGTCTATTTGTAACAATGAATATGACACAATAAGTTGCTCTGAGTGAAAATAAATCAGAGAGACAATTGGAGGAACATGGTTCTTCATTTGAAGTGTCTCATGATATTTATTTATGTACTGATGTTTTGAGTTCTAGCCTGAGTCATGCTTATGACTCAGAATGTGAAATATGTAGCATCACATATGAAAATTTTGTTCAAGAGATTGATAGAGTTACAAATGATTATGAGTGCTTTCATTTTCATGTGAAAGACTTGTTAACTTCTGAATGTGTTGGTAATGCAATAAATATTGAGTCCTTTGTGTGGGACATTGATGTGAATGAGTAGCGAGACATGCTTATGCCTGAGTTCCAACATGTTGCAACCCAAATTGAAGATATGACTGAGCTGGAATCTTTCCAGTTTGCTCTACAAGATGAAGTGCCTTCTCTTGTGGATCAATAGTACATTTAGGCACAATTTTCTTTTCCATGTGAATTGGAGGTATTTTATTTTTCCCTCAATTTGCATGAATAAGTCAGTAGGTGTGATAGCCTGGCACATTGTAATGGAGGTTTACCTTCATTTGTCTTTTTTGTTACTGACCTAAGTTTTACTTTTACACCCCTTACTGCCTGGAACAAGCATGACATAGATATGAATAGGTCAAATACCTATCTTTCATGGTTCCTTGTGGTAATAATTTCATTGATGCCAATGACCTTGGCTCCACTAGCATATGTTGTAAATTAGCACATGCTAGGGACAGTGCTCAGTTGTTGCAGCTAGGTACAAAATGAAAGTTTGGTTTTATGGAGATCAGCTCCTTCATTCAACTTGTCTTTGACAAAGGCAAGTAGTTGCAGTAATTTTGTGTAGGTTTGGCCTATAGTGATCTAAAATTTTTCTTACAAACATTTTTGCTTATGACTATATGTTCTCTTGAACATACTCCCTTGTTTTAAATACATTTCAGGTGTTTCCCCTATTCATTTTTTTCTTTTGGTCTACCTAGAGATATTCTGGATCCTCGGTGTGACACTACTTGTCACACGTCCAAGAAACTAGAGCCAATGTTGGTACCTACAAAATTTTGCTTCCAAAATGCTTCATTTTCCTCTAAAAAATTAAAAAGTCCTATTGACATATTTTGCCCAATAAGGCTCCAATAGTCACCAATGTAAAATGCCATGTCCTGATCCATAGTCAAAGGTCAAGTTCAACAAATTTCTTAAGAGAATTGAATTTTGGGCAACTTCTTCTTTTGAACCATGTCAAAATTCCTTGAAATGAAGAAGTTATGCTTGTTCAAAGTTTGGCTTTTATGTTTTTTCCTTGGTTAGGAAATGGTTAAGTCTTGTTCCCTTTTTATCCATTAGAAATTATTCATATTTTACCTTGGTCAATGAATTGACTTTTTTCCAAAATCACTATCTTTTCAAGACTTTAGCTTTTAGCCAATTTGCTGATAAGGTGAAAGTAGAGAAAAGGGAGACAAGGTTACAAAAAAGAAAGACAAAGAAAAGAAGTCTATCAGTAGGGATTGGTTCAAGAGCTCTTGGTTTCACCAATAGGGAGTTTGCCTGACGGCTAGTTTGTTGATAGAAGGCAGATGGAGTCAAGGAAAGGGGCAAGTTTGAAAAAGAATAGACTTGCTGATAAGGAAAACTAGAAATTTGAGAATTTGGCTAAGGAAAAAAAATTTACCAATGCCTTTGTCAAGGAATTTTCCCAAAATTGAACTTTCCACAAGTTCATGTTTTTTGTATTTTGCCGATAAAGTGATAAAGGTAAAGCATAGAGAAAAGCTTCTAAAGTTATAAAATGGTCAAGTTTGACAATAGGGCATTTTTCTAACCAAAGGGGAAAAGACTAAAGGGTGCATTTCCTCTAGTTTAGAGATGTCACCTTTTGCTAATAAAGAATAAAAGATGTCCCTAAGGAAAAAATAGAAAGTTCATCAAATGAAGTTTTGCTGACAAAGGTCATATAAAGAGAAATCTGCCTAAGTTCATAGAAAGAGGAGATTCGCTGACTAAGTCTGATGAAGGGGTAAATCATAAAACACACAGAAATAGAAATTGCACAGAGAAAATAGAACTTTCTTTATTGATTTGGACAACTTATTACAATACAGAAGCTCAAATACAATCAGAGGAATCAACCCTCCACAGGTTGCAACACATTACAACTTCCTCTCACAAGACTCTGGAATCATCTGCCATCTATAAACCCAAATCTGCGAGGGTTTTGGTTTTCCCCTATTCTTGACTCTACACTTTCCCCCTTAACTCTACTACTGCCCAGGGTTCCCAAAAATGGTTATTAATAGCCTTTTTGGTGGCCAACAACCTAATTTCAAAATTTGCATCTCTCTCCAAAAATAGGTCATCTTCCAGGAGCCATAACTTTTGATTCGGGTGTCTGATTGATTCAAACCATTTTATGAGTTAGAAATATCATGGAGTGCTCTACGTGCTAAGAATGCACTCTATCAATTCTAACCATTTTCGGCCATGTACAGAGCCATTCAGCTCCTTAAACCTGAGTCTGAATAATTTTTAGACATTTTTTGGGAAATGGAAACTTTAATATCTTTCAACTTGCAAATGGTCTTTGCATGATTCCTTTGCCAAAGGTCTTATTTTTTAGTTATGAAGCTTCCTATAAATTTTCACTTCAATCCGTACCTAAATGCAAACTTTCCTAAAATAGCAGGTTTCTATTTTTAGTAGTTTGGAAAAACTAAAAGTTCTACATCATTATTCAAGCGATTATGGAACCAGAACCACAAATTTTGAAAAGAAATGGAAAGAACATCAACAATTTTGAAACACATATTTTTTTGGGTGATGTGAGATTGCCCTTACACCATTGGATGCTCCTACATCAGACACCCATGGTAATTTGAGAAGTGACCCTGTCACATGTCTCAGGTGTTTGTGTGAGGAAAACTCAAACAGTCAACCTCTGCCTTAGACAACCAAGAAGAATCTTCAATAGGCCTTCCTTTCCATTTCACCAGATATTCTTCATATTACCTGATCTGAGTACTTCTTCACACATGGCTATCCAAGATCTCTTCTATCTCCTCTGTTGAAGTAGATGCCAGAATACTCCATTGTTCTTTTGTTGGTCCATCCTCTATGCCACCTTCATGATATTCTGTTAAATCAGCAATGTTGAACACAGGGGAAATATTGATCCCACTCAGCAACTCTACGTCATATGCATTTCTTGAATCATGCTTCTTCAAGATTCTGCATGGTCCAAATTTCTTCTTTTTCAACTTATTATGTTCCAATTGGGAACCTTTCTTTTCTCAAGTGAACCATGACTTCATCTCCTACCTGGAACTCCTTATATCTCCTCTTCTAATTTGCCTTAGCCTTATACTAAATATTCATCTTATTAATGTGCTTTCTCACCTCTTCATGCAAATTCTTCAGATGTTCTGCAAAGTCTTCTACTTCAGCACTTGTCTTTTCTCCTTTGTCTAGCTTCCTTAACTCAAAAGCATTTCTTGGGCTATTGCCATATACAATATGGAATGGTGATTTACTAGTACTCCTATTGATATAATTGTTGTAAGCAAATTCTACCTATGGTAAAATCAAATCCCATCCCTTAGGCTTATCTCCTACTAAGCATCGTAGTAGGTTACCCAAACTCCTATTCACCACTTCCATCTATCCATCAGTCTGTGGATGGTGTGTAGAACTAAACTTTAAATCTATCTTCAACTTCTTCCACAATGTCCTCTAGAAATAACCAACAAACTTGGTATCTCAATCTAAAACTATGCTCTTTGGTAGACTATGTAATCTCACCACCTCTCTGAAAAATAATTTAGCAATATGAACAGCATCATTAGTCTTCTTGCAAGGAATGAAATGTGCCATCTTCGAGAATCTATCCACCACCATAAAAATGGAATCATGTTCTCTCTGTGTCCTTGGTAAACCAAGCACAAAATCCATACTAATATCATCCCATGGCTTCTCTGGTATAGGTAGTGGTTGATATAGAACTACATTCTGACTTGCTCCTTTCGCCATCTGACATACTTTGCAACTCTACACAAATTTCCTCACATCCTGCTGCAACTGTGGCCAATAATAATTTTCACCAACAATAGCAATGGTCTTATCTCGACCAAAGTGTCTAGCCAATCCTCCACTATGCTTCTCCTTAATCAGGTTCTCTATCATGGAACTCCTTGGAATGCACAATCGACTTCCTCTAAACAACATTCCATCTTGGATTATGAAATCCAACCATTTTGTCCTATCCAAAGTAACAGGTTCCAAACAAGCTTTCCAGGCCTCTGTAAAATCTGGATCTTTAGGATACAAACTCTTGAGTTCATTAAACCCAACAACCTCTATCTTCATTTCTGTCAACAAATTTTGCCTTATGCTCAAGGCATTTGCAACTCTGTTAGAATTCCCACCCCTGTACTTCAAAACAAAAGTATATCTCTACAAAAACTCAACCCATTTTAAGTGCGTCTAGTTCAACTTTCCTTGACTATTAAGATACTGCAAAGCCTGATGATCAGTATATAAAACAAACTCCTTTGGCAACAAATAATATCTCTATTTCTTCAAAGCCTGAACTATTGTATAAAACTCCTGATCATAAATAGAATACTTTTTCTTGGAATCATTAAGCTTCTCACTAAAATAGGTAATGGGCTTACCTTCTTGGCTCAAAACAACTCCTATAGCACTAACACTAGCATCACAATCTACCTGAAATACCTTATTGAAATCTGGAAGTGCCAAAATAGGTTGCTCTGTGACTTTCTACTTCAATGAATCAAAGATTTTATTTTCTCCTTTAGTCTATTTAAACTCTTTTCTATCCCCTCTCATTGTCTCAGTTAGGGGTGCACAAATGCTACTAAAATTCTTGATATACTTTCTATAAAAACCTGCCAAACCATGAAAAGATCTTACATCGAAAGCACTCATTGGCATAGGCCATTCAATGATAGCCCTTACCTTCTTTGGGTCCATCTTAAGACCTTCCTCTGAGAAAAAAAATCCTAAGTATACCAACTCCTTCTTTGCAAAACTACATTTCTTCATATTGATCAACAACCTCTCCTCCCTCAGCTTCCCAAAAACTCTTCTAACATGCATCATATGCTCATCCAAAGTCTTACTAAAAATCAAAATCTCATCTAAATAAACAATAACAAAACTTCCCAAAAATTCTTTCAATACCTTGTTGATGAGCCGCATGAATGTGCTCGGTGCATTAGTTAGCCCAAATGGCATGACTAACCACTCATACAAACCTTCCTTTGTGTTGAAGGCTATCTTCCACTCGTCTCCTTCTCTGATATGGATCTGGTGATACCCATTCTTCAGGTCAACCTTTGTGAAGTACTTGGCTCCACTCAAACAGTCCATTAGGTCATCCATTTTGGGTGATGGAAATCTATACTTGATCATGATCTTATTGATGGCTCAAGAGTCTGTACACATTCTCCACTCTCCATCTTTCTTTGGTGCTAGTATTGCAAGTACCGTGCATGGACTTAGGCTCTCTCTTATCAATCCCTTCCTCAACAACTCCTGAACTTGTCTGTTCAACTCTTCACTCTCTATTGGAGTCATTCTATGGGTTGCTTTATTCAGGAACTAGCTCCTGGTATCAAACCAATTTGATGACTTATCTTCCTCACTGGTGGTAAACCTTCTGGTAAATTATTAGAGACAATATCTTGAAATTCTTCCAACATTTCTAAGACTTCTGCTGGTACATCTTCACATTTCTCTTGACTAATCTTAGGAATCAATACAAAGTAATGATGCTCATGCTTCATACCCTCCAAAAGAATTTTACCATCTACCAAGCAAATTTTGGTAGTACTACATACCTTTTCTTTGACCTCCTTCAAGGGCTTCAACTTATGATGAACTCTATCCTTTGTTAGGGAGTATGTGTTTGCACGGCCATCATAGACAGCGCTCCTATCATACTACCACAGCCTCCCCAATAACATATGAGAAACATGCATCGATATGATGTCACATAGCACCTCATCATGTGGTAGTCACCAATCTTGGACTTCACTAAACACTACTCATTGACCAAAGCTCTATGGTCCTTCTACAACCATACAATCTGATATGGATGCAGATGCTTTCTTCTTGTCAACTTCAACTCATCAACCATCTCCTTTGAAACAAGATTATCAGTGCTTCCACTATCAATAATAATATCACAACACTTACCTTCACATTTGCACCTTGTGCGGAATAAACTCTTCCTCTGATTGGGTTATTTCTCTTCATTCAACAAAGTTCTTCTGACAACTAGGGTTTCTCCCCTTTCAGCATCTTCAGAGCACTCAAATTGCACATCTTCATCAACATGTGCAACTCGTGTATTACCCTCAAGTCTTCTATTTGTCTTCCTTGATGTTGTGGACACTCGTATGCTAGATGTCCTTCTTCTCATTGGAAATAGGTTCCTCTAAAACCTCCTCTTCCAGGTCCTTGTCTAGGTTTGCCTCTTCCTCTTCCTCCTTGCTCACCATTGTTCTGGTCATGAGGGCAGTAGGTATTATCTCCTCTCTAATTTTGACTGGTGCCAGCTCCTTCACTTTTCTTTGAATCTTCATTTCGTCCCCCACAAGGTCTTCCACTAGTCCTTCTGCCTTGACCTCTTCCCCTTTTCTTGCTGTCAAATCTTTTATTCAGCTTCTCTTCCACCTTCAGGGAAAACTGGTATGCATCTTCTATGGTGGTCATTCTGACTAGGCTCAGCTCCTCTTGAATAATTGGCGTCAACCCATTAATGTAATGGGATACCTTCTCCTTGTTGGCCTCTACATGATCGGTTCTGGTAGTAATCTTATAAAACTCTTCTGTATACTCCTTAATAGACTTGTTGCCTTGCTTCAATCCTTGCAGCTTCTTCAACAACTCCATCTCATAGTCCACAAGAATGAACTATTTCTTCAGTTTCTCCACCATCTGATCCCATCTAGTGATCTTTCCTTTTCCTCTTCTATTCCTCTCTAACTGGACCTCCTTCCACCAAATACTGGCATGGCCCTTCAATTTTGTTTTTGTAAACTTGACCCAATCTGGGTCTTCCACATCTTCATACTCAAAATACTCCTCCATGTCATTGATCTAATCAATAAGTTGTTCTAGATTCAAATCTTTAGAATATGTAGAAACTTTGATCCTAGGCCTCTTTCCAATCTTAGAAATGGCCCTCAACAACCTAACTTCTACAAGATCTCATGCATCTTCTTGTTCTTCCTCAGATAGCTCCTCTTCTGCTTCATCCTCAATTTTTTCTCTTGTTCTTGGCTCAAATCCTCTTCGCAGCTCCTCATGTAATGCATCAATTTGTCTTTGTAAGGCTCTAAAACCCTCTTCCTTCAAAGTATTCCTCCCAATATGATTTCTTCATGGAGGCATCTTGATCTCCGCAGCAAACCCACAACCTCAGGTCCTGGTGGAAACTGCCTCATGGTCAGCTATCTATCTACACACTGAGGAATCCTTGCTCTGATACCACTTGATGAAGTGGGTAAATCATAAAACACACAACAACAGAAATTACATATAGAAAATAGAACTTTCTTTATTGATTTGGATAACTTATTACATTACATAAGCTCAAATACAATCAGAGGAATCAACCCTCCATAGCCTGCAACACATTACAGCTTCCTCTAATAAGACTATAGAATCATATGCCATCTATAACCCCCAATCTGCTAGGGTTTATGTTTTCCCCCTATTCTTGACTCTACACTTTCCTCCTTAACTCTACTACTGCCCAGGGTTCCCAAAAATGGTTATTAATAGCATTTTTGGTGGCCAACAACCTAATTTCAAAATTTGGATCTCCCTCCAAAAATAGGTCAACTTTTGGGAGCCATAACTTTTGATCCAGGTGTCCGATTGATGAATCGTTTTATGCGTCAGAAATCTCGTGGAGTGCTCTACGCGCTAAGAACCATTTTTGCAGGTTCTAAACATTTTCAGGCCCGTACGGGGCCTTTTAGTGCCTCAAACTTGAGTTTGAATAATTTTCAGGCATTTTTCAAGAAATAAAAACTTTAATATCTTTCAACTCGCAAATGATCTTTGCATGATTCCTTCACCAAAGGTCTTATTTTTTAGTTATGAAGCTTCCTGTAAATTTTCACTTCAATCCGTGCCCAAATGCAAACTTTCCTAAAATAGCAAGTTGTTATTTTTAGCAGTTTGGAAAAACTGAAAGTTCTACATCATTATTCAAGCGATTATGGAACCAGAACCACAAATTTTGCAAAGAAATGGAAAGAACATCAACAATTTTGAAACACGTCCTTTTTTGGGTGATGCAAGATTGCCTTTACACTAATGGATGCTCCTGCATCAAAGTCAATATGGCTAGCTATGTTCATGATGGATGCTTTTTACCGACAAGGTGGATTGGGAAAAAAATTGAGGTTCAACAAAATGTCCTTTTGCCGCTAAAGTAGAAGGTAGAAGACTGAGGCCAAACTTGCTAGGTTCAAAGAAAAGCCAAGTTTTCTGATAAGGTAAACACATTGCAAATTTTGATTAAGGCAAATAGAGAATTTAAGATGGCAAAAGGGACTAAATCAAGGAATTGGTGGAAAGCCAAAGTAATGAAATTGTTCATAATTTTGGTAGTTTGTCAATAGGTCGTTTGGTTGATAGGGCTAAAAAGAAAGCAAAAGAGAGTTTGACAAATGGTAGTTTTGCTGATAAGGAAAAATAGAAGGGCTGAAAAAGGTGGCAAAGAGCTTGGTTCAAGAAAACAATATTTTTCTAACTAAGGAGATAAAAGTGGTTCAGGAAAATGTAATTTTTTTGATAAGAAGAAGGAAGGCTGGCAAGTTTGAAAAAATTCAGATTTACCGATAACTGCACGGGAAAGATGAAGACAAAAGAAAGTTTGCCAACCAAGGAGATAGTCCGGTAAAAGAGAAAGTTCGCCATGAGGTGATTTTACCAACTAATAGATAAAGTTCAACAAATTAGAGATTTGCTAATAACGCAAATATAGAGCAAGAAGAAAAAGTTTGAAAGAGTGGGAAATTGCTGATAGAGAAGGAGGAGATAACCTATTTGCAAAATGAAAAATATGCCAATGAAGCAAGAGAGTGAAAATGAATGAAAATGGAAAAGGCTCAGTTCAGAAAATGTGATATTCCCCGACAAGGTTAATAAGGGGAGAAAATCTAGGCTTAAAGTAGAAAAACAAATTTGTTGATGGATCAAGTAGAGGCGAGTTCCTGCTAGAAAACTTTTGCTGATATGGCAAAATTAAAATGTCAATTCGGATGTAAAGCATGATTTTGTAAAATGATGATGCTTTTAAATATTTATAATATTTAAAGTGTTGTAAAATCTTTACAAACATTGTGGAAGGGCTCTTGTTTTTAAATGCCTTTCTTCCTCCTTGGCCTCCATGAATGCAAAATTATTGATGTCAGGAATAGTGTATGTTGTTAATGCGTAGGTACACAATCTAGTGGCAAGATGCAGTGTTTCAGTGATCATTATCTCTACAGGTACCTCAAGGGTAAGAAATCAATTTGCAAGGCATGGGCAAGCTTCTAACGTGCATTTTCTCTGACAAATATATCAGCCTAAAATTTATTTTAGATGGTGTGTACTCATTGACTGAATTTAGTGCTAGGAATTGGTGTCATTAGATAGAATTGAAATGCTATATATGCATCATTTTGAGATGTTTTGGGGGTTGTTCTTTGAGCCAATTTTTTGGTCTGTAGTGTTTCAAGATAGTTTCAGGGCTTTAAATCAAGCCATTCTGGGTGTTAAATGGATGAATCTATTTTGATGCAATGTAGGAATGAATTGTAAAGAATATTTCATACATTTGTATATCTTCATGTTCATTTCTAATGATTTAGGGGAATGTATAATCACAGTTGTATGTTTTCTCTCACCACATTTGTTGGTATGATTGTAATAGAGATTTGATAATGTGTGACACCATTTAAATCCATGCATGCTTTTTGTTGGGTAATTTCTTTATTGCAAATGGCTCATTATAGATTAGTTCTGGATAGTTAAGTATGTCCAATGTATGAAGTATAATCTAAGAAATGGATGTGAATACATTTTGGTATTCTATTGATGTTGGTTCAATGCTTTCTTTGCTCTTTACTGCTTATGAATCAATTTCCCAGTGGAGTAGGCATTAGTGCATATTGGAGTGGGATCAAAAACCTTTTTAAAAATCAACAAATCTTTCACTTGTGGTTTAGGATAAAAAACCATCTTTCCTATGCATGTAGATTCACACAGATGAATCAGCTTAATGAGAGGCATGTGTAGCTAGTTTGTCTTGATCTATCGACAGATTTGGGGTCAAGTGTACATTGGGTATGGTTGTGTATGTTTATTTTTTATTTCATGCCTCTAGAAATATCCCTCCTAGGTCTAGTTGAGCCTGAAGAACAGAGGAGTCTACCCACTCCTATAGTTGGAAAAAATGCCCCTTAACTTTTTGATAAAGTTCTTCCTATCTCCTTGATGACAATCCTTGGCCTGAGTGTTTTAGGAATGTTTCAAAGTTTTGGGTTGTAGCTATTTTGGGAACCAACACTTCCAATGCACATTTTCTCTAACAAATATCTTGGTCTACATTTAATACAACATGGTGTGTACTTACTGACTAAGAATAGTGTTGGAATTGGTGAAATGAGTTTGAATTGTAATGCTATATATACATGTTTTTTTAGATACATTCAGGGTTGGTCCCTGAGCCAATTGTCTGGTCAGGAAGGCCTAAGGGGGATTTTTTTGCATCAAGCAAAGTACACTGTTTGAGTGTTGAATGGATAAATGTGATTGATAAAGCATAGGAATGAGTTGTAATGCACATCTTTTTGCAGTGGTATGTCTCCATGGCTATTTGTAATGATTCAGGGGAATATATAGTCGTAGCTTTGTATTTTCCTTCACCACATTTGCCAGTACAATTGTAATAGAGATTTGATAATGTGTGACAGCATTTAAATCAATGCATGCTTTGTGTCAAGAGTTATTTATTTGTTGCAAATAGTTCATTGTAGTTTGGTTTTGGATAATTAAGTATGTCCAATGTATGAGATGTGATATGAAAAATATATGTTGATATATTTTAGTCTTCTGTTGATACTGGTTTAATCTACTTTCTTCCTTTTCATTGCTTATGACTCAGTTACCCAATTGGAGTAGGCAATAGCCCATATTGGAGAGGGATTAATCACTCTTAAAACAAACAAATCATTCACTTGTGGTTTAGGTAAAAAACTATCTTTCATGTGTATGTACATTCACATAGTTGAATCAGCTATATAGGGGTTTTGTGATATCCAGTCGTTCTTGACTTAGTGACAACTTTTGGAGTCAAGATGATGAGTTAGGTTTGGTTTTTCATTTATTTCTAGTTGTTTATCTGGTTTGAACTTAATACCTATTTAGGCATACCCCTTTGGAATATCCCTCTAGAGTCTAAGCTGAGCTTAAAGTGTAGAGAAGTCTACCCACTCCTATTAGTTGGCCAAAATCCCCCTCAACTTATCCATAAACCTCTTCCTATCACCTTGATGACAATCCCTGGCCCATGTGATTTAGGAATATTTTAGAGTTTTAGGTTGCAGTTATTTTGGGCCCTAACAGTGCCTACTACTCAACCATCTATGAGTAACTTGTACTTGCGTCAACAATAATAGGCATATACACACAGGACTCAAGCACTCAAACTTTGACTAGACTTCATGAATTTAAACTAAGAGGGCTACAATCTCTCTAATGGGCCTATGAAAAGTGGTCAAGGAAGCTTCTTGAGCTAAAACAAGGCAAAAACCACTACAATAAGGCAACATCATCTCACTACAACAAGGATGAACACCATGCTACATCAACAAGGATGGCCATCCTTTGGCTTCAAGACTTTTATTATCCCCTTTCCACCTATGATTCAGTGTACTAGGACACAAAGTATTCCTTTTAACTACAATTAACATGTTACTTTCTAACACACATATAAGGATTGAATCCTTTGACTTGGAATCACAAGACACAAGACTACATGCATACAAGAGTTCAGTCATTTATTAAACAACATCACTCTTTAATCTTGATAGGCATAATCAAGACATTAGTCTCAAACTCACTTCACAAGTTCCAATGACACATTAAACCCCATCAAGATTTTTTGGAACTATTTTCATCTCTAAAACACTTCACTTCCTTTAATCTATTGGCATGACTATCCCACATATAGATGTTCATATATTTAGTAGGCATTAACTTTTGATGTCTCTAGATATTTATATAGTTTTCTAAGCCTTCTTCTCTCCAAAATTTACTAGCCAATTTGTGCAGTACCTTAATTTCTTGAAATATTCATCTAGGATTTTACTTCCATCAGGCAAGTTTATAGCTCCATTTTATTTTCTAACTCCATGGTAGTGTGCTTGGGTTGGTAACTCCAATCTATTCTAGGCTTGTGACATTCCTTAATTCTGTAGGTTTATTTACTTTATTGCAATATCCTTGATCCTCATCTGGGCCACTTATAATATACAATTAGAATCCCCTTGTTGTCATCCTTAGTGGACACATAACCTATTTGTGTTTCTCAATAAATGTCTAGCTTCTTTATTTTTCTACAACTGACTTACTTGTGCACCATTACAAAACACTAATGATTTATTGTGAAAATGTTCTACTTAGTTGGCCTATCCATGTCAGAAACTACCTATACATAAAAATAAGATTGTCAAGACATCATGTTTTTATAAAATAATCTAAGAGCCATGACTTAGGAAAACAAAGTGTTAGTCCCTAGTTATTAAATTTAAAATCTAAGAAACCTCTATCAAGAAAAAAACATGTTATTCCAATATATTACATGGAAAATTAAGAATCAAGGCTATGATTCATAATAAAGACTATAATCCCTAATTCATGATCATATTCTAATTTAATACTCATAAAACATTATATAATCATTCTTCATCAAGAGAAATGGATGTAAATATCATCATTAGATATCATATATCACTACACAAAACCCCTTTAATATAGTTCATCGCATTCAGTTATAAGGTCTTTAGGATTTTGTTTGATTACTAAGATTTACAAAAATTAGTAATAATAGGTATTGCATAGAGAGTAGTGGTATGACCAACTAAGTTCATTCCCATCATCCTAATCAATGGTAAGAAATCTTACTAGATTAGAAAAAAAGATCACTTAAATTAAAGGCGGCTACCCATGCAATTCAACTTTCAAATATAACAAAAGCATGTGGGGATGACAATAAAGAAATTGGACAAATATGTAGGCCACACAAAGTATTTGATATTTCTTACAAAGGTTACTATAAGAAAGAAATTGAAGCTTAGCAAGAGTTCATAGAGATTGAATATTGGCACAAGGGTATGAACAAAATATAGGAACATAAATTGATGAAATTTGGTAGAGGCACAAAAAGAAGCCCTAGCTAAAATGTCTTTGATCAAATATAACTAGAGAAGGCCATAGATACAACACAAGGAGCCAAAATTTTGACATTTTGGAATTTGTACCAATAATATGACTTAAAATCAATAATAAGTGCCTTGTCTAGAAATAGCTACTATATTGTAGTCAACAACAAATACATTAATCATAACACACCAGATATATAAACTCTTTCGATTAACCAAATCCTCATGATAAAGTTGTACATATTATTAATTATAATGTGTCTTCCAACATATCTATGCTTATAAATACTAATAATGTACTCTTATTTCAACTCACCCATAATCTCACCCAAGATTTATTACGGTAAAAAATTTTAAAAGTAAAAAAAACATTATTTTGAATGTATTGACATTTTGGGTCAATTTTATTAACAAATGTTCTAGAATTGAAAAAGTAGGAAGTTCCACTATTCTTATTTTTCTACTAGTAAATGGTGAAATCAGAGGAGGCATGTGGCACTGGTGCATTAGGTGGATAGCATGTGTGCTTCAATTGAAATATAGTGTAGTTTGTTCCACTTTCTATAACACCACAATTTCGGGCACCCTTAATAGATTAGAGGGTGCATGTAGATCTACTATGTATACCATTTTGCAATAAATCCATCTATACAATATAAAGAAATTGTTTAGTCTTTATAATTATTAAAAATGTGCACAAGATATGAAAAGTGTAAGTGAGTATGGATCCATTCATACATACTTGTCATCGGTCTTACTAAAAGAACCATAATTATGAATATGACTATTATACTAGGCTTTGTGAGGGTAGAGATGGGAACTTGTTTAATGCCCATGTATCTATTTTTATGGAAGATATATCTACAAGTGCTCTAACAAGTAGGAGTATTATAGACAATAATGTAATAGTGTTGATAAAAAAAATACTTATATGTTAGTTATAGTCTAATAGAGGATTGAAGACAATATAAGATGAGTTGGTATATTCATTTGAAATATGCAATGCATATGGTTGAACCTTGAGGAGCACAAGAATGATGCCAGCATTGAAGTGTTCAAATTTAAATTTTAACTTTCATGGTCCTTTTTCTAGTTGTTATGATGAAACTTGTTACATGTTTTTGTGACATGATATTTCATGGTAGCTGTAGACACCTAAAATCATCCCCATATTGTCTTGATACCATTCAACCCTAATTAGGACATTGTTTAACCACTTAATTGGATAAATCTCCATTTATTCAATTAATTATCTAATTCCCCTCCTAACAATGATTAAATAATATTTTATTATCAAAGTCACTATTCATCTATACTCTCATCCATACATTTTCCTAGCATAAATGATTTATTAATCATTTATCACTCTTTCTTATATAGTCTAACTTAGATAAATATTTCTATTTATCTAATATCCCTTTTCCCATCCCATGAATTAAATAAATATTTCTATTTATTTAATTTCTTATTTTGTGCACTTTGATTAAGTTGTCTAATTAACTTAGTCAACTTAATCTCATGGCTGCACATTCCTAACCCCTAATTATTCCAATTCAAATCCCTCACATCCTCCCAAGTGTACAAAGGTATGGCCTTTTGTACATGACCACATGGGTCTCTTACAAAGGCATGGGTAAGTCCTTTGTACAAAGGTCCTTTTTTCCCTCCTTTGATCTTCTCCATTCACTTTATCCAACTCACTTTTCCATCCTTGATATTTCCTTGATCCAAGTACCATCCTTATCATCCAATCCAATCTTGCCACTTGGCAAGCTCTCATCAATCTAGTCCTCTCAATCATCCTCAACCATTGATCTCCCAAATCAATCCTAGACCTTAATCCTTCATCTAAAAAATCTATAAATAGCCATCAACCCAAGCCATTTTCAAGACTCCGTGAAATGCAATGTTATGCTATCACATTGAGGAGCAATCAACAATCCAAAATTAAGGAGCACATCCAAAGAACAAAGGTTTGCATAGTAGTTAATTAGTTAGATTCCTTTTATGTTTTTATTCCTTTTAAGCTCAATCATGCACTTGCATTAGTTAGTTAGTAGAATAGGCTAATTTGGTTTTAGTTTGTTCTATTTCAAGCTTTCTCTTGTACATAGTATCTAAAGACATTCACTGTGTAATTAATACACATTTAGGAAATACATGATTAAGAAAAAATCCTTAGACCACAGTTCAATTTCTAAAGGATGAAATAATCATATTTACATATAGGCTATCTAGATATTAGTGACTATTGTCTTTAGTATCAATAATAACCATTAATACAACTTCCTAAGGGGGTTAACCCTATAAAACATGCTCACTTATGGAATCTAAAATCTATTCAAAGGTTTTCTTAAACACCACTTTGACAAATTTATCTATTTGAAAGGAAAATGAAAGTAGGGCTTCAATCACATATTTTGTTAGTTTAAATCCATGCAACACAAATTAAATCCATGTGCTAGATCAAGATCACAACATTTCAGATCAAATTCACGACACTTGGGATTAACTTGCAACATTTTTTGTGCTAGTTCATATTTTGAGATAGTCATCAAACTAAAGCAACTAATTTTATGATAGTGGTGAATTAGTGGAAAATATCATCAATATCATTCTTAGATCATTTTTTTATGTTCACATGTAATTTTTATATATTTATTGCAATTATCTATCCAATTCTTTTTTTGAAAAAAGGTGCGAGGCACCCATATGAAATGTATTAAAACTTTAAAACTAGAATGTACAAAGAGGGGCCCATATAAGGAAATAAAGGCCACAATGGCTAACAATTGGATGCCAAAATTGGAGAAACCAATAGGCATCAATGCAGTCAAACAAAGAACTCCAAGATAGGACAACAATTAATAACTTGATGGCAAAAAGGAGAAAGAATATAAACATGAGTTGAAAGGATATATACAAATAAATGAACCACTAGGACAACCATGTGGTACACCCAGAATGGCTATCAACCCATATGAATAGACACATAAGATTTTAATGCTAAAACATTAAAAGAGCCCCTCCAAATGAGAAACTCCACTAGACATTGGCCAACAATATTCACCAGAGATCTACCCATTGTGGAGAAATAAAATGACATATAAATTTCACCAAAGTGACTATCCATAAATCTACATAAACTTGGTGCCATATAAATGCTAGGATTTGAAATCACCTTCGAGTCTAAAACTCTCACATCAACTTCTCTACCAAGATTGTACCTACTGTCACCTCTATCTCCACAAACACCATGACCATCGCTTAGCCCATGTCCACCACAAAAAATTACCACCAAGACTGTAACCCCCCCAAAATCTCTGCCAAGGTCACTCCACCAACTAGCCCATTGCCAGCATCTCCACTAGGCCCCCCAACATCCTGTCAGGACTATTATTGTTACCATAACTAGCACAATCCCACCACCACTTAGCCCACTTCCTCTATCAACAACCATCACCAAATGCGTGACCTCCACCCAAATCGCCACCACCCTCCAATTCTAATGTTTAAATTAACTTTTATACTTAATTAATTACATTTATTTAATTAGTATTAATTATTTATATGATAAAATTTATTCCTATAACAAAGGTTTTCCTTTGATTTTATAGAACAAATTAAAGTTCATATAAGAAGAAAATCAAACCATTTACATTTTGAAAGCATTTGATTAACCTTTTTTAAATCTTTATGTTAAGTTATTATTTATATTTTTATTGTTTCTAAAATATTTTATTATAATTAATTTGGAGATGCATTTTATAGTGTCAACAAGGGATAGAGCATCATGTCCTCATCATATAAATAAAAATTATTACCTTTTACCTTAAATTTGATAATTATTACACATCAAAGTATTAATATTTAACAATAAAAATAGTATTAGTGATGTAATTTAATAATAAAATATCTCTTAAATAGAATATAAAGTAAATAAATCAAAGTAAAAGCAAAACAAAAGATTGGTTTTTCTAACAAAGTTATATATATAATAAAAAAGTTCTTTTAATTAAAATAAAGTAAACAATGTAGATAAAATAAAATAATTATTAATCAAAAAATAAAATTTATAGCTCTAGATATACATGTATATAGTAAATAAAATAGTTCTATAGTAAACTAAAAAAATTCTTTAAATAAATAAAATTACTTGAAATTGATATTGATATACTAATTATATTATTTTGTATAGAAATTGTTTGGAGAACTTTTATAGGTTGAAAAGTAGGACTTTGGAGAATTCCCAAATAATAAACCGAGAATTTTAGTTTAAATATTTTAAAAATCCTAGTCAAGTTTTTTCAATATTGTAGATCACTTTTTCTTATTCTTTACCCATATAAATTGTGATAAAATTTTAATTTTGTAGGATTTAAACTATTTATTAAAGTTAATGAAACAATATATTTGCAACTCAATTATTAAAAGGCAAATGAATGGTAGTAATCACAATTTGTTATCTTCTAACTTCTTTTATATTTTGGTAATAAATTACTAATTTAAAGATCTACTAAAAACTATTAGTTACTTGTGAAGGTCTATTACAAAGCATTTCATCACTAATAGAATTTACTTTACCCTAAGATATCATTTTTTAATATGAAAAAAGAGAATTATAGTTAATTTAGATTTTAGTGGTTAGATGCACAGTCTTATTTTAGTGAAAAATAATAATTATATATTATGTAAAAAAAAGAAGTAGGGTAATTTAATATATAATTAGAGAGAGCAGAACATTTAATGTGTTAATTTTATTAAAAAAAAATATTAGGGTACAATTAGATGTTATAGATAGTAAGGATAAGAATGAAAATTCTTGTGACAAGAAAGGGGTAAATATATTAAATTATTTTTCCTAAACTATTTTGTTTTTTGATTTTCAACATGGAGGATTAGATGTCTATATATATAATATATTTACAAAATAAGTTGAAAAGACAAAATGGTTCATGTCCCAAATTGGTTGACCTTTAAATTTATTGGTATTTGTGTTCACTAATTGGTGGTGTTCCAGTCCCATGTTTTAAAAAAAAACATTATTGAATGTCATACATGTAGATTTACTGATTGTCTAATGATCACTAGGTGGACCACAAAGGTACACTAAGCCATGTGCTATGACATGAAGATGCATTAACTTGAACACAAGGTGCACATGAAGTTGTCAAAGTTTGTGTGCTACTATATTGTGTCACTAAGGAAAGGACAAGGTTCTATGAAACTTGCATGGATATACTCTAATTATTCCCCCTTTCTTTAGAAGCGATGGCCCCTATTATGTCTTTAGTGAGTTGTGGAAATAAAACAGAAAGTTGTTGAAGATTGTAACACTTTGCTTGGTCTATATATTCTCTACTTTAAGAACTCTAAACAAATGATATGAGCCTTAGTGGGAATGTATAGTGTCTATCTATATTATCACATCTTGGACAACTTTGTGTAGGTGTTGACGACACATGTTTTAAGGATGTTAAGTTTGTCACTATCTCAAGAAGAGGAAGAAACTATGACATGTAAGGATCCCCACATGAATACTATATGTAAGCCTGCGTTTTGTGAGAGATTGAGAACAAAGGTATTCGAGTAGTAGATATGCACAGAATGTTGAATAGGCTATAGAAAGAACTTCATCTTCTAATGTGGACCCTTGAAGAGATACTTTCTAAATAACTAGTCCAACCAAATGTAGTTAAAAATTTATACAATTTATATCTTATTTAAAGTCTATTTTTTATGAAAATAAGAAGTGGGAAAGTCAATAAAAGTATGTTATTGCACTTAGATTTGACGATAAATCACATAAGTAAACTTTGGCAATGACATATAGTAGATGTACAAATCTACTAGTGTGCACACACAACTGACAAAAAATAATTATCATTATAAGCCAACAAGTGATTAAAACTAATTACCAAATACTATATTTGGAGGATTAATGGAAGCTTGATTTCTAGTAGCCTCCCCTATGAAATATTCTAATTCAATAAGGCTAGCATAGAATGGAGTTGTAAGGTTGTAGAAACCATTGGTAATTATTTATGCTTGGTCATATTATCATACTCCTACTATAGAATTGTAGTTTGTCCCAAGTCTGTTTTTATGAATTTTACTTCACCCTTCAAAGTGGTTTTGGCCTTGGATGTAACCATATTATGATCTTAACAAAAGGAATTTATCTACAAGGAAACTAAAAGTGAAATGAATGCTATCTTGATGCAAAGATTTAAAAATTAAAGTTATATTCTAGTCGAAATAAAATCTAAACTCTTCCTCAAGAGAGAAATATCCTTATTCTAGATTGATATGAACCCACTAAAAGGCATGTATTGTTTTTGGAGATAAACTCTATTATATTGCAAAACCTTTAACAATGATATTATATTATGTACAACACTTTGTTCAGTTAACAATTTTTCAAGCATCTATAAATACAAAAGAAAGTATTGCAATAATGATATGCCATAGAGAACAAGATGTGGACATTAGATCTCACATAAAACACCTCACTTGTCATTGAATTCATAACTTTATTCCACTAGAATTTTGACCAAATTGCACAATCCTTGTTGTAGCATCAAATATGACATGTGAAGTGCAAATGAGGGCTCATCTCATGTAATGCCCCAAGCTCAACAAGAACTCAATGACACAAAAACCGTAATTTTTGTATTTTGCAGTTATCATTAGATAAATAGAGAAATGGGGGTAGGTGCACTACACTATGACATAAAATATAAGACTTTATTGATGATTCAAGTTGAGGATACTCATTAAAAAGGATATCAATTTATTTCCTTATCATTATGAACTATGTGTGGATAATTCAATCAAAAGTACAAAGATAATGCTAGCACTTCTCACATTTGTATATGTAATTCAATAATCAAAGGAAGGTGTACATACTCATGATTTACCATGGAACATTCCTCAATGCATTTACTAAATATAGTTTGTTCCTGGTGTAAAAAATTATGGAAGTAAGAACTAAAACCATTATTGTAGTATTAACTAATGACTATTAAAATGATAACAAACCTAGAGCTCTAAACAATAATTTAGCATTCAACATTTAATAAGATATCCTCTAATACACAAGATAAGACAACTAAAACATTAGGACTCCCCATTGATATTAAGACGCCTACCCTAAACCATGCACACACAAAAGGCAGGACGGAAGCTTTCTTTTACCACTAAAGGGAATATTTTTTTTTTAATCCAAAGGTTAAGATTTCACCTCAACTTATATCTAACCCTAAACCTAGTCCCACAAAACAACCCTATCTCAACTCTCAATCCTCATTCACTTTGAAAACTGATGTGGATACTGCCACTCTGTTGAAGAACCATGGCGGCTGGCAGGCAGGGACATTGAAATGTGGGAAGTGGCTGACTAAGCACAGGTGAAAGACCTCAAAATATTCTGATGATACAAGGGAATGATATGCATGTTTATCTTTTGTCGGTTCTTTTTTTTTTTAACAGAGAAAGGTGACTGGGCACCCATAAAAATCTATTGATTATAAAAGAGATAATATAGAAGTCTAAGGGCGTCAAGCCCAGATGAAACCAGAAAGTTTATACATTGCATAAACCATAACATAGGAAGATAAAAAATGAAAATTTCACAAAATACAGGTTCTAGGCCAACCCGATATAGCAAGTGAAGAAATTAAATAGTAGAAACCACGCCGCCAACACTCTAGAGCACCGAGCGAGAGAAACCTGCACCGCACACTTCATCAACAACCAGTAAGACACCGCCGGACCATCCACTGAGCCCCTGACCAAAACGAAGACAAGAAACACTAGCAAGAACTGCACAATCCGCCCCCAAAACAAAAACCTGTTCACAGGCCCTTGGAAAAACAAAAGACCGCAGATGAAGCTTAGGCCGCTGGCGGAGCCTCCGGTAGATCCCTTGCCTCCGTATCCACTGTGGCCGCTGGCTGACCCCCGTCATCCAAATCCGCCAAGGCATAGTAAGGCATCCCCGGGGCCATGTCAGACGCATGAACTCTGAGGAAACGAATAGCCGTGAACACGTCCCTAATTCGCTCACATTTTTTTGTCGGTTCTTGTTACGCCCTATCATATTTTTTCTATAAGGTTAATATGGGTATCTCGCTTGCAGGTTGGGAATTTAATGGTTTTAATTTTCCTTGTGACAGACCAGGTAAAATCTGTCAGGGCCAACCCTTGAGCTTACTTATAATGAATGTTAGTTAGCTCACATGGTCGAAGGGTTCAAAATGGAATAGTTTCCCAGATTTAGCGCTGGGAGTCGAGAGGTCCCTATCTTTCGTGCTGGGTTGCACCTCACCACAAAGACATTCTCAAGGTCTCTTTCTATTTTTTTCTTCTCTCCTCTCTATTTCTACCTTATCTAACACTGCACTAGTGTGGTCAATAGATTTATATTATTTCATATTACTCTTTGTGAATAGGGAATCATTACTACAGGTTGAATTTGTTGCGTACATTCCATTTGAGAGAGATATTCCTCTTGAACACATGGCTTCAAAGACGCACTCATGAATGTCAAGTTGTGGCCTGTCACAAAGGATCCATAGATTACACCCTCCCCCCTTGAAGTGAATCAGGCCCCTCTCTGTTTAACCTCTATACTATTTTATTTGGTGGGTTTGTTTCCTCTATATGTAATAGGAGCAATTATAAATTACATATGGCGGACATAATTTGTTTGGGTGAAAACAAGGTATTAGATTTGTCGTTTCCTTCTAGTTTAAACATTCCTCTTGTGATTCAATGACTAATCTGATTTCCTACACAATTATATTGTTGAAATTGGTGGGGGGAAATACAAAGGATTATGCACTTAACCATTTACAACTCCTTCTTGGGTGCAAGTTTATGTTTTCCTAAAGCGTATAAGTTGCTTGTTCCCTTTGAAAAGAGAACCCTTTCCATCTTAATGTGGATTCGATGCTCACTGAGGCATGCCTTAAGTTGAGAAGTTATAGCCTCTAAGAAATCTTTTCTTCTGATTATACAATATATACTGACTAGTTTTGAGATACATCAAACAAGGTTACATGTACTATTCATTCTATTTATGAGAATAATAAAAATAAAATATATATGAATCTTCTTTCCTTTCCTCTGGTTTTAATATCAACCTGTCGTTATGCTTAAACAATGTTTATGGCTATGCAGCTATGTGAATGATGTCTGTATAACATGGATAGATTAAGGTCATCAACATTATGCCTTTAAGAATCCAAAGGGAAAAGGTAAATGTTAGTGCACATGTCAAAGTACTTTGCAAGGAATATGTAATATCCATTGATGTTTTTTTAACAATCATAGACAGAATAACTATTTAGCAGTGAAAATCCAAGTTCTAACTTGATAGGGGAAGATTGAAACAGTACAGTCAGTCATACAGAACATGAATCTTTTCCTACATAAACTTCTTCCAACCTATGCTCAAAATGTGTCAAGCTATATTCTCCTAATTTACAAAATCGATGTATATCTATAAAACCTTTTAATAGCCAAAGATAAGTGCTATGCTTCCATGAACTATGTAAGAAAATGATTCCATGTAATAACAAATTAATCATTTTATCAATTATTTACTTTAGACAGATGTGAGGAATAATCACTCTATGTCTGAGAAGGTAACCAGGTTGAGCTTCAGACTACAATGGCTTAATTCATGCAGAGAGTTAAATTTTTCTTTTCTGTAGATGTTTGAATTTGAAACTTTCTAGAAAATAAATAAAACAATAAACTTTTCATCTTCCAATCTCAATCACTAGATTTCTTTTTCTTCAATGTATAAGAACTTGCAACAAGAACAAAAACTTCTTGTATAGCTAGTGGAGGCTCACCTCCTAGCCTAGGGCAACAACTGCCCACCCCTGACCTAGGGGAAAACACAGGGAGACCCAGGTTTACTACACACCCATTCACTTGACCGACACCAAACACACTTACAAAATTCCTAGACAACAGAATACATAAAATCTCAGCACACTCACTGGATAATCTCACATACTCAGTCCACAAGAAGGCTTTGTGCAAACCCTTCATAGAGGGGTAGAGAAAGTCAACAGCCTATAGGACAAATTTAGTCTTCCATAAATAGGATTTCTCTTTTAATGGGTACTCATACTCTAACTATTTTCTTGATGGGTACTCTTACCCATTCAGACTCCTACAGGGCCTCTTCCTTTTCTACCCCCACAATACATTACAACAATAAAGACAATGTCAACTTAGACCCTTAACATAATACATACAGTCTTGACTTAAATTTAACACTGACTATATATATATATATATATATATATATATATATATATATATATATATATATATATATATATATATATATATATATATATATATATTTCTTCTTTAAGGATTACATCAAGTCAAGTTCCAATATTTTGGGTTTTAGCCCCCTACCTGGAATTTGCTACGGAAATATTAAGCTCCAGATAAATCTCCTGTCCCTCCAAATTGTTGAGCTTATTTTTCCCCTTTTTTTTCCTCCCATTTTTTTTGTAAAAAATAGAAAATAATAGCCCCCTTCTCTCCTTTTTACTCCTCTTCTTTAAACCTTCTTTTACCATTAGCTCACATCTATCTTTGAGGGCAACATGTGTCTTCCTAAAGTTAACAGCATGTGTCCTAATGTGGATAGCATTTTGTCACCTTAGGTGGACAACATGTGTCCTTCTGGTGTAGGGGCACCATAGTAAAATCTACTATGCTGAAATAAGGCCTATTTGGCCATGTCATTTTGTTCATGTTTTGTTTTCTAACAACCTAGAAGTCTTTGTTTCCATTTGGAAAATAATGGACACATTTTGTATCTAATAGAATATGGAGAGATCAATAGGAGTCAGTTGGGATTCAGGGCAGTTGGCCTTCCCTAACTGTTGAGCAACCATTGATCTTCCAACTCTGGCTTAATAAAAGCATAGAGGAGCAACCGAGAAGGGGGTACTGTAGATTTGAAGATTGTGATTTAGAAATCAACTGAGCAATAATAACTTCTGTCCATCATCTTCTGTGTTTGATCTATGTATTTCCTAACTGTTCATAATAACTCTCTGTTCTCTGCAATTGAAATAGTTAGTCTAATTTGTCAAAGATGAGTTGATAACCATTCCACTGGTGGATTTCCAAAGAAATTAGTGGAATGGCATTGGCCTATACATATTTCTATTTGTTTTTCTTTTCTTTTACTAGTATTGGGGGGCAGATGTTCCAGACTGAGGAGTGTGCATAGTAGCATGCCCTAGCATCTCTATGTGCTAGGTTTAGAGTGTAGTTCAGACTATTTGAGAGTGACAACCCTATCGGTGTATCGCTGGGACTCAAAACAAGTCCGCTAAAGTTGAGTAGTCTTGTCAAAGACGAGCGCGGAAAGTCTATCGGTGTATCTGCAACTCTGGGGTAAGTCCCATCGACAGGTCAAGTCTCACCGAGGGGGTTGGTCTATCAGCATATTGGTGAAGAAAATTATAACATGGCCAATAGAAATTGTCTGGTCGATAGCAAAGGGAGGATGTTATCGGAGTATCGGGTTGATATCATCTGGTTCCACCGATAGGCGTATGTCTTGCCGAAACCATGACGGCAAATGCTAATTTTGTCTTAGTCACATTGGGGTGAAATGAAGTCAAGTCTCGCTGATAGGAGGTATCGGATAGACTTGGTGTTTGGAAAAATAGTTCCAAAGGTCACTGATAGTCTATTTTGTTGCCAATGGCAATAAGAAGGAAGTTCTAACAGAACTATATGATGGACATAAAATATTTACCCATCCTCTCCTAAGTTGAAAGAGTAAGAATTTTTATTCTTTTTGGCTCCTCATCATATTGGTATCAGAGCCATAAAAGGTTCTGTGGTTGATCTGGTATATGTCAGCAGAGGAGCACGAAGGAGAGGCTAGTAATATGCATCCAAAGGGGATGACCACCGAAGTGCTCAAGAAATTTAAGGAGATGGAAGAGAAGATCAAAACTGGAGTCAGGGAAGCACTCCAAGCAGAATTAAAGGCACTGAAGATAGGAAAAAGGATAGATGAAGGTTCAGATGAAGAGGAAGAGAAAGAGGAAGAAGAAGAGGAACAAGAAGAGGTAAAGATACCGGCTGATCAAAAGCATTTCTTAGAAGCCATTAAGGCTATTGGCAAGGACTCTTCGGAGGCTCGGATGGAGATCCCCATGTTTAGTCGGAAGATGAATGCTGATGAAGTCATGGAATGGATTGAGGCTCTGAACAACTACTTCGAATACAAGGAAGTTCTTGAAAGTAAGAGAGTTAAGTTTGCAAAAACTAAACTCAAAGGTGCTGCCCTTACATGGTGGAATTACACTCAAGGAGAGAGGGTAAAGAATGGGAAGAGTATGGTCTCTTCATGGAGCAGAATGCTGGAGAAGATCAAGGCCCAGTTCCTTCCATCTGACTATGAGGTGCAGATTTACAGGAAAATGTAGAACCTTAATAAAAAAGATATGGATGTGGCTACTTACACCGAGGAATTTCACAAATACACTCTTCATTGTGGGTACATGGAGGATGAAAAAGCCAAGGTAGCAAGGTATCTAAATGGTCTGAGGTTCAATATTCAAGATGAGATAAGTTTATTGACCCTTGAAACCATGGAAAAGTGCTTTCAAGTAGCATTAAGAGCTGAAGAGAAGCTAAAGAGAAAAGGTGAGCAGCAAGGTAGAGGAAGAGGTGGTAAAAATTTTAGAGGCAGAGGCAGTTTTGGAGGAAAAATTCCTAACCAGAGGCCTAGTGGTGAGTCTAGCCAAGAAGAGCAAGTTGGAGACTCAAGTAGCAGAAGAGGCTACCGAGGAAGAAGGCCTAATGGAAGAGGTGGCACAAATGGATCAGGTAGAGGATCCAAGTTTTCCAATATGAGATGTTATAATTACAGTCAGATAGGGCACCCAACATACAAGTGTCCAGAGAAGGCCTCAACTTCTCATGGTGGTGATCTAAGAGAACCACTTTGATTCAAGAGGATGCAAGGAGTGTGACATCTCCTGAAGTGAATCTAGCATTAGAAATGGGAGAAAATTTGATGATCAAGAGGACGTTGCTCAAGGAACCAATGTAGACTTAACCGTCTCAAAGAAGGGCTTTGTTTAGAATCAATTGCAAGATCCAAGGTAAGGTTTGTAAAGTTATTATTGACTCTGGTTCTACTGACAATATTATATCTATGGAAGCAGTAGACAAATTGAAATTAGAAAAGATACCCCATAGCTGTCCATATAAAGTCAATTGGTTAAACAAGGGACAACATATAGTCATCAATGAACAAGCATGGGTAGAATTCAGTATTGGGGGGTATAGAGACAAAATTTTGTGTGACATCCTTCCAATGGATGCTTGCCATCTTCAGTTGGGCAGACCATGGTAGTTTGATAGAAAGGCTCATCATGATGGAGAAAAGAATGCTTACTCATTCTAGAAGGATGGTGTGACTTATAGGATACAGTCATTGGTAGAAGAGGATCCACAACATGTAGGGTCTAGTGTAATGCTGGTAGGAGAAAAGGAATTCTTTGAAACACTAAAAGAATCGAGTGGAGTAGGTTTTTATCTGGTTGTGAAACCTAAGGAGAAGAAAAGAGAAAATATGAGAGAGATAGGACCTAGGGAGGTCAGAGAACTACTTGAGAGTTATAAGGAAGTAATTGCAGAAGATATACTAGACTCACTACCACCTATTAGAGATATCAACCATCAGATTGATCTCATACCGGGAGCTGTACTTCCCAATAAGGTAGCCTATAAGATGACCCCTCAGCAGAGTGAGGAGATAGCCAGGCAGGTTCAAGAACTTTTAGACAAGGGGTTAATAAGAAAGAGTTTGAGTCCATGTGCAGTCCCCACTATTTTGGCACCAAAGAAAGATGGAAAATGGAGACTGTGTACTAATTCCAGGGCAATAAATAGGACAACCATCAGATACAGGTTTCCTATTCCTAGAATTGAAGACATAATGGACTATTTGGGGGGTGCTACTTATTTCTCTAAGATAGACTTGAAGAGTGGGTACCATCAAATAAGGATAAGAGAAGGTGATGAATGGAAAACAACATTCAAAACCAATGAAGGGTTATATGAATGGCTTGTATTGCATTTTGGTCTTTCAAATGCCCCGAGCACCTTTATGAGACTAATGAATGAGGTGTTACAGGAGTTCATAGGGAAATTTGTGCTAGTCTACCTTGATGATATCCTAGTGTTCAGTAAGAGCAAGGAAGAACACTTGAAACATTTGTTGATAGTCTTGAAGAGGCTGCAAGATCAGAAGTTACTGATAAACTTGGAAAAGTGTGACTTCATGAAACAAGAATTGGTGTACCTAGGTTTTGTCATCTCTAAGGGTGATTTGAAAATGGATCCTTCCAAGGTCGAGGCTATTCTGAATTGGCCCACACCTAAGACAGTAGGGGCGGTAAGGAGTTTCCATGGTTTGGCCACATTCTATAGGAAATTCATTAAAAACTATAGTGACATATGTCCACGTATGTTGGAGACCATCAAGGGTGGTTGCAAGGTGAAGTTTGTGTGGACAAGAGAAGCAGATAGGAGCTTTGAGAGTCTAAAACATAAAGTTGCTAAATTCCCTGTCTTAGTGTTACCTGATTTCAATAAGGTTTTCACAATTGAATGTGATACAAGTGGGCTGGCCATTGGAGCAGTGTTGAGCCAAGAAGGGAGACCAATGGCCTTCTTCAGTGAAAAGTTAAATGAAGCCAAGAGGAAATACTCCTCTTATGACTTAGAGTTGTATGCTATGGTACAAACTCTGAAAAAGTGGAGACATTACCTGCTTCCCAAGGAATTTATTGTGTATACAGATAACCATGCTCTCAATTTTTTGAATGGGCAGGACAAACTTAGCCATAGACATATGAAATGGGTATAAATTCTACAAGCATACACTTTCACCATTAAGCATAAGAAAGGAGTCATAAACAAGGTGGCAGATGCTCTCAGCAGGAGGGTGTTGACAGTCTAAGAAGTGTAGTTGCAAAGCATGGGTGTTGAGTCACTCAAGGAATTGTATGAAGAAGATTAGGATTTCAGAGAAATCTACAAGGTATGCAATGAATTTGCTAATACTTTTCATAGTGAATTTTCAGATTTTACATTGTAGAATGGACTATTGTTCAAAGGATGTTAGTTATGTATCCCTAAATGCTCAATGAGGGATAATATTGTGAAGGAAAAACATAGTGGTGGTTTAGGAGGACATTTCAAGTTGAATAAGACTTTAGATCTGGTAAGGAGATTTTATTTTTGTCCAAGAATGCAGTCTAACATCAGAAAAATTGTTGAAAGTTGCATAGTATGCCAAAGAGCAAAAGGAGTCTCAACCAATGCAAGATTGTATCAACCTTTGCCCATACCCAATAGGCCTCGGGAATGTTTGAGTATGGATTTTTTGATGGGGTTACCCAAAACAAGAGTAGGTTGTGACAATGTGTTTGCAGTGGTAGACCGATTCAGCAAGATGGCTCATTTCATTCCTTGCAGGACCACTAATGATGCTAGCTACATTGCAAGTTTGTTCTTTAAAGAGATTGTTAGGATTCATGGGCTACCCTTGAGCATTGTGTCTGATAGGGATAGAAAATTTGTAGGACATTTTTGGAGGACTTTGTGGAAAATATTGGGAACAAATTTGTCTTTCAGTTCAACCTATCATCCTCATACTAATGGGCAAACTGAGGTGGTCGATAGATCTTTGGGCAATCTCTTTAGATGCTTAACAAAAGAACATGGTAGTAGTTTGGATGTGATACTCCCACAAGCAGAATATGCTTATAATGACTTCACAAATAGGAGCACAGGTCTGAGCCCCTTTGAAATTGTATATGGCAGTCACCCCAGGGGTATTTTTGAATTGAGAGATGTCGAGGGGTTGGACAAAAGGAGTGGTCATGCTGATGCATTTGCAGAAGCCATGAAAGAAATACACCAATAGGTCAAAGATACTTTACACCACAATAGTCAGAAGATGAAGGCTCAAATGGATCAAAGGAGGAGAGATGTATAGTATCGGGTAGGCGACTTGGTCATGGTTCATCTCAACAAAAATAGGTTGCCAAAAGGAGGCCACAGCAAACTGATGATGAGGAAGATTGGACCCTGTCAGATTCTGGAGAAGTACGGTCCAAATGCTTACAAGATTGAGCTTCCTGATGATATTGCCATTTCACCCATATTCAACATTGTTGATTTGACATTGTACAGAAGTCTTAATATAGGGGAGAATGCAGAAGACCCTAGCTCCTCATCACCTTCCAAAGACCTAGGTTTAAGAATTTTAAAATGAATTCCCATCCATAATAAAAATGCTAATAAAAAGGTGCCTAGATTTTGTTTATTTCTTAATCTTAGTATGTTTTTTTGAGGGGTTCACATAGGTCTAGGATAAGGCTTAATTTTTTTCTAACAATAAGGCATAAATTTATAGTTATCATCATGTTTGATCGATTATTTAGACCCCCCCCCCCACAACAAGATACCTCAAAATACTTTTACATCATATACGTCAACACATAACGAATCACATGAAATGACATGTCCCAATACAATACTACAATGTTGTATGAAAATGTCACATTCCCCCAATACAAGATACATTGAACAAGACACTATCACATGACTCACTTTTTCACAAGACATAGACATGACTAACAATGGACCTAATCCTTTCCATATAGGCTATGTTAGCTTACCAGGAAACTACAACGGGTCTCCAAGTGTTTTCCCCATTTCCATTGGCTTCATCTGCACACTTATTGTCACATTGTCAGTATGATAATGATAGCTGAAGTAAAGATGCAATTAACCCTCACTACTTCATATGCATAAAAATTAATCATTCTTGCAACATATAAGAATATTTCTTTCACTAGACCAATTTAATCAATTTCAATGCACACAAAGGAATATACATATACACATCTAAAGGAGTCTAAATCATGATAGTATGAGATGATAATTTACATAATTTAATTTTCAAGCTATATATATAAGATAGTCTCATCAACCATAGCAAAGTGTAATAATTCGCACAATGTAATCGAAGGAATAATGTATAGCTATAACTCAATAAGCAACATAGTCCGCTAAAACAAGGTGCAAGACATAATCCGAGGAACATCACATAGAGTAAAATGAGAATATGCAAATGTGAAAGCATGTACCAACCATAGTCCAAGTCAAAATCATACATCTTGAGCAAGTATATAACCATAACCATAGTTAGATAACTGGGAGAACCAACATATAATGTCTCATCACAAAACTATAGTAACAAAATGTAAGATCACTTCCCATCATAATGGCGGGTACCGAGGAGGGGTCCTACATCCTCCCACTAGGCTTGGACTTCCTCCTGGAAGTTCCTAAGAGAAGAGCCTATCCAATATAATTAACAAATTATTTTACCTCATGATATAACAATAAGAAACCATATTATGTCAAGTCACGTCAATGCAAATTAACCACATACCTCATTTTGAATAGCTAAGCATGTACTTAAATCATTACTACCATCATTAATGAATGAATTTATATCTAATGAATAGAATCAAGTCACATATTTTGTTTTAATCAAAATTTTAACATCTAATTCTCAACATCACTCAATGACTCACATAATACAAAAACTCAATCCCACATATAACACATCATCCAAATTTAGAGTCTCCTTCACAACACATACCTCTCCTAGGTGAATCACAAGATGAAGACCATACTCATTTGTATCAATATATATACTCATCACGAAGACATCACATGGCTCACACCACAAGGCTCAACAAGAAATGGGTATTACAAGGAGGACAACACTAATATACCACTGAGCTAATCATAGTGCCATAGAGCCAATAACCAATGAATGAATAATCATACAATGTGGGATCGTTGTGCCAATATCAAATAGTGTAACACCATATAATCTACCTTCGAAGGAAATACCAATATCACCCATACCATAGTGCCAATATCCAATCATGCCATGTAGAAAACATTGTACCAAGAACAGATTAGGAAAGAATGTCTCAAGGTCCTCTCAAAGATCTCTCCATACATAACTCAGTATGAACAAGATTCCCCAGGCAATCTACTCCCCTATACAATATGTCAGTAATCCCTCTAGGATATGACAATAAACAATAGTCACATCACTCCACACATACCAGTTGTTGCAACATTAAAGTGCTTCGAATGAGAAAATTAAACAAGCAAAGTAAACTCATAAATTAAACCTTAATAAGGTAGAAGAAAACAAATATAATGAATCATAGAAGAAGTGGAGATCAAATAACAATCATTGCATTATCCCAAGTTTATCCAAGAACATGTCCTTGAGGCAAAAGGACTAACTCAAACATAAAAATGGCCAATTAGCCTAAAGTAATAAAACACTTCTTGGTTGCAACCAAAATATTCAACATATAAATAAATATTCCAACAATCTCTTAGAAATTTGCACATTACGAATACCATGCGACCTTGCAAAAAGGTCACTTAAGGGGAGGAGGGGAATCGTACAGTGGTCTCAAACCACATAAGATAATAGCATGCAGTATCATGGTGGTCTCAAACAATAGAATAAAATGGTGGTTGTCAAACCGCAAAACAATATAGTGGTTCTCAAACCATAAAATAATATGGTGGTTCTCAAACCATAGAATAGTATGGTGGTTCTGAAACCACAGAATAATATGATGCTTCTCAAACCATAGAATAATATGGTGGTTCTCAAACCACATGAAAATCAATGAAGAATTTACCATGTCAATATAAGTGTGTCCCACACAATTCAGAATAGCCTGATCATATATCTGCATGAAAAATCCACATGAATAGGCATCTACCCCACACAACCTAGAATCCTGCCATCATACCAAGGTCCATTGACATATGCCACAAATGAGTCATCTATAGGATCTGACATCCACCTCACAAGAGAAAACTCACAATCCTGTATGGTTATCATGTATCATGAGTTTGAGATATCATTTATGTATGAGGTCATCTATAATTATTCCAATTAGAGAACAATACACCTCATACTTATACTGATATCCACGTCAAAAGTCATATCATCCTTGTAACAAGATATCATTCACTATTATCTCATTACACACAACTGTCATTTCATCAAGTTTCCATCCCAAATTCCATGTCACACTTATCCTAATTCATCTGTCTAAACATCCTAATAGCACATAATATGTCACTGCCTGAAGTTACCAATCCTTTTTGTTTGCAACCATTATCAAATCTCAAAACCAAGTGCTCTAACACTATCTGTATCCAATGTAGTTTTAGTACCTCACCACTGATAGTAGCTTCCCAAATACTAGAATTCCACAATGACATCATAATGAACTGCCAAGTGTCTGTAGCTAAAACTGAGTATAGGCTCAGGGCACATTGAGGTCCATCCTCAACCCATGGAACAATAGAAAAGAAAAGGGTTTACCACATGAACCAACCATTGTGGTTTAATTGGGGAAAAAGAAGGACTGTACTCCATAGTGATCATGAGGGAATGCCCTCAAATAGGGGTGATACTAAACATCTCATCATATAAGAACATGAAGGGTGACTCATACATCCCCATAAAACACACTTCAATACATATTTTTTTTAACATTTCTCTACTAAGTCATAAGGGTTATTTACACACATATACAATTATCACAAGGGCATGCTTAAGTGGTTCATACATTATGTCCACTAAACTCTTCTTCCCAAGTTGGATATCCTATATCACATACTTTGAGATACAATCACAACATTTACTAGTACTCTCACATCTCAACACATGTTAAATTCCACATACATATCACATTATACCACATGAAAATTAATCTCACTTATCGTTTCTACTACTAGGTTCATCCATTAAGTAATCAAATATATCTAATTATTTCTATAAGAACCTCATTTTGTAGAAGTTGTCTTATTTTCAATCACACCTAGAACATGGTTTAACCTCTAATTGTTTTTCTTTGCAATTATAGTTTTCTCTTGTACCTTATACCACATATCCTATACTCCACAAGGTCTTACTTAATTAATTAAATGTTAAAGATATTTTCTTAAGAACCCAATATAGTGAGTAATTTTTTTCTACATTTAATCCTAGTTTTATTTTTGTCTCGAGCATGATTGAGTTTGCTATGCTTTCAAGTTTTGTCTATGTCTATGCAATCCTAATATTCAGGACAATTTCAAAGAAGTATTACATTGAAATATGTATTATCACTCATTCTTAGATGCATGAGGAAGTCCTACACTTTATTTTCTAAGGCTAAATCACCTAACACATTTTACAATCTTTCATTCACACCCAAGTTTCATTAATAGCCCAAGGTTACCAGAACATGCACATAAGATGTAGAATACCTTAAAAACCTTAACTTCTAACTAATTTTAACCCATTCAACAACTATGTATAAGAATTTAGCATACCTAATTACTAATCCATGGAAAGAATCAAAATATAATATTGATTGAATTTACAGGCATATATTTCATTCATTCCTCACTTCTTGCTTTCTACCCACATTTAACTTAATCCTAAATGTTTATTTTCAATAAAATTTAAAGCATTAATTTAAAATATATATATAATGAAAATCATCCAGTATATGGTTATCAAAATTTGTAAGACAAAATTTACTCATTTGCAGCAATTTCAACAATCATATGTCCTCTACTTCTATCCACTCAAAATTCTTGGTTTGATTGGGTTAAGTCTCTATCTAATACATAAGAAAAACATACACTGCACTTTCTAATGAATGAAAAAGAAATCTTAAAAGTTTGCACAACTTTACTATTTGATTTCCATATTAGAGAGTTTGGACTTGAAATAATCTTAGTCTCCATGGAGTACCCACGTTCTTGTAGGGCCAAAAGTCTATGCCATCTCAAGGGTCATGATCACATAGGATAAAAGGGGCAACTCATAATAGCAATTTTATCGGTCTTACTATTATTACCTAGCCAATTAAATCTCTTTCCTTATCACCTCCCTCCTATTCAAAAACTACTTAATTCACCATACAAGGGGAGGGTCAAAACAACCAACTGGTAACTATACATTGTTATAAATACAGTGAACCAACCTAAGATTTTAAGAAGAATATATTCATTAATTTAATCAAGTCTTAAAGCCTTCATTAAGAATGGGGTAGGTTTAGGCACACATGATCTAATTCCAGCAATATGATAACAATTCACAAAAAACTATTATTCCTAGAGCTCCTAGTATTGCAAACCTTGCTCTGATACCTAATGTAATGCTTTGAGCTCAACAAGAACTCAATGACACAAAAACCCTAATTTTTTTATTTTACAATTATCATTAGATAAATAAAAAAATAGGGGTAGGCGCACTACACTATGACATAAAATATAAGACTTTATTGATGGTTCAAGTTGAGGATACTCATTAAAAAGGATATCAATTTATTTCCTTATCATTATGAACTACGTGTGGATAATTCAATCAAAACAAAAAAGATAATGCTATCACTTCTTACATTTGCATATGTAATTCAATAATAAAAGGAAGGTGTACATACTCATGATTTACCATGGAACATTCCTCAATGCATTCACTATAGTTTTGGGTGTAAAAAGTTATGGAAGTAAGAACTAAAACCATTATTGTAGTATTAACTAATGAATAATAAAACGATAACACACTTAGAGCTCTAAACAATAATTTAGCATTCAACATTTAATAAGAGATCCTCTACTACACAAGATAAGACAACTAAAACATTAGGACTCCCCATTGATACTAACACGCCTACCCTATACCATGCGCACACAAAAGGCAAGAAGGTAGTTTTCTTTTACCACTGAAGGGAATAGTTTTTTTTAAATCCAACAGTTAAGATTTCACCTCAACTTATATCTAAACCTAAACCTAATCTTACAAAACAACCCTATCTCAACTCTCAATCCTCATTCACTTTGAAAACTGATGTGGATACCATCACTTCGTTGCAGAACCATGGCAGCTGGCAGGCAGGGACATTGAAATGTGGAAAGCGGTCGAGCATAGGTGAAAGACCTCAACATTTTCTAATGATACAAGGGACTGATATGCATGTTTATCTTCTATCGGTTCTTGTTATGCCCTATATTTTTTTTTCTATAAGGTTAATCTAGGTATCTCAATTCCAAGTTGGGAATTTATTGGTTTTTTTTACCTTGTCACAGACTAGGTAAAACCTATCAAGGTTGACACTTGAGCTTACTTATCATGAATGTGAGTTATCTCACATGGTCAAAGCGTTCAAAATGGAATAGTTTCTGAGATTTAGCATCAGGAGTGGAGAGGTCTCTATCTTTCCTGCTGGGTCGCACCTTGCTATAGAGACATTCTCAAGGTCTCTTTCTCTTATTTTTCTTCTCTCCTCTCTATTTCTACCTTATCTAACACTGCACTAGCATGGTCAATAGATTTATATTATTTTATATTACTCTTTGTGAATAGGGAATCGTTACTATAGGTCGAATTTGTTGCATACATTCTGTCTGAGAGAGATATTCCTCATGAAGAGATAGCTTCAAAGGCTCACTCACGACTGTCAGGCCGTGGCCTCTCACAAAGGATCCAACGATTACTTGCCCCCCCTTGAAGTGAATCGGGGCCTGACCCCTCTTTGATTAACCTCTATACTATTTTATTTGGTGCATTTGTTTCCTCTATATGTAACAGGAGCAATTATAAATTACATAAGGTGGACATAATTTGTTTGGGTGATAACATGGTAGTAGATTTGTAATTTCCTTCTAGTTTAAACATTCCTTTTGTGATACAATGACTAATCTGATTTCCTACACAATTATATTGCCGAAATTGGTGGGGGGAATACAAAGGATTATGCACTTAACCATTTACAACTCCTTCTTGGCTACAGGTTTACGTTTTCCTAAAGCGTACAGGTTGCTTGTTCCCTTTGTAAGGAGAACCCTTTCCATCTTAATGTGGGTTCGATGCTCACTGGGGCATGCCTTAAGTTGAGAAGTTATAGCCTCTGAGAAATCTTTTATTTTGATTATACAATATTTACTGACCAGTTTTGAGATGTATCAAACAAGGTTACATGTACTATTCATTCTATTTCTGAGAATAATACAAATAAAATATATCTAAATCTACTTTCCTTTCCTCTGGTTTTAATATCAACTTGTCGTTATGTTTTAACAATGTTTATGGCTATACAACTATGTGAACGATGTTTGTATAATAGGGATAGATTAAGGTCATCAACATTATGCCTTTAAGAATCCAAAGGGAAAAGGTAAACATTACTGCACATGTCAAAGTACTTTGCAAGGAATATGTAATATCAATACAAATAGCTTTGCTCACTAATTATGAAACAAAAACAAAATCCATTGATGTTTTTTTAACAATCATAGATAGAATAACTATTCAGCAGTGAAAATCCAAGATCTAACTTGCTAGGGGAAGATTGAAACAGTACAGTCAGTCATAAAGAACATGAATCTTTTCCTACATAAAATTCTTCCATTCTATGCTCAAAATGTGTCAAGCTATATTCCCCTAATTTACGGCATCAATGTATATCTATAAAACCTTTTAATAGCTAGAGATAAGTGATATGCTTCCATGAACTATGTATGAAAATGATTCCATGGAATAATGTAAATTAATCATTTTATCAATTATTTACATTAGACAGATGTGAGTAATAATGACTCTATGTCTAAGAAGGTAACCACATTTAGGTTCAGACTACAATGGCTTAATTTATGTAGAAAGTTAAATGTTTCCTTTCTGTAGATGGTTGATTTTGAAACTTTCTGGAAAATAAATAAAACAATAAAAATTTCATCTTCCAATCTCAATCACTAGATTTCTTTTTCTTCAACCTGTAAGAACCTGCAACAAGAACAAAAACTTCCTGTATAGCTAGTGGAGGCTCACCTCCCATCTTAGGGCAACAACTGCCCACCCCCGAGCGAGCGGAAAATACAGGGAGACCTAGGTTTACTACACACCAATTCACTTGACTAACAGTAAACACACTTACAGAAATCCTAGAACACAGAATACATAAATTCTTAGCACACTCACTAGATAATCTCACATACTCAGTCCACAAGAAGGCTTTGTGCAAAACCTTCATAGAGGGGTAGAGAAAGTCAATAGCCTGTAGGACAAATTTAGTCTTCCATAAATAGGATTTCTCTTTTCATGGGTACTCATACTCTAACTATTTTCTTGATGGGTACTCTTACCCATTCAGACTTCTACATGGCCTCTTCCTTTTCTACCCCACAATACATTACAACAATAAGGACAATTTCAACTCAGACCAGTAACATAGTACATACAATCTTGACTTAAATTTAACAGTGACAATAAATCTTATATATATATTCTTCTTTAAGGATTACATCAAGTCAAGTTCCAATATTTTGGGTTTTAGCCCCCTACCTGGAATTTGTTACAGAAATATTCAGCGCCACATAAATCTCCTATCCCTCCATATTGTTGAGCTTGTTTTTCCCCCTTTTATTTTTCCTCCCATATTTTTTTTGTAGAGCACTATAAAATTAGAAAATAATAGCCCCCTTCCCTCCTTTTTACTCATTATTTTTTAACCTTCTTTTACCATCAGCTCACATCTATCCTTGAGGGCAAAATGTGTCTTTTCAAATACCTGGGTTTAATAAATTTAAAATGAATTACAGTCCATAATAAAAATTCTTAGTATGTTTTTTTGAGGGGTCCACCTAGGTGTAGGATAAGGTTTAATTTTTTTCTAATAATAAGGCATAAATTTACACTTATCATCATGTTTGATAGACTATTTAGATCCCCGCCACAACAAGATACCTCAAAAAACTTTTACATCATATACGTCAACGCATAACGAATCACATGAAATCACATGTCCCAATACAATACTACAATGTTAAACAATAATGTCACATTCCCCAATACAAGATACTTCAAACAAGACACTATCACATGACTCACTTTCTCACAAGACATAGACATGACTAACAATGGACCTAAGCCTTTCCATACAGGCTAGGTCAGCTTACCGGGAAACTACAACAGGTCTCCAAGTGTTTTCCCCATTTCCACTTGCTCCGTCTACACACTTATTGTCACATTATCAGTATGATAACGATAGCCAAAGCAAAGATGCAATTAACCCTCACTACTTCATATGCATACAAATTAATCATTCTTGCAACATATAAGAATCTTTCTTTCACTAGTACAATTTAATCAATTTCAATGCACATGAAAGAATATACATATACACACCTAAAGGAGTCTAAATCATGATAGTATGAGATGACAATTTACATAATTTAATTTGCAAGCTATATATATCAGAGAGTCTCATCAACCATAGAAAAGTGTAATAATTCACCCAACATAATCCAAGGAATCATGTATAGCTATATCTCAATAAGCAACATAGTCTGCTAAAACAAGGTGCAAGATAGAATATGAGGAACATCACATAGAGTAAAATGAGGATATACAAATGTGAAAGCATGTACCAACCATAGTCCAAGTCAAAATCATACATCTCGAGCAAGTATATAACCATAACCATAGTTAGATAAATGGGAGAACCAACATATAATGTCTCATCACAGAACTATAGTAATAAAATGTAAGATCACTTCCCATCATGATGGCAGGTACCAAGGAGGGGTCCTACATCTCACATCATAAAGTTGTAAGGAGTAAATTTTACCTTAAAGGGTGATCCCACAATAGTTTTTCAATTATAGAGAATAAATGGTCAAGAATTTAAGGATGATGTAGATTAATGAATTGTGATATTTTCTATGTAGATTCAAGTTGTGATTTAAAAAATTAAAAGAATTATTTCTATCATTTTGAATTTTATTTTTCTATTATTTTTTATTGAGTGACATTACTCTCTCTCTCTCTCTCTCTCTCTCTCTCTCTCTCTCTCTCTCTCTCTCTCTCTCTGTGTGTATATATATATATATATATAACTCTAATCTCTAGTGCATGGATATTTATTAGTAATTTTGTGTAAATATTTTATTTATTATTAATTTTTGAATTAGTAGTAACAAAAATTTGAGACCTATATTATTTCGTAACACATTTCTATTAGCATATTTATCAAAATTAAACTTTCCCTTTTTCATTGAAAGGACATCTATGTGGAGTGTAGTGTATTTTTTGAGATTTTTCATACAATGTTTGTTATTTCTCCTAGTGCCTTGAATAAAGGTCATTCTTTTCATAATGGACCTACATTCATTATAAAATTAAAAAAATACATATTATAATTTTTGGAAAGTTAATACTAAGGGCTACATACTTCAAAATGACATTTCTAAATGACTTCATTTTATCCCCTAAAAGGTGAAGTATTTTTTTTTTTTCAGCATTTTGATAGGTGTGGAGGAGACATTGTCAAGGATTTGATTTAAGCCTAAGGGTTCTATCCAAGGGGGTTTGATCTAACCCTCTTCAATCAAACACCCTTAGATGGAACTCATCTCAGCTTAAATCACTAATTGTTTCAAAAAAAATATGTGATTTTAGGAAAAAACCAAGATGTTCCACAAGTGGGACACACTATTGTGGGATTAGCCTAAAATGATTATATTTTATTGTTAGTTGTCATGCAAATTTTATAGGATGAGCTATGATTGATCTTGTTTCAAATTAATAAAAATAAATGGCAAGGTGACCTTAAGTTCTATTTAGTAGTGCATTGTAGGAGACCCTATGCATTACTAACTTATACTATTTTGGTTTTTAATTGTCAAAGTAGAAACAATTAGTGATAATAAGTTTTTTCCATTTGGCGAGTTATATATAATTTACAAATATCTTTAGTAGCCAACAAACTAAGAGCTTAACACTCTCCCAAAACATGCTTCTTCATACTTCATTTTGTTATTTTTGTATTGTTTGAGCAAATTCCACAAGCAAGGAAATTTAGGCTTTGTATGGTGATATTTGTCCTTATAATCAACTATATGAAGTTTATTGCTACTAGAAAACATAAATTTGGATTAAATAATTTGGTTGATATCAAAAGCATTTGTTTAGAAAATTATATGAAAAATCATAATATATATTTTTTAATGCACAACAAAAATATCCTTTTGCAATTACAATACATAATTTCTCATCTTTTTTTTGTTAAAACAGAAAAGGGGGAGTGGACACCCATAGATTAAGATAGGTTAAAAAATTTACAAGAATCATGGCCGAAGCCCAGTCCATAGAAAAAAAATATAATAGAGAAACCACAACCAGTCTAAGTCATCACAAAAACTAACAAAAAAAAAAACACAAAGCTGAAAATGTCACCCAATTGAACACCACTGAAACTGCCTCCACGCAGGAAGACCAAAGAGAACCCCCGTGGCAAAACAAAAGACATCACTTGTACATGCCATCGAAGCAAACACGAAGAAAACAAAGCCAGCCAACCACCCACCCGTGCCAGACCGCCAAGGACACAACCCGTCACCACCCAGACCGCAAAGAACACAACCCGCCACCACCACCTCACGCTGCTGCTGGAGCTACAGGAAAAATATGCGCATCCAATTCCACGACTGCAGAAGACTGAAGACCTTCGTCAGGGTCCTCCAAGGCATACCTAGGCAATCCTAGAGCAAGATCAGGGGCATGAATCCGAAGGAATCGAATGGCCATAAACACATCCTTAATCGTTTCCATTTTTTTCTTGGTAAGTAGAAAATAGTGAGCCCGCAGTGTAACATCAATTTCTCTGCTACTCAGGGATAGAATATTGTCTTGTAAAGCCATGTATATTGCTTGTTGCGGGTGAGAGGTACACAAAGCCGCAAGGTTGAAAAGGCCACCGATAAGAGCATCCCCCTGGTCCATTCAGTAGGCAAAGACTGTCGCTTCCCATCTATCCATAGTATAAATGTTTTTGAAAAACAAACCAGCCACAAGAGCATGGATGAATTCACCATCCATAACCAGATCCATTATGATGGAAAGTAGATGTGACACCACATCTGAGAAATTGAGCACGCATCCCTCATACCCTCTTATCCATGCATGGCCAACTATGTTTCTAACAGCGAGCTGGGTGAGGGTACAATCCTTATCAAGCAAAGTCATCAAATCTAATGACTTTACCCGTCCTCTGATCTGCCTACACAAGTTGGAAATCCACATTAGCGGCATTGAAAAGTCCACTCCCACTGATATTGGGCCACGTAGGAGGTCCTTCCTTCCATTGCTGACCTTTCCCATATTTGTGAGATGTAATATCCCACATTCACCATGTAGTGACCCTCTGATGGCTTTATATATTAGGCCGTGGGTATACCTAGTCTCACACATTTTTCCTCACCGTGACCCGTGATCTAACCGCTAACAGTCCATCGCTTTAACTCTCACTAATACCAAACCCCGTTGAAATGACCAAGACCCTCGGAGCAACACCCTCTTGTCATTCCTACACGCAGGAAGACCAAAGAGAACCCCCGTGGCAAAACAAAAGACATCACTTGCAGACGCCATCAAAGAAAACACGAAGAAAACAAAGCCAGCCAACCACCCACCCGCGCCAGACCGCAAAGAACACAACCTGCCACCACCACCTCACGCCACTGCCGGAGCTGCAGGAAAAATATGGTCATCCAATTCCATGACCGCAGAAGACTGAGGACCTTCGTCAGGGTCCTCCAAGGCATACCTAGGCAATCCTGGAGCAAGATCAGGGGCATGAATCCGAAGGAATCGAATGGCCGTAAACACATCCTTAATCCTTTCCATTTTTTTCTTGGTAAGTAGAAAACAGTGAGCCCACAGCACAACATCAATTTCTCCACTTCTCAAGGATAGAATACTGGCTTGTAAAGCCCTGTATATTACTTGTTGTAGGTGAGAAGTACGCAAAGCCGCAAGGTTGAAAAGGCCACTGATAAGAGCATCCCCCTGGTCCATTCGGTAGGCAGAGACTACCACTTCCCATCTATCCACAGTATAAATGTTTTTGAAAAACAAACCAGCCACAAGTGCATGGACGAATTCACCATCCATAACCAGATCCATTATGATGGAAAGTAGCTGTGACACCACATCTGAGAAATTAAGCACGCGTCCCTCATACCCTCTTATCCATGCATGGCCAACTATGTTTCTAACAGCGAGCTGGGTGAGGGTGCAGTCCTTATCAAGCAAAGTCATCAAATCTAACGACTTTACCCGTCCTCTGATCTGCCTACACAAGTTGGAAATCCACATCAACGACATTGAAAAGTCCAGTCCCACTGATATTGCACCACATAGGAGGTCCTTCCTTCCATCGCTGACCCTTCCCATATTTGTGAGATGTAATATCCCACATTCGCCCTATAGTGACCCTCTGATGGCTTTATATATCAGGCCGTGGGTATACCTAGTGTCGCATGTTTTTCCTCACCGCGACCCGTGATCTAACTGCTAATAGTCCATCGCTTTAACTCTCACCGATACCAAACCCTGTTGAAATGACCAAGACCCTCAGAGTAACACCCTCTTGTCATTCTGATGCAGACCATCACGCCGATGACCCCACTGCATCGGAATGACCCTAACCATTGGCACACCCGAAAGCTCCTCCGCCGACCACAATCCTCATGCCGAAGCCAAGCTCCCATCGGATAGACCAAAATAGTCGGCGAGACAACCCAAGACTTAGTCGATGGTTCAAACTACACCGATAGCAACTCCATCGGGAAGACACCACTCATCGCAGAGACAATGCCAAACTTCGCCCATTATGTCAGAATTATGAAGGCTAAGGACATCTATGATGTCACAAGATCAAAGGGCGTAGTTGACAAGATATGAGGTACGTTGCCATGAGAAACCCGCCATATAGTTTTTGGAGCGTGTCCTTTACATGGCCACCCCGTCAAAAAAAGGCTAGCCGTTGTGCCTCCAAAAAATTCCATTTACTCAGGGCAATTAGAGCTAGTCACCTCCTTTTAATGAGGCGTGATCTAAGGCCAAATTCGTAATCCCCACCTATCCTCATTAAAATAGAAAGAGCCAAAACCGACTCGATTCACCTTCATTGTCAGAATTTTGAACAAAAAGAAATAACCCTCATTTAATATGATGGACTTCATGTCAGGGGGTGATGCTAGATCAAGCAGAATCAGCCTAGCTTGATACCTGCCATCCATTCCAATGCTCGTGCCAGGAAAATTGACCATAAATGTGTCATTTAAACATCACATCTTAGCATGATAGCTTTTTCGAAGAATTCCAGCCTAACAGAGACTGTCCAGTTGACTAACAACCCGATCTACTACCTGCCACCTCTTCCATCTCAATTGACAGTAGGCTAGCCAAAGAATTAGAATTGATTTGATCACCAGGTGGAAACATCACATATGCACTATCAAGATCAACGGCTATGTTTGCTAACATATCCGCCACCTTATTACCTTCTCTAAATGTGTGAGAAATGAGGAAATTATCTAGCCTGTTAACATAATTTCTCATCTTGACACATAATTGAATAAATCAATTAGCTTTGTGTTTCATTTAGCATGATTTTTTAAAATTATTTACTATGGTAATGTAACTACAACATTTAATATTTGCTAGTTATTTAACTGGTTATAATCTATTGTACTTTCAACCATAATGCAACTTCTCTATCATAGTAAGGTAATTACAATAATTAGTATTTATAGTAATTATTATCAACTATACTTTCAACCATGTTGTATTGATAGGATTAGTAGTTATGTGACCCTTGTTCTTCATGCTATAAATAATTTGAACGTATCAAGAACCTCTTATTAAATTATATCCCAAGATGATAGTTTTGACAATCATCATGTGTTTGAAAGTGTTTGTGGATATAACTCTCTAGTCATTTTTAACGTAAAACATGTTAGATCACAATCCATAATCCATCATCAAGAAGAGGAGAAAACTTTAGATAGATTGCAAAACTTATTCCTTATAAAAATAAAGAAAGAAGGAACAAAAAAAAATTCATCATGTATTTTCTTCTTTTCTTTTTTCTTTTAAAAAAAATTGTCTGTACCAAAATTGAACATGGGCGTTACCCACAACAGTCAATTATTAAAGTGAAATGATTACATATAGACAATCAAAAGAATTATTTTCCTATTTATAATTTCCTCATTTTCATGCCAATATCTTTGAGCCCTAACAACAACCTTCCAAAAAATTTAGTTCAAACCAAACCACTATTTTCATGCCAATATTTTGAGCCCTAACAACAACCATTCCAAATATTCTAGTTTAGTCCAAACCACCATGTTCATGCCAATATCTTTGAGCCCTAACAACAACCATTCCAAAAATTCTAGTCTAGTCCAAACTACCATTTAGATATTTTGAGCCCTAGCAACAACCATTCCAAATATCCTAGTTTAGTTTGAGCCCTAACAACAACCATTCCAAACATTCTAGTCCAATTCATACCACTATTCCTGTGGGGATGTTTTGAGCCCTAACAACAACCATTCCAAATTTAGTTTGAGCCCTAACAACAACCATTCCAAAAATTCTAGTCTAGTCCAAACCACCATTCCAAAAATTCTAATCTAGTCCAAACCACCATTCTTGTGGGAATATTTTGAACCCTAACAACAACCATTCCAAAAATTCTAATTCACTCCAAACCACCATTTTGTCAATATCTTTGACCCCAACAACAATCATTCCAAAAATTCTAGTCGAATCCAAACGAGATGGAGAAATAAATTCAAATGCAAAGCTCACTTCGCCCTATTTGTCAAAATTTGTGGGCCGATGAATCAATGGCCCAGATTTTGCTTTTATATCGGAATCTTTTCGTCTTCTTTAGACCGTACTTTGCTTTAACCCTGTCGTTAACCGGCCACCAGGTTTAGTAGCCACATCGTTCGAACGTGACACGTGTAAGCAGATCCCACCTGGTGTCAGCAGCGCCGCCTTGCACGCCCGCTATCTATTATGTTGCCAAACATGCCATGACTGATTGTCAATTTGACGTTTAAACTCCTAATTTTTTTTTTTTCAAATTATTTGGTCTTTTTTAAACTTTTCTTCTAGGGCCCTCTTTTACTTTTTCTTCAAACATTTCTTTTTTCTTTTTGTAGTGACGATGGGTAGAAGGGTCCTTCACACTCGATTTAAGCCACTCAATGTTTAGTGCCTCCCAACTCACAATGACAACCGAAAAAAATGGGGAGCCTCTCATTTTGATGATATCTCATCCAAATAAGACAAGTCTCTCATGATAAAGGGAGAGCAAAGCTCATATTCTCAGACTCAAGCACAACACTTAAAATATTTTAAAGTAAATAGATGGACTAGTCAGTAGATGAACTAGTTTACATTGAGTGATTTGTCGTTGAGAAATTGGTTGTTTGAAACTTGGGTCTCCATTTGTCTTCTTCCAACCAATATAAATTTACTCAGATCAAAAAATATTATAAAGAAAATCTTTTGAAAATCAAATTACCAATGCTCCTCTTAAAAATTTACATAGTCCCCACATTTCTACTTCACATGATTGGCACTATAGATTTCATCCCCGATCAAGAATAACATTTTCATTAACTTTGGTCTCATCACTTTCATTCAAGTTTTTTTCCCCTTAATTTTTCAATTATTAATCCCACATATATGGTTTGAGTGGGAAATTTTAATTTTTAATTTTTCATTTATTAAGCCCACATATATGGTTTGAGTGGGAAATTTTAATTTGATTGGTAGACTGTTTTGCTCAAGTTCTTATAATACGACGACCAAGCTTTTTCCATAGTCAAACAATGAGAGCTTGATTTGCAATATAATATTATTTTTGAAAGAATGAAAGGTATAGAGACCTTCCCAAATTAGAGTTGGATGGATAAATCATAATATTAAATGTCAATTTAGGAAATTCATTGTAAAGGAATAGGTTATTTATATGTGGGAATTATGTTGAGAAATAAAATTTCATGCAATGTCAAATTCCACATGTCTTAGTATTTGAAAAATGATGCTTTCTACTTATAAATCTTTATTGAATCAAATAGTATTTAAAAAAAATAAATACAAGTAATAGAAACACAACTAACATAGGTACAATAAAGTTAGGTAGATAAATTAGAACAATAAATGCTAATTTAGGAAATTAAATGCAAAGGAATGAGGTACTAATCTATGGAAACTATGATGATGAATAAAACTTGATACAATACTAAATTTGTGTGGCCCACCTTTTTGTGGTGGACTTATTTGTACTGATAGACTGGTTATTATTTTGACACTCCTTGATATTGGACATTTGGATTATAGACTTATGATTATATTAGTAGATTATCCTAAACATTGGTATCATGATTAGAATAGTTTGATTTTATCTTACATATGATGATCTAATTAGTAGGTAGCTATGCTATATTTCAGTTTTATGTGATGGATGTATGTCTTGATTTGATTATGAAGATGATGTTCAATTATGGTTTGAATTATTCAATTAATTTAGTTGATTTTGAATTGATAATGATTATCTATGCTTAGTGTAGTAGTGTAATAGACATGTGATGTCATTATGTGATATTGTAAAATTGAAATTGAATTGAATTGATATGTACCTTATATAATTATGTACAAGACCTTATAAACACAAGAATAAAATGAAGCCAAAAGGCTTTTCTAACCTTACAGGAGGGGTATATGAAATGAGTATCATGTCATTTATCACCAAATGAGGAGGTGACACATGGCCTCTAATTCACCCTCTCTCATCTATTCACCCAACTCCGAAGGAGTGATTTGACTCCTCAAGTTCTCACACATGTGTGAGGCATAGGGGAGAGGAGTGTATGTGTACACTTTTCTCTTAAAATCTTATTAAGTTATGCTCTCACATGTGTGAAGCATTGGGATGGGGGTGTACTTGACCCACCCCTCATCCAATAACCTAGGAAAGGAAGATGGGATGGTGAGGGATGGTGACAAGTCCACCACCCCTCTTCCCAAAGTCCAATCATGCCACTTTCTTCCCAAGGAAATTAGGCCTTGGTTAAATCTACCCCAAAATTCAAAGCCCAAAAGGTGCTCAATCCCTAAGTACTTACCCTAGGGACCTAATTTCATCAAAATACATAAGAAAATGATATTTGAAGACCCTTTAAAAGCCCTATTAACAACAAATCCAAGCTTTTCCAGAAAATATGATAACTCACTTCATAACCCAACCCAACCAACTTTAGAACACATAAAAAGTGACAAATAACACCCACATTTCACATACAACATTTATACAACAATAAAGACTTTAGTCCCTATTATAGACCAAGGTCAAGTATCACCAGGCTAATAATAATGGGGCTTCCAAAAGACCACCAAATTTTCATTGGCCATGGAAATTACCTACACACTCAATGCCACATATTAATATGTCCAATAGATTGCTGAAGCAACATGAAATTTTTTCTTTATATCAGGCTAAAGCTTGGCTTAGCTATAAATAGAAAGGCTCTCTCTTTTATTCACAAAAATACCTCTATTTATATGAAGAAAGAAAATATCACCCCTAAGGGAGCAGCTGACAAAAATTAAGGGAAATTAATGGGGGTGCACATAATCTTTAGAGAAATCCCTTTCCCATTAGTTCTCTTGCATGCTTGATGAAGATTCGGCACACTTTGATTATTGCCTTTCTATAGAGAGTAATGGCCATTACTTTAGTGATAGAGGAAAATTTTCCTTTTGTTACCTGTCTTGTCTGCAAAGATCCTTCCTTTAATTCAAAGTAGGACTCTCATTTTTTAATTACTGTCATGGGCCATTTGATGAGGGAGATGATCTAGAAGATCATGGGGCTAGTGGGGTTTTAAAACTTAACTCCAAAATCTTTCAATCCAAACACCTACGATAATGCCATGTACCTATTACTTTTGTTGCCACTACCGCTTGGGCCCCACCTCATAAAATCTTTTCCTTTTTTGATGACATCAGTCATCCTAGCACTAAGTTGGACCAACAACACTCATTCAAAACTTCCTTTGCACTTGTTGAGATATGATTCTTGCCAGCCATGTGATGAACTTCATCAAAGTTGATTCGATGACACATGATAGGAGTCCTTAGCCAATCATGTGAGTGTCAGTCACTTGCACAATCATCATGCCAAGTAAGAAATGGGCCGAAGGAAAGAAATGAGAAAAAAAAGTGCATGGAAAACATGAATCATCACAAGCCTGCAACATTTTTTTTGGAAATAACAAAGAAAGATTCAAATAATATTTTAGTCACCTGTAGTGGAAAATCCACTACAATCTCATGGACCCCTTGCTATTTTGCAGCTCAACCTTTATATACATTATAAAATTAGATGCTATGCAAAACTATGTAAGTAAAATATATTATTTTAAAATGACATAAAAATTATATATGCATCTATAGCATAGTAGAAGTCTAGTTGTTCTTGCCTCAAATGTTCAGCATCATCAAGAGAGGATTGTCTTTGGACAAGAGTGCTTGCATCAATCTATAGCATAACAAAAGTAGTATATATCAATTATTTGTAAATACCTAATTAAGAGAAAATAATCATAATTAAATGTATACATCATTATGATTATTTAATGATGCATACCTAAGCTTTTGAGTAATCATGGTTACCAATACTAGTTCCCTCTTGAGTGCCTCCTTAATTTCTATGAATAAATTAACTCCTTATCTGAGCCAGTTGATTGTCCTTTCTTGACCACCTTTGAAATGGCCTTAATCTTTACAACAAAGTTAGGGACAAATTTCCTAAAAAAGTTGATATGTCTAGAGAAGGATTGTAGTAGTTTGACTTTTATGGGCTAATGAATGAGTTATATTTATTTTACTCTTTTAGGATCTATCCTCACCCCATCATTTGAAATAATGTGCCCCAACAATTTACCTTCTTTAATGTCAAACACAAACCTTTTAGGATTTAATGAAATCCCATAGTCAAGGCACCTTTTGTAAATTAGTTCCAAATGCTTGCAATGGTCAGTCATATTCTTGGAGTAGGAAATCAAGTAATCCTAATAAACCACCATGATCTCATTTATTGAACTAGTAAAGGCAACATCCATGGCCCTTTGGAAGGTAGCTACAATGTTTTTCAACCCAAACAGAATTCTTACATAAGCAAATGTACCCCAAGGAATTGTGAATGTTGTTATATAAATGTTACTCAAACTCCTTGACCATAACCTAATTGTATCTTGAGAAACTATCCATCATTGACATTAACTCTGACCCTACCACTATATGTAATAAATGATCCATGCTAGGAAATAATTAATTGTCATTTAGGGACTTGATGTTCAAAATTCTAAAATATACATAAAACCCTATATCTCCATTTTTCTTTCTCATGGGGACAATGTTGAACATCCACTTTGAATTTCTAATGAACTTGATTATATAACCTTCTTTCAACTTCATGAATTCTTTCTACATTTGAGAATCCAGTGTGGATTTATGGGCTCCAAAAGAGTTGTGTGTTGGTGCATCTCCTCCCTATAGTTCTTTAGCTCATCATAAATGAGGATACAAATTAGTTTTTAAATTTTTTAAATAAAGTAACCATCATTTTATTTTTACCTAGTTTCCACTTATTATTGATGTAGATCATCTTGGGAGTTGCCTTGATACCTAGGTTTACACCTTCTACATCATCTTTGTTGAATGATGTGCTTCTTGTCTTGTAGCAATCAACATTATAAACATCCTTTCAAATGCCACAAGACCCCTCAAAATGGTATTGGTTTTGATTTGAATGATCTCGTTTCTAAAAAGGTTTCCCTTCCATCTTCAACTTCTACGATAGGGTACCAATCAATAAGCTAATTTCAAAACTCATTGGTACACTTCAAGAAATAATATATCTACTTGTCATCATTGAATACTTGGTAGTTGGATGGTTGAAAGTTTAAATTCATGTCCCAATTTAGGTCAACGTATTAGTACAAATGAATTTAAACATTTCCAACTAAAAGATAATTATGTTCAAACATATATTCTAGCTAAATTAAATCTAGGCCATAACTTTTCTAGTTGGAACTATCCACTAGATACATATGTAGTATCACTTTGGGGCCAATTTACTAAAAAGATGAAGTTAGTTGTAAAACTTAATGTTCATACAACTCCTACTAAAATAAATAACATTTAAAAAACTCTGTAAATACCCTTTTTAGATCTTTAATATAATTTTGAAAAACATAAAATTTTAATAGTTTAATTAGGTTTATATTTTCTTATTAATTTTTACTAAAAGTAGTTCATTAGCACAAAAATATAAATTTGATTGTCTTCTCGAGAATAATACTAAAATTCATTAAAAATTTGAAAAAATATGATGCACTAGAGGAGAGATTCCACTCAAGATGATATAATCATTTTCTATTTTGGATTAATAGTTAAGACAAAAAGTGGCATCCAATCAAAACAATAATGTTTTCAGTACACATAAATTTCAAGATTTATTTAAAAATATATATATATATATACTGAAATAGAAAAAATAATAATCTATTCACTAATGTTTGACGTTATAAATTCAAAAAAAAATGAAGGAAAAAATTACTATATTAAAAGTTGCATCTCATTTAATCTTACTTTTCAAGATTTTATTAACAACTAAATTATAGTATCACTTTTTATAAAAAAAACTATATTCAATTATTCTTTTATTTTTTTAAAAGATACAAACATAAAACACACTTGAAAATATACATTTCATTAGTTTACATTATTTCAAAATTCAAAACATATATGTCACTTTCAAGTGATTCAAGTAAAAATGTTAGATTAGTGTTGGCCATTTCCTTTATAAAAGTGAGACATAACTTTAAAATTTCCCCTGTATATGTTATCAAGAATGCATGACTTGGTGAGAACCTTCACACTATACATATGCAATGGGGTGATGTCAAAGAGGCATCAAAACTTGAGGCCATGAAAACAGGAGCATTGGTAGGAATATTTTTAGTCCTATCGAGCCACTTGATATTAAAAGCATAAAAAATTTCTATGGTCTCCCATACTGGATTACTATACATCCTTAGTCCTTTTTCTTTGGACACATATGAACATGAATTTAGACAATACTAGTTTTGAATAAACATGCACACTTAAACATTTAATTTTATACTTGGAAGATATGTTTAAAGCAAGGAGTAATGCTTCATACTCAGACATATTGTTAGTGTAGTCAAAATTAATCCTAAAACTAAATCTATAGCTTTTTGTCATCAGGTGATACAAGAACAACACCTGCACCATTTTCTTCCCTACAGAATGTGCCATCAAAATGCATATTCCATACACCACTATTTTTAGAACAAGAAGGCATTGGGTATGCGTAGGATTGGCATGCTTTCCAACATTATTATCACAATACCCATTTATATTATTAGACTCACTCTCTATATAAAACACCTCATTTTTCCTTCTTCTAGGTCTTCCAAAATTTCAACATTTTCTTTTCCCTATATAATCAAATCTCATTTCCATATAATGGTATAGTGGCATATGACAGGCCCATCTAGATGATGCCACCTATTAAATTTTCCCATTTTCTAGATAGTAGCATACCCCACTTATCTAGAAAGTCAATAGTAATTACATCTATTATAAAACATTAACTAGGCTATGCAGCAAGTTGCACTTCCACACCATTAACAATTTCTATAACATTAACTTTCCTAAAATCTATTACATAACATTTTCCATAAGACTTAGAAACCTTCAAGCCTAACAAATTTTTAATCCCAAGTGGCATAAAATTAGGTTTCCTTGAGGTGCTTGCATTTGGCCATAAGATCTTTATATTAGCTCCTTTGACATGGTTGCTTGATGCTATCAAGTTTCTTTCTATGTTGATTTCCATGGCATAAGATTATCTCAGAGTCTGAGGATTCTTGTCTTTAAGGAAATATCCCAATTTAGCATTGAATGCTCTACAATAGAGAACCAAGCACATAGATTCATTTGATATCAATTTGAGAGGAATTTTACTCATTGTCATAACAAATCTACTATTGAAATTAGGAAAATTTTCAATCAATACCATTTTGATGTCTATTAACTTATGAATTTCAAACCTGTGGTCAATCCTATCCTTATAATATACCCTAAAAACTATCATGAATTCATCCCATGAGTCTATGCTAGCATCGAAAAGGTTTTTGTACCATTCTTTTGCACTCCTCTCTAAGGACTACACAAACAACTTCATCATAACATCTTCATCTTCAATCCCATATTCATTAGTTAGATTAATGAAGCACCTAATATGTTCTTCCCTAGTGATAGCATTATTAGCTTGAAGTTTATACACTTTTCCCCTAATTTCATTAGGTATCTGATTAGGATAACTAAAGATACCATATAATGAACTATCTATCTTTATAATTCCAATCCCAAGGGTTGTCTTGGTGGTGGGAATCTCTAGGCTTGTCTTTGGATTTGAACTCTCATGTTTGGAGGGTTATTAAGATATTTGTTATATTGTTGATTTGGTATCAGGTGGTTAGGAACATTATAAGCATAGTTTTGATTTTATTGCTGGGAATTATGGATAAATTGAGATTGTTGCAATTCAATTAGTTCTTGAAGTTCTTTATACATTTGCTAAATATGTTAAAGTAAATCATATCTTTGATCAATCTTTCTCTATGTTCATTCTTTGACTATGCGGTTGGATTAGCATCATGAAATATTGGTTCTTTCTCATGTTTAGTTCTATGTGATGAAATAGGGGAATTGGGATGTGAACCTATTCTTGTACTCCTTATATGTGAAGGATTGGGGGGAGTCATATGTCGAGCATGAACTTCATGGGATGTATTTTGGTTTCTTCCACCTATACTCATTGTATTTCTTAGCATACCACAGTTATGTTTATTAGTCATCCTATTATCTCTACTTAAGAGAAGACTTGAATTATCTAAAGTAAATGGATATTTATCCTTCAAATCAACAGTGATACTATCTTTCCCAAAAGTATGAACATCATTTCTTTGAGGAGAAAGTTTAGTAGGCATACATATTGTTTTATCTTTTCAAGTAGTATGTTGTCTTCCTTTTGGTGCTGACACATCCTTGAGCTCTTGGGAATTTATTAAATGTCTTCCTCTTTTCATTTTTGATTCTTAACTTGATCTTTGGATGGGTTTAGTTCAATAGAGTAACCACTCCTCAATTAGGAAGAGAGAAACTTTGTAATGACAAACAAAACACCCACATATTGATATGATAAGAAGAATAGTAGGAAATCTTTAATTTTTAATGTTCTCGCCAACAATGGCACCATTATATTGGTGCCCAATGTTTTAAGTCCCTAAATCCTTGAAGCTAGGCTATTCTTGAATGCCAAGTGTGTCAAACTCAAGGTAAAATACCTTCAACTTATAATTATAAATAGGTAAGGACAATGATGGACCAATTTGATAAGGATGGGTAATTCCTTCTTTTGCTTTAGCCTGTACTTGGCTAAGGGGGGAATTCGACGAGGTGCTAGATTAAGGATAATTAGAAAGAATAACATGAATGTAGACCCTAAAACAAACCACACACATTGCATAGTAAACTCTAATTCTAGTGTCACTAAGTTCCTACATGTTGGTTTGATGATAGAAGGGTGTTACAACTCTATAAATTGGATACACAACCTTGTAACCTAAATCTAAAGATATTGCTTCAATAACCCTAATGATATTCACCTTTTCAATATAGACTTATATATGGATGCAAAGAAAACAACAAAGTACACTTCCACTTTGGGTTAATGTTCATATAAATTATAGAAGTTAAGCAATGCTAGTAGAACAATCAATATATTTTTAAAAAATGGTTTATTGTGTTATTTTAAATGTGTTGGTCAAATGGGGGTTAAACACAAAGAAAACAGATGCTTATATCTAGTGAGGGTAGTGGAGTCTAGGGTTTTTCAACTAAAGGGGAATATGAATATAACTCACAACAACATACCTTAATGAAAGTAAAAATAAGGACCACACATCTCAACCTTGTACATAAGCTAGGATTTATGCATTAAAACTAACAAGTAAATGAAATTGTAGAGATTTGAATCAAACATACCTTATTTATCCATTAAAAAAGCTACAAATATTCTATGTTACTTCAATAAGATACCTGCCAAAATCTTTTCAAGGAATTTTACTACCTTCATTTTTACAAACTAGCCAAAGATAACACTCAAATTAGAAAATGTGACCAAGAGGGTCGATAAGACAATTAGTAATTCATACAATCATCATGGATACATTCAAAATATGTCAAATCTACACATTAAATTACCCCTTTAGGGTTAGAATGTCATATTACACCACCTAGAAGAAAACTTGGAAAATTAGATTCAAATACCCTAAACCCACTATAGGAAAGCACAAAAATGGTCTACTACCTTTTTCTTTTCTTTCTTGCAACCTATTCATCTATCTCTACCTTCAAAATCCTTTTTAGTTTGATTATATCACACTGTATCCGTTAAGCGTGGTAAATTATAGTTATTACTACACATATGGTGGGCATGTTACATCATGCCCACATGGGTTTTTTAATGCAAATCCTTCATGTTTATCACTTGTCATGTAGAATGGCCTCAAATTGATGCTTCTATGGAGTTTGGGGACACATATAGTAGCATGAGTAACTTCAAAGATCATATTGAGCTCTAAGGGATCCATTAATGGCAATCGAGTATGATGCATGTGAGTGGGTGAGGCATTTGGACGAGTTGTGGAAATCTAATGTGGAAGTGGAGGTTAGACATGGACATGTCTATGGGAAGTTGGAATTTTTTCAAGGAGTGTGTTGGAATGCAATAGTGATAAGGGCTTGTGGCATATGAAGTAGTGGAAGAACTCTAAGCGAAGCTCACAAGGGTGACTTTTAATAAATACAAAAGATTTGGGATATGGAAGAAATGCAAAAACATAAGGATGATTCAAATTTGGGAAACTTTATAAAAGTGGAAGATGTCCACTAGAAATCCATAAGTCCATAGGGAGAGGTGAAAGGTGAAATGAGCATGTGGAAAAGATAAGGACTTGAGGAACTTTCGAAAAGTGGAAGATTTTAATAGGTTGGGGAAACTCAATGTTGAGTTTACAAAGTTTCAAGTGGGAAGGTCAAGCTAAAATAAAATATGGCCAATGGGAAGAATGATCTCGTAAAACAATTATTTCAAAGCACAATTTATTCAAATGTTCCAAGAAAATATGGAATCCATCTAGACATCTGGACTTCAGATGAAAAGGGATAGAAATTTAGAAGTCCAATATAATCTCACAAACATCCAGCTCTACAAAATTTTAGTTAATACTTGTGCACAACATGGGGATCATCTAGATATTCAAATTTTGGACTGAAATGGAAAATTGGAAGAAGTCCATGAGAAACCCACAAGTCTGCAAAAAGGAAAAAAGAGAAGAAGGTAAGAGAGAAGTTTGCAAGAATGGGAGGAAAGTTTGGAATAGTGGAAGAAGTCTACAGAAAGCATGCAAACTTACAAATGAAATTGGGGGAAGTTGGCAAGGAGCTTGCAAGTCAACAGTGAAGGGAAATAAAGGATGTGGGAAAACAAGGAAGGGGATGACTTTATCCAAAGGAGAAGAAGTCCATAGAAAGTTTGTAAATGTGCAAGACTACAAAGGTGAGGAAAATGAAGGGAAAAGATGAAAAGTGATAGATGGGTGAAGTCCCTAGATGTTCTACAAACCCACAAAATGATATAAAATAAACACAAACGACCTTATACTTAAGAATTTTTGGATTTTTACAACATGGACAAATGACTAAAGTATAAGGGGAGACAATGTACTACACCAAGCACACATTTTGATCAATGGGGCCCATTAAAGGATTCTTATCTACCAATCATCAATTATGGGATAGACTAGGCCAAAGCACAAATATGACACGTGACTTAGGCAATTTTTTGGACTATTGATGCAAACACCAATAGACAGTTTCCTTGATATAATTGATGGAATGTGTTAAATGCTAAAAAATATTAATTTTTCTGACCAAATAATGTTGAAAAGTAGTACTCACTATTATGCCTTCATGAAAAAAAATGAAATAAGAAAAATTATAGGATCCTAAAACCTACATTTTTTTAGCAAAGTTTGGATGGTGTAAATGTTGTTTGTACACTAAATAGTTTGGACTAAATTGTAGACACTAGAAATTGACCATGTCCTTGTGACACATCCTAACCCCACTTTTGACATTGTCGACATCGCCTTGTGACACCTTGTGACATATTTGTCCTAGGCCCCCCTTTATCCCAAATTAATTTTAATCCATTTGATATTTATTTAATTAAATTATCCTCACATTATTCCTCTTAGCCAAAATTAATTAAATAATCTTATTTATTTAATTAATTTATCCTCCCATGTCACATGTCTCTCATAATTGATTAAATAATTTTATTATTTAATTAAATATCTCTTATTTTGTCCTTGTCCTTATCCTTATCCCAAAGTCAAACTGACTTTTAATCTTAGCCACACAATTCAAATTTTGCTTCTTAATCTCAACCATTCACATAAGGATTTCCCTAATCCTCCACCTCTTAATCTCAACCATCCATTGCCCCTCTTAATCCTATCCGTCCATTCTATTAATCAACTATCTATAAATTAACTCTCATCTAAGCCATTATCATGCCTTCCTATTATGCAAATTTATACTACTGAAATACTGAGCAATCAAAATATCAATCAATATTGAATATCATTGCGCATAGCTAGATTGCATTTGGGTGCATGCTACCTCCGCTATATCAAGTTGGAAGGAGAGGTAAAAGGTAAAGATTTAGGTTTATTGTTTTTATATTTATGTTTCTAACCCTTTCATCTTTTTTTTCCTTCATAAATATTTTGTATAGATATCTCTCAAAATAGTTAGCATGTATTATAGGAGGTTATTTTGAGGGAATTAAGTGTTGAACACACAAAGATGCTGAGAGGGGGGGGGTGAATCAACATATGTTAAAACATAACCACTTCATTTGTAGATTAGATTCATTTAATTAGAGAACAAAAAGTAAAACATGCAACACATTCATCAACACAATAACACCAAGATTTTTATTTGGAAAACCCAAAACTAGGAAACACCATGGTGAGTGTTAGCTCACAATATATTATGCTCACTGCAATAAGTAATACCACTTTGTTTTAGGGCTACAACCCAAGGAAGCTACTACACCCTGAATATAGCTTTTAGGGTCACTCCTAAGGAAGCTATAACTCCCTACAAACTCACTATCTTGATATAAGAATGAATACATGAACTGTTGTATAGATGTATCTGACTTATGCTGATATTACAGTCCTCATTTTCTGCTCAATTTCTACTTTCAAACTGACTTTACACACTTCATACTTCGCATACAAATCAATTTCTCTCCTCCTTGTCACAAATAACTTTGATCTCTTATAAATACCCTCTGCAACACATCACAACATTGTTTAGGTTGGCACAATGAAAATCTTTTAGATGAAACGTGTAACTCTTCAAAGGTCAGCTTCAATACAAACAATATGTTAAGGAAACTTGTTGTGGATCTTAGGAATTCATGAAAGGATTCAAGGAACATCACTTCACATATTACAAATTCAAAACAATTGATTAGGATCCATCGCATATAACAAAAACTAGTCTGTCGACCCAAACTGTAAAAACACCACTAATTGTTTATCTTCATACCACCGGGTGAAGCTAAAAACATCATGCGGACAAAGAATTAAATAGTGTACCACCTCAAAATCATTCAAACACCTTTCTACTAAAGTATCAGATCAATCTACACATCCACATGACAAGATATATGATGACTTCTAGAAACAGAGTATTTCGAATTAACTGTGATACTCCACTATTCACAATATGGCATTGTGGTACATCAAAAACCCTGAAACCTTTAGAGATGAACATAAACATCATTACATGCATTATTCTAGATCTACACATCCTTATCTATCATTTCTTGACAAAAATAAAAACTAGATTAATGTATACCAGAGTCCGGGGAACAAGGATATACAATTCTCCATTAATTGACTTACATATCTTGTGTGGTACTAGAACCAAGAGATATTTGAGTGCGGTTCAAACCTGGGGTATTTTGGAGCATGTAGAACCTCTACACAATATTTTATGGATGTATTCCATCTTTCGCAAATACTCAAACATATGTTCTAAGTCTTCTAGAATAGTCTGTATTACCTTTGTTACTTGAATGCTAACCTTGCGGACCAAAAAGACACTTGAAGCTTGAATATATCATACATTATACATCCCTAAGCCTATCCTCAAAACCACATGACTAAATAAATTCTTCCAGAGGAATGTGGAGCATTCCAATAGGTCTCCACCATTGCTTTGCCATGTCTAAGTAGTAAGCAATACTCTGGCACCTGTAACTTTTTCTACTAAAGGTGTGATGACTTGAAATATTGAATATATCATGTTAATATTAGGATAAACTTATCTTTTGATCTGCAAGACTAAATCTTTCTCAGCAGAGAAATGTAGACCAAAACATTCTGATCCTGCCTTATGATATGCACTGTGAGTGCCTTGGTCAAATTTCTGCTACTTATTACTAAGTGTGGTACTCCAAGCTGATGAGATATACATGTAGGAATATAGGAAACATGTTAGAGCATAAGTTTTTACCTCCACATCATGCCTAGACACAAGACTGATCAGTGCATCATACTTAGACAATTTTCTCTTCTTCTACTAAGTCTTTCAGATTGGTTTGCCTTAAGCGAGCTGACCCTGAGTCTTTTACTTAGTCAAGTTGTCTCCCTCAAATCTTTCATTATCCATCAACTTCTCCAACTACTAGACTTTGTACAAGTTTGACCTTAGATTAAAACATGTTATGTTGACATCAATGACAACACATATTGCCAACAATCTCCCCCTTTCTCATTGATGGAAACACCCAAAACAAAATGTGTAGAATCACCCCCCCTTGTATATATATTACATTTCTCTCTCCCCCTTTGACATCAAGGACAAAGGGCATGATATCTTTTTCTTTCAACAATCAAAATTTGTATGAACTCCCCTTAATATGTGATTTTTACAAACAGTGCTCCCCTGAGATGGAAATCCTTTAAAAATTGACGCTATGTACACCATTGTCCTCTACAAGTTTATATACATTCAAAAATTGTCTTATTTTGATTTACTCTTACAACTCATTTGGAAGGTAGAATGGTCTTGTAGATTACCTTGATTTGTGTAAGAGTGGATGCCCAAATGGCACTTTTGAGGAAAGAATATGATTTTGACATTCACATTGTATGTATAAGTCCTCATCTTCCTCTATACTTCTTGGGATTTTCATCTTTTGATCAGCCTTCTCAGCTTCCCCAAGCAACCCAGGCAATGAAGAAAGTTAAGTTCACTACTTCCTTCAGTTGACCAAATTGTTTCTTGAATTGTTCTCTTTGGTCCTGAAGCTATGACATTTTTGCATGATGATTTTCATCTTGTTCCATGGTTACCCCATTTTTGTCCTTTGACAAGTAATATGTTTCAGCCAATTTGGAGATCTGTGACTCAATGGAGTCAATCTGAGCTTTGATATTCTTTGTAGAACTTGGCTATTTTAGGGAGAACAAATATAAGGATGTGGCTTGATCAATGCAATCTTTGAACTTCTTCAAATTTTCTTTAAGTTTATTATGTGTCTTAGCACATTTATCAGTCATCTTAGCCATCCTCTTATCATATATTCTTTTTGCTACCTCTTGTTCTACTTTTTGCTCAATGTAGGAAGAATGGTCTTTGAAAGAATCCATTAATAACTTAAGCTTTTTCTCTGAAGGTAGGGAGGAGTCAATGATTACCTCTAGTAAGCCTTCTTGAATTACCTTCATAGCTTCCTGAACCACACTAGATTTCTTCAAGTTTTATTGTAAAAATCCTTTCCTTGCTGAGGTATGCAATATGCCACCAAGATACAATTTGTGAAGGGGAGAAATATTTGCCAAATCAATTTGTCTTTCATGAGTGGGAATTTGCAGTAATCGAGGGGTAATTACTAGTTGAAATTGTAATTGCAATTCTAGTAGACCTTTGAATGAATCTGTCTCTAAAGCACTTTGGCCTATGTCTTCTATTCCTTCTGATTCATCCTTGACTTTCTCTTCTTCCTCTATTTCTACTTTATTCTCTTTATCTTGATTCTCCCCACTCTTTTGTTCCTCTTCCTTCTTCTCATGATTATCTTTTTTTTTTATTTATCATTCCTTATATTCTCCGAAGGAAAATTGTCATGTTCTATTTTTGTGTTTTCTAGAGGAGGTGTACTTACTTTATCCTAACCCTTTGTATTTTGTGTTTGGAGGGGAGAATCATATCTTGTATTAGTGTTATTCGAAGGAGACACATTTTGTTCTATAGGGGTATCTAGATGAGGTGGATTTATTCTATCTTGACCCTCTGTGTCTAGTTCTCCAGTATCCTTCGAAGGAGCAATCTCCTTATTTTTCTCTATCTTGTCATTTCTTTCCTCATTGCTTTCAGAGGCGGACTAATCAGATATATTTTCAATAATTCCCACATCAATTTTCATCCCCTTAAGATTTTCAGCAATTTTCTTCAAGGTTTCCTTTTCCAATATATTTATTTCTTCCTCATCCTTTGACATTAGAATTTTCAATCTCCTTTTAGTCCTGAACTCTTTTGCTACAATTTGAGATACTTTGGCTTTTTATTCCTTAGAGATGGAGGGAAAAACTTTTTCAGTTGCTCTTTTCTTCATCTCATCTTCCTCACCCATAGCTTCATTTCTCTTTTTAGTAAGGACATTACCAATGCTTTCAGGTAGTTGATCTATAATATCAATTAAGGCTACATTGTAGGCTCCCATATATATAATTATTGCTTCCTCAATAGTAGATTTTAATTAGAAGGCCTTTCATCATAAAGTTCTACAACTTCCTTTGGACCACCATATTCTGTGATTGCATTTACCGTTGCCTCAAGTTACAAGGGTACATAGTCAGGTTTCTTGATCTTATTTTCTTTTCCTTTTCCTTTCTCTTTAGATGTTTCCCCTTTTTAGTTCCTTGTCTTTTTCTTTTCTTCTTTCTCTCCAAATATTTAGTTTCTTCTTCCTCTTCTTCAACATGTTTATCATCTTTTATGTTAACTAGTTTGATCGTCTCTTTTTACCTATCTCTTCTACCTAGGTTTCTTCTTTTCCATAGTCTACGTTTGCTCAGGATCTTCAATAGTACTTATTTTGGCAGGTAATTGTGATGATTTGGAAGGAGCAAAAGAGATAATTGCAACATATAGTGATCTACTTGTTCTTCTAGGCATTTGTGCAATGGGAAGAGTTTGTCCTTCTCCTAAAGAGCCTTTAGGAGATTTAAGCATGTCTTCTAGGGTAGATTTCATTTTCTCTGCCTTAGATTTTACCTTTTCTGCTTTCTCCTCTACATCTATTCTAACTGATTTATTAATAATTTCATCATAAGTGCCAAACCTTCCAGTATAGGGATCCTTTCGCTTGCTGAGTAACTTGTCAGCAAATCCCATCAAATCAAACTCAGAGGCCTCATATGGCAAGGTTGTGATCCAAAATGTTCTCATCTCAATAGCCTCCATGTAACAATTATCTTTATCAACCATGAATGTTATATCATTTTTATATTTGTTGACAAATTTTGATGTGATTCTCTCCCTCATCTGCATATTCTTTTAAAAAGTCTTGAAAAATCTCTAGAATAGCGTGTCATAGTTTTCATGATCAGGAAAGCTAAGCAAATAATTCTTAATTTGATGGGCAACTGGAGTATCTATTTTCTAGACCATACCCTTCATACCAAGCAATTCTTTCAAAAAATAAAACATAAGACTTATGATCAAAGAACCATACTAGAATTCGTATCTTGATTCTTTAGTCCTTTTCAGGTTATCCCTGTTGGTGTAATAAATCTTGTACAAGCAATGTTCATGGTTGCATACTGGACAAGAAAATCCTTAATATCATTTACTCTTAATGTCCTCTTGTCAAACTTTACTCCGATTAGCTTCATCACTTCCTCATTCTTAATTGATTTCAAAACTAGCACCGGTCCAGAGGAGCATAATCCAGTCACAACTTTGATAGCATCCTTGGTGATCAAATATTGTTGATCTAGATATAAAATTCTCCATGGATTTGACTTAGTACAATTTTAACCCACCCTTCCTCATATCAGAAGTTTTGAAAACCATTCTAGATATCAAGACATATAGCAACAATGTTAGTGAACTCTAGTTTTATTTGAAAGTCATCTCCTAGTAGGTTGTCGTTCCTGAACTATTCTAGTTTTAGATGATCATATTCATCTATTTGTGAATGAATATATATCCAGACATCCTCAGCATGTAATATATTTGTGAGAACATGTGAAAATGTACCATCTTTATTTGTTTCAGTGGATTTGAATAGGTTCTTGAATTTTGGCCTTGGCTTCTCAACAATATCTATAACAACTAGTGTTTCCATGATAAAAAAAACTTATGAAACTAGGGTTTTACTAGCCAAATGAGAAACACCTAAAAATGCAGTGAATAGGGTTTGCACAAGTTCTCTACTAAGAATATTCTACTCTTCTTTTTCTCTTCAACACACTTATCTTCAATTAAATGAGATAAAAAATGATCAAACATTGCCTATATAGTCTTCTCATCAACCAAATTTGCTCCGCATTAAATGTGTTCTCTATTTTGGCCTAATCTACATTTTCTTATGCAAAATCTCATCATCACTCAACAATCCTCCTCAAATTGTTCAATTGCTCTAGAAATTTGATCAACACTTTCATATCATCTTCTTGATATGTTCATGTCATTTTTAGCTAGAATGCTAAGGATTTCAACATCTTATGCATTCAGGGGTTTTAAAGAAACTTGTAGTTACAACATCCCCTAAACCATCTGCACTAGGCAGAGGTCTAGAAACTTCACATTCTTCCTTCTTCTTCCATACTTTGCTCATTTCCTTCCTTTGCTAAACAATATCAATCTTCCTCTGAGTAGTAGACTTTGTATTCTTTGTAGAATGTCCTATTTGATTACACTTATGACAAGTGAAATTTGATTCTTGAGAATTACCATTTCTCCATACCTTAGATTTGCAATCAGCAACCTTGTGGCCAAACTTGTTGCATTTGCAATAGCAACCATGAAAGAGCTGAGTATTATCCATATTATTATTCCTCAACATTTTGCTTCTACACTTATTTGCCTTATGACCTATCTTATTGCAGGAATAACACCTTATTGAGTTCTGATTTATCTTACTTCTACATTCAATAGCTTTACATGACCAATCTTATTGCAAGTATAACACCTTACAACATTTTAATTCATCTTACTTCTATAATCAACCGCTTTGTGGCCAAATTTATTTCAAGTATAATAATTACCATTGAAACCTTGAGAGTACTTGGTGGGAACAGGCTTCCTGAAGTTCTTCTTATTGTTCTGAACTTAAGTGAATTCCTTTTTGTCTTCTTTTGTCTTAAGTTCATTATGTGATTTTTCGCTATCCTTCTCTATCTTGTCATCAACCATGTTTGTCTTAGATCATTCTCCCTTTTCAAAACCAAGACCACTTTTTTTATTAGGTGACTTTTGGTGACTGAGTATATCATCAACAATATTACTACCATTTTTGAGTTTAAGACTTTTGTCTAATTGCTCTTTTACTTCCTTTAATTCATTTCTCAGATTAACTACTTCCTCCATAAGTTTTGAACATTTAGTTACTTTATCATTGAGCTTGATTTTTAGGCAATCTTCAATCTTCTTGCATTCTTCAACTTTATCCTTTAGCATAGGGATCTCATCTTCTATCTCCTTAGGTTTGATTTCACATAGTTTAGCCTCTTCTAATTGAGCCTTTAATCTATTAATTTCTTGTCTTGATTTTGTCTTCATTCTAGCACACTTTTCTTTTCCATTTGCATCATATCCTTATACTTTCTGTTTAGTTCTCTTGCTTCATCCAAATCATCAAGAGCTAACTTGAGTTCACCTTCAAGGTCAATATAATCTACATTGAGATCCCAACCTTCAGGTTCCATTTCTTCTAGATCTAGTTCCAGAACAAATACATCATTATCCATAGCTTTAGATTCCATGTGTTCAAGTGCAAGATCTACCTCAACTGTTAGACTTCTCAAAGGTACTTAGCTCTAATACCAATTGTTGAACACACATAGATGCTAAGAGGGGGGAGTGAATCAGCATATGTTAAAACTGAACTACTTCATTTGTAGATCAGATTCATTTACTTAGAGAATAGAAAATAAAACATGCAACACATTCATCAACACAATAACACCAATATTTTTATGTGAAAAACTTAAAACTGAGAAAAACCATAGTGAGTGTTATCTTACAATATATTATGCTCACTGCAATAAGCATTACAACTTTGTTTTAGGGATACAACCCAAGGAAACTACTACTCCATGATTACAGTTTTTAGGGTCACAACCAAGGAAGCTACAACTCCCCGCAGACTCACTATCTTGATATAAGAATGAATACATGAACTGTTGTATAGAAAACATTTGACTTATTCTAATATTGCAGTCCTCATTTTCTGCTAAAATTTTGATTTCAAACTGACTTTACATAGTTCATACTTCACATATAAATATGTCGCTCTCCTCCTTGTCACAAAGGACTTTGATCTCTTATAAATACCCTCTGCAACACATCTCAATATTGGTTAGGTTAGCACCATGAAAATCTTTTAGATGAAATGTGTAACTCTTCAAAGGTCGGCTTAAATACATACAATATGTTAAGGAAACTTGTTGTAGACCTTAGGACTTCATGAAAGCATTCAGGGAATATCACTTCATATCTTTCAAAGTCAAAACAATTGATCAGGATCCATCACATATAACAGAAACTAGTCTGTCGGCCCAAATTGTACAAACATTGCTAACTATTTATCTTCATACCACCAGGGAGAAGCCAAAAATGTCATGCGAACCAAGAATTCAACATTGTACCCCCTCAACATCATTCAACCACCTTTCTACTGAAGTATCAGATCAATCTACACATTTGTAAGAAAAGAGATATGATGAACTACTGGAAACAGAGTATTCTAGACTAACTATGATACTCGACTATTTAGCAAATGGCATGGCGGTACATCAAAAACCTTGAAACCTTTAAAGATGAACTTAAACATCATTACATGCATACTCCTAGATCTACACATCCTTATCTATCATTTCCAGAGAGAAACAAAAGCTAGATTAAGGTATACTTGAGTTTGGGGAACAAGGATATACAACTATTCATTAACTAACTTACATATCTTGTGTGGTACCGAAAACAAGAGATATTTGCGTGCGGTTCAAAATTGAGGTATACTATAGCATGTAGAACCTCTACACAATCTTTTATGGCTGATCTGTATGTATTTCATCTTCTGTAAATACTCAAACATGTGTTCTAAGGCATCCGGAACAATCTGTATTACCTCTGTTACTTGAATGTTGACCTTGCAGAAAACCAGACCACTTGAAGCTTTAATATAGCATACCTTATACATCCCTGAGCCTATCCTCAAAACTGCATGACCAAACAATTTCTTTGGGAGGAATGCGGAGCATTCCAATATGTCTCCATCATTGCTTTGCTCTGTCTAAGTAGTAACTGGTACTCTGTCACTTGCAACTTTTTCTGCTGCAGGTGTGGTGACTTGAAATATTGAATATATCATGTTAATACCAGGATAAACATATCTTCTAAACCAAAAGACTAAATCTTGCTCAGCAGATAAATGTGGACCAAAATATTGTGACTTTCTGTTAGGATATGCACTGTGAGTGCCTTAGTCAAATTTATGCTGCTTATTACAAAGTGTGGTACTCCAAGCTAATGAGATATAGATGTAGGAATACAAGAAACATGTTAGGACATAAGTGTTTACCTCCGCATCATGCTTAGACACAAGACTGATCAGCACATCATACTTAGACAATTTTCTCTTCTTTTGCTAAGTCTTCCGGACTGGTTTGCCTTAAGCAAGATGACCCTGAGTCTTTAACTTAGTCAAGTCGTCTCTCTCAAATCTTCCATTATCCATCAACTTCTCCAACTACTAGACTTTGTACAAGTTTGACCTCTGATTGACACATGTTATATTGACATCAATGACAACACATATTGCCAACATTAAGATCTATTACTTATAAAAAAATTAACATTTCTACAATAAGTATATACTTAACATATAATCAATAGAATAAGTTTTAGCCGTAATTTCCATGTATTTATTGTTTCCTCTCCCCCAACAAATTTGTAACTTAACAACCCAACAAATTAATAACTTAACAACCAGAAAAAACCTTATAGAATAAATCAAATTATCAACATATAATTAGTGCAATAATTAAGTTTTAACCCTAATTTCCACTTTTACATCATGTTTATTCCTCCTCCTCACTCATTAAAGTGTTAGGCCAATTTTTCAAAGACTATGGATTTACACGTCATAATCAACAATCTAATTCATAGAAAAATATCTAATGTCAATGATTTCCCATCAAGAAATAAGACAACCATTGTTTAAACTCGCTTTGTCGTTTAATCTTTTGCAAGTTCACACGTTGAACCTCATCGGATATCAAATAATATCTTACCACTTTTACATCATGTTTATTCCTCCTCCTCGCTCATTCCAATGTCAGGCCACTTTTTCAAAGAGAATGGATTCACACAACGTCATAATTAACAATCTAATTCATAGAAAAAAATCTAATGTCAATGATTTCCCATAGAGAAATATCTAATGTAGTGATTTCATTTCAGACAAACATTGATTAAACTCACTTTGCCGTTTTATCTTTTGCAAGTTCACACGTTGAACCTCATCGGATTTAAATAAATGTCCTCATACTCCACAATCCACTCCATTTTAGTTTTAAGAAAAGCCCAGCAACAATAATGAAGTCCACAGACTTCCCTCTTTACACAACAGTCAAACAGCCCTATACAAATATATGCAGAGCTTATGCCTGTATATACTTTGCTGCAATTATGGCGCTTATATTTTACCGTATCGTTTATATCCCAAGTGAAGGTTATTTGCCCTGGATGTTGGTATTTTGTGCAGAGTTAGGATTTTCTTTCATTTGGATTTTAGACCAGGCGTTCAGGTGGCGCCCAGTCTCTCGCCACACTTTTCCCCAAAGACTTTCGAACAGGTAAGCGAGACCTTTAGATCTGTTAGGAGAAACAAAAGGTGTTTTGTTAACATTAGAACTATCATCTTTTTTAAATCCTAACTACACCTCTAAATATGTATCTGATAGAGTTTTATATACGAGACCAAAGGAAGAGAGGAGGATTTGACACGAAACATTAAGTCTCAAAATCAAAGGTGTACAATATAACATATAATCTCGGATAGTAATATTTACATTACAGATTTCTTTCTTTTTTAGAAATAGTTATATTAAAGAGTTGTTTTCCACATATACATTCTGATAGATTGAAATACTCATATTATATGTTCTTTTTTACAATTAATGTTATTATGAATTTCAAATTTGATTTTGATTGCTTAATATTCAAATAATACATACTTTCATTTTTATTTTATTTAAAAATCCAATAATTTATTAGACTAGATTTTATCTTATATCCCATTATAATTTGTAAAAATTTGTTCACATTAATAATAATTTCATTGTATTTTATTTCTGCTTGAAGTTTCTAAGAATCTGGAATCTAAGAGTATTATCAGTATGATATGTACATGTACAGTTTTGAGGAGGAGTTGCCGCCTGTTGATATATTTATCTGCACAGCCGATCCAACTAAAGAACCTCCACTCTATGTTGTAAACACTGTACTCTCCAATCTGGCTCATCATTATCCCACCGAGAAACTATCATGCTATGTCTCAGATGATGGAGGATCTCCACTTACTTTTTACGCTCTGCTTGAAGCTTCACAGTTTGCTAAGTTTTGGGTTCCTTTTTGCCGCAAGTATTCCATTGAACAGAGATGCCCAGATGCATATTTCTCTGAAAGTGATGGTTACCAAAATACGAGTTCGAGCTTGGCAAGGGAGCAAGAAAAGCTCAAGGTGAGGTATAAGTAGATTGATCTACGTCATATGGCATTCTTAAATAAGAAAACATGTGTCCTGCTGAATAGATTACTATTTTTCGAAGTAGTATTGATTGATTGATTGTTGTTAACATGACTTTAAGGGTTGTTTTCTTGTCTTGTAGGATATGTACGAGGAGATGAAGTATTCCATAAATAGCACTGTGGAGAGGGGCGCTGTTCCAATAGATAAATTCAATGATCACAAAGGCTTCAAACAATGGAGCTCTGGAATGACTTCAGGAGATCATCCCAGTATTGTTCAGGTCACAAAATGGTTCTAATTTTCACAACAAAATCATTAGTTCGTATTGACCGCATTTATCTGCACACTTTCCATTTTTTTTGCTTTTTAAAATAAGATACGTATTTATTGTTGTTCACCTCTGACCAAATTTGGTTAATGAGGGGATAGAAATTAAAAGGTCAAAAACTGTATCTTAAAAAATTCTTGATTCAAGTCCCACAAGAACCTTTACAGCTTCTCTTAACTAAAAATTATGTACTGGTTATGCTAAGCTGCTTACATCAGCTGTTTAGCATGAGACCTAGACTGACTATTTTATTAAACCTGCTTGCAGGTTTTGCTAGAAAAGGGAAAGGACACTGACATGGAGGGGCATGATTTGCCTAGTCTTGTGTATGTGTCCCGTGAAAAACGACCTGGATACCCACATAATTTTAAGGCCGGTGCTCTGAATGTTCTGGTAGAGCCATTGCTTCCATCTCATATACCCTCTCTCAACTCTAGTGAATAACAGTCATGCTGATTTATGTTAAACCTTGTCTGCAGATTAGAGTCTCTGCTTTGATGAGCAATGCTCCATTCATTCTTACTCTGGACTGTGACATGTATGCCAACAACTGTGAGGCACTTCGTGAAGCTATGTGCTTTTTCATGGACTCTCAAACTGGGCATCAGCTTGGGTTTGTCCAATTTCCTCAAAGGTTCCATGGAATTACCAAAAATGATTTATATTCCAATCATCACTTGAGAGTTTGCGATGTAAGTTTCTATATTATTCAACACATTAGATGTTTACATGGGTACACATTGACTGTTTATTCCCGGTGTATTAATTACAATGCACCTGCTCTTTACGGCTAATCCCACAGTATATCTATTACTAAGAGCACTTTGTGTCTGTATGCAGATACAACTCAAAGGTATAGATGGAGCAGAAGGCCCATTCTACCTGGGTTCAGGATGCCTTCTCCGCAGGGATCTGGTGTGTGGAAGCGAGCCACAAGAAAGTACCTCAGAATGTTCCGGTGACTCATCCAATCTTTCCTCTGGTTTAACAATAGTGAAAGCAAGCCCATATCAGATGCTAAATGAAGCAAAAACACTTGCCAAATGCAGCTACGAAGACAATTCCCTCTGGGGAAAAAGGGTATATACCAATTTGAATTATGAGTTTAAAACAGCAAATGGGTCTGTCCGGACGTTATATTCTGAAAGAAAAAGCTTTTCTCCTGTTTCAGGTTGGCATTCTGTATGGATGTGCAGTAGAGGATATGTTGACTGGATTTGTGATACAGTGCAAAGGTTGGAAATCTACGTTATGTAATCCAAAACGAAACGCTTTTCAGGGACATGTGCCTGTTAATTTGAATGATAGTCTCGTCCAAAACACGAGATGGGCTGCAGGTTTGTTACAGTTTTTTGTAAGTTTTGCCCATTTGTGTATGGGATCAACCGCGTTAGTATTACACAAAGAATGTGTTACGGGTATTACTGTTTATGGCCTTTATCCTGCTTGCCTATAATCTGCTACGGTTTGGTTCCAGCATCATGCACGCTCAGCAGTATAGCACTATTTCCTGAGGTAATTGTGTTTTCTTATTTAAGGGTAATTTTACACCTGATCCACAATAATAAGTGTTAAATATTTGTTTTCTATTTTATTGACCAAAATTAAATTTTGACCTTTGAAGTAGATGATGTTTAAAAATAGCTTTGCTTAACAGCGATTAAGTTGTGGTTAATGTATTGTCTATTTTTAAACAGTGATTCTCATGTAAACAGTTTGTGGGTTGAACACAACTATTGACTGTTTATGGACAACCATAACCACTAAATAGCCAGAACAACCACACTCTACTTAAATATCATCCACTTTAATAGTCAAACAGTCATTAGTAATTTTGCACCTCATTCACAACAAAAAGAGGTAAATATTTGTCCTATTTTTATTGGCTAAAATTGATCTTTGACTGTTGAAGTGGATGATATTTAAGAATAGCCAACCACAAAATGACAATAAACTCTTTTTTATCCACTGTATATCGAAATAAAAAATAATCTCTGTTATTTCTTAGCTGTTTGTTTCTTTTTGACAGATTTCAAGCCCATGGTTTCTCTTCACGTTTCTATCACTAGCTGTTTGTTTCTTTTTGACAGATTTCAAACCCATGGTTTCTCCTCTTCACGTTTCTATCACTATCTGCATATTCATATAGTCTAGTAGAGTTTCTTGCAGTGGGAGGTTCAGTAAAAATGTGGTGGAACGAGCAAAGGATGTGGATGATAAGGGGCGTGTCATCATGTTTGTTTGGATCAATTCAAGTCCTCTGCAAATTAATGGGTATTTCTGAAGTGGGTTTCGAGGTAACAAACAAAGTATCGGACAGTGAAGCAGTCAAAAGATACGAAGATGAAATTTTTGAATTTGGGGTGGCGTCTAACATGTTTATTCCTTCCGCAACTTTGGCATTGATAAATTTGATAGCGCTGATGAGCGGAATAGCACAGGTATTAAGCAAAGGGTATAGGGGTGTAAAAGGTATGGTTTTGCAGCTAACGTTGGTGAGCTTCATAGTAGTAAATAGCTATCCCATATTGGAGGCGATGTTGGTGAGGAAGGATAATGGACGTATGCCGACATCCCTCACACTTTCCTCACTTCTAGCTGCTGTTGTTGTGTGTTACGTGGCATCATATACACCATCTTGGTGAACGGAAGTGCAAGCACATTCAATGATTCCAAAAGTCACAACTGTTTGAAAAGCTATAATTTGTTTTGTGGAAAAAAAGTTTAGTTGGTCTTTAATAGCATGTTGCGTGAAGTAACCAATTGTTGAGGGAGGTATATCATGTTGTGATAGTTGTTGAGAAGGTGGGCACAAAATCCAGCCCCACCTGGCTGGCTGCCCACCTTCTCAATCTGATCCATTCAATGTGTCCAGTCAGTGCACCAATGTTAATCTCACTGATAATATACTAGCAGTTGCACCACTTTATAGGTAAAGATTTTGTCAATAGGTTATGTTGGGGACAAACAAAAGTCAATTCAATATCAAATGAAATAGTAAAATATATTTTTAATAGGATTAAAATATATATTTATACTATTAAGCTTTTAAAAGTAGGAAAACACATTTATAATTTTCTGAGTTATATTGCTTTTAGATTTGATGGGTATTATATTTGTTGTCTCCTAAATGTAGAAAAGCACATTTATAATTTGCCCTTACATGTGTGCAGCTTCCAATATACCAAAATTTGGGTGGCGTCTAACTGTATAATTGCAATATCAAGTTGCCCATACATGTGTGCAGCTTCCAGATACTTCTATTTACTTTTCCTACAACTCCTTTTCATTCTCTCCTTCCCTTTCCTTTTCCTTGTCCTCTCTCTATGTGTGTGTTTTCCTGACAACATTATTCTTTTTTCCCAATTTTCCTTCCCCTGTTTTCCTTACCCGTGTTCCTCAAAAAATTCCAGATGTCAAATAAAATATTTCTTATTACAACAAGTGAAAGCATGGGGAGCTTCCAGGGGGGCTTGGGCCTTTCATACATTCCAACATTGTTGATAAAATAAAACATTAAAATTTCATGCATTGTTTGACAGATGTCCGTGGAGGAAAAAATACAGCTACTTCTACCTTTCCATGGCAGCAAGACAATATTTTATTTTTCAATACATTTTATTTTCTAAGTTTCCAATGGAAATATTTTATTACTATTCACTTCTGCCAAAGGCTATTGGATTCTTTAATATTTAGTATAGTATAATTTTTATATATACTTATGTGTGATTTTAATTATAAAATACACACATGCACGTGTATATAGAAAGATATATAAATATGATTAATATATATTTATTTAAAACTTTTATATATTATATATCATATAATATATGTATATATATATACACACTTTTAAAACCAAATAAATTTTTAATAACTTCACAAGAATAAAATCACCAAAAGATAATTTCTTATACTCAAAACAATTAACTACATTACCATTATACTTAATGATATGCAACTATGCTACATAAACTAAGCACACGTGTGTGCGTATCATGCATGTCAACCTCTAAACTGCTAGACCCTTCTCATTGTAGGATTTCCCAATGAACAAGAGGACGAAAAACCAAGAACAGAAGACTGCAAATAAGCATAGCATAGAAATCAATCAAGTCAACTAATGAATAAACCAAGTAGACGAGTACATATAGGCATGCAAGAGGAAGTCGTGTTGAGGAAGGGCTCCTCAACCATGAGTGGTGGTGAGTTGCCTCCCTAAAAACTAGCACGAGGTGGCTAGTTAGTAGGCAACTCAAAGACACCTCTCCTAAACCACCCAACGGCCTTGACACCTCAATGAGGCATATGTCAAGGTTGTTTAAAGGGATGCCTAACTAGGCTTGAGATTATAGTGTATAAAAAATATATATATATACACTAACACCCCCCCTTAAGCATAGCTTAGGTGGGCATAATAGAAATGGGTCCCAACTACTAGGCCTTGTGAGGTACCCAAGTACAATGCAATCTCTCATAAATAGAGAAAGAAAGAAAACTTAGTGGGAAAAAAATTTACTCCAAAACGAGACAAAATAAAATAGACAAACCAAAAGATTCTAACCAACTAGGTTTAGAAAGAAAGGATTGCCTATAGCACTAGGTCTTTTTCCATTAAATACTCAAACTAGAGGCTTGGAAAAATATATCATGGAAAAAGAGAGCCTATTTGACATTATTATTATCCCAAAGAAGATTGAGAAATGAATCATTGAAAAAATGACCATTAATTAGCTAGTTAGATGAATTGGGCAAGGCAATACCCTTAACAAGGTTTTGGGAGACCACATGACTCAACAGATAACCAAAACCTTCAGTAACAAGCACATAAAGTGTAGTGGCTAAAGGGAAACCTTGACGGATAGATCTAAAAATCTCAAAAGGCTTGGATTGATGGCCATTAATGGTGATGCAAGATGCAAGATGGAAAGAATAAAGGGCCATTCAATACAGTCATAAGCCTTGGTGAAATATCAATGTTGATAAATATTGCAAGTTGTTGAGAATGTTGGGCCCATTCCATCTCTTCCCAAACAATGGTAATGTTGTCAAGGATGTATCACAACTTGATAAAACTAGTTTGCGTAGGCAAGACCATCTAGGGAAGGAGTGGCCTAAGCTTGAGATTAAGATCTTTTGTAAAGATCTTATAGGAGACATTTGACAAGGTGATAGTTTGCCAATTCCAAATTTCCTTTGGGTCACCAACTTTAGGTATGAATTTGATATATTCCCTTTGTTAATTATGTTGCTTAATGAATTCTCATTGAAAGTTTCTAGGTAAATTTTGTGGAGGTCTCCACCCACAATATCTCATAAAGTTTTATAGAACTCACATGAGAATCTATCAAAATTAGGGGCTTTGTCATTGGACATAAAAAGATAGCCTTTGGAAAGTCTTTCTTAGTGAGAATATGATCACAAAGAATGCACTAATATGTGAAAACTTCACATGGAACAACATTTAGGCATTACTACAGAGAATTTTTACAAGCCAATGTATACTCTTTAGTAGCAAAATCTTGCTCATAGTGTCATACAATGGCCTGGAGAATATCAGGAAGCTCTATAAAGAGTTTATACCCTTTATTTTCTTGATGGCTTGAGATGTATGATGAGCTTCTAGAGATTAGAAAAATTCCTTAAAGAACTTGTCTCCAATCTTAAGCCAATGAAGTCGAGCTTTGATTTGCACACCACACATAAAGTGGGCATCTATGACTTGCTTTTGGTGGTGAATCTAATCCACAAAAAGCTAAACATCCAAGTCTAAAGGCTACACGTCCAAAGTAGTAGTACCTTGGAAAAGCTCTAAGGTGGTGGCCTTATATGAGAAAAGATAGAAATGGATAAGTTGATGCCCATATATGTAGAGGAAACAAGAAGTACAAATAATGGCATCATTCCACTAGACTACCCATCATGTCTCTTGCATGGTACTTGACTTCAAATCCCAAATACATTGAGTATGTGATGACATGGCCTTGTGAGTGAGAAATGACATGTTTAGAAAAATTGAATCTTCATGACCTTGGGTTTGGCAATTTTCCACTCAATATGAAACCATATTGGAAAGTGGTTTGAAATAACATCTAAAAAATGCTCCACATACATAAAGAATAATAGCTAGCAAAAGGAAAGAATGATAGAGTTGATAGCATGGCTTTATCTAATTACTTAAGGACCCTATCAAACCCCACTCTAAGATTTCTTAACATGTACCATATCGTATTATCCTGGTAGTAGCCAAGAGTGGGATAAAAAATCTTAATTTATTGCACAAAAAGAATAATGCCTCTTGTTAGAAAACTATCTAGTGCATAGGTAACCCCTGACATTTATCATAGGCCATTTCAACCATATTAAAATATATACAAAAAATCTAAGTGGAAATAGGCATTGAATTTGCAATCCATAGCTAGAGGGTAGATCTCTCAACAACATCATTCAAGGCATAAACATTAATACGTCCAAAGGAATGATTATTAATGTTGAAAATATCCCACAATGCTTACTTGGTGGGGTAACATCCTTGGTCAACTAAGTGTTGATGCCACATAAGAGAGAAAGGTGACAACATTGCCATGACTTACTTCATGGTTACTACTGAAAAATAATTGGAAGGTCAGATAACAAGGCAAGCTATAGAAGGTAAAAAACTAAAAAAATTAACTTCTTGCAAACAGAGAATGTCTAGACCTAGAAAATTTTGTTGAGAATCACAAACAAAATACTTTTTGGGAGGTCTGTAAAACCTCAAATGTTCCAGGAAAGAATTCATAAAAGTTTCAAGAGTCATTGTCTCATTATCTAGCTCATCCAGAGATGATTAAATATTCTACATAAAAACTTCTTTTGAATTGAAGCTTCTTGTCCGAATGGGGGCTAGATAGGATGTTGTTTCTCTAGAACATATTCTCTTTCTTCCATCTACTTTGATGGGATACAATACCTTCATTTCATAGTTAGGGTGGGGAAGCATGTTGGACAAAAGTGTCTTTTAGAGAGGACAACATCGACACTGCTAATTGTGCTCAAGAAAGTTTCACCTCACCAAACATCTCCTCAAGAGGAGAGATGATGGATTTCCCTATGTATGGAGGTTTTGAAACAATTTTAAGGACTATCCCCTAGAGCATAATGAGGGCTTAGGAGGGGGTCCATTGTTACCAGAGTTCTTGAATTTGTGACTAACCATTATAGACCAACCTTCCTCTTTTTTTTAGGAGGTGAAAACCCAGAAGTAGGTTGTGTATTAGGCTTAGAATGTGGAGAAGCTAAAGGGTAATCTTCGATCTTATGCTCAGAAGATTGACATTGATAACAAGTGTTAGGAAAGTTAAGATTGAGAACATGTGGAGCATATTGCCTCTATCCAATTTGGATGTCCATTGTCTCCTTTAAATCCTTGGAGAGATCCTCTTATACATAGACCCTCTTCTAGGATTGAATTAAGAAAAAAATGTCTAGTTTGACACATATGATAGTGCCTAAAGAGGAGGTTATTTGTATCAAAAAATTCTAGCATGGCCAGGATAAAGTATGAAATTCCACACAAATAGGGACTTGTAGAGCTTTCTCATCAAAGATGATGAAATCTCTAGTGCCAGGTTTGAAAACAAGTAGAGAAGAGAGGACAAGCTATGAACCATGCTTGAGGATAGCCGAGCAACATGGTTGGATTTAGCAAAGTAAGAAAGAAAAAAAACCTTTGGTAAGGTTTTGCATGGCATCAAGGTGAATCCTATATAGGATCCAGGCCTTGGTTACCTAGTCTTTGAGTGTACTTTTAGGGGGGGGACCTTCTCACAAATATCCTATTAAAGTAAATTTCTTTAACGAATGAAATGCATTGTCAAATTTTGGAATGGGGAGAACAACATTTAGGGGTGTCTTAGTGGACATACTTCATGGAACACTTTAAGGACAAACTTCTTGGGTCCCTTGAGTAGGGCTATCATTGTCATGTGTCATCAAACCTTTGAATCAAGCAGCAACTAGAGCTATCAAAGGTTGATGCCATTTAAAGGGGTAGAAAATGCTCACAAGCATGTAAGCCTAAAAGACATCACAATAAATGTAGAAGGACAAAGCCAACACCCACTATAGAAGAAATAGTATGACATCAACACAAGCAAAGCCAAAACCTCATCTCAACATTGTCAACTTTTGACTTCAAAATATTGACCCAATGTTTTGATCGAGAATCTATTGCGATTGCTGTACTTATTGCTAAAGTTGTTTCCAAATTTGCCTAATATACTGTTAGAGTAGGCTTAAGTTTACTTAGGCTAATGTTTATTTCTTTTGTTGTTGAGGTAGTTTGAAGTTGGTATTCCCATACCTCATTTTACCAGGGTATTTATTCCTAGGTTTGTACATTGTATCTTATCTCATCTTAATGCATTTTTTCACTACTGGTGAATCTCATGTTGCTTCTCTCATATTGTGAAGGTTTATCCTATAGGTTGTGCTCCTAGTAGGTGCTTGACACCAACATAGTATTGTTAGATTTAGGACAGACAACTGAGAGGGGGGGTGAATCAGTTGTTCAAAACTTTCTTCCAATTAAACACTTAAATCCACTTTGTAATTCAGCAGCATAATAATTAATCAATCATGGAAACACAATGCATTAAATCAAGAACAAAAACACATCAACACATAAGACACCAAGATTTTGATGTGGAAAACTCCATTAATGGAAAACCATGGGGTGATTAACCCAAGATTGTATTCTCTGTTAGAAGAATAGAAAGAACAAGATGGCACATGCCAATTAGGGCTCACTGCCTGAGTACACTGCTCACAAGAGTCTTAGTACCTACAAGAGACACACTATCTACAGAATAATAAGTATCACATACTTGAATTGGAGAATAGCATCTTCACCATGCTTGAATCAGTTCCATTTAAGCCCAAAACTTCTGCTCTGTCTTTCGCTCTCTTCCTCGCTACCACACTCATATCTCCACAAGACACACTTTGAAATGACTTTACAACTCTTTATTTATACAAGACATCAACTTAGGAATAATCATCTAAGTCGGCAAACATCTCCAAGAACATCTACAAGTTATGTAATTCATCCAATTGGCCAAACTTAGGAAGAACACCATCATCCGGAAGTTATTCTTCAATTGTGGGCTCAAACTCTAATACGGACCACCAACATGAACTCAACATGCTCCAAAGACCACCACAAGCTTTCCTGAATCACCAAGAACATCCATACTTCATCTACTTACTGAAATCCTTATCTCCTTCATCTAGAACCTAAAGAACATAGACTGTCATCACTGTCATAATGGAATAGAAGCTTACGGACCTCCATCCAACTAACCAACTGAATTATCACTTCTCATGGACTTCCTAAACACTCCACCAAATCCACAGAATAGGATATTTCCTTTCCGGATCCCACCGGACCTATCTGTGTCACTCTGTCGCCTCTAAACATCTAGTGGAACCAATTTTACTTGAGCAACCATAACATCTTCAGATCTTCATGTGGACCTCTGAAATCTTTACTGGATCATCGTAAGACATTTATCTACAAACCCTTTTAACTACATCCTCTAAAACTCATCTTATCTTGGATCTTTACCTTACTGTCTTCACTGTTCTTCTCTGTTCCTGATATGACTAATTTTCTCAATATCCTCAGCACATAGCTTATCCAATCCTTGTCATCAATGCAATAGGAGTATGTTGACATCAATGACAACACTGGTTAGGCCCATACTTGCAACAATCTCCCCCTTTGTCATTGATGGCAACATATGATGTGAAAAACTGTTTTAACCATCAAGACAAGAACTTCTCCTTAGTGTCAGAACTCCCCCTATCGGCAACAACCATTCACATGTCTTCTCTTCCTTTCTTGCTCCCCTTTTGATCAGCAGCCACTTGTTTTTCACATGTCTTCTCTCCCCCTTTGACATCAATGGCAAAGGGCACATACTTGTAATTCCACCACTTCATCATCATATCAGCTACTCCCCCTAAGTAGGAGTTTCCCATCATCAATCCAGATCACAAGATATGACTGTGATATCCACCAGACCAATGCACATCAGTGCACCTTAATTCATCATCAGAGGGGCAATAACCACTAACTTCTCCCTGAGATATTCAAAAGAGTCCTTAGGTAGAGGTTTAGTAAAGATGTCTGTAATCTGATCCTTGGAAGGCACAAACTCCAATCTGACTTCATTCTTGTTCACTTTTTTCTCAAAAAGTAAAACTTGATGGATATATGTTTAGTCTTTGAGTGCAACACCAGATTCTTAGAAATATTTATTGCACTTGAATTATCACAGAAGATTGTGATAGGCTCCTCATACTCCACTCTTATGTCTCTTAGCATTTGCTTCATCCACAAAACTTGAGTACAACTACCTACTGCTGCAGTATATTCTGCTTCTGTAGTGGACATAGATATTGCCTCTTATTTCTTGCTCAGCCAAGAAACCAATCTCTTCCCCAAAAAGAATGCTCCACCACTGGTACTCCTCCAGTCATTCACATCTCTTGCCCAATCCACATCTATATATGCATGAAGAGAGAAATTATGATCTCTAGGATACCACAAACCATACTCAGCTGTCCCTTTTAGATACCTAAAAATCCTCTTGATTGCCATGACATGAGATTCTCTAGGATCAGCTTGGAATCTAGCAACAAGATCAACAACATTCATAATATCAGGTCTGGTTTGAGTGAGATACAACAATCCTCCAATCATTGACCTATACTTTTTCTGATTAGTCTTAGGAGAGTCATCATCTTTTCTCAATTTACATCCAGTTGCCATGGGAGTACGGATTGGTTTTCACTCTTCCATCCCAAATTTCTTCAACAATTCTTTCACATATTTGGTCTGAGAAATGAAGATTCCTTTCTTAGTTTGAATGATTTGCAGACCCAAGAAGAAATTCATTTCCCCAAGCATGGACATATCAAATTCACTTTTCATTTGATTTGCAAAGGTTTTTCACATACTATCTCTTCCTCCAAAAATGATATCATCAACAATCAAGATATTTTCATGATCAATTTTGAAGTATAAATTACTGTCAGCAGTACCTTTGTTAAAACCAATCTTCAAAAGATGCTTATCCAATCTTTCATACCAGGCTCTTGGGGCTTGCTTGAGTCCATACAGTGCTTTCTTCAACTTGCAGGCCATATCACCATGATCAGACAATTGAAATCCATCCAGTTGCTCAATGTATACTTCTTCTTCCAAGTCACCATTCAGAAAGATAGATTTGACATCCATATGATATACTTTGAAATCCTTGAAGGCAGCAAAATCAAGAAATAATCTGACTGCTTCAATTCTTGCCATCGGAGCAAAAGTTTCTTCAAAATCAACTCCTTCTATTTGAGAGTAACCCTTGCAGACCAATCTGTCTTTATTTCTGATTACTTCACCAACTTCATTCAGTTTGTTCTGAAAGACCCATTTGGTTCCAATTACATTCTTGTTTCTAGGTCTAGGAACAAGATCGCAAGTGTGATTTTTCTCAATTTGCATCAGTTCTTCCTCCATTGCTTTAGTTCAGTTTTCATCATTGCAGGCTTCATTCACTGTCTTAGGTTCAATCTTTCAAATTAGACAATATTCATCTGAATCTTGAGCAATCCTCTTTCTTGTTTGTACACCTTTGTTTTTATCGCCTATGATCTAATCTTCAGAGTGGTTCAGTCTCACATACCTGGGAACTTTGGGAGTTTCTTGCACTTCTAATTCTTGATCAGGCTCATTATAACTCATCTCTTCTTCTTGATTTACCAGAATAGTTTGATTCTGAAATTCAGAAGAGGCTTGGGCTCCTTGAATCAAAGCACCATTTTGATCATCTTCATCATATTCATAAAACCTTGAAGGTTTTTCAATTCCTTCATCAACCTTCACATTTGTACTTTCTATAATCTTTCTCAGTCTCTTGTTATAACATCGGTATGCTTTGCTTTGAGTAGAGTAACCCAAGAATATTCCTTCATCACTTCTAGCATCAAAATTTCCTAGATCCTCATCTCTTTTAATGTAACATTTGCTACCAAAGACTCTGAAATACCTCACAGTAGGAGTGATGCCAAACCAAAGTTCATAAGGAGTCTTACTAGTATTGCTTTTGATTGAACTCGATTGAGAATATAGACTGCAGTGCTGATAGCTTCTCTCCAATAGATATAAGGAACATTTTCTTCCATCATCATGGTCTTAGAAGCTTCCTGGATGGTCCAGTTCTTTCTTTCCACTACTCCATTCTGTTGTGGAGTCCTAGGAGCAGACAAATGTCTCTTTATTCCATGTTTCTCACATAATTCTATGAACTCTCCGGATGTGAATTCTCCACCTCTATCAGACCTCAGAAATTTTAATTTTAATCCAGTTTCATGCTCTACCATGGCCTTGAATATTTTGAATTTCTCAAGAGCTTCTGATTTCTCTTTCAGGAAAGTAACACACATCATCCGAGAATGATCATCAATTAATAACATGAAGTATCTATCACCTTGAACACTCCTCATTCTTACTGGACCACATAGATTAGTATGAACTAAGTCCAATAATCCAGTAGAGGATTGCTCCTTGCTTTTGAATGAGACTCTACTTTGTTTCCCCAACTGACATTCTTTGCACAAACTATTTGTAGGTTTCCCCAGTTTTGGAAGATCTCTTACAACCTGAGTGTTGCTTATCTTGATGATATTATCAAAATTCACATGACACATTCTCCTATGCCATAGCCAACTCTGATCAATTTGTACAAATAGACAACTTTTACTAGTAGTAGCTAGATGGAAGATATTACCTTTTGTCTAAGTACCGGATGCAATCTCTGTTCTAGAACTTTCAAAGATCTGGCATTTTCCATTCTTGAATCAGAGATCATAGCCTTTGTCCACCAACTGTCCAACACTGAGAAGATTGTGCTTCAATCCTTCAACATATAGTACATTACTGGTTTTGTTGTTTCCATCAAAAGAAATAGTTTCTCTACCTCTAATTCTACCAACAGAATTATCACCAAACTTTACCACTCCTCCTTCATACCTTTCCAAATCTAAGATCTTATTTTTGTCACCTGTCATATGGTGAGAGCATCCACTATCAATGACCCAATCATCCTTTTCTTCAACTTGGACAGCCAGAGCTCTTTCTACAACTTTATGATTGATAGATTTAGAGGGCATTAGATCTTCTTCCTTGATGGCAATAAATGCCCAATCACTTCTAGATTTGTTTCTTGTCTTTGATTCATCATCTGTTACTCCTTCATTATCATCCTCTTCATGAAGATAGTAACAATTCTTTTGGAACCTTGAACTGTTAGGATTTGGCCTTGAAAATATTTCCAGACACTTTGAGGCAAAATGACCAATCTTATTACAGTTAAAACACTTAAAAGGCAATTTCCTTTCATACTTACCAGATCCTCTTGGCAGTCTTTTTGCAATAAGGGCTTCAAGCTGAGCAGTTTCAGATTCTTCTTCTTCCAGGTCTTTTCTTACTTTTTCATACCATGAGAGTTTCCTTGAAGACTTTTCTCCTGGATCAAACCTTTGTTTTCCTTTCACTAAAGAACTAGCTTTGAATGCAGATTCAATCTTGGGGGGGACATCTCCAAACTCGGTCATTTCAAATGCGGCCAATTTACCAACCAATTGATCTATTGTGACACTTGAATGGGCTCTGAATTCTTCTATGGTAGCAACCTTGATTTTATAAGAAGCAAGAAGGGATATGAGAACTTTGCCAACAATCTCATCTTCATCCAAGACTCCACCAGCACATCTAACACCACAAACAAGCTCATTTACTCTTGGCATAAAGGTAGTGATATTTTCATCTTCTCTCATCTTCAGATTTTCAATTTTCCCTTTCAAACTCTGTAGCCTTGCACATTTAACATACTTGTCTCCTTCATGCAGAAGTTCTAAATTTTCTCAAATCTCAAAAGCAGTTTGTAGATCAACAACATTTGTAAGCTCTGAATTAGACAAGGCGCTTAGAAGGGCTTCTTTAGTTCGTAGATTGTTTTCAGCATCTGTGATTTCACTTGCAAATTTCGGGCCATTCTGAGGAGGCGTATACTTTGTTGTAGCCATGGTCCAATACTACATTCCCATACATTGTAAGTGACATTGCATGCGACTTTTCCAAAGATTAAAATTGGTTCCATCAAACTTCATACTATCCTTCTTGTAGGACGACATCCTGGATCTCCTCAAGCAGTTAAGGTCCTTTTAGAGGAACTTGGCTCTAATACCAATTGTTAGATTCAGGACAAACAACTAAGAGGGGGGGTGAATTAGTTGTCCAAAACTTTCTTCCAATTAAACACTTAAATCCACTTTGTAATTTAGCAGCATAATAATTAATCAATCATGGAAACACAATGCATTAAATTAAGAATAGAAACACATCAACACATAAGACACCAGGATTTTGACGTGGAAAACCCAGTTAAGAGAAAAACCACGGGGTGATTAACCCAAGATTGTATTCTCTGTTAGAAGAATAAAAAGAACAAGATGACATATGCCAATTAGGGCTCACTGCCCGAGCACACTGCTCACAAGAGGCTCACTACCTACAAGAGACACACTGTCTACAAAATAATAAGTATCACATACTTGAACTGGAGAATAGCATCTTCACCATGCTTGAATTAGTTCCATTTAAGCCCAAAACTTCTTCTCTGTCTTTCGCTCTCTTCCTCGCTACCACACTCACATCTCCACAAGACACACTTCGAAATGACTTTACAACTCCTTATTTATACATGACATAAACTTAGGAATAATCATCTAAGTCAGCAAACATCTCCAAGAACATCCGCAAGATGTGTAATTCATCCGGTCGGCCAAACTTAGGAAGAACACCATCATTTGGAAGTTATTCTTCAATTACAGGCTCAAACTCTAATGCGGACCACCAACACAAACTGGACACACTCCAAAGACCACCACAAGCTTTCCTGAATCACCAAGAACATCCATACTTCATCTGCTTACTAAAATCCTTATCCCCTTCATCCGGAACCTCAAGAACACAAACTGTCATCACTGTCATAATGGAATAGAAGCTTGCGGACCTCTAGACAACTAACCAACTGAGTTATCACTTCTCATGGACTTCCTAAACACTCCACCAAATCTGCAGAATAGGATATTTCCTTTCCGGATCCCACCGGACCTATCTATGTCACTCTGTCACCTCTGAACATCTGCCGGAACCGGTTTTACTTGAGCGGCCATAACTTCTTCAGATCTTCATGCGGACCTCTGAAATCTTTACTAAATCACCATAAGACATTTATCTACAAATGCTTTTAACCGCATCCTATGAAACTCATCTTATATTGGATCTTTACCTTACTGTATTCACTGTTCTTCTCTGTTCCTGATATGACTAATTTTCTCAATATCCTCAGCACATAGCTCATCCAATCCTTGTCATCAATGCAACACCGGTTAGGCCCATACTTGCAACAAGTATCAGACCTGACTATCTATGTTTCCTTCCATTTGGAGAGTTTTCATCAATAAATTGGGGAGATCATTATTATTTGCCTACAATTTTTTGGTGGATAGAGATTTTTGGCATTTGAAATTTAAAAAAAATTCTATTTTGCCTATTAGTTGCCAAAATTTGCAACTCAGACTTTTTGAGATCGTTTTTTGAAGCTAGGATTGTGGGGCATTGGCTAGTATACATACTTGGTAGAGCCGAACTAATTCGTTTGATGGCTAGTTAATTTTGTATAGTTCAATTTAAAACACAGTTTGATTAAATTGATTGTCTATGCATGGAAAATCTGTGTGTTTTGAGGACGAATGGCAAGCCTGAATTGGACGTTGCCCACGAAAGCCCATTTGGTGGATCTATTTAGTTGATTTGGACAAGAAAGGGTGGGGCATGACATCCAACACAAACGAGGCAGTTTGGAAGCACATGTCCACAAAGGCGTCCCATGGAGAGGCATATATGCAGGGAGAAGGGTGAGTTATTGTTTGCAGAGACTCAATTGGAGGCATTTCACAACCCTATTACTACACCATTCTCAGCAACAGGCCATTGATTAGCCAATTCAAAGATATCTGAAGAAGACTTTATACATTCTAAAGTTGCAGTGATATATATTTTTGCTACAGACTTTATCATTTGCATAGTTTCCAAACAAATATTCATGTTAGGATTTCTTCATTGCTGTGCATGAGGCTTCGGACTCTAACCTATCATACTTGAGACTTATTTCCTCTTCCTAAGGGCTTTTCTTAGGTTGATCATAGTTTTTCAGATCTTGCTTTATTTGATGAGTATTTGGCGGGTATTTCAAACTTGTTTGTGGAGTCTCATCTTGCAAATTTGGGAGACATACTTGAGGGGATTTCTCTCCTCTTTGATAACAAGCACGAGCATTGATACATCTACATCTTTTTTGGACATTGACATTGATGGAGTTTTCTCTTTCACTTGATTTGTGACATTTCTTGGTTGTTTTTTTATCATGATTATGTGGTGGATTACATGCTTGGAGACTCCTACTTAGTCTTCAGAGATTTCTATTTGGAGACTTCCCTCCTTCTTCCTTCAGTTGGACATGGAGTGGCTTCTACATCATTCGGGGGACTTGTTTCTTCCTAAGGGAGAGGTGTTGCTTGTAGGCATTGAATCATCTTTTGTCTCCAGGCTTACTTCATTGGCATTAGAGGTTCTTCATTATGGAGGGGATATCATGACTCTCTTTTTCCTTGCTATGGGGGAATTCTTGATTGTATATACATGATGTATGTAGTCCTTGGGGGGTATTAGTGAGTCCTCCATGCATCATCTTGTTTTATTTTCTCTCTTTTAGAGAGAAGTTTTTTCCCACAGGGTTTTCTCCTTTTCTTTGATTTGTGAGAGATTGCATTTCATTGCATTGTAGTTGTACATTGGTACCTAACATGGCCTTGTTTGCGGGACCCATTTTGCACCTCATATTGCATAATAATCTCCCTAAGTTGCACTTAAGGGGGGTGTTAGAGTAGGCTTAAGTTTACTTAGGCTAATGTTTATTTCTTTTGCTGTTGAGGTAGTTGAAGGTTGGTATTCTTGTACCTCATTTTACCCGGCTATTTATTTGTGGGTTTGTACATTGTATTGTATCTCATCTCAATGCATTTTTTCACTACTGGTAAAATAGCTTCTCGTGTTGCTTCTCTCATATTGTGAAGGTTTATCTCGTAGGTTGTACTCCTAGGAGGTGCTTGACACCCACATATACAATAGTAGAAAAATGGTACAAGAAAATATACCATTTGCGATCCCTAGCTTGAATGCATGCATAAACTTATTTCAATTATATAATTTCCAAATCCAATAAGAAATGAGACAATGTTACTCAAAGGGCTAATGAATAACGTATTGATATGCAAAACAAAATCTAGGTATAAATCTACTGTGAGTGATTTCATGAAAGCTACACACAAATTTTCATGGTAGTAAGCATTGTTTGCTCCAAACATTTCCTTTCATGTATTCTTGAGGTTTATTATATGTTTGGTCTATAAGTGTAAAATTTAAGGGATTGTATCTGGGGGTAGGTGAGTTTTCTTTATGATTTGGTTCTAGATATCTTTATTTAAATATTAAACGTGTTTTAAGGTTCATTTATGTATTTAATAAATAACTAATTATCATAGTTTTATTAAGGAAAAATTACTGTAACTATAAAACCCATCGATATTTAAGAATGGGAATTACAAACTATTGAAGAAATCAAACACAGTGGTATCCAAATGGAAGCGTCCACGAAAACATACTTTCAACTTTTGTAAGCCAGAGCAAGACTAAATTTTAGTCCTTTATAATCTCGTGGAAATTCCTGTCACTGAGGAGCGAGTGATACAGAGCAAGAGTGACAACTTTTATATACAAAAGACAATGTGACTTTGGATGGGCTTTTATATATCCCGTTATTTTAAAGGGACTGAGATCTTGGGGGCTCATGGTGGGAACTTAAATAGTGCAAGTTGTGGTCAATGTATCTATTATTTTAAAGGGATGAGATCTTGTAGTTTAGGTAAAGATTCAGGTCCTAAATGCTTATGCTTCACTGACCATGTTTTTCCAAAAGCTTAACAGTAACTTAAAAAGCAAGATGCTATATAATAATAGAAGTTACATATGTAGAGGCTGTCACGAGACCAGTTAAACTTGTTTACAACGTACATACAGTGATATAAAAGCCAGATGAGCTGGTTTACAACGTATAAACAGAAATACTAAATTTCATTCCAATTTTTGAGTCAACATGGAAAATCATCTAATCAATCACGCTTGCTTACAATAGACATACGCAATGAATTTAAGGCGTCCTTTTATTTTTTACCAAACTTAGCAGTGTAAGAAACTATAGTCAGTAAGCTTCTTAAATCCAATTAATATGGAGCATTTATTAAATATGCACTTGCCAGACATGAAGCGACTTGCCAGACATGAAGGGATGTTAAGCAAACTTGTAAAGAGACCAAATTTGGTAGAACTATTCACTCTACTTAAATATCATCCACTTCAATGGTGAAACGGTCAATAGCAATGTTACACCTCATTTACAATAAAAAGTTGTAAATATTTGCCACTTCTAGGTGATTTATAGATTCTATTTAAACATCATCCACTTCAATGGTCAAACAATCAATAGTAATTTTACATCTCATCCACAATAAAAAGTGGTAAATATTTGTCCTATTTTTATTGGCCAAAATTAACTTTTGACTGTTGAAGTGGATGATGTTTAAGAATAACCCATGTTATATGCAATAAAATTACATTAATCAACACAAAAATAAAGTGAGAAAAAATTTTGCATACTTTGTTATCGAAGAAATATGTATAAAAGGTAAAATTCAAAGAGAGGTTTTCTGGGATGTACTTGTCTTTTTCTATGGAGATTGCTTATCGAGCCTCCGTTTCTCTCTCTATTCATTAACTTCTGCTTCTTTTTGAGATACCATCTTCCCTTGCTCTTCGGTAGTTTTACAAAGGCCAAATATTTTCAATTGGAACTTCTTAGATTTTCAAAACAAATAAATATAATCTCTCTTTTTTAAGCATGTTATACTTTGGAACTTGGGTTGGATTGGAGGATTCATTCAAATCTCTGTCCTAATGCTTTCTAACTGGGAAAAAATCCGGCATGCGAGAGTTCTTCCTGCTGCGCTTTTTTTTTATGCTCCAAACGTCAAAGATTACAAATGAAACTTTTATAGATTTTGAAAAGAAATAAATAAAATCTATCTATTTTTTAAACATGTTATACCTTAGAATTTGGGTCGGATTGGAGGATTCATTCAAATCTCTATCATCATCTATGCAAGAGCTTTTAATTGAACCTTCATTTTGTTGTTCGGCATTGAGCGCTCCCTCCCTGCATATCAATAAAGATTTTTCTCTTAAATCATAACCTATTCTAAGCATATCTAGAGCACTAAACCTCTAAAAAACTAGAGTTTTTTTTTTGTTTGGTTTGCATAGTCTAAACTCTAAACTCATCGTTTATGCACAAGCAACACAGTTCAGTTCAAATATTCCATTCGTTTGAACAAGCATGACAGTTTCGTTCATTTGCATCTGCGGACAAAGGGGTTTCATATCCGATTTGCATAAGACTAAAATGCGGAGTTAAATTTGTTTCAATAAATTTCTTTTGTTCTGCTATATCAAAAATTTAATCACACATATCTTAACAGCATTATGTAACTTTAACAAAATATTATCGTTTAAATTATTATAAATAATAGTTAAAACTAAAACATTAGAATTAAATGGAGTGGGCATATAGATATATTTTTTTAAAAAATTATGTAATTAACTAGAGGGCATATAATATTCATTTCTTACATTTATTAATCTAGGTTAATTATTTCTGTTTGTATGGATTTCAATGGATCAATCTAGATTGTGAAAGTTTATTTTCCTAAATCCAAATAGAATTGGCACTCATAATTCATAACAAATAAAGGATGTAAAATCTGATTAATGCAAGAATTTTTGCAATAACGTCCATTCATAATATGTATGTTATGTGAATATTTACTTATTAATTGCTTATACACACATACATTTATATACATACATATATGCATGTATGTATATAAATGTCTATATATATACATACATATATTAGATGTATATGTATATATATTTACACACACTTTAGATACATGATTATATAGTTTAGAGATACTTATCAAATATTTGGAAGTCCATATGTTAATATAGCTATCCTAAATATATTCATTAAACCATATAGAGATATAATAGTCTTGAAGTGACTATCTATATAAGTGCCTCACAATGATATTCTCAACAATATTAGACAATAGGAATGGTGATGACATAAATAGTTATTAATGAAGAGAGAAAATACTTGACTCTATGACCAAAGATGAATGTGAATTGATGTAGATGGTGAAGCTGAAGTACCTCAAAATCTATAGAAACTCTAGATAGTTTTGTATGTGGATCAAAATTAGAAGTGGGATTGTATGCACATAAGCATATGGATGAGCAATAAGCATGGAGATGTGTGCAAGAAAGGATAAGTATACCGACCAAACTATACACAAAAATACAATATTTATAACTAGATATAGATACATTAAGACATTGCCCCAAACTAAAAATAAAATTTAATAAAAATTACATTGAAAATACATTTTTCACCATTACACTAATTGATTTTTTATTAATAACAATACCTTTCTTAATGAGTGAGTAATAACACTTTTCGAAATAGCCCATTAATGGGGATGGAGGTGTTGACACCCTTAGGAAAAGAAGGGAGACTAGGAAAAGAAAGGATGGGTCAAGCTAAACTTCTATGGAGCTTTGAAGGGAAATCCTATAGAGTTTGGTGTCAATTGTTTGGTTCAAAATTGGAAAGGAGAGATCATTGGCAAGGCATCAAATAAGTTAGCAAGTGGGTCTAATAATGAAGCTGAGCTTCAGGCTCTCGTCCTGGGACTCAACTTATGTCTTCAGCTCAATGTATCAAGAGTGGAAATTGAAGGTGACTCGTTGATTGTTATTAATGCTATTAGGAAATGGGTGATTTCAAATTGGAAACTTAATATTTTATTGAGGGAGGCCCTGTATTTGATAGAGCGATTTGGGAGTGTGGTTGCCAACCACGTGTATAGGGAAGGGAACGGTGAGGCTGACATGCTAGCCAATTTAGCTATTAATTCATAGCATGCTTTGGTTTTAGAAGTGAAGTTCAATGATTTTGCTCACTTGTAATGACCCTCCCTTATTGCCGGTGAGAGTATTGAGAGGCGTGGGAGATTTAAGTGATTTGTGGGACCCAATGTTTAGTTAGCTGCTCCCTTCTACATTAGCCGCTTCACACCATATCTAGCCGCACCAAGGAGATATACTAATATTTGTGGGCCATAGCATATGAAGAGAAGGTGCGTTGGCCATTGAGGGGAGAAATATCTTTGGAGTTGGTGAGGCAGTTAATGGAATGAAAATATCTAAGAAAGTCATATATCTTTTAACTCTTATCTTGCCATAGTCGACGGCCCTGGGAGAAGTGGGTGAGAGTGTTAAATGCAGCAGAAATATCTGCAAGCTAGTAGAGAAAATTTATCGAGCTTAGTGGGGAAGGAAAACCAATTTAAAAGAAGCCATCCTCTGCAATATTGAGGGTCCTAAACCCACTAAATAACTCCATGTTTAGAAGAAGAGAAGAAGTTGCCCTAATAGTTCGATGATTTTTCTTGTGCCTCATGCACTTGCATTACTTTAAGTTGAAATCTAGAAGCTTAGTTGAGTATATCAAATTCTCAAGGTTTGAGGTGAGCTAAGGAAGAGTGAGAATAGAAAACAAAAGAATCACCTACAAGGAAGTTGACCCACATAGAGAAAAAGGACGGAGTAGACTACGGGGAATTCTTTTGAAACTTTGGGGGCAGACAGAGAAATCTACATCATTGAATATTGAGAGGGTTTTGAAAAGAAAGAAAGGAAGAGGAGGAAGGGGTACTGGGGAGTGGCACGACTGTGGAATTGGTACTACACCTTCCATTACATCTTCATGTAAGTTTCTAAATCCCTCTCTACAAATCTCTTTTGTGAATAACCTACAATCATTGTGTTCCATGAGAGCGCATTTCTTTAAGGTATATAGTGAAACAGCTACGTGCCTGGTCTATGCTTCCACAATTTGCATGCATGTCTATCAGCTCACTTGCAACTAAAAACAACTAACAAAAATTCATCTTCCATTAAACTTTGATGATCATCCCTACCCTGTTTCGAAAGCCTCCATTTTGGCATAGGTAGGGAGGATGCAGGCAAAGTTTGTATAGTCTAGATTTACACCCACCAACTGCATTTGCATGAAAGTTTCTAAAGCCTGTTTAACAAGTCCAGTTGCACATATCCTGGTATCATTGCATCCCTTGAGATAACAACTCTTTGAGGTATTCTGTCAAACAATATTCGTGCCTCCACTTTTTGTATGCTTCCACAAGGGAAGTCGCAACTGCAATATCTGATGAGATTCCACTATCCTTTATGCTTTGATGGGAGTCCATACCCTGTTCCCAACACACTATTATTGACTTATGAGATGCAGAATTTATAGTTTACATGTAGTCATTTTCCAAGCATTGCTTAATGATACATGATTATAGCATCTTACATGCGAATGGGTCTTATACACTAGAGAATTTACTTCGGGATTGTGGCATCTTATATGGAATGGGTTGACCCTTGCATTTTGGCAACTTTTACTATTAATGCTTAAGAAATCTTTTCATTTCATAAAATAAGAAATTGAAATTTGATGAACTTTATTTAGAAAATGTGGCAATTTTCTTTGGCAGCCCAATAAATTTATTGTCAATGTGTACACATACAACTATAGCGAGAGAAGAGGTCAGCTTGTATTATTACTATGAGTATATTTTCTAGGGAGGATGATTAAGATATATCTTTAGTGTATGATCTAAACTAGAATGTCCACATTGCCTGAGACAGTTTTCATGTTGCGCTTGAATGTTATAATCTTCTAAGTTGTTAGCCACTGAGTTTGTTGAGTGAAGGATATAATTTTAGGTGATGGCTTCAAAGAGTGGAAGGAGATAAAAAAGGTTATGCCCATTAAGACATACAATCTCCTATTCCTTAGGGTGGGGTGTAAATAAATGTTATTATTAAGGCTTTAAAAACTAGACACAGGTTTTCTTCAACCTTAAAAGTGTGCTATACTTATTCTAGTGCAAGAAACACATCCACACATTCACCTCAGGTTTTCTTGGCATCCCACAAAACTCTGATGATTATTGTGGAAAGTTTATAATAGTGGAATATTATTCTAAAACAAGCAACTGTATTAGGCATTTTACTTTGTCTTAAGGTTATTCCTTATGTTCACACATCTAGAACTCTACTGTAGTGCTTTGCCTAATGTCTTCTATTCAAATTTTTTTTTCTACGATAAGTTATATTGACTTTAGAGATTGGTTACTCATGATTTCTGGCTGTCGAGAGGAACAAAAAATCTCTCTTGTTCTTTATAACCAAATGTCAAGGTTGTGTTGTGGTTGGGGTTAAAGCCAAGGTTTGCAGTGTCTTGTATTACTTCCACTTTTGTGCATATGTAACTCAATACTGCATGTCCTTTGCGGATCATTTGGACATGGCTTGAAATGGGTTTTGTCTTGATAAATTATCTTCCTCCCATCACTACTGTGTAATGCTTAAGTGTGGGTCTTCAAGTGCTTTCTTGATGCATAGGTATGCATGTTGTGCTTGTTGGTTATGGGTGTAGATGATATGGTGAGCTTGGAAGTGGCTTCTAATGTGGCATTGAGCATGAGTGCTCACTTTTTTGGCCCATTGGAGGTAACTTGAATCATGTGTTTAGGAAAGACATGTGAATTTGAGATGAGTACATCAGTTTATCTACTTCCTTATTGCTGCCCTATCCTACCACCCCTTCATATTTGAGTAGTACCTTTGTTGGCATGATTACCATGTGCTTATGCATTGCTCCTTGTGAACTTTGTGATTTTGTTGTCTCCCTTGTGTAATTGGTGTTTGATGTCCCTGTGACTATCTCCAAGCATGGTGGGGTGGTCTCTTTTGAGTCCACATGGTTGGGAGGCATTGCCACTGCCATTGGGGACCAGTGAATAGGTTATTAGAGCACCAGATTGGAGATGTTCTCACTCTCTGTTACCCTATCTATTGTTGTACCTATTCTGTAATTGTATCATATTCAGGACTATGTTATTGTACTTGTATATCATACTCATGGCTATTCCATTGCATTGTATATTCTTTTATGTAATTGTACTCTCTTAAGAGATAAGATGTAATCATGCAAATTAATGAGAACAAATGAGATGTTTCCTTTTTGGTTTACGGATTCCAGTGTGGGTATCGGATCCATTTGTACTATGATGCTTTTGATTTCATGTTTATGATCTGGAATGGGTTATAGGAACATTTGGGTTGGTGTTTAAAATGAACATAGTTGTATTAATGTTTCTCTAGAGAGTGATTTAGTCCTCTCCTTTGGGTTGCACATTCAGCCATACTTAGCCATGAATGTTGTCGACATATCGAATTAACAACCGTATCTTGTGCATGTTATCTAATTATGCCAAAAACAAAAATTCTTGCCCTTTCTTGGCCCATACCCTTTGGGGTTTCAGGGCGGGATGTTACATCTAGTATCAGAGCCCATGTTCACACACTGGGAGCTCTGGAATATTTGAGCCTTCAATGTTTCATTGTGTTTGGTGTGTGTGGTGTGAGCTTGTTATATTGTTTTTTATAGTCTTGATTGCTTTCATGCCTTACCATGGCATTAGTGGGTTAATTTACAACCCCATTCTTAGAAATCACAAAGGAAATAGCCTCCTTGGCCTTACCTTACTCAATGGGACTTGAGTGTTGACCTTGGTTGAGATTCTCCCATGGTTAAGAGTGATCACCCTCCCATGTTATAAGATGAGGGTAGGAATGTTCTACCTTGTATTGTCATGGGTTGAAGGTTACTTGGGTTGCCTAATTAACCTTGTTTGGATAGACACTTCTTGTGTCTTCCTTTATGTTGCTAGTAAATGAAATGACCCTAATTGGTCATGAATTGCTCTTGTAATTCTTTCTTATATTATAGATGTAAAGGATGATAGGATGTAGTTGTTTGCAGATGTGGACAGATTAGTTTGATTTCTCCATGCTCTCTTGTAAGTGTTGGATGACTTCTGATTTTTCTTATCACCTCTTAATGTGCTTGGGTTTCTACCATTTATCATCCTTGATAACATATTGAAGTCATTGGAATACTAATGGTGCCTTAAACTTTCCCTTAATAGAATTTGCATGTTTGTATAATGATTATTGGATGGCATGTAATGTCTTGACTTGAGATGAAATATATCCTTCTCTCCTCTTCTTAATTGTCAATAGTTGACAAGATCTTAGAATAATGGAATATGGATTTAATTAGCATGTGAAAGGTTCAATAAGTAAAAGAATTAGTAAAGAATAATTCATGTTTGTTATGGTTATGCAATTGAAAGTGATTACATGTTTATGAGTAACTCCTTGCTTAATGAGTTTACATGAGAACGGTAATTGTTTGTGTATATATCTTGTTGATGGAAGTTGATCTTCTCAATTGCATTATGGATTTCAATGAGACTTTATGGATGAATGTTTGTATTTTAATGCAACTAAAAATACTTAATGTAGGGTAATAGAAATGTTTCATATCTTGCTTGATGAGCAATTGCATGCCTTGACATAGCCATGGTTACTTAAGATTATATGTATGGTTGTGAACATGAGGAATGGATTAGATTTCCTTAAACAAACCCATTTCATTATGATTATGAGCATCTGATATTTTTTTGTGAGATTGTTACTTATGTTTGTGCATTGATGTTAAAATGATAGTGATGATGCCATACATGTTAATGCACTATTGCGTTATGTTGAAAACATTGCTAGTGAATCTATGATGTTATGGGTAAATGAGTTGCCCTTGTGAAAAGAGAAAATTGGTATGGATGTTTGGGAGTACTTTTTTTTTGGGAGGGTAAAGTGTATATTTTGCATCATGTTGCATAGTCATGTGTGGGCTATGCTTATGCCTAGGTAAGAGAAATTGTGATTGTATTCCCCGTTATGTGAAAATCCATTGATGTATTCCTATTGAGTGTTGTGATTAACTGGTGCTTGAGATGTGTGCCCATGTGATGGGGATACTGTGTACCCATCCATAGAGGGTATGTTTGGATTATGTGTATGGGAGAAAACTATACCATCTATGTGTTTTCATGTTGTCACCCTATTGTCTGCCAACCCAAGGGTTGTTGATAGGTCAATATGTAGAGGATAGTAGCAGCAACAAAGTTCCTTGGGAGGGAATTGCATGGCATACATATAATGGCAATGCGAAATAACAACAATTGTTTCAACCTTCAGGGAAAGTACTCACTACTTCACCTTATTAATGGACCAGATACTTGGTTCATACAGTGTTAGCCTAATCTGTATAGTTATTGATGATGACATTAGTTTATGATATGAGCACCTGTCACAGCTATGATCTTACCCTGATGTGATTGTTTTAGATATGATGCCACCCCCATTGGTGTTTTGACATAGTGCTAGTGAGGATGTCGTGTCGTTGATGGTAGCGAGCCGAGCTTGAGGAAATGATGCCACATACCTAGATGCATGAAGGCATAGTATATATGTTGTGTTCCTACTTGTGCAGAGAGGAGTGGTTGCTCGCACAGAGTAGAGGGTTCGCTCAAGAGGGCCTCGATTCCAATCGGTTGGCATGTGAGTGGAACCTATCCATGTGCACCTCTAGCTCGGTGTGTTACCACATGTGCTTTCTCCGTGGGTACACACTATTCAGGATGTTCATATGAGTAGGACATTGCCATGTGGTATTTAGCCATTGCATGCTTTCTTCACTTAGCGTATACCATGAGCGGTCACACCGCATGAGGTATATGACCTGGGAGTTCCGCAACAATACCTTTCCATGTGTGGGTTGCATGAGTTGGCCGCACCCACATGAGGGACTATTGAGACAGTCACACTTGTTTCCCTCCTTCCTCATGTGGTGACTAGCAATAGTCACATAGTGTTGCGATGTGTATATTTCAAAAATTGTGAATCTTCCTTTCGATTATTGGTGACTTTTACTTTGCTTGTGTGGACCAGCACCTTAGTTATCTTGCTTGTATTAGTTTAGCCATAGATGATTTTCTTGGCATGTAACTCTTGTGGTTACATTTGATTTATTGTTGAAGATTATGCACATTTTTCTTACTTTATTGTTGGAATTGAGATTTACTCTTCCTTATTTATATTTTGGTGGCTAAACTCATTGACTTTTCTATTTTTGAATGTTGGTCTTGTGTTGTGATGTGATTCCTCATCAGGTATGGTGAGGTCCACTTGTTTGAGTGTATATGAGGAAGCAGACGTAGGGAAACCCTTAAGGATGGGGGTATGTGTGAGTTGTTCTAAGCTCTAATCCACTACCTTCCTATTGTTTGACTATCTCTTGGAGGCTAAAATCCTTACACAAATAAGAGATATTTCATTATGGCTTGTATGGAAGGGCTCACTAGGTGGGTCAATGCCATAAAGACACATGGTTATTGGATATGGATTTTGGACATGGTTATTGGTTATGAACTTTTGGATATGTTGGATATGGATGGTACTACGACATCCACATGAACCCCTAATGTAGCCTTGTGAAGTGAATGAGTATGTATGTATATGTGGATTGTACAATTGTCATGTATGTAGTTGCATATTAAATATAGAAGAGAAATTTTTTTGCATCATTATGCCTTGGAAAGTGACAAACTATTGCATTATATGTAAAGAGAGGTCATGCATGCTATGAAATCAGAGGTTGAAATTATGTATATGTGTGTATGTGTTCTCCATCTTATAGATAGCTGCATATAAAAGTTAGAGAAATTTTTTTGCATCATTATGCCTTGGAAAGTGACAAACTATTGCATTATATGTAAAGAGAGGTCATGCATGCTATGAAATCAGAGGTTGAAATTATGTATATGTGTGTATGTGTTCTCCATCTTATAGATAGCTGCATATAAAAGTTAGAGAATTGAAAATTTTATGTCTTGAAAGTGCATTTTACTACAATTTATGAGAAAATTGTGTGGTTTATGCTGATATATATGTGTAAATTGATGGTTGTTGCTTTTCCTTGATGGATTTTGATATTATTATGATGTTGACATGATTGGTTATCATGCTGGATTACATGCTTACTATTGCCTTGGCTATGATATATGTTATATGCACATGTGCTTTGACGTGTGATCGGAGTGATGAAGGTATTAGGTATCGACTCTGCCTAGACTCATAGGCTTGAGCGTACTCTTATTATCCTCGATGGTGGTTACTAGAGATAGTCATAGGCCCTATTCCCTACCCTAGCCATTGTACCTTGCTAGTGCAGTGTTCCCGTGTTGTTGTCTTATCATCTGGTTACCTAACAGTAATGTTTGGATTGCCCCTTATGGTCATGTGTAGTTGGCCAGTGTGGTGGTTGAGGCTTTACTTCTTGTTTTCTGTTGATTGTTTGATGTGGTTTCCTTGACATCATTCTTTATTTTGATTGGAGAAAATTGTTTTATGCTAATGTATATTTTGTAGGAAATGAGTGCCTTCCCTATTCCATAGCCATGTACTGGAACTGATTGCATGTAATTGTACATGTGATAACCTAATTTTTTTTTGTATTGAGTTTCATGGACTAGTGTGTGCTTTGGTTGCATCTTAGCGTTTGCAGGCTTCCAGGAGTAAGCCTAGTCCTAGGGGTGGGATGTAACGACCCTCTCTAATTGGCAGTGAGAGTATTGAGAGGCGTGGGAGATTTAACCGATTTGTGGGACCCAATGCTTAGTTAGCTACTCCCTTCTACATCAGCCGCTTCACACCATATCTAGCCACACCAAGGAGATTTTCTAATGTTTGTGGGCCATAGCATATGGAGAGAAGGTACATTAGACATTGAGGGGCGTTATATCTTTGGAGTTGGTGAGGTAGTTAATGGAATGAAAATATCTGAGAAAGTCAGATATCTTTTAAGTCTTCTCTTGCCATAGTTGATGGCCCTGGGAGAAGCGGGTGAGAGTGTTAAACGCAACAAAAATATATGCAAGTTAGTAGAGAGAATTTATGGAGTTTGGTGGGGAAGGAAAATCAATTTAAAAGAAGGCATCCTCTGCAATATTCAGGCTCCTGAACCCACTAAATAACTCCATGTTTAGAAGAAGAGAAGAAGTCGCCCAACAATTCGATGACTTTTCTTGTGCCTCATGGACGTGAATTAGTTTAAGTTGAAATCTAGAAAATCAGTTAAGTATATCAAAATGTCAAGATTTGAGGTGAGCTAAGGAAGAGTGCAAATAGAAAACAAAAGAATCGCCTACAAGGAAGTTGACCCACATAGAGAAAAAGGACAGAGTAGACTACGGGGGATTCTCTTGAAACTTTGGGAGCAGGCAAAGAAATCTACATCGATGAATATTGAGAGGGTTTTGAAAAGAAAGAAAGGTAGAGGAGGCAGGGGTGCTGAGGAGTGGCACGACTATGGAATTTGGTACTACACCTGCCATTACATCTTCATGTAAGTTTCTAAATCCCTCTCTACAAATCTCTTTTGTTCATAACCTGCAATCATTGCGTTCCTTGAGAGCATATTTCTTTGAGGCATATAGTGAAATAGCTATGTCTGGTCTATGCTTCCACAATTTGCATACTTGTCTATTAGCACACTTGCAACTTAAAACAACTAAAAAAAATTCATCTTCTATTATGCTTTGATGATCGTCCTTACCCTATTTTAAAAGCCTCCATTTGGCATAGGTAGGGAGGACGCAAGTAAAGGTTGTGGAGTCTGGATTTACACCCGCTAGTTGCATTTGCATAAAAGTTTCTAAAGCCTCTTTAAAAATTCTAGTTGCACATATCCTAGTATCATTGCATCCCTTGAGATAACAACTCTTTGAGGCATTCTGTCAAATAGTATTCGTGCCTCCACTTTTTGCATGCTTCCACTAGCGCAGTCGTAACTACAATATCTAATGAGATTCCACTATCCTTTATGCTTTGATGGGAGTCCATACCTTGTTCCCAACACACTATTATTGACTTATGAGATGCAGAATTTACAGTTTACAAGTAGTCCTTTTCCAAGCATTGCTTAATGATGCAAGATTATAGCATCTTACATGGGAATGGGTCTTATGCACTAGAGAATTTACTTTTCGGGATTGTGGCATCTTATATGGAATGGGCTAACCCTTGCATTTTGGTAACTTTTACTATTAATGCTTAAGAAATATTTTCATTTCATAAAATAAGAAATTGAAGTTTGATGAACTTTATTTAGAAGACGTGGCAATTTTCTTTGGCAGCCCAATAAATTTATTATGAATGTGTACACATACAACTATAGCGAGAGAAGGGGTCAACATGCATTATTACTATGAGTATATTTTCTAGGGAGGATGATTAAGATATATCTTTAGTGTATGATCTAAACCAAAATGTCCACATGGCCTAAGACAGTTTTCATGTTGTGCTTGAATGCTAAAATCCTCTAAGTTGTTAGCCACTGAATTTGTTTGATGAATGATATAATTTTAGGTGATGGCTTCAAAGAGTGGTAGGAGATAAAAAAGGTTATGCCTATTAAGACATGTGATCTCCTATTCCTAAGGGTGGGGTGTAAATAAATGATATTATTAAGGCTTTAAAAACTAGACACGGGTTTTCTTTAACCTTAAAAGCGTGTTATACTTATTCTAGTGCAAGAAACACATCCACACATTCACCTCACATTTTTTTGCATCCCACAGAACCCTAATGATTATTGTGGAAAGTTTATAATAGTGGAAGATTATTCTAAAACAAGAAACTATATTAGGCATTTTACTTTGTCTTAAGGTTATTCCGTATGTTAAAACATCTAGAACTCTACTGTAGTGCTTTGCCTATTGTCTTCTATTCAGATCTTTTTTTTTTCTATGATAAGTTATCTCGACTTTAGAGATTGGTTACTCATGATTTCTGGCTATCGAGAGGAACAAAAATCTCTCTCTTGTCCTGTATAACCAAATGTCGAGGTTGTGTTATGGTTGGGGTTAAATCCATGGTTTGTAGTGTCTTGTATTACTTCCACTTTTGTGCATATGTAACTCAATACTGCACGTCCTTTGCGAATCATTTGGACATGGCTTGAAATGGGTTTTGTGTCTTGATAAATTATCTTCCTCCCATCACTACTGTGTAATGCCCGAGTGTGGGTCTTCAAGTGCTTGCTTGATTCATAGGTATGCATGTTGTGCTTGTTGGTTATGGGTGTAGATGATATGGTGAGCTTGGAAGTGGCTCCCAATGTGGCATTGAGCATGAGTGCTCACTTGTTTAGCCCATTGGAGGTAACTCGAACCATGTGTTGAGGAAAGACATGTGAATTTGAGATGACTACGACAGTTTATCTACTTCCTTATTACTGCCCTATCCTACCACCCCTTCATATTTGAGTAGTACCTTTGTTGGCATGATTACCATGTGCTTATGCATTGCTCCTTGTGATCTTTGTGATTTTGTTGTCTCCCTTGTGTAATTGGTGTTTGATGGCTTTGTGACTTTCTCCGAGCATGGTGGGGTGGTCTCTTTTGAGTCCACATGGTTGGGAGGCGTTGCCACCACCATTGGGGACCGGTGAAGAGGTTATTAGAACACCAGATTGGAGATGTTCTCACTCTCCATTACCCTATCTGTTGTTGTACATATTCTGTCATTGTATTATATTCAGGACTATGTTATTGTACATGTATATCATACTCATGGCTATGCCATTACACTGTATATTCTTTTATATAATTCTGCTCTCTTAAGAGAGAAGATGTAATCATGCAAATTAATGAGAACAAATGAGATGTTTCCTTTTTGGTTTACGGATTCTAGTGTAGGTATCGGATCCGCTTGTACTATGATGCTTTTGGTTTCATGTTTATGATATGTAATGGGTTATAGGAACATTTAGGTTGGTGTTTAAAATAAACGTAGTTGTATTAATGTTTCTCTGGAGAGTGATTTAGTCCTCTCCTTTGGTTTGTACATTCAGCCATACTTGGCCATGAATGTTTTCGACATATCAAATTGGCAACCATATCTTGTGCATATTATCTGATGCAGGGACTTCTGAAGGTCATAACTTTTGACTCGGATGTGGGTTTTCTACGAGATTTTACAAGTGGATATGTTATGAGGTAGCAAGTGGTTTGGACCCTGCCTTGGCACTTTTTAGAGGCTTGAAACTTTTATCTTGGCCCTCAAAATGACAATTTAGTGTTTTTTTTCTAGATTTTTAAAAAATTGATTTTGTAATAACTCGAAACTCATGTTTCAAATTTAGAATATTAGTTAGCCTTTCATCCTACCTTAGTTTTAGGAAGCTTTTGGGAAAAAACTAGATTCTCAAGATATGATTGTAAAATTACCTAAAATGATAAAATCTGACAATTGTCGAAATCTGCCAAAAAAGGTAATTTTTTTATTTTTTTGTTTTCTTGGATATAAGAGAGTTTTCTCTTATTATAGAAGCAGAGTTGATGAATAGAAGTTTTTTTATGTTTTAGCTTTCAAATCTTTAACTTTCACATGATTAATGACACAATTCTATTGAGTGTATGTTGTTGGCTACATCATTATCTAATTATGTCAAAAAAAAACTGTTGCCCTCTCTTGGCCCATACCCTTCGGGGTTGCAGGGCGGGATGTTACATCACTCATCAATCTAACAGTCCATCTTGTCAACGTGCGGTGAGATGGAGTTGGTGAGGTGTGTGGGAGACTATTTCAAAGGTTGTGGCTTAGTCTGGCTGATAAAGCTAAGGTGTTGGGTGGAGATTGACATTGTTTTATCCTCTCTAGCAGTGATGGTCACCCTGATTAGGTTGGTCTGCAACAAAAAGTAGATGTTCATTTTTGGGCAAATAACACATAAGCAGATGAAGCAGGTATCCAAGCCAAAGAGCGCAATTGTTTTATTCACTATTGAATGGGTTCTTGGGGAGGAATATATGGTGAATTTGAATAGATATAGGGTAAATTCATACTTGACATCAATGTTTTTAGTAGTTCTATTGGATGTGAATGAGAATAAGCTGGTGATTCAGATGTTGATGGAGTCTTTTGTGGCTTTTGAATTTCGTGGGGGTTGGAAGGAGGTTTTGGGAATTACTCGTTATGGTCTCAGAATCCCACTCCCAGAGGAATTTGATAGGGCAAACGTAGTAGGGGATGCTGTCACTTGGCGGCCTTTTATGGTGGAAGTTGGTGTGGAAAGAATTGCTAGACGCAGACGAGCAGCATAAGGCATAACCTTCCTTAAGAAGTTGGTGGGGCTCGATGTCAAGGACGACTGGACGTAGGAGATATTGGAGATGTATAACATAGTAGATAGTAATGCTTGAGGGCGGGATTTATATGTGTTGGTAGTTAGTTTTTATAGATGGATAGATATAGTTTATCATATATATTTGCAAGAAATGTAAATAGATATGTATGTGTTATGTCATAAAATATCCCCCTAGGACTTTTTACCTCCTAGTTTAGCTCCTAGGTCCCCTTAGTTTAATAATGCATTTGTAAGACTTATCCCAGAGCAAATTCCCCTCGAACCCATGACAAATGGGGCTTAGGAGTCCCCTTTAATGATAACCATGACTCAAAACAAATAAATAAAATCTCTATCTTTTTAAGCATCGTATACCTTGGAACTTGGGTTGGATTGGAGGATTCATTCAAATCTCTATCTTAATGATTTCTAACTTGCCAAAAATCTGGCATGTGAGAGTTCTTCCTGCTGTTTTTTTTTTAATGCTCCAAATGTCAAAGATTACAATTGGAACTTTTAAATATTTTGAAAAGAAATAAAGAAAATCTATCTATTTTTTAAACATGTTATACCTTAGAATTTGGGTCTGATTGGAGGATTCATTCAAATCTCTATCATCATTTATGCAAGGGCTTTTAATAGAACCTTCATTTTGTTGTTCGGCATTTCTAACGGAGCGCTCCCTCCCTGCATATCAATAAAGATTTTTATCTTAAATCATAACCTATTCTAAAGTATATATAGAGCACTAAACCTCTAAAAAACTAGAGTTTTGGTTTTTTTGGTTTGCATAGTCTAAACTCTAAACTCATCGCATATGCACAAGCAACACATTTAGTTCAAATAGTCCATTCGTTTGAACAAGCATGACAGTTTCGATCATTTGCACCTGCGGACAAAGGGATTTCATATCCGATTTGCATAAGACTAAAATGTCGACTTAATTTTGTTTCAATAAATTTCTTTTGTTCTGCTATATCAAAAATTTAACCACACATATCTTAACAGCATTATGTAACTTTAACAAAAATATTATCGTTTAAATTATTATAAATAATAGGTAAACTTAAAACATTAGAATTAAATGGAGTCGGGCATATGTTGTCTTTTTTTAATTATTTTTTTTAATGTAATTAACTAGAGGGCATATAATATTCATTTCTTACATTTTTTAATTCAGGTTAATTATTTCAGTTTGTATGCATTTCATTGGATCAACCTAGATTATTCATAATGTGAGAGTTCATTTTCCTAAATCCAGATAGAATTGGCACTCATAATTCATAACAAATAGAGGATGTAAAATTTGATTAATGCAAGAATTTTTGCAATAACTTCCACTCATAATATGTATGTTATGTGAATATTTACTTATTAATTGCTTATAAACACAAACATTTATATACATACATATATGCATGTATGTGTATAAATGTCTATATATATACATACATATATTATATGTATATATATATATATATATATATATATATATATATATATATATATATATATATATATATATATATATATATATATATATATATATATATATATATATATATATATATATATATATATATATATATACACACACACACTTTAGATACATGATTATATAGTTTAGAGATATTTATCAAATATTTGTAAGTCCATATGTTAATATTGATATCTTAAATATATTCATCTAAACCATATAGAGATATAATAGTCTTGAAGTGACTATCTATATAAGTTCCTCACAATGATATTCTCAACAATACTAGACAATAGGAATGGTGATGACATAAATAGTTATTAATGAAGAGAGAAAATACTTGACTTTATCACCAAAGATGAATGTGAATTGATGTAAATGGTGAAGTTGAAGTACCTCAAAATCTATAGAAACTCTAGATAGTTGTGTATGTGGATCAAAATCTAGAAGTGGGATTGTATGCACATAAGCATATGGATGAGCAATAAGCATAGAGCTATGTGCAAGAAAGGATAAGTATACAGACCCAACTATACACAAAAATACAACATTTATAACTAGATATAGATACATTATGGCATTGCCCCAAACTGAAAATAAAATTTAATAAAAATTACATTGAAAGTACATTTTTCACCATTTAACTAATTGATTTTTTATTAATAGCAATACCCTTCTTAATGAGTGAGTAATAACACTTTTTGAAATACCTTGTTAATGGGGCTAGAGGTGTTGACACCCTTAGGAAAAGAAGGGAGACTAGGAAAAAAAAGGATGGGTCAAGCTAAACTTCGATGGAGCTTCGAAGGGCAAAGCTACAAAGTTTGGTGCAAGTTGTTTGGTTCAATATTGGAAGGGAGAGATCATTGGCAAGGCACCAAATAAGTTAGTGCATGGGTCTAATAATGAAGCTGAGCTTTAGGCTCTCATCTTAGGACTCAACTTATGTCTTTAGATCAATGTATCAAGGGTGGAAATCGAAGGTGACTCCTTGATTGTTATCAATGCTATTAGGAAATTGGCGATTTCAAATTGGGAACTTAATATTTAATTGAGGGAGGCCTTACATTTGATAGACGGATTTGGTAGTGTGGTTGCCAACCACATGTATAGGGAAGGCAATGGTGAGACTGACGTGCTAGCTAATTTAGATATTAATTCACAACATGCTTTGGTTTGGAAAGTGAAGTCTAATGATTTCACTCGCTCATCAATCTGATAGTCCTTCTTGTCACTGTGGTGCGATGGAGTTGGCGAGGCGTGTGGGAGACTATTTCATTAGTTGTGACTTGGTTTGGGTGGTAAAGCTAAGGTGTTGGGTGGAGATTGACATTGTTTTATCCTCTATGGAAGTGGTGGTCAGCCTGATTAGGTTGGTCTGGAACAAAAAGCAATTGTCCTTTTTTGGGCAAATAACAGACAAGCAGATGAAGCAGGTATTCAAGCTGAAGAGTGGCAATTTTTTATTTTCTATTGAATGGGTTCTTGGGGAGGAATATATGGTGAACTTGAACATATATAGGGTAAATTTAGAATTGGGATCAATGCTTTTAGTAGTTCTGTTGGACGCGAATGAGAATAAACCGGTGATTCAGACATTGATGGAGTCTTTTGTGGAGGTTGAATTATGTGGGGGTTTGAAGGAGGTTTTGGGAATTGCTCATTATGGTCTTAGCATCCCACTCAAAGAGGAATTTCATACAGTAAACACCACAGGGGATGTAGTCACTTGGTGACCTTTTATGGTGGAAGCTAGTGTGGAAAGGATTGCTAGATGCAAATGATGAGCAACATGAGGCATAGCCTTCCTTAAGAAGCTGGTGAGGCTCGATGTTGAGGATGACTGGATGTGGGAGATATTGGAGACGTACTACGTAGTAGATAGTAATGCTTAAGGACGGGCTCTATATGTGTTGGTAGTTAGTTTTTATAGATGGATAGATATAGTTTATTATATATTTGCAAGAAATGTAAATAGATATGTATGTGTTATGTCGTAAAATGTCCCCCTAGGACTTTTTGGCTCCTACTTTACCTCCTAGGTCCTCTTAGTTTAATAATGCATGTGTAAAACTTGTCCCAGAGCAAATTCCCCTGAAACCCATGAAAAATCTATCTTAGGGGTCAACTTTAATGATAATCATGACTTAAAATAGCCCTCTCAACTTGGGCACTCATGCCCTAGTCCAGACCTATTTTGTTAGGACTTAAATTTAAATGTGTTGGTTTATGACCATTAAAAGGTTTCCCTTTGTCAACCTTTTTAATTTGATTTATGAATGTTAGCAAGAATGCATATATAAACATGTTTAGGACTTCATTTTACTCCTAGTTGATTAAGGTGAAGTTATGATCATCAAGCAAAGAGAATTCAAGGCATTGATTGTGTTGCAAAGAAAAATTATGTTGTGTTTGTATCTTTTTGTTAGACATTTGGCTCCCTCAACTCATTTCCTCATGATTTCAAGCACTTCATCTTCATGAGGGTTTCACCTCTAAAATGATATCTATTTTATGTTTCAATCAATCTATCTTATCATTTTATTTTTCCTCTATCCACCAAGTACATCCACTCTATCTAACAATGGTGTTGGAAGGCTTGAATTCCATTTCGAGGCTTGACCGAGACAAGCTCTTAAACACCACAACCCCCAACCACTCTCTTATGAATGCAAGTTACAGGTGTAGGATCTTGCGGAGAGGAGTTGTAGGAGATCATAGTAGAAGATAAAGATTTAGGATCTAAAGAAAAGAGCAGAGAATATTCCTTTCTAGACTAGGGCACCCACTCCAGTGTCCTCCATTTTGTCTTTTCTAGAAACTTTGAAGCAGGTTGCAGTCTGATACAGATGATTATTCTAGATCTGTAGAAAAGTTGTCCTATTAGACTCGGGCACCCGCTCCCTTGTCTCTAAAGTTTTTTCTTTCCAAAATCTGAATCCTAGTATGTTTCCAATCTATATTTAGTGCCTTCTTGTGCGATCATTTGTCATGTTTTGTTCGTCTATTTTCAGAATCATATAATTAGGGTTTAAGACTTAATCAGATTAGAGTTTAACAAATTCATCAATATATTCTAACTTTCCTTATCATCTCAAAGTGACACCAAACCTATAGATAAGTGCTCTTGTAACATAAGTGACTTAACTTGATTTATGTCCTTGAATGGTATATGTGAAAGTAGGGTTTGATTAAATCTATCTAAACAACACTTAAACTCATCATTCTCACCTTTTCTTATATAACATTTTGGTGAACCTATTTTTTTTACTGAACTTACATCTTGCTAAGTGTTATAATTAATTTTTCATTCATTCATATCATATTCATCATCAGACATTGAAAAATCTTGCATAAATTTAAATAATTTGAAACGAAAAAATAGGCACCTTAGCCTTGCATTAAGGCATAGTTTGCACTATTTTCCTTGCATATTATTGAAAATATTTAATTTTATAATATTTACATCAGATCTGAGATAAACTACAGCATTTCATCTTTTCATGATCATTTACCTTGCATTTGCATATCTCATTTGCTAGGGTTTTACTTGAAATTTTGCATTTTTTTCATATAACCTAGTAATTTCAAAAGCTAGGGTTTGTAATTAAATCTTGTTTCAGATTTTATTACTCATGTTTAAACACTCTTTCAAATATAATTTGAGATTGTAGTGTTTCATCATTGTGTGTTATTGCATTTAGTTTTCAAATTTTACATTTACACATTGTGTATTTCAACTAAAATAAACACATTCATCCATTTCCCCTTAATTTAGATGGTGCATTGAGCATTGTAGGATCTTAGCATTCTTTTTGCATCAGATCTAACATCTTTTGTGCATTTACATAAAAAAAAAGTGGAAACATTTGAGCATTTTAGGATCATAAACAAGCATAGATTTGTGTTATTTCATTGCATTTGTCATAAATATCTTTCATTTTAGATCTTGCATCCATTTTCAATCATATATTCATCTATCATTTGAAAATTGTGCATTGTTCAATGCTTTAGATTGAAAATTAGCATATTTTTAATTACACAGTGTGTATTTCAACACTAGGTGTTTACACACCTTATTCACATCCTTTTTCAAAAACACTCATCTTGCCTTGTTGTGTAGTACTTTTTCCTCTACTCACTTTGTTTATTGTGAACTCTGTGTGTTTTTAATAACTTGTTTTCCTCACACAAGCGTGTTAGTGCGAAATAGTCTCACATCTATGGCCTCTCACCATAAAAATAATGCTATGGTCTTTCCCAGACTTTATAGGAAAAGGAAGACCCCTGAACGAGAAATAACATTTACACCAAAAGATAGAACATTTGGAGACATTGAAGGTCCCCTTTACATTATTGTTAACATAATGGAGACTCTTATAAGAGGAGCCCTTGTTGATCCAAAATGCATGACTAAAATCACTACAGAAGAGTTCCTTTATTCACATAAATTGATACAAGAAACTTCTAAGCCCATAGCCATGATGATAAAAACACATAATGGAGCTTTCCTCCTGGCCATAGGGAAGATCACATTAATGATTTGAGTGCTAGATAAAGCTTTAGAACAATCATTTGATATCATCCCTACATCTAACTTCTTCCGTATAAAACTAGGCCATCCATGGCTCAAGGCTATGAAAGTTGTCCCTTCAACCCTTCACCAATGCTTAAAATTTTCTCACCATGGGTCTATACGTACTGTTAACCATAGTTGATGGAAAACTATGGTTATGCAAAAAAAATTCATTCTTGATTACCTTTGGCTGAAACCTACTGAAGAGCTCGAACCATGGCGAGATCAAACTTTCTTGGGATATCGATGTTACAAAGCACAATTACTATCAAAATTAGTCAGACCCCCTATTCAACAAACAACAAATAAATAGAAACCTACATTACAAGAGCCCCCTAGACTGTGAGGTAAAGGGATATTTGCTAAGGTTCCTCCTCCATCATCTTTACAAGGATCGGGAGATACCCATGGAAAATAAATCAACACATCATTAAGAGATAATCACATGTCTGCTTCTTCTTTTGAGATGCTAAAAAATATGGAAAATCATGAGAATCCTCTTGACAACATCACTAATAAAACACAAAGGAATAGACTAGCCAAAGAAAGAAGGAAGAAAAGACAAGCCTTGGCTCAAAATACACCATGACAAAAAGAGAACATTTCACCATCTAACATTGAATCAAACAAAGAAGAGCTTAAGGATGAAGAGTTAAATGATGATAATTTAAGTCAAGAAATTGTACCTTATGTACCCATTTCTTCGTGCATTCGAGATTGGGAGGAAGATGATTTGCTTGATGATAGCCACTAGCTCGGTTGTGTACACAGGTAAGTATTTCTAACCTTGTTGGTCACATTTGTTGTACAATACCTTTTCTCTCTTACGTGACCTCCACTTATGTGTTGCATTTCCCTATGTTGTGCCATGTGTTGTTTAGGTCTCCTTGGATGACCCTTGATACTATTGTAAGGTCAAGGATATCGGGAGACCACCTCTGTTGTGACCATTCTTCTATTTGTTTCATCATTCTTCTAGCTTGTCTCTCCTCTATTTTATTGTTGTGTGTCATTCCTTAGGGACATAGCATTGCAGAGGGTGTTTTAGGGGTATCCTCCTACGTGGTGTTCCTAAGGCACTCATTCTCCTCTCTCATTTTTATTATTTACCTTCTTCAGTGACACTACCTAGTTGGCTGATGACAAAAACAAATAAATATTGATCCAGACCACGCGTCCCTTCAGTGAGTAAGCAAAAATGAACCTAGTCCATATATTAAGATAGGTTTGATCTATATATCTGATGCTTGACTAGTAGAATCACTCCATGTGATGTATCATCTTATGGCCTTTCTTGTGATTAACATTTTACAATCCACTCAATCTGCTTGTACAATTTGAATGGTATCTCACCACGTTGTTACACTCGATTTTGATGTACCTACAGTATAGCCCAATGGTTATACTCAGCTTCAAACCTATGAGTATAGCCTTAGTTATTGACGTGATTATTTTCATGCATAGCTTTGATGATTTTATCTTGTTGTTTATCCTATCATATCTTATCAATGTGTTTGTGGGAACATTCGATGATTGTAAGCACATGTGACCTTGGGGGCATGGGCTTTGTGAGAGCTCTTGTTCCCTCGCGTGTTTTCTCTCTACCTTATTGTGATTGATATTGGTAAGAGACATCAACCACCTTAAGGTGGGGGCATATATAATGGTATCTATCTAATGATTTTGGCACTAATGAAGCATGTTTGTAAGCCCTCTCTGTGAGGCGGGATGTTGTATCTCTTGAGCTGGTGCACATCCTTATTCAAATTGCAATAAAAAAGCCCTCTCCACGAGGCATAATAATGTATCTCTTGAGCTAGTGTGTATCCTTTTATACAAAGCCCTTCTATGGAAGGTGAGGTGGTGCATCTCTTGAGCTAGTGGACATCCTTTTATACAAAGTCCTCATCAAGAGGTGGGGTTGGATCTTGAGCTATCCTCCCTTAAGCATGTCTTTGGTGGTTATTGTAACATAAGCTCAACCATCAGGTGTGTTTGCAGTGTGTTTTAGATGGTGGTACATAGACTTAAGATCCTTCCATTGATCGCGTTTACTGTGTATAAGACATATAGTATGTCTATGACATGCTATACAACGCTTGTGTATTCCATGTGTCTTCCTTGCATGTTTGATGTGTCTTCTCCTTGTGTGGTATCAAGGGCATAGCGACGAGCTCCCCCACACTCAAGTTTTGTTTGGCATGTTTTCCCCCTAGTGTAGTATCACGGGCATAGTGATGATCTCCTCTACATTTTGGGTTTTGTATTGCATTTTTTTGGCAGTTTCAAGGGTGTAGAGATGAGCTCCCCCGCCTGTTAGGATTTTCTTTCATATATAAAAATGTTATATCAATGTATTTATCATGTTTTGTGTGACTACTCTCATGTCTTTACTGTGTTTTGTGTGCTTCCTACTATCTTCATTGTGTCTTGCGCATCTTCAATGTGTCTTCTAGTGCTTACCTAAGACTGGGGGCTAGAAATAGTTCCTCAATCTAAGTTGTGTATGTGTTAGCTTCATGTGCTTGGCATGTTTGATGTGTTTTGACTGTACTTTAAGGCATGTATGGGTCATAAGATCATACATATATTAAAATGGGGGCTAAATGTTATGTCATAAAAAGTCCCCCTAGGAATTTTTACCTCCTTGTTTAGCTCCTAGGTCCCCTTAGTTTAATTATGCATGTGTAAAACATGTCCTGGAGAAAATTCCCCTAAAACCCATGACAAATGGCACTTAGGGGTCCACTTTAATGATAATCATGACTCAAAATAGCCCTTTGGTCTTGGGTGCCCACACGGTACTAGTTCAGACCTATTTTGCTGGGACCTAAATTAAAATGTGTCAGTTTATGACCGTTAAAAGGTTTCCCTTTGTTGGCCTTTTCAATTTGAATTATGAATGTTAGTGGGAATGCATACATAAACATGTTTAGGACTTCATTTTACTCCTAGTTGATTAAGGTGAACTTATGATCATCAAGCAAGGAGCATTCAAGGCATTCATTGTGTTGCAGAGTAGAATTGTGTTATGTTTGTTGTAGATTTGGCTCCATCAACTCATCTCCTCATGATTTGAAGGCACTTCATCTCTGTGAGGGTTTCACCTCTAAGGTGATATGTATTTTATGTTTCAATCAATCTATCTTATCATTTGATTTTGCCTCTATCCACCAAGAACACACAATCTATCTAATAATAGTGTTCAAAGGCTTGAATGCCATTACGGGGCTTGACTGAGGCAAGCTCCTAAACACCACAACTCCCAACCCATCTCTTGTGATTGTAGGTTACAGGTGCAAGATCTTGCAGAGAGGAGTTGTAGTAGATCAGAGAAGAAGATAAAGATTTAGGATCTAAAAAAAGAGTACAGAATATTCCTTTTTGGACTAGGGTCCCTCGCCAGTGTCCTTCATTTTGGCTTTTCTAGAAACTTCAAAGCAAGTTGCAGCCTGATACAGATGATTTTTCTAGATCCATAGAAAAGTTGCCCTATCAGACTCAGGCACCCTCCCCCTTGTCCCATTTTTTTTTGCTTTCTAGAATCCCAATCCTGGTATGTTTCTAATTTATATTTAGTGCCTTCCTGTGCAATCATTTGTTGTGTTTCGTTTGTCTGTATCTAGAATCATATAATTAAGGTTTAAGGCTTAATCAAATTAGGGTTTAACAAATTCATCAATATATATCAACTTTCCTTATCATCTCAAAGTGACACCAAACCTATAGCTAAGTCCTCTTGCAACAAAAGTAACTTAACTCAGTTTATGCCCTTAAATGGTATATGTAAAAGGAGGGTTTGATTGAATCTATCTAAACAACACTTAAACTCATCATTCCCACCATTTCTTATATAACAGTATGACTGCAATAGTCGTAGATAGGTGGTCAACAGGGATTTTTCTTTGGCCCTGTTAAACAGTTATGGTGGGGTTTTTTTTGTTGGTTCTCAAAACTTTGTTAATATTTTGGTTAATATTATTATAAAAGGGAGCAAACCCCGAATTTGTAAACTGATTAAAAAAAACCACTTTTTGAAATAAAAAGTCATTTTCTAATTCATTTAGCATTAAAAGAAATGATGATTAGGTGTGACATGTATAAGAAGGGTTAGGGAAATAGTTGGTGAAAATGAGAATGGAAAGCAATGCCATATGTACATGGAAATAGTGAAAGAAAAAAAAATTACCTTCCCATTCTTTTCTATAATCACATTGCCATTTAAAAATACATATAGTAATCTCTACATGCAATGTACTATTCAACTCCTAAATTTCTTGACGAACATCTAGAAGCTCTTCTTTGTCCTTTTTAGAGTGCCCCACTCTTTGAAACACATATTTCAAATATAATATATAGACATCTTAGACCTCATCTTATAGTAAAAATAACCATGTAAGGCCAAATAAATAAAAATGTTTTAACAAATATAATTGTAATAAAGTACAATTTCATTAAAATTTTAGAGTTCTAGGTAGCTACTTTTGTATCTTACTTTGCATTTTCCTCAAAATTGGAGAAGGCAAATAGACTGCGAATTGGAACCACTGTTGAAGGGGTAAACTACTTTTTATTTTAAATAAATCAGTCAAAAATGATGCCATTATAGCAAAGCTACTTATCTGTTAACCTGCCATATCTAATTATGCCAAGAGGTGTTCTACACTCACAACAAGGGTTGAAAGATTCAGATTCCTGTAACCAGTAAAAAAAATAATAAAAAATAAAAAAATTAGCAAATAAATAAAATAAAATTCAATGTATGTTGGTAGTGGATCATAATGAAACACCACAATAAATACACGACTAAACCTGACACCACTCTCAAAGATGCTTTTGTTATTTTAAACTAAAAGGTAAATATTCTAACTGAAAGTAATTTATAAATGCCAAGAATAAAAAATATATTTAATGGGAAATGAAACACCTGATTTATAAAAAAGTAAAATATAAAAAGAAAAAAAAATTGTAAGATATCTCTCAATGTACTATAGATATATTTTTTTAAATATAAATATACTAGTTTTAAATATCAAATTGTTCAATAGTATAAAATTAAAACATTTCCACATTGTTTTAGTTTGAGTGGAGAATCAGTAACTCCTAATTTGAAAGCAGTTCTTATTCCAATAAACATAAATCGTACTGCCTCTTACTAGGAACTCACTCAGTTTAAACCAATCCCTTTACCAGCCAAACCCTATCAATTTGAGCTTCCAAGTAAAACTAAAAATGACTTACCAGCTATAAAAATGTAAAAATATTTTTTTTTCAAAATTTCTTAACGACGTCACCAAATTCAATTGGAAAGCTTTGAGAATGGACTATTATAACCCCATGTCCCCATGCTGCTGCTTAAGTTAATTTTTTGCTTAAATTTAAGCAGTTTTAAGTAGTTGGAGTGGCCCCATGGAAATTTATAATTGTGGGAAAAACATAATATAGAATCTTTCCCTATTTTTGTGGAGCAGCTACTATTTAGGAATTGCAAATAAGCTGTGGGAAAAAAGGGGGGCTGAAAATAAGCAACCATTGCATAATGAAAAAAATGCCATGTGGCTGCATATATTTCCTTCCCCTTTATTTAATTTTCTTCTAGATTAACATAATTAAAATAATTTATTTTTTTCTTTTTATATAATAAAAAACTACAAATTAAGATAACTACTCATTTTAAGTAGAAAAATAAAATTTCATAAGGTCACTAGCTTCACAAATATCTCCTAAAAAAATTAAGTAGTGGATGATAGCCAAAATAAGCTAAGCAGCAACATGAGGACATTCCCTAAGGAAAACCTTACAAAATTTAATTCATAGAGAATAATTTATAAGATTTCCAATTGGTCAGAAACATTTTTTAAAAATCCAAGAAAGCATTAACAAGTAAATCGATCATTTACCTGCTCAATAAGTACCAGAAAGAGCTATAATATGTTTGCACTTGCCATACTCTTGGAAATGTGGAACAATTTAGTTATGAAGGAAAAGAGTTATTTACTAGTATGATCTAATTGTTAAGAAACTTGTATGGCTATTCAAGCCACAAATGCCAGTACACAAGGGCATAAATAAGAAAGCTTGGCTTTTCTTACCGCTTTCATTAAGAATAGGTTTGATAAAGTAGTATGTGAACCATAACTATTAAGTGAATTCAAATTAAGGTTAATAAGTGTTAAAATGTGAAGTCAGTTTTGCTTGTTCCAGTAGTGACAAGTAGTTTACAACAAGTACTTAGTTAGTGCTTCAGCTACCCATCAAGTGGGTCATAGATTTTTTTGGCCATGTGCCACTTGTACACCATGCAAAGCCACTCGCACTTTTATGTATGAAAATCTATCTTTATATTTGATTTATTTTTTGCATTAGCTTTTTTGTGATTACTTAAGTTAGTCGAGCTTGAATGTTAATGTATGACGAAAAAGTTTTTGTAACTGCAAATTTCCTTTTGAAATTAAAATTGAGAGATCTTTGCTCGTGGTTTTTTTCCTGATACATTACCAAGTTTTCCATGTAAATCTGTGTTATCTATTTTATGCTTTTTATTGGTAATTCAGTGTTATTTCAATTCTGAACTGCTTATTTTTCTAATAGTAAACACCTATAACATAATTTATACATCATAGAAGAAATTTCTGCCATTGTCAAATTAACTTACCAAAACAATTGTGGAGGATGACTAAGACAGAAAATTGGATAATGAATTGAAAGCAACGAGCTCAGCAATAATCTCTATAAAAAGGGGTTATTCTTAAAAACTGATGGAAACCATTTATAATTTTTATCAAAAATAAATGTTTATAAGTTATCTTTAAGAAAAAATATTTCCATTGTCTACACCTTCCTCCAAACTGATTCGACCAATTTTATCAATTTTAAAGCCTCCTAGAGCCTTTTCCTTGCGACTGAGCTTCGCACTCTCCTGCAACAAAAATCTATAAGTCTTGTAAACTATTGTCTAAAAATGCAAATAATAAAGAAAATTTAGACAGAGAAAATCATGGAAAATAGATTGAGTTATACTGTATTCTCTTTTTCTCAAGATATAACATGATCAATACCCTCGATTAATTTGGCAAGGTAGGTATCTGACCAATCTGTGTTAGATTTGAGTATAGTATCAAGGTGTTCAAAGATTTTAATGTTGAATGGACTCTCCTCAGGTACACAGATTTCAAAGGTGGATGGACCCACTTCACGTGCCAGCTATTTAGGAGAATCACTAACAAGAGTCGACCCTGCGACCTGGCCTTTCAAACTATTCCTCCTTTTTTAACTTGTGTGCTTCATCTATTTATGTAGTATATATCCCTATTGTGTATATATTTTGATGCCAAATTTTTGTTTTTTGATTGTTCTGAGTTTAGGGTTTCATTAAATATATTGTATGTTTGATATTTGCATTGAATACATGAATTAAAGAACATATAACAAAAACCTAGAAAAATTAGAAGAGATATGAGCAAACTAATGAAGATCCAGATTGTATTATAGCATAATATGAATTACAATGACATACCCAGATGTAAATCTTTAACTTCATATAGATGTTGACGGAGGACCAGCAATACAAGCCATGGAAGTATGATCAAATCTCCTAGAAAAGAAGTAATATTATTTTACAAATATAAGCAACCTACTACTCAACCCAAATTGCCTAGATTGCAAGAAGAATGAGACCTAAAGAAGAGTCTTCGTTGTTCTAGAAATCCCATGAACTGTACTAGCAAGTAAAGCCTAGATGCAACATTATTTCAACACCAAACTCATGGAAAATAACCTTAATTGATATTGTTTCAGTTTGAATAATATTGCAAGCATTAGGCGACCATGTCTAGATGAAGAAAAGCAGAAAAAACTTTATAAAATCCACCAATAATGCTTGCATAGGAGTATAGCCTGCTAAAGGACAGGTACGACTAGGAATGGTAGTTAATATCAGTCACAAACTGCCTCGAAAAACTATCAAATCTACTCTTCTAAAATTGTATTCTCCTTTGTACCTCAACCTCCAATGAATAAGATCATTTCTTGCTCAAATCACCACTAAAATGTACCATTCGAATGCCCAGCTGAAGCTCCTGATTGAAGCCTCCAATAATTGACCAAGTGGGTTTCTGTCCACAAAGCCAAAGATCAAATCCTATCTTGCAGAGGTTTTCATCACAGTAAGACAATACCAAACCCTAGAGCCAAGCTTCAAAAACCCTCACGGGAATATCTAAACAAGAGAGAAAAATCAATATCCAAGCATATCCCATATGAGAGCTCTTTTCCACTTTTATAACACCTCAAGGGGGGTGCTCACTTGTGAGAGGGAAAAATATCATTTTAAAACACTTTATTATTTCCTTAATATGGGCACCCAAGACATATAGAGACCTTTTTAAATATTTCCCTTTTCATAAGTTCCTTAACTTAATATTTATAAAGTCTTGTTAAATAATAAAATATGTCTTCGGACATTAAAATACCCATCTAGATGAAGTCAGAATCCTATGACCAATAGCTTGCCAAAAAGGTCTCAACAAGATGAAAACATTCTCACTCTAAAAATCTCGAAATGCCACAAAACCCAAACTTAATAAAAATAGTAAGTAATGGCCATAAGCAAAATGAGCCAACACAATGGGTGCCAACTGGATCCACAAACCTTCTGATATCACTGAGCTCAATGGAACGTCTGGGATAGCCAACAGCTAACTACCAAGTCACCAAAATAGCATCAAACTAACACTTATTAAAAATAGTAGTGTTCTCCAAGGACCAAAGAGAACAAACCTAGAAAAACCCAAAAAGATTGTCCCCATACAAGCACTTACTATAAATAGTAAGTATGGACAAGTTGTCTAAAATCTCTCTAGAAAGTGTCAACCAGCTCCACTAGATCACCCAAACACCTTGGTGACATCAAAATACTCCTTTGATTAGGTTGTCACCAACCCAAAAAGTTAGCTCTGACTATGCTGCAAGAGAACCTGAAAATGGGGACATTACAGTCCACCCTTCCCAAAGATTATTTACTTAAGTTGAATACCAAGATCTAAAACCAATCTAAAGAATGCCCAACAGCATCTCCACTACATCCATGTGGTAGAGATAAAACCATGCTCAATATCAATGTAGGTAGCTACCACAGTGTAGAACAATTTGCTAGACATAGGAACCCCTGAGTCCCAAAGCCAAAATGGAAGTTTGCAATACACAGCATCTGTTGACTTCAACTGTGCTACTCTGATGTAATCTTCACCATGTAGAGAGTGGTGAAGAAACACATCAAAATCCAACTGAATTGTCATAGCAAACCTGTCCCCACCTGGATCCCAACACATTAGAACCACACATCCATAAATCATGAAGAGGTAATTAAACCTTGAAGTGTCCAAACCACAACATCCCCTATCATCCCCTACAAAACTCCTATGGATGTGCTGACTATCCAACATGGGTACTGGAAGATATGAAACTGCTCCTCTCAAATCGAGGGAATGATATAACTCTCCTCCATCACCATTGTAAAAACTAAACATGCCATCATGCCTACTAACACTGCAACCTCTCTGAAGCCCTGTCTCCAATGGAAATTTTTGAGAAAAAGAAGTTGCAAACTCTAGCTGGTACATATCACCATGATGGTAATCTAATCTCTGACCCTGCAAGTAATCCTTTGAATGTATATGAGTCAGCCACCTGCAATCCCTAGTTCCATCTTCTGTAGATGGTAATCCTTCATCCCACAATGGATGGTATAAATCTTGAGCCAATCCACACTTACACATCATCAGGTCATCTATGTGTGGACTAAAGGAGAAATGATGAGCACTCCTCACTATGCAGTCAAAATAAAAAGCACCTGCCTGTGTCAATGGTTGACTGTCATAGTCATGGGGAACACACTCTTCATCACTCTCATCACTTGAATAAGATGATGGCTCCTATCTCTGATCCTGAATGGCTAATTGGGTAGATAAACTGCAAGTCCTCTCTGCATACCCAATAGAAAAGTCCTGATCTGAAAGCAATTGGAGGTATTTTGATTTAATCCACTCCATGACATGCTGGATAGTTCATAAATTAGATATAGAAGTGCTCACTACTACCCCTATCTAACTTTCTTCCAATTGTGTCATCCAAAAGAGAGCCTCCACAAACTTGTGGGTACTATCAATACGAGTTAAGGTTTGTACAACCTTATCCTTGGTTACCTTCAGTTGATCTCTCCATCCCTATGGCTCAATAAGTTGTTGATCAAAATCAGCTGTATGGGATGTAATCTCTGATTTGCTTCTAGAAGAGGGAAACAAATCATCATTAGAGTCGATCTCCCCACTGAATGATGCACTGCATATCTCTTGCAAAAATGATGAAGTAGTGCGGTGATATGTCACACAACTCATGGGGAAATCCACCAACTCTTTGCAAGAGCTATCAACAACCTACTCTGCCTCACTTGTCATGGGACTATCATCAGAGACCCTTGATACAACATTTGGTTCTCTGCTACTCTCAACCAAAACACCCATCCCATCTGTGTTACCTACACCTGCAACTGTAATGGATGTAGCCACATCCACAAAGTACTCCTGACTACTATCCATGGGTGTATTCTCATCACCAATAACTGTCATAGATATCAGAACTGTGACTGATGGAGATGAATATTGTTCTAGGCTCAACTCCATGGTAAGCTCATCTATCTGTAAGTTTGACTCTTAAGGGGTTGATTGAGTGCTCTTCAAAGAGTCTTTGGTGATCCCAAGCTCATAGGTGAGGTCATCAACCTCCTCTTATTTTCCCTTTAGAGCATCATAATAGATACCATCAAGCCTAAGAATATGATCTCTATCTGATAGTAGTTGTAGGTAATTATTCTTCATTATCCCAATTGCATCTCTAAGTGCCTGAAAGTCGGCAAGGGAAAGTCCACTATCAAGGTGCTCATATCTACCTGGAGTCTAACAACAGTGTGTCACCCACTATTGAACAACATCAAAGTGTTCTAAGGCTGAAGCAATCAAGCCTTCATTCACCTTCAATTGCCCTACCAAATGATTAGACCTCTCTGACAAATTGTCTCCACACAAATCTTCTGATTTGTAGTTTGCGCTATGGTACGAGGCTGAATCATCATCACTCACCGATTGGTAAGCATCCTCATGTGTGATATCAACTTCGTACACCTCCTCATCAAGTGTACCATTGTTATGAACTTCTATGGATGGCTTAAATGACCTGCTAGAGGCTGTTGATTTGCCAATATCAATGCACACTGCATCCTCCAAAGTAGATGCATGTTCAACCAAAGAGCTATCCTGGGACCCATCACCAACAAGTAACTTATCTGGTTTGTTCATATCTCCCAATGTCTGATTTACAAAATTAAACTAGTTGTGGAATCCACAACACCTACTGCATCAATGTCACCCGTAAATTGAGTGTCTACATTAGGTGACTCTACACATCCAACATTCTCAAGTGTAAAAGTGGTAACCTCATGATGATGCAAATTGATCATACTATTGTCACAAAAATCAAAACTATTATGGAATGTATTCTCCTTGCTTTCCTCGTGTTTGACATGTTAGTTGCCGTTGCACCAAAAGATCAACCTATTAATGCCCGATACAACCACTTGACTTAACAAGCATGGGAGGCGGTTAAGCCCTTGTCGTAAACCACCGCAGTACAGCGTTGAACAAGGAGACTAAGGGTCACACCTTGCAACAATCCCCCCCAGCACAAGCGTGGGGTTTAAACCCGTGACCTCAGCTCTGATACCAACTGTTAGTTGTCGTTGCACCAAAAGATCAACCTATTAATGCCCGATACAACCACTTGACTTAAAAAGAACGGGAGGTGGTTAAGCCCTTGTCGTAAACCACCATAGCACAGTGCTGAACAAGGAGACCAAGGGTCACACCTTGCAACATGACATTCATACCTTGTGTGCCAACATTAGAAGTCTCTTCTACAACATTTTCTTGAAGTGCCATAACATTTAAATCACAACTTCGCTGAAAAGAATGACTGTTATCATAAAAATTAGATTTGTTATCAGGGCTGATAACAACCTCTTGAGCACTAAAAGTAACTTCATTTGCCAAACCAACATCAATTTGTGAGTCCTTTTTGTCCATGCATTGGTGGATATGCTCCTTAAGTTTTTTGCAAGAGAAGCATAGGCCTTGTCTTCTCATTTGGTTCTTTCTCATTATAGGAATCCTTGTAACCTATAAACCATGAGCAATAGATTCATCTTCTATCAAATGATTTTTAATTTTCTCATTTCTATGCTTAACCATTGTCTTAGAAAACCAATGTGCTACAAGTGAAACATGTTGTTCTTTTCTCCAAATACTTAGCAAGTTAGATAATAACAACTTGGAGATTTCATCGTCTTAATGTAAAATTAGAGACAAGATATTTTGCATTGCTGCTTTAACATCATCCACATGATATTTTCTGATTTTATCTAAGAAACATTGAAACATTTGGAGAATTAAATCACCTCACTTTAGATCAATCAAGAAGACCCATGACTTGACCTAAGCCATGATTACTAACATCTTAGCAATCTTTTTAAAAGATAAGCTTTCAGTATCACCCAGCCCATGAAAACTTCCAATAATCAGCTGTAACATCTCCTTCATTAAATCATCATCATATGGTTCTTCAGGAGCTGGAAATCTCATGACTTCATTCATGCATGTGATAACTGACAATCTTACCTTCTTTTCTAGATGCCTCAACAACTCAGGCTTACACAGTGAAGTCTTTGAAGGAACCAAAGCCCTCTGCATTGACTTAGAAGGTGTCTAAGGGATTTTAGATAAATGTTTCTCAATTTATTCCAAAGTGCTAAGAAGTCTCTCATCTGTCCATGGCAAAAACTCCAGTTTCAATCCTACATCAAAAAGTCTTTCACAAAGATCACCCTTCATGAGAGATGTCATTATCTCACATTCACTATTCCAAACCTATCAACTGCCCAACTCTAAACATTCATGCAAGTGCTGATCAGTCACGTGCAAAGCTAAGTTGCTTGAAACTGACCTCATAGGATGGCAAGATCTTTAGCTCTGATGCCACTGTAGTATACACCCCTATTGTGTATATATTTTGATGCAAATTTTTTTTTCTGATTGTTCTGAATTTAGGGTTTCATTAAATATATTCTATGTTTTATATTTGCATTGAATACATGAAATAAAGAGCATAAAATGAAAACCTAGAAAAACTAGAAGAGATACAAGCAAACAAATGAAGACCCATATTGTATTATAGCATAAATGAATTACAATGACATACCCAGAAGGAAATCTTCAACTTCATACAGATGCTGATGGAGGACCAGCAATACAAGGCATGGAAATATGCTCAAATCTCCTAGAAAAGAAGTAATATTGTTTTACATATATAAGTAGCCTACTACTCAACCCAAATCACCCAAATTGCAAGAAGAATGAGACCCAAAGAAGAGGCTTCATTGTTCTAGAAATCCCATGAACTATACCAGCAAGTATGGCTTGGTTGTACCATTATTTCAACACCAAACTCATAGAAAATAACCTTAAATTTGATGTTGTTTCAGTCTAAATAATATTGCAGGCATTAGGCGACCATGTCTAGATGAGGAAAAGCCAAAAAAACATCATAAAATCCACCAATAATGCTCACACAGGAGTACGACCTGCTAAAGGATAGATACGACCAGCAATGGCAGTTAATATCAGTCACAATCTGCCCCAAAAAACTATCAAATCTTCTCTACCAAAACTATATTCTCTTTTTCATATCAACCTCCAATGAATAAGATCATTTCTTGCTCAAATTACCACTAAAATGTACCATTCGAATGCCCAGCTGAAGCTCTTGAATGAAGCCTCCAAGAATTGACCAAGTGGGTTTTCGTCAACAAAGCCAAAGATCAAATACTATCATGCAGAGGTTTTCATCTCAGCAAGACAATACCAAACCCTCGAGCCAAGCTCCAAAATCTCTCATGGGAATATCTCAACAAGAGAGAAAAATTAATGTCCAAGCATATCCGATATGAGAGCTCTTTTCCACTTTTATAACACCTCAAGGGGGCGTTCACTTTTGAGAGGGAAAAATATCATTTTAAAACATTTCATTATTTCCTTGAGATGGGCGCCCAAGACATATATGGACCTTTTTAAATATTTTCCTTTTCATAAGTGCCTTAACTTAATATTTATAAAGTCACGTTAAACAATAAAATATGTCTTTGGACTTTAAAATACCCATCCTAATGATGTTAGAATCCTATGACAAATAGCTCATCAGAAAGGTCTCGACGAGACGAAAACATTCTAACTCTGAAAATCCTGAAATGCCACCAAACCCAAACTTACTAAAAATAGTAACGACCATAAGCAAACTGAACCAACACAGTGGGTGCCAACTGGATCCACAAACCATATGATATCACTGAGCTCAATGCAATATCTAGGATAGCCAACAGTTGACTACCAAGTCACCAAAACAGTGCCAAATTGACACTTACTAAAAATAGAGTGTTCTCTGAGGACCAAAGAGAACAAACCCAGAAAAACCTAGAAAGATGATCGCCATGCAAGAACTTACTATAAATAGTAAGTACAGATAAGTTGTCTAAAATCTCTTTGAAAAGTGTCAACTAGCTCCACTGGATCACCTGAACACCTTGGTGACATCTAAATACTCCTCTAATTAGGCTGTCACAAACCCAAAAAGTCAGCTCCGACTGTGCTGCTAGAGTACCTGAAAATGGGGACATTACGGTTTAGGTAGGAGCTTCCTTGCTTTACATCTCACATGCTTCACTACAGCTTGGAGCTCCATCACTCTTTCTCTAGGATTCTTCATTTGCCATGTGCCTGTAGAGATATCCTTCAATTTATCTCATTCACAATAAAAAATGTTAAATAATTGTCTTATTTTTATTGGCTAAAATTGATCTTTGACTATTGAAGTGGATGATATTTAAGAATAGCCATGTACTCCAAGCTCTCTGGATCCACTCTGCACCATTTGCGTTTGGAATTTTAGCATTCACTAAAGTTTATGCAATTCCCAAAGAGTCTTTTATTTTATTTCGATGGCTATAAGCCTATAACTCACGGCTATTGGTAAACATCATCCACTTCAAGTAGTTTTACACCTCATCTACAACAAAAAGTCATAACTATTTGTATTATTTTTATTGGTCAAAATTGACCTTTCAGTGTTGAAGTGGATGATGTTTGAGTAAATTGCATCCTTTGCACTTAAAAATCCAAATAAAAAGTTAAACTTTATTCTAGACTCTTTATACACTATTATACATATTTACTATATTTGGTATATCATATTCTTTATACGCTAGACTTTATTTATATAATGTATACATTAGACATTTTATTTTTATTATTTTTTAAATACATATTTTGTAACTCCATCTTTGCATGTGTTGTCAGTTTGTTGATTTTATTTATATTCAAGTTAATTTTACAACTTACCGGTTGTTTTAAGGGCTTCCTTGACCCTCTCCTGATGCTTCAAAAGACATCAAAGGAAATAAAACAAATAGATGGAAGAATATGTCATTGATTCATACAAATGGACTGGCAGTGAGGAGCATTGTCAAAAGGTGGCCATTATAATGGGAGGTGTAGAATGCATGAAAGATCTATGTACATTCACATGAGATAAAGCCATCCCATGGTAAATGGGAAGTATTAAATAGAGGTTCCTCCATTCATTTAGAGCCGCTTGGTCCAATAAGAGAAGGCATTGATTAAATTGGCATAAAGTTTCAAACTTGTAAGGTGCTTAGTCATTCTAAAGCATTTGGAGTACATGTATACTGCCTATACAATATTTTTGATAGGAAACTTGTGCTATTGCAACAATTCTAAAAGGGAGGTATTATTGATAGAAATGAAAATAGAATTTTTTTCTAGTTTACTATGTGATGTGATTTGGTTTTATATGGGTCTATTCTACACTCTTATTTATGTATAAGGGACTTCCCTATGTTGGTGAATACCATTTCAAGAGTGCAAAGTTGTCCAGCATTAAACCAATTCCAATGTTCTACATACTTTGAACACATTTTTCTAAAATCTTGCGTATTGAAAACATAACAAAAATTGCTGGTTTTTTTTTTCAAATTGTATAGAAAATTGTAACGAAGACTATCGTGACATCTATTTTTTTGTGTTCTAAAATTTATTTTTTATTTTTAATAGGATTTCAAAATTTCATGCTAATGCATTAGATTTAAACATTTTATCAAGGCATTCAAAGAGCACAACATGTATATTCAAACACAACCCTTCATCTGTCCAATACTTTTGCATTTAGTTAAGGGCTTCCTCATACCTCAGATAAAATGAAGAGTTGGATGAATGAAGTCATCGCTTCATACGAATGGAATGGTATTAAGGAGCATCTAGCTAAAAGGTGACCATTACAATGTAAAGTCTAGAACCCATGAGTAGCCACTATGTGCATTCATGTCAAACAAAGTGAGATTGTGGGAATTAGGAAGTATTAACTAGAGGTCACATTTTATTAATGAATTGTGAACATTCTAAGAGAGAAAATTGTTGGTTCTTTGAATAACAAATTTATAGCATAAACACACAAAAAATGTGTGCTTTAATGATTTGTCAAATCTCTTGATATGATGTACAATAAATGGAGGCAATTTATGAAATGTTTTATAAGCATGGGTCTTATATCAATTTACTCAAATAAACTTTACAATTTTGAATGGACAATAGTTTGATACAAAATATAACTTTAGTCAATTTATTTGTTGGGAGTTTCTAAGAAATGGATCCTTGTACAAGTCATCACATTACTACATGACAAAAACTTTGATTCCTTTTACAAAAGGTAAATAATCCCTTTATGTAGAAACTAACAAGACTTATCTCACTTGGTTTATTGACACCTATTAGATTGCCTTAAAATATTAAAGTCATGATTACTACTTAAAGTGCAAGTAAGGACTAAAATTTAGTAAGGGTGTAATTCAATTTGTTGCTAAGAATTGGATTTGAAGCATAAGAGGTTTTGCAAGATAAAATTGGATGCGATGGAGGGAAATCCTCCACCACCAACTTATCCTCCAAGCAAATTCTCAAATGAAAATAAGAACAATTACCCCTAAAAGGCAATGGCCTCTTTCAATATGAAGCACACTTGCATCTATAAGGCCATTGTCTCTTTTAGCATGATGCACACTTACATCTAAAAGGTCATTTCTAGCTCACTACACTTAACATTCCTTTCCAAATTTTTGAATGGGAAGAGATCAATTCATGGTCTCCTCCCAAACTTCTTACCCACTCATCCAAGAAGAAAACATATTAACATTCTAAGAGAGCAAATACTAGAGTTTCATGTATTGACAAATCATATTGGAAAGCCAAATCATTTAATGCTAGTGGTTTTGTAATCTTCCTAATGATCAAACAGGTTCCCTGAATTGTTAATTCTTGTTAAAATATACAATGTAAGTCCTGTGAATAATTTTTTGATAAGAAAGTGAATAAAAATCCTAGAGGAAATTTCTTAAACTTCTAGACTCATGCCATGGTCCCATACATCTTTGCTTAAATTTGAGTAGCATAGGTGGTCCCATGCAAATTTTAAATTATGTATGAAGGATAATTTAGAATATTTTCTTATTATAGTGGAACAACTATATTTTAGGGATTGAACATATATTGTGAAGAAAAGGGGGGTTGAAATTATTTAGCAACTGCATAATATGAAAAATATGTTAGTGGCTACATATATTTCCTTCCCTTTTTATTTTATTTTCCTCCAAATTTTATCTCCTAAATTTCCTTTATTAATAAATAGTTATTTATTAATAAATTATTTTTTGAATTTATGTAGTAAAAAAATTACAATTTAAGATAACAACTTAAAATAAGCAAAAGGAAATAATCTTGAAACTACTAACTCTACAAATGACTCCTTAAAAAATAAGTAATAATTGCTAGAGAAAATAAATAAATAGTTGCATGGGACCTACCCATAATTTACTTTACTTTGGTTGTTGGCAAGATTGAATGGCCTTCCTTTTATTTTAATTTCCCTATATAGTTCAAGCTAACTAACTATTTATTCTTGTTTATGTTCATGAGTTTTAGAATTTCCCCTTACAAAAGTAAGTCCTTTAAGTTTTGCTTCGAGATTGGTTTTAATTTAATTTTAGTAAAGTCTAAAGTCGATTATTGTTTCCATGGAGCAATTCTTGACAATAGATTTCCAAAAAATTGATTTTGGTTGATGATCTATTTGAAGTAACTTCTTAATGACACATGTTCCCGAGATGGACATTGTTCACTACAAGAATGACTTGCAAAAGTCAAAATTGAAATCTAAACATGCTAATTTTTAGTAAGGCTTAGCTCCATAAAGCCCTTTGGGAATAAGGAAGTGTGAAATTTGGAGTTAAAAGGATTGAGCTCCTAGTAATTGGACATCTATGAGATATTTTAATACCATTTGCTAAGTAAATCTTAGAGTAATTCAAGATTTATAAAATCATGAGGTCCATGGAGTAGCTAGCATCCAAGAGGAGGCTTTAGAAAATCCAAGATGGCCATAGATTAGACCAATCGAATAACGCCAATCAAAATGAGAAAGATGTATGAATCGTCCATGGCCTCATGTGTAGGAATCGTCTAGTCTATGACCGTAGGTAGTGCATCTTATTCCAAATGTGAAGCCCATTTTCACAACATTTTCATGTATAAAGTCTAGATGCTTCCTCTTAAGCTCAGCATCCCACCAAGGCAAGACAAATCAACTGCCAATCAAAATAATAATTAAAGTATATCAAGCATATTACTTTATGCTTTTGCACTGTACTCTAATTCGTGGTTTCTTTGGGAGGGGCTTAAACATAAGAATCCAGTTGCGTTGTTTTAAGGCTTTCTACGTGTGATTGAGCCATAGATTAGTGCAGAGGGCTTTTGGCGAGTATAAATCTTTCAAGCTTAATTTTTAAATGCGATACTGACGTGGGATTTTATTAAAAGCTTAGTATTCCAAACATGAACCCCATTTTCTTTTCATGCTTCCTCCTAACCTCAACTTTCCTCCCAAGCCACACAAATCAACTTCCAACCTTACATTTAAATGCAAGGGAATTAGCTTCTATATTCTCAAATTTAATGTGATGTTATTGACACTTGCCTAATCGCTATGGGAATAGTGGGGAGGAGGAACGTGAGTGACTTAGAGAATACAGAATGATATTCTCCGTTAAATTGATTGAAGATGCCTGCCCAACAAGTTTTACAAGGGGGAAACGAATTTTGAGACATGGGAGGAGGCAACTTCAAAGCAATTTTAGAATTGACAGCAATGTTAACAAATAATGAGAGGTGCGAACTGTGGTGATTGTACCACTTTTGATCCATGCGTGCCACCACCTCTTTGAATTATCTTATCTTGATGTTTAGGATTCTATCAAAATTATAAATAAAACTTTAATGTGAAGTGAGATGAATTATGAAATTCATCGAACAAACAGTAAGATTTTATAATATTTTTTTAAATAGAATATGTTACAGTTAACAGTTATCATTATCATTATTATATCTGTTTTTACTAGTATTTAGGAAAGAGAAAAGCAAGTAGCATAGGTTGGAGGCAAATGAATTTATATAACCAACGTTTTTTTTAATGTTTTTAAAAGTAAAGTTGAAGTTCACGCATGTTTATTGGTAATAGAATTAGTACACCTATATTTAAAAAATATATCTAAGTACGCTGAGAGATATCTTCTGAGGCACCTATTGATTTAGTAATTTTAAACATCATAGAAGTTTCTCCCTAAAACACATTGCAATTAGATGTTTCTATTTAAAAAAGATGTGTGTCCTTTGCAATGTCATTCATGTAACGTTTCTTTCCTTGATGTTAGTGGATAAGTCATTCGTGTCCATCCACCTTCCTATTCATCCGTTCATATATTTTTAAATTATGGAATCTTATTTGCTATTTCCTTCCTATCCATCTGTTCATATATTTTTAAATTATGGAATCTTATTTGCTATTTTTAATTTTGTTTACACAGAAATTAAGGAATCTTTCACCTTTTGTTCTCCATCAGTGATGTGAATGTAGAAACGCCTCTTGACATAATTATAAAATTTTAGAAAAAAAAATATTAAAATGGTAGAATAATAGAATTATACAACGATAGAATGAAAGAATCATAGATTAATAGAATGAAAGAATCATAAAATAATAGAGGGCTAGAATTATATACATTCCCTTGTGTGCCTTCGATTATCTAATTTTCATCCCCCGTGTGCCTAGTCGTTTTCTGTGGTCTCTCATCCATTTTCCACTTGGAATCATGAAATTAATGATCGCATGAAGTAAAGATGGATCCAGATAGCTGGGTTATTCAAATCAAGGAACGTCTGCAAGAAGAAGAAAAGGAGATTTGTGTGTCCATTTTTGGTGTGCCCAAGGAATTGTTGACAGTGAAGCCAGAAGCATATATTCCGTAGTGCGTCTCCATTGGACCATATCACCACTGGAGATCCCAACTGTACGAAATGGAGAGATATAAAGTGGCTGCTGCAAGAAGATTTCAGAAGACAACAAACGGTGACTTTAAGTTCGAATCTGTAGTACAAGAGGTGAAGAAGTACGACTGGCAGATGAGGAACTGCTACCACAAATATCTGGACTTCAAAGAGGAAAGAGGTTGGATTCCAACACAGAAGTAGTTCTCAGAAATCTGGTGGCGTTCGAAGCTTTCGGCGGTCCCTGGTGCGTTTATCTTCACTCGCTACACTGATTTCATGAACGGCATCATCGACAAAGTCGAAGACGTTCGGCTGCTGAGAAACAGCGGGATTATTCACCATCAGCTGGCAGATGACGGGAAAGTGGCAAGCCTGTGGAACGGCATGGGTAAACGCGTGAAATTCAAGCATGCTAAATATTTGGACCAAGTTATAAAGGACGTCAACAAGCATTATAACAAGAGGTGGAGCGTTGCTGTGACGAAGAACATTAAAAAATACATATTTGGTTCTTGGCAGCTCCTCACTTTTCTGGCCGCAGGGATGTTACTGCTTCTCACTTGCTTACAGGCTTTTTGTTCTGTGTATGACTGTAAACTTTGGTGGAGCAACACTAATGTTTTGCAAGACTAAGATAACTGGTTTCCCGCCGTTTCTTGCCGACGTCCATTTACTTCGGAAGGATACAAGAGTGGTTTTCTTTGGACGGGTTGAGGAATATAGTGTAATACTTCCACATACAATAAATTTAAGCGGTGGAATTTCTATATTTATTTGGCTTATAGGTCATTATATGTGAATGCATTTTGTAATTGTCAAGAATTTGGTAGTTTTTCATCTTACAAAAATCTTTTTTAATTTTTTAGTCATAAGAAAATTGAAATATGTAAACCATTTTTTTTGTCATCTAAATTTTTTTAAAAAAATATTGTTTTCTAAATATTAATTGTTGGCTTATCAAAATTAGTTATGCTTTTATTGAATGTGTAGATTTGTTTTTAATTTTGTCATTCTATATCTCTTATTAATGTTAGAAAAGTGTTTTATCATTTTGGGGGGTCATGACCATTGATTCAGAATAAACTTGACTAACCTACGAGAACCTATATTTGATCAAATATAGTTACATTTGTAATAAAATAGATTGATAAGTTCTAAGTTTGCTTCTTTTTCTTATTTATGATGATGAGTAGAGCCATGGAATTGAAGAAGAGGATGCAACTAATGCTAACGGTGTAAACTATCAACTTGAAATGATGTAATGCTTGAGAGAAGTAAATATTCATAATAATATAGTTGGATGGTAACTTGTGAAGATATGAAGTTTTTTGTATCTTTAATATAATCTTTGAATAAGAACAATATAATTAGCATTTTTTTAGCTTTTGAAATAAGCCATTCAAAATATATCTTGAAATGATTGTAGTATGGTTCACATTGGTAATTTTTTTGAGCTTCTGAAACAACCCTTATAGGTGGACCATATAAAATTTTTCAAGAAATAGTGTTTAAAGGAGTCATGCAACAATTTAGGTGTTTCAATATATTAGAAATTGGGTGGTACCTAGCAATTATATCCATATTTGGAAGTTAATTTTGAATCAATTATTATAATTTATTCATTTTCTTCTTCTAACAAAATAATAGCTTATACTAAACTTGACTCATAGTTCTTATGAACTTTCAAAAGTAATGGTCTTTAGAAAATATTTCTTTCTATTGTAGCCACTATTACTGGCCTTCAAGGATATTGTCTCCTAAAGAAGATGTTATCAAACAAGTTGTTATACCCTATGAGGAATTGACCACATGTATATTCACTTCTTTTAACTAAATCTCAAAATCATATAGGAAATCTTTCTTTAAGAGTCAATCCTAGGATTTTTAGCTACTCAATTCATGAGCTTGTCAATGCATACCATGTTAGGTTAGGAAAGTTTAGGGGTGAAAATTATTATTCTTTGTAAAAATATCTAAGAAAAATATATGCTCTTTTAGTTCAAGGTTCTAATAGTTCATAGAATTTTAATATCTAAAAACCAAAAGTGTGCAATATCCTTGAAGCTATAAAATATTATCATTTTCCCTATATATGTTGATTCTGAATTAATTTCCTTGGAATTGTCTTGAGTCTCAATACTACTTAAATCTGTTGATGTTTTGTAGCTTCGAGAGGTTAAAAGTGCAGAGTTTAATGAAACACATTTCATTATGAAAAAGAACAATCTGCATATAACACAAAGTGGCATCGATTGGAACAGTCATGTCTCTTAAAATCCAATCGGGTATATATGGTAGTCAATCCACCATCCAAAGAAACATATCAAGTCAGAAACAATTCCATTCAGCATTCAAGAAAATACCTCCTCATCAACGAACATAAAAAAGTATTAATTATCATTTATAAACCATCCTCAGCAAGAATGACTAAAATTATGAGTTGTTCCGTAGCCACCATATCTGATCTGGAAATTAACATGGTATCAAAGTAGGTTTAGGAAGATCTGATCAGATTTGGCTAAAATAGTGTGTGGAATACAAATCCTTGTTTAGGGCAATTTCTCAAGATGGTGACCAGTGTCAAAGTAGAAGATAGGCTTGATAGAGCTTCATACTTCAACTCTTGGACATTTAGGGTACTCGTTGTCTTAGAAGAGAATGACATTCTAGAATTCATAGAAAACAAAATGCCTAAATGAGATACTGTATCATGGAATACAATGATCATGGGTTATGCTCAGAATAGGCAAATCAATGATGCAGATATTCTCTTTGATAAAATTCCTGGATGAAATCAGGTTTTGTGGAATGCCATGATTATAGGATATGTGCAGAATGGTAGAGTAGATGATGCATGTAGCTTGTTTGATCAAATTCTTGAAGCAATGAAAAATATCACCTCATGGACTCTGATGATTGTTGGTTATGCCCAAAGTGGGAGATTAGACATTGCACACAATCTATTTGATAGAATGCCTGAAAGGAATGTGGTCTCATGGAACTCCATGATTATGGTGTATGTTTAGGCTAGGAAAATTAATGATGCTCAGTGATTGTTTGACAAGATGCCCAAAAATGATGTAGTTTCATGGAATTCAGTGATTATAGGGTATAGTCAGATGGGGAGAGTAGAGGAAGCACATTACTTGTTTGACAGAATGCCTCTACTAGATATTGTGTCATGTAATGCAATGATTGCAGGATATGCTTAAAACTAAAGGCTGGAGGATGCACGCCAACTGTTTGACAAAATGCGAGAATGAAATGTGATTTCATGGAATGCACTGATTGCAGGTTATGAACATAATGGATTTTATGAAGAGGCCTATTATCTTTTCTCTCAAATGATAGAGTCAAAAGTTAAGCCAGATTGCTATAGCTTTACAAGCATATTAAGTGCATGTGCCAATGCAGTAGCCCTGGGAGAGGGTAAGCAGATCCATCAGTATATAATGAAGGTAAGCACTTTTGTGGATATCCCTTTGGCAAACTCCCTTATAACTATGTATGCTAAATGTCAAAGCATGGACGATTCTCAGTTAGCGTTCAATACAATACCTAAGCGTGATGTTATTTCATGGAATGCAAACATTGCAGGCAATGCACAGAATGGCTATGCTGAGGAGGGCCTCCAACTATTTAAGAAAATGCAGAGCATAGGCAACAAGCCAAATGATGTCACCTTTGTAGTTGTCCTGTGTGCTTGTAGTCATGCAGGATTAGTGGAAGAAGGTTGGTAGTTGTTTGCGTCAATGAGTAGAGATTATTCCATCATGCCAAGAGTAGAGCACTACGCATCCATGGTTGATCTCCTTGGTCGATCTGGCCTCCTTAAAGAGGCAGAGGATTTTATCATAAGGATACCTGTAGAAGTTCAAGCAGATGCTGTTGTGTGGGAAGCATTGCTTGTAGCTTGCAAAGTTCATGGGAATGTTGATATTGCTGAGAGGGTAGCACACACATTATTTAAATTGGAGCCACACAATTCTGGACCATATGTCCTACTATTAAATATTTATGCTGCAGCTAGTAAGAGGGATGTCTCCTTCGAGGAAGAAGTAGCCTTCAAAAGATCTAAAAGATCTTACATGGAGATAGATAGTGAGGAGCAGGAGACTTCACAGGATATGGATTTTGATCATACTCCTGACATTCAGAGGGAGTTCAACGTACCGGCTGTGACTATTGATCTAGTTGATCCTATAGAACCAGCTAATGGACCTAGAAATATTGCCATAGTTTGGAAAAGGCCTCTATGGGCTCGACAAACCATACAAGAGGCAGAAAAATATGCATCTCCTCGAAGAACTTTTAGGGAAAGCAAGAGACCTCAAGAGTTCTCAGATTATGTGGTATTGATGAGTCACATCATTGATTCTAGACCTTCCAGTTTTGAGGAGGCAGCTAACCAGCAACATGTATGGAGAGATGCAATGACAGAAGAGTATCATTCCATCATTAAAAATGATATATGGGATGTTGTTCCGAGACCTGAAGGGAAGTCAGTAGTGACTTCCAAATGGCTCTACAAAGTCAAACATGCAGCTGATGGCAACATTGAGAAACACAAAGTGAGATTCGTGACAAGAGGATTCTCTCAGAAGGAGGGAATAGATTACGAGCAAACATTTGCTCCTATTGGTTGATACACCTCCATTAGGATGATTATTGCTATTGCCTCTATAAAGGGCTGGAAGTTACATCAAATGGATGTAAAGACTGCATTTCTTAATGGTGTGATTGAGGAAGAAGTTTATATCGAGCAGCCAGATGGTTTTGTGATTCATGGGAAGGAGTCTCATGTATGCAGATTGAAGAAGGCCTTGTATGGTCTTAAACAAGCACCTCATGCATGGTATGACAAGATTGATAGTTACTTGATGAGTTTGGGTTTCTCTAAGAATGATGTAGATTCCAACCTTTATTTCAAGATAGTTGATGGTGAGGTCTTGATCTTGGTCCTTTATGTTGATGATCTATTTCTCACTGGAGAAGAGAACCTCATTGTCAAATGTAAGAAAGAGTTAACCTCTGAGTTTGAGATGAAGGACCTTGGCCTTATGCATTACTTCCTAAGAATTGAAGTATGGCAAAGATCTAATGAGATCTTTCTAAGTCAAGGGAAATACAATAGGTATACTGAGAAGATTTGGGATGATGGACCTTAAGTCCATGTCTACACCTATGGAGACAAATTTGAAGAAGTTGAGTAACTCAGCATCATTGAAAGCCCTTGTAATGTATATTTCTCTGAGACGGAGGTGAAAGCCCTTGTAACATATATTTCTTTGAGATGGAGAAATATGAGGTGAAAGCCCTTGTAACATATATTTCTCTCAGATGGAGAAATATGAGGTGAAAGCCCTTGTAACATATATTTTTCTAAGATGGAGAATAATGAGATGAAAGCCCTTGTATCGTATATTTCTCTGAGACAGAGAAATATGAGGTGAAAGCCCTTTAATCATATATTTCTCTGAGACGGAGAAATATGAGGTGAAAACCTTTGTATCGTATATTTTTCTGAGATGGAGAAATATGAGGTGAAATCCCTTGTATCATATATTTCTCTGAGACGAAGAAATATGAGGTGAAATCCCTTGTATCATATATTTCTCTGAGATAGAGAAATATGAGGTGAAAGCCCTTGTATCATATATTTCTCTAAGACAGAGAAATATGAGGTGAAATCCCTTGTATCATATATTTCTCTAAGACAGAGAAATATGAGGAGAAATCCCTTGTATCGTATATTTCTCTAAGATAGAGAAATATGAGGTGAAAGCCCTTGTATCGTATATTTCTCTAAGATGGAGAAATATGAGGTGAAAGCCCTTATATGGTGTATTTCTGTGAGATAGAGAAATATGAGGTGAAATTCCTTGTATCATATATTTCTCTGAGACAGAGAAATATGAGGTGAAAGCCCTTGTATTGTATATTTCTTTGAGATGGAGAAATATGAGGTGAAAGCCCTTGTATCGTATATTTCTCTGAGACAGAGAAATATGGGGTGTAAGCCCTTGTACAGTGCACATCTCTGAGACTGAGTTATGTTTCCCACAATTGGATGTAGCCATTGTGGAAGTCATGCTAAGAGATTCCATGACGAAGAAGTCCTTGCTGATAAGAATACCTCCCTAGCTAAGAGGGAGTGTTGATGTTTTGTAGCTTCGGGAGGTTAAAAGGGCAGAGTTTAATGAAAGACATTTCATTATGAAAAAGAACAATCTACATATAAGACAAAGTGGCATTGATTGGAACAGTCATGTCTCTTAAAATCCAATCGGGTATATATGGTAGTCAATCCACCATCCAAAGAAACATATCAAGTCAGAAAAAATTCCATTCAACATTCAAGAAAATACCTCCTCATCAATGAACATAAAGAAGTATTCATTATCATTTACAAACCATCCTTAGGAAGAGTGATTGAAATTCTGAGTTGTTCCATAGCCACCATATCTGATCTGGAAATTAAAAAAATATATGTTCCACTTGACCACACTCTCCATAGCACATATTGTGAGTTGTTGGTTTCTTTTGATGGCACATGGGTCATACAACCAAGAGATGTTGTGCAACATTTAAGACAACTGTGTAATGACATGTTTGCAGTAGTGTTCAAAGTTCTCAAATTTGAGGAAATTTCATGGCCAATTATTTAATTCTTGATTTCCCTTCTAGCTCCCTATGTGTTTTCCTTACACACTTTTTTAATTATCCCATAAGAAATGAATCACAAAGTGATAAACAATTGTATAAGTTGTGTATTTAAAGTCTATAAGATATTCCAATTGCTATTTCTCTTTAACATCATACTAGGAATTAAACAAGGTTGTTGATATCTCCATCTTTGTACACCCTTGATTAAACAAGGTTGTTGACATATCCATCATTCTACACCCTTGTAGTGGACATTTCTTTGAGATGACAGATTGATTTTTGTTTATTAGAATTCTCTTGTGAATTCATGTTTGATGTTAGAGGCTACATCAGGTCATAAATTTTGAAAATTTCATTATCTTGAAATCAAGCAAGCACCACAACTAGCAAACTAAAAGATTTCCTTGCTACTTCAACTATCAATGCTAAACCTTTGTGCAAGGATAATCAAGTTGGTGGTAGCTTAATTGAGTGTAGCAACATTGTCAATATTGTAACACTTCATTTGTTTGGGTAAATTTTTCTATATGACCCATTTTCTTGCAGGATTAGTAGGTAAAAGGGAAGTTCTCATATGATAAACATTGATTCTAGGAACCATATTCAGAAAAGAGAATGACAGAGGAGGGAAAATGAGTCTCCTTAGAAATATTCACATAAATTTATGCAAAGACTTACCTCCTTCTCGAATGAGTGGTTTGGTTAATAGATGCAAGCTAGTTGAAGAAGGTAGCAATGGCCTTGAATACTTCTTCTTTATAGAATTCTAGGGGAAGGCCTAGGAGCCTCACCCAAATGGGTGCTATATTAAGAGAATCCATGTCTAGATTAAAACTAGGATACCATTTCTTCAAAAATAGACTAGATCTACCCATGAACCATGGGTCATCAAGCAAGACTTTCTCAAAATACTCTTCACAAGAGAAGGAAAAAGATGAAAACATTTCAATGTAGCACAAATATCGACCTTCCTTTTGATTTCCCACTTCTTGTAGGCCCAATTGTAAACATTGTCAAAATTTGGCCGTTCTCCCCTGAATTTTCTAACAAGAGTAGAACCCATCTTAGAGGATCCCCTTTCCACAAGACAATCTAAGATTTTCATATGCACCACTCCACAAGGGTCAAATTCACTAAAAATCATACCATTCTCATATATGAATCATTTTCCTTTGCAAGGATCACCCTTAAATCTAGAAAATAAGGCCATTGGGAAGATTTTGAGCTGTAGAGACCCCCATTCTCAAAAGAAGAGCTAGGCTTGGCACCCCCCTTGTCCACATCCAGGTCCAACACATCCCAACCCCTCAATCTTTCTTTTATATATCTTGGTGGGTCCTCAACTGATCCTGACCCTATTTCACATGGCCTTGGGTGATCCCACAATATTGTGGCCCACTTTTTGGCCAAAGTAGGACAATGAAATCGACACTTTTAACCAAATTTTCACTTTATGACACCTATAGCAACTAAACTGTTAAGAATTACAAGATGATGTTAACTAGTGATTTTTCATATTTTGTGTGTAGATTCTATATATATATATATATATATATATATATATATATATATATATATATAATATTAAAAAATAATTTGTGATTTTTTAACGTAACTTTTAATAAGTTATTTTTTATAGTTGACAATATTTTTAAAAAGTGGCTTTTATATCATATAGTATAACTTTTTTTATAGAAAAGATAAAAACCTAAATTTTTATATATAGATTCACAACACCAATATCTAATGCATGGTTATTTTTTATAATTTTTTGATGCATATTTTTTTATTAATTTGTGAAGTGAGCTTATTATAATTTAGACATAGGTTTATACTATATAGCATAATTTTTTCTTGTATGTATCCAAATTCACATGTTTTTGTTGAAACAAGGACATCAATAGCTACTATGTAAATATTTTTCATAATTTGTTTTCATAAATTTTCTATTTTTCCATATGTGTAGAACAAAGAGCTTGATGTTTAGTGAAAGACCTATGTTCAATAAAAATAGAAAATAAATAGAAAAATTAAATTAAATATATTCAAAATTATACTTGTTGTAAAGCTCATTTCAAGGGCTACAATCCTACAAATTATCTAGCCAATTTCATTCCATTTGGAGGTCCAAGCCAAGTTTTGAAACTAAAAATTCTAATAAAATATTGAGGCCTAGAGTGGGAGAGGCCATCAAGGCACCTTTGTTCGAAGGTCTCTTCAAACAAAGGTACCTTCGCACAAAGGAAGCCCCTTTGTTCGAAGAGACCTTTGCACAAAGGTACCTTTGTTCAAAGGTCACTTGGACCACTTAAAAGAATGAAAAAATTCTTAACTATCTACCTTCAAACAAAAGTCACAGAGAAAACTAATAATAAAAAATGCATAAAAAAACACCTTTGTTCGAAGGTCATGAAGCCGATTGTAATTTAAAAAAAATTAAGTGAACTATATATATATAAAATCAAATGTTTAGTAAAAGTAAAAAAATATATGTCCTAACTTATTCGGATTTTTCAATTTTGGAAGGTTTTTGAAGACAAATAATTTTGTGAAGGAGTTTTCAACTCATATTTTTTGAAGGAGGAAATGGGAAATAAAAGAACAAGGCAAAATAAAGCTATATAATCATATTCCATAGAAAAGGAATAAAAATTATCTCAAGAAAGGATGCAAAGATATTTAAGAAAAACAAGGTATGTATAAAATATTTAAAAAATATTAGATTCCTACATGTTTCTAAATATTTCTCAATAGTCTAGAATTAGATTCAAAAATATAGTTTTCAATATGGTTTTTAGTTTTAGCTTTAATTTTAAACTACATATTAGATTTGTACTTGTTCTACATTCATCTAAATTTTCTAGGTTAAATTTAAACTAGATTCCCTAGTTTCTCTCTAGAGTTTGTATCTCTTACTGGAATACTTTCTTAAATCTAGGGTTTGAGTATAGTATCTAATTTTAAATTTAATATAATATAAATTAGATTCCTACATGTTCTAGACATTCATCTAAATTTCTAAACCTAGTAACCACCTCAAATAAATATCCATGAACATTGTTTTTGTCATTTAGGTAAATCACCTACAAAATCTCACTGTATTTTCACATGTGATCTAGTTTTTGGATTTGAAGTTGTTGATATAGTCCTAGCTTCCAATCACTCTACCCTCATAAACATCTCACCTCAAGTACTTGATGTTAAACATAATTATATGTCATTGGGTCTAATTAATGTAATACTACTAATTATCTATATGGTTTACTGTCCTCAAAGTTCCCATCCACCTTAGAGGTACATGCACCTCAATAAGAAATGATAAGTTGGATAATTACAATATGTCACATTGTTAATTCCCATTTAGTTTTGGTCCCATTTTGAGTGATTGTCTTCATAAAATTACATAGCAATATATGGCACACTCTTTTGTTAAGTTTGGCTTCATTTTTTATTCTTAAATCCACTTTCATTTACTCTCTTTTATGAATTCTCATACATTTGACATTATCCATGGTCTATTTGCACGTACTGCCTCACATCTGTCTTATCATCAACCACATTTCCATGCACTCAATCCCTACCTCAATATTCCACATTCCTTATCTTGGGTCATTTTTGCAACATGCGTGGGAGTGATCTTGTACAATGTAGATCTGATCCAATTTAATTATAATTTTTGAATTTATATTGTTGATTCCTACTCATTTCACTAGACCCATTGTAAGCCTACAAGTTATGTGCACATTTGTGCAATAATTTATTATTTCTTGGCGTTTAAATACATTCATATGGATATTAATTCATGTCTAGAAACATCTAATTATCAACAAGCATCTTTAGCATTAAGTGGAGCCTTCCTAGGAATGTCTAAATTTGAGTATTAAATAGAATCAATACTCGCATCAAATTTATCATCTAGATCATTTGGGTGCCTACTTATTGTTTGCCAACCTTGGTGATAATTGTGAAGCCAATCCAATTAAGGGAATCAACCTTGGAGAACTTTTCCCTTGTGTTCTAACTTTCCCTAAGGTCCTTTTAAATACTACCCATCCTTAAGCATAAATATAAAAGGGTTTGGAGCAAACTAGATAGCAAAACTACACATTTTGAAGTAGATAAGATGTATAGATTACATAGCAGATTTACACCATACAAAATTGATCCATAGCTACAAAATCAACCAACAATTTTTTTTAGGTTTTCTAATGTTGTAGGTAGTGAGCATATCAAGGTCATCTTATTTTCTATAATCTAATGGTTAATTTCTATGTGACTTTGGGACTAATTCTTCATCAAAGTTTCTATAGATAAGTACCCTATCCACTCATATTTAATTTCCTAAAATAACATTTATTATAGAATTCCCAATCCTAGCTATCATTTAATTAATATAGGTTAATTGTGCTTCATTTGTATGAGTTTAGTTCTAAGCCTAGATTTACGTCTAGCAAAAGTATTTTTCCTTTACAATTATGGTGAACCTAGATTTGATCTTCCACCACCCTAGGGTTTTTCTTTAGGGTTTATACACTCATCAGGGCTTTATATTTTCATTCTCTAATTTCTCTTCAATTATTTTTGGGTTTTGTGTTTATATTTATTATTACTTCATTGCTACATCTTTACTTATAGGGTTTGTTCCCAAATTATTCCGCATTGATTTTTATCACACAACTCACCCTTGAATTTCTCATTATATTTTCATTTTTAGATCTAATATGTACCACTAATTTTTGTAATTTTCAAAGCTAAAATTGATTGACATTATCTTATCATGGATTTCTTTCCCCCTTCCTTACCTTACCAAGATGACTTCTTATGTCACCACACTTTACATGAGGATACTTCTTTTGTTGTCTATGATAGAAAAATAGCTACTACTTCATTCCTATAAATACAATTAATACATTTAGGGATCTTGACTTTGAGTGTTAAATCTTTGAAATGGATTGATTCATATATTTTTTTTGTAACTTCTTTTATGATCTTCCCACATGCTTTCATTGATTTTTTTTCTAGCCCTAGTGCATATGATGATAGAGTGGTCATAGTGATATCTTCTCATGATCAATACATTGATTCTTGTCGACCTTCTACCCCTACTAAACATATCTCATGTGCCAGATGTCCTTATTCATTTAAGAATTCTCCTACTTGTGCTTCTCTTCCTGTTTCTTTAGGTTGGACCATTTTAGTGGCTTTTTATATTATCCAAGGCATTTTTAGCTAAAAATTCTATACCTTCTCTAAGTGTTCAACAATTTCCTCAAGTATTTTTAGCTAAAAATTTGAGAATTTTTATCCAAGTACTAAAGACCTATCACATGCTCTTAAAACATGAGTGTGTAGTACTTTATTTACAATCCTCATTAAAGATGTGAAACTTGAATTGAAATCTTAGTTGAATTTGATGCTAAAGTTTTGTATTCTAGATCTCTAGAAAATATCGTTACTTAAATGGTGACAAAACAACTTCAAATTTTCTCAAAGTTTAACTATAAATATAAAATGTACAATTGCATACAATGATTTCTAACATGTTCTCTAGATTTTTGTAGTTCATTGTTATATAATCTAATCCTAGAGATCACATACATGCTAGAAATCACATTTAATTTTAATAAACTAGAATTAGATTGGACTGCATGTAGGTACATTCATCTTGATATACATGTAGGTACATTCATCTTTCATCTTTTATATTTAATATTATATGATATCTAGAGAAAGATAAGATATTAAAATGTTAAAACTTACATCTAGCTTTTTAGAAAAAAAGATTATATATCCATCCATTAAATAAATTCTAAAATCTTCTTTCTTTTATATGATATGTGTAGGCGCTCAATACATAGAAACTAGAGTAGAAGTAGAACCTAATTTATATACTAGAGCAGAGGAAGCCTGACCACACACAGTTGATGTTAGGGAGGAGGCTCGACCACACACAATTGATGTTAGGGAGGAGGCCCAACCACACATAGTTGATGTCAGGGACGAGGCCCAAATAAGCTTTTATGTTAGAGAGGGGTCATGATCGCTTCCTTCTATAGATATGCATATTCATAATCTAATTAAAGTGCTTTAGAGAAAAGTTTCTTACATGAATATAGATCATTTTCTTGAAATGAATGTAGAGAAATTGAAATTTATGCTAAACAACTTGCTTGTGTTATTAAGAGGTTGTTGAGTAGAAATTCAAAGGAAATACTTGATAAGCATTTCAATCGTTGTGATACACTTGGTTAAGCCCAAATATTATCAAGTATTCTTCTTCGTGATGAGATAAAAGAGCCACTAAAATTGTTAGGTTTAGATTTCACAAAAAAGAGGAGAAGATGCCTAGAAAAAGACATTATTCAAAATGTTACAAAAGGTTTGACTTTCATTGGGAAAATGTCTAAAAAAGACATTGGTCAAAATGTTACAAAAGGTTTGACTTTCATTGGAAAAATGTCTCAATCAATTAATAAGAGCATTTCAAGAAGAGTTATGTTGACATCTATAGTAAGTCCACAAATGCCAAGAAAAAGTCAGATATCTTCACTTTTGAAACTAGCTTAAGTAGAAAGACACTATCAAGATATGTGAAAAGGAGAAAGTTTAAAATGATAGTAATGTAGAAGGCAATTGGGCAATTCAATGTGTAGGGCTCCTCATTCTAACAAAATTGAAGATGGTGTTAGGAAGTTGATCTCAAATTTTTGGCATGATCATACCCATCATTCATCAAATAGTAGAGATGTTCTCAAACATAGGATCGAGCCAAATGATTATGAACTTCATACAAAAAATTGGTTAGAAAGAGCACAACATGAGATGTATGTGACATTTTATGATGCAAATACTCACATAAATATTAGGAATACAATGTTTGAAATGTTAAGGCAATGGTATGTGAAGGCAAACAAAGTTTTTGAAACTTGTTGTCGTTACCATATTTAATTTGATCTTTACTATTAGGTGTTTCGAAAGATTAGAGAAGAAAGTGATGGTTCTGAAAATGTGCCTCCTAACCAGAAGTCAGTTCATAGCATCCATCTTATGTGATAAATCTGATGATGATGTAGATGGTCCAATGAAATGCATAAAAGGACTTTGTGAAAGATGTGGGAATTTGGCTAAAATGCCTTTGAGAAATGAAGATACTAACATGATAAAGAAGGTAAATTGCAAGAGTTACAAGTACATATAGTTTTAAATAAAATTTGGAAAAGAATCCACAAGGTTAGATTATGTAGAAGAGGAAGTACATATTGGAACATTTATGGAAAATTTTCTTAAATTGATACAACCATACATACATCATACATTTTTTGCTAAGTGGAAATTGTTCTCTATGTTCTTTCATTGTTAACTAATCCCCTATTAGTCTACAAAATAACAAACATAGGTTCAAGAAAATGGGTTGAGTTCACTCCTAATTTTATGGTCATCAATGAGTTGTCTAGTGGCTCCACAATAGCACTTGGGATGGTAGATCATTACTCGCAGTAACACTTTTTTGTTGATTCTCCTTGTGCCACACTACTTAGTCATTTTGAGGAAGTTAGTAAGTTGTGACATGAGTAGTTTGGTCATTTGAGCTCAAAATAACTCAAATGGTAGGGCATTATTATAGGGTTGTCTTGGGTTTACTTTTTTCAATTGGTTCTTCCAAGGATGCATTCTTCATAAACATCCAAAAGCAAAACATGAAAAAGGTAAAGAATGGAGAGCTACTTAGATCCTAAAGTTGGTTCATGTAGTGATTTGTGTGGTCCATTTTGTAAGCTTTGTTTTAGTAGGGTCAACTATGTTCTTACCTTCATTGATGATTTTTCATGGTTTACTTGTGTATACCCTTTTGAAAAAAGGAAAAGTTCTTTGATCACTGTTAGGAATTCAAAGCACTTGTAGAGAAATAATTTGGGAAAACCATCATGATTTGTGTATAGATAATGGTGGTGAGTATGTCAACCATTAGTTTTAGTAGTTCTATACTTCAAAGGAGATTGATTTGTAGAATATAGTTCAATTTAATCCTCAAGAGAATAGAGTAGTAAAATTTAAGAAGAGATCATTGAAGGAAATACTGAATTGAGTAATCCACCCCAAATCCCTTACACCACAAATCTAGGAGAAGACTGCTAACTATGCAAACTATATCTAGAACTATGTTCTTCATAAACCCTTGAGAAGAGTTACTCCTTTCAAAGCTTGGAGTGGCAAGAAATTAAACCACATTCTATCAAACCTACTCAATACACTAATGGCACAACATTGCATGCTATTGTACGATAGGATTGAATTAAAAGGCCTTTGGTAAAACCACATTTCATTGAAAATCCTTTTTTGTTTTGATATAAAAAGAGGGTCTAGCCAATCGTTTTGACATTTTTTCGTACATATCAAATGAAAGACCTCCTTACACACTAAGATAATTTAGTGCATGAGACATCACAACAAATGAAGATTTTTCTACTAACTGTGCCAACACATCAACAAAAAAATCTTGACCTAAACTATGTGTTGCATTTATTTAATAAGCAATATATGTCTATTATAAAAACTAAAGACCTGTATATGAGACACTAGAAAAAAACTAGTCAAAAAGATTTCAAAATATTACACTATAATCCACATTGATATGCATATTTTAACAAGGAAAATCAATTTTCAAAAATAGATAGAAAGAAATACATTAGAATAAGATGTATGTCTAAATCAATGTTAGTACCAATTAAAAACCAATAATAAACAAATATTCAATAAAAAATTACTAAAACAAATATATGTTATTATATAATTCTAAGAAATTAAGAAAATATTTTACTTTTAGTAAAAGTTGGCAAAATGTCACCCTAAAGAGAGTATTTGGATTCTTCTATCTTTGTGTATGGAAATGAAAGAGATGTTTGAGCACCTCATTTACCAAATCAGTCCAAAAAAAGTTTGGCTCGCTAGGAGATACATTAAACAAATAACTGAAGAAACAAAATCCTGAAAAGAAAAATTTATAACGAGTCAAAAGATGATATTATAATCCCCAAAAGACCTCACGGCCTCACGAGTACTTTTAAAGAAAAGTACATACAGATTAATTATCATGCCTGCTGTTTTAAATAGAATTAGCTAAGTCTCCTAAATTCTTGTTTAGCAACAGAAAAATAATAATTACATTTTCATATATAAATTGCACTTTCAAATCGTGTCATGGTGTTGCCTTTTATAGATAATTTCAATTGCAGCATCTGGAGTTGGCCATTGACATAAATTTCGAGTAGAGAATGTGACGTTGGGTTAGCTCATGCTGCATGTCAGGCGGCCATGTTTTTTTCATGCATGCCACCATTAACAACTATTATCAAGCAGTTTCAGATTCTCCCCCTACCCCACAACATTGACATGATGCTCAAAGCGCAAGTGTACACTAGCTAAAATTCTCTCTGTTTATGTTTTTTCCTTGGGCTTTTGGAGTCTTGGAAAGGGACAGTATTTTGTTTAATCATAGACCCTGACTTAAGTACATTAAAAGAATTAATAGTTGAAAAATATATATAGTAAAAATTTAATAAGAAACTAATACATGTGTATTAATATATGTGTAATTAGATCTTTCACAAATCACATTAAAGAAATAATCAATCATATGGTGACACATAAGGTGATTGGTAATATATGCCCTAGAGCACATGTTTCAATCTTTCACAAATCACATTAAAGAAATAATCATATGGTGGCACATAAGGTGATTGGTAATACATGCCCTAGGGCACATGTTTCGATCTATTTCTTTTGGGGGCTTTTTGAACAACTTAGTGAAGATGTCACTTATTATCCCAAATCGTTGATACCCAGAACCTCAAACAATAGCTTTAAGCTCTTTAAGCTCTTAACTCAAATTTAGAAAGATCCTGAAATTTTGGTGAAAATCTGATGTACCATTTAGGAGCTTGACATGCGTGAAGGAAGGGTGTGCAGGTTCTAGGTCCTCTCCCCTAGTATATTTATTTAATTGACTTTAGTAGAATTAACACTTTAAAAATAGAATATTAGTTCAAAAAATTGAGCCCAAAATTCTATCAAAGTGGTATCATGAGTTTTGGGTTGAAGAAATAACATGTTTAGTGTATTTATTGAACCAATGTTCTACCAATAGTGTAAAAGAAAAGACACTATAGGGAATGTGGAATAAGAAGAAACAAGTGTGAGTTATTTAAGAGTGGATGTATTGAATATGTGCATGCACTATAGGAGAAAAGAAAGAAGTTGATTGAGAAAAGAGAAAAATGCATATTTATAGGTTATAGTGAATAATCAAAGGCTTACAAGCTATACATAAGGAAGAAATCAAATATCTAATGCCACTACTATATTAAATTGGTATTTTAGTTTTTGATACAATGCAAGTGACAACAAACAAGCCAAAAAAGGTTAGGAGAAACAACAAGAAACAAACAACAAAAGTACAACCAAGCAACCATAATCCATACTTTTATTACTTAATTATTTCTTTTATACACAATCATCTTTTCAAAAACCTCTTATTTCTCCACTCTTTTGTATTACCTTAATTTTAAAATATATTTATTTTTTAACTCATTTTCTCTTTATCTTTCAAAACAATTCATTTTTCTTTACCTTTATTCACTTGTTGGAAAAAACAAAACAAAACAACCTTTATTCCTCCTCGTGTTACTTCTCATTTCAAAAAATTAAAATTAAAATCATTCTTTACTTTTAAACTCTTAATTATAATATACTTAATTTTCTTCTAAACAAAAAATAATAATAAAATTAAGCAATGAGCAAGATGTCACTCCCGAGTCTGCCGAGTGATTTGAGGAAACCTTCCATTGCTGTGGCGAATGCTCCTATCTTTTCTTCCTCCGCGAACTCAGGGTGCTCAAAAATCATGGCAATCAAATCCTTTAGAGATGCCGTGGATGCGGAAGTGGGCAAGGTTGCTGGTTTTGGGGCAAACACGGGGACTGTTGGAAGTTTTAGGACGGGCGCCAGGGTTTCTACTGCTGGAAATGGCACTACGGAGGCTAGGGCTTCCTCTGGCACTCCAAATAAACAACAAATAGATAAGAGTTTCCTTGGGGGATCTCAAAAGATTGTTGAAGGCCAAGGGTGTGGAGAACGACCTTTGCTTGGGCCAATGGGGATGGCTGTAAACTAGAAGCAGAATGAGGGAGCTAGTTTGTTGGCCTTGGCTTGGCCTCTCCAATGCACCATATCTTCTCCTTCTATGGCACTTAGAGATAAAATTTACAGAGAAGTGACTGAGAATGTAACATTTTTCATGAAGATGGGTTTGATTGGGAGATTCAGAGGTTTCTGGCCAAGTCTTTCCGAGTTGCATCAATGGATTAAAGCCACCTAGGACCCCCTGTTGGAAGGAGATACCCAAATCTATCCCTCTACGTGAGGGTTTTTTGTGGTTGCATTCAACATTGATAGGGATAAAAATAAAATTCTTTGTGATTACCAGTGTTTTGGGAGATTTTTTTGCTTATACTGAAACTGTGGCACCCTTCTTTCAACCCTCCCACCAAATCTTTCAGTGCTACCCCAATCTGGGTAAGGCTCCCGAATCTTCCATTACAGTTTTGCTTCAATTCCTATTTTGAAGCTATAGGTAACTCGCTAGGGAAGTTTCTATGGGTGGATAAGGCTCTTCCAACTATTTGCACACAACCTACACCCTATCCTGGTGGAGTTGGATATTACCAAAGATATCCGGGTAGATATCTCCTTGAAATTTGCTAATGGGTGTTGGAGTCAGATGTTAGATTATGAGGGTTTACCCTTTTGCTATTGAAGATGCTTTAGCACCAGTCATATCACTGCTCATTGTTCAAAGCGTAGAGTGGACAACTAGGCTACTTGGTGGAGAAACCTATCCCCTCATCACTATTCTATGGAAAAAGAAGAGTCTCATTAGATTGATCAAACCCTCACTACTAGCTCGATCGGTGGGGTTGGCAACCATAAGGATACTCCAAATGATTTACAAGACACACTGAGAGACTCTATAGGGTCCCCTCCAGATGAGAGCATTAGTGTTAAGGCTACTTTGGATCCTAAGCACATAAGGAGTTGGTAGTTCAGATGGAGAGCTCAAAAATTTTGTCTCCTGGGGGAAAGGAGAATCTCTCAGACAAAGTAGATGAGGTTGAGTGAGTAGAGGGAAAGTGGACAGTGGTTCATGGTAAAAGAAAGAAATAGGAGGTATTGTTCAACATGCACCTTCACTCCCATACCAAAGGTGGAGCTTAATAGTTTGCATATCATAGAGATGTACCAAATGATAGGAGTTCTTCTTTGGCTTCTTTGAAAGTCCTATGTTTTGGTTGAAATTATTTTGTCGCATCCATATTTATGGGTTTGATGCATTATAAGATAGGTATAGATAGAAAATTTCCAGGTTTAGGTTAGTTACCTGGCCAATGTTTAGCTTCAACAATTATAGTTGATCTTGCAATGTTAAATATGTTTGTTAAACTTTGGTTATTTTAATTCAAATGGAGCAATCCCCAAGACTACAATTTACCAAGCAAAAAAAAAGTTGTGCATTACAATAAAATTTTAAGGGCAACACTTACTCACAAGAAGTAAAGCTTTAGATGTTATCCATGAAATGGCAGCTCTAGAAATTCTCCCTCCATATTTTTGATGTAATATGTGTCTTGGCTAGCTCTTTCATCAATTTGATAAGGGCCCAGCCATAATGGCTCAAATTTACCACACTTACCATTGTCCTCTGATTTTGCATTCCATAGGAAAACCAGATAACCAATCTAAAAGCTCCTTTTGATTGTTCTCTTGTTGAGTAGATGCTCAACCTTTTGTTGCTGCAACAAATTTTTATCATGTGCCAATCTTCTGGCCTCATCCAACTCAACCAACTTGTGCATCCTCAATGTTCGAGTGTCATCCCCATCCTCTCCTATTTGTTTTAGTAGCTGATATACTGGCAACTCTAGTGGCATTGGCATTTCTATCTCTAATAAATATACTAATTTAAAATGGATCTTACCTATAGAACATTTGAAAGTAACCTAATCTACCCAAAGAACATATTTTAGCTTGTCATCCCATCTCTTCTTGTTCACTTCTAGAGTTCTCTTCAAAATTTTCATGAGACTCTTATTACTGGACTAAGCTTGTCCATTGCTTTGGGGATGGTATGGTGATGAGTGAATTAGCTTGATTCCATACTTGGAACACATATCCATTATATCTTGAGATTTGAAGCACATGGCATTGTCTCCAACAATTCTGGATGGTATTCCAAATCTAGTTATCACAGTGTTCACAAGGAACTCAATCACTACCTTGGATGTCACATTGCAAGTGAGGATAGCCTTAACCCACTTGGTAAAATAGTTAGTGGCCACAAGGATCCACTTAAATCCATTACTAGATTTCTCTTGAATTTCTCTTATAAAATAATGCCACATTACTGAATTGGTGCTTCAACTGCAATTGGTAAAAGGAGTAATGCTCCAATGAATTTCATCTTTCCAAAGAAACATTGGCAAGAATCACATTTTTCTGACCTATTTGGCAACATCTTTGAAGAGACTCGACCACCAGAAGCCTACTCTAATGAATTTGTGTGTTGTGGTTTTGGCATGAAAGTGTCTGCCACATAGTCCTTGACGATATTCTCCAGTGACTGCCTAAGACTGTTGTTGGTCAAAATACTTCAATAGAAGTCCCTCATGATTTCTCCACATTAATACGCCTTGAAACAAAACATACTTTTGAGACTAGAGCTTAAGGGTCCTCTCCAGAGTGACATTCATGCCTGAGGGACAATGCATTTTGATAAGATAAAAAATAATATCCTTTTACCATGGATCATTCATCAACATACATACATCAGCAGGTGGAACATCATCCACTTGATTTACCTCAGTGGCCTCTAAGTTGGAATTAGCCATCAACTTAGCTAATCCCTAGCCTCTCACCAATTTGGTGATATGCACCTCAATGTCATTCTCTTGGATCCTATTGATCCACCTACATCTTATTCCAAAAGCCTCCTACTATGTGAAAATATCATTCACAGTAGAATGGGGCACATATGAACTTGTCTTTGCACCTATGAGATATGGTCTCAAATTTTCTACTGCCTTGACCAATGCATATGCATTCTTTTCCATAATGGAATAATTTAACTCAACATCTTGCAAAGACTTTCTAAAAAAACCTATTGGCTGCTCAAATCCATCACTGTTCTTTTGCAATAATATTGCAACAATAGTATAAAATGAAGCAAAGGAGAAAAGTTGGAATGGCTTTGTATAATCTGGGCTTACCAACACTGGTGCATTCTTGAGAGCCTCCTTTATGTCAAGAAAACCTTCAGTTGGTTCCCTTTCCCATGTGATGGACTATCCCTTCTAAAGCATCTTGGATGAATATCCTTACTAAGTTAATCTGCCCAAAGAAGGACTGAACATCCTTGACTATTTTGGGCTAAGGGATAAGGTCAATGGCCTTAACTCTTTCTAGATCGATTCTAACCCCATCCTTGGACACAATATGTCCCAGTAACTTTCTCTCTTCTACTCCAAATTGGAATTTCTTGGGATTCAAAGAGATCCCATACTCTAAACATCTATCAAAAATCATTTGCAAATGCTTGCAATGATCTTTCCTATCCTTTGAATATGCAGTAAGATCATCTTGTTATACAACCATGATCTCATTAATGAGGCCAGAAAAGGCCACATCCATTACTCTTTGAAATGTTGATCCTGCATTTTCAACCCGAATGGAATTCTCAAATAAACATATGTTCACTAAGGAGTGATGAATGTCATTTTGTACTATTCTGCCTCCTTGACAAGCACTTGATTGTATCCTGAGAATCCGTCCATCATAGACATCATCTCTAAACCAACAACCCTCTATGAAAGATGATCCATGCTTGGAAGTGGATAATTATTCTTAAGGGATTTGATGTTCAGATTTCTAAAATCTACACACAATCTAATATCCCCATTCTTTTTTCTTATTGAGACAAGATTAGACACCCACTTAGAATATCTAATTGGTTTAACAATACCTCCCTCTTTCATTTTTAACAATTCTTTCTACATTTTGGGAGCTATAGTGGGGTTTATAGGCTTTTGTTTTTTCCTAAATGGTTTTGCATTAGGTTGAAGGGGGATAGTATGCAGAAATAAATCCTCCCTGTAAGCTTTCAACTCATCATAAGACCATGCAAAACATTTTTTGAATTTTTTCAATAAAGTAATTAGCATTTGCCTTTCATGAAGCTTCAATTTGTTACCTATGTAAACCATTTTAGGTGCCTCCATAGTTCCAACGTTAAAACCTTCAACATTATCCTCTTCAACAGGTTTACCTTTACTTTTCCAGTAGTCTGCATTATCAAACATTCTCTCTAGTGCAACCAATCCCTTGGGAATGGTATCTGTCTTCAATTGCTCCATCTTGCTGCCAAATAGTGTTTCCTTGCCATTTTTGATTTCTACCATAGACTGCTAGTTAATCACTTAACTATCAAACTCATCCATGCAATTGAGAAAACTAAAAATCTGATCATTGTCATTAAAAACCTGCTAGTTGTAGATGTTATCAGGAATTATAGGCCTGGTTAGAATTTCTACAACATAATGGCCATGATAAATATCTGATTAAAGATCATACTTTGATGTGGCCACAACTAGGGAATCCATCTCTTCATTTTTGGTTTTCCTAACCCATTCAATACCCACGACGTCAAACAACTCCATGGTATCCCATACAACATTCATGTATGCCATTAGTATGCTATCCTTGGTAGAAAACTTATTTCTAATCTATTGCACAACTAATTGTGAATCACAAAAAAAATAGGAACTTGACCTTATGCTTGTGAGAAACATTCAAACCCAACAACAATTCTTCATATCAACTATGTTGTTAGTGCACTGAAGATCAAGTCTGAAAGACATACCAAATTGCTCACCATCTGGGGATATCAAAACACTTCTAGCACCTGAGCCTTCTCTTGGAAATGCACCATCAAAATATTGTATCCATAACATAGATGCATCACAAATAGAAATAATAGGGTCAGAAGGTAAGACATCCAAGCAAGGATTATGATCACTACAATATCCCATAAAATGGTCTATATTAGTGTCAAACAAATTGGCATGATCTTCCTCTATTTTGTATATATCCTCTATGTTTTGGTCTTCCACCTTTTCCCTATACAACTTCATGTCCACACCTTGGACTAGAATAGTAGCATATGAAAGATCCATTTGAATACTTTCTCTCATAGATGTTGCCCATTTTCTTAATACATCATACCCCACTTGGCAGGGAAATCCACAGTGATTATTTCCATCATGAATGATTTGTTAGGATATGCAACTAATTTTACCTCAACATCTTTGATGAGACCATTCACATTCACCTCCCTAGAATCCATGGCAAAACACTTACCAAAGATTTGGACACCTTCAGTCCCAATTCATTCATGATCTCAAGTGGCATGACATTGCCAAATGCCCCTGAATCAAGCATACATTTGTGTAACAACCAACCATTTATGATCAAAGTGGTGTAAAAAGGACCTAATCCCATCCTACTGTTAACCATGGATGACCCTAAATAAACCTCAACTATTTCATCATGACCTATGCCCTCATCATCACCACTGGGAACAACAAGTTTTTTTTGTGCATCTACAGTAGTAATAAATGACGCTACCCTATCTCTATGTTTGGGATTCTAAGGAGTTCCACTATTTGCACATAAATTTTTATTTGGCTAAATACTTGAGCCATGTCAATAGGGTTATAATTGGGCAAAGGGGTATCACATAAAATAGTTACATCATTTGCACATGGAATATAAGGTATTACTTGATCAGATGAAATATCCTTACCTTCTTCCTTTGTCTTCTCCTTTTCTAGTTCTTTTTTGTGCCCGGGGCTGATCATGCTTACTATTTTCTTTCAGTTAATGGACCCCTCAAATGGGTATAGTAACTGGTTGCTCAGTTGTTGCTGGATTCTTTTGCACATATTTCTTTTTCGCTGCTAGCGGCTACACTAGAAGCTTCTTCTTTTCTGGTGCACTCTTCTTTGAAGAGTTGCTACTTTTCTTCTCCACATTTCCCTTGGATTTGTCCCTATCCCCATTCAATCTTTGTTGTTTCAATTCCTTGGTAGGGGAATTATGCATAGGAACAATCCTATTTCTCAATTGATAGCCTCCTTGGACTTGCAAAATCATTGTATCAGTCAAGGCTTTCATGTCCTCTTTTGAAGGCTTGGACTGTTGATATTTCTTCTGCATAAGGTCCTTTAAATGCCCAAAGTCATGAGCTAGAAATTGATATCTCTTTGGACCTTCATAATAATCATATTGGAAAAAACATGGTGCAAGAAGTTGGGTCCACTTTTTAGCCAAAAAGTGGAAGTGTTTTCCTTAATTTTTAGAATTTATCACATTTGACCTAAAAATTTGAAGCACTTAAATATTGAATCTCAAAAAAGGTTTGGAATATCAAATGTAATACTCGGAGTCTAGTTTTCAAATATGTAATTTATTTTAATACCCAGATGATACAAATTGAGTTTTAGTAGGCATGTCTAAAAACCACTGTTTAAAAGTCACTTTTTTTTAACCATACCATGCACGTGTATGGCTAACATAATTTGACCTAAATAAAAGTATTTTTCTGAATTCTTTTAGGGAAAGATGTGTAGTATAGTGAAGACTGATGAGAATATATTTTTTAATTTTTTTCTAAATATATATTCTTTTATTAATTTTTTATTGGCCCTAATTGTTGTTTTCAAAAACCTCTTGTGTACGGCCAACATAACTTGAGCAAAACTAATCATAAAATGATTTTTTTTTCATTGTGTAGAGAATGATGTCTAGATTGATGACATATAATTTTAAAAAAAAACTTTAAAAATCAAAAGTTACTAAAAAATACAAACACTTGTCATTTCAAGTTTTTGGACTAGTTTGCTTAAAAATCAAATAATAAATAGAAAAAGAAGTCCAATAAAAATAAATTACATATTTGAAAACTAGACATTGTCATCTATAATGGGTTTTAATTTCATAAAAAAATTTAGAAAAAAATGTTGTCAGCCATATAGGTAAACTCAGTCTTTTTTCTTGTTCTGTACTTAGAAAAAAACTTGCAGGTCCAAGGCAAGGGGTTGGCTTACCATGCCTTTCTGGAGCCTTAGCTTTTAGGAACGGGTACCCATTCTAAAATGGGTACCCATTCCTTTTGTGTGGGAAAAAAGGCGCACAAGGTTTTTTTCAAATTTAAATATCTATATAGAAATGGGTACCCGTTCCTAAACAGATACTCATTTAGGCTCGGGCACCCATTCCTAAGCGGGTACCCGTTTAGACTCAGGCGCCTGTTCCTAAATGGGTACCCATTTCTGTTAGGATTTTTTTTTCCTGCAACTTCCCCTCTATGTGGACCCAACTTCTTGCACTTACCCAAAATATGGTCATCTTCTTCATAGCTATCACATTAGCATCCTAACCTATATGCTGATAATCTCCAACATCAAATTGATTTATTTCTTCTTCATAATGCTTAGCCGCACCCTCTTCATTTGAAAATTTTTCTTCTCTGCCCAATGAGTCAGCCACCACACAGTTTGTTGGATCATGGGGAAGGAAGCAAACCTGGCACCATAAAGATTTATCTTGAAAATTAACCCGATCCTTTCTCAAAGGATCAAGGGTGTCCCTTTCAGGCTATTTGAAACTTACATGCCTGGGGGCAACCTATTTATCATTTTGTTGTGGCCTCTTAGACCAATCAATATTATAAGTTCTATTATGCAATCTTTGATCTTCATTAAAATGTGTTGCATCACCCTGAGGTGGCAACCCTTTGTCATTTCTAGCAACTTTATAGGACAAATCTTTAACAACCTCAATGAGTTTATCCAATTTTTCATTAGTAGTGAGGGGTTTGTTTAAATCTAGCTTATATAGCTCAGACAATTTGATATCAAACCTTTTGATATGCTTCCATGAAGCTCTCATATTACTTTCTAGGTTTATGGTTGTAGCATATGCCTCTCTTAATGTTTGTGGACTCTTATTCCTCAAACAAAAACCTATTTTTGAATCAAAAGCACCACAATATAAAACTAAGCACATAGATTCATTGGGTATCATATGAGGAGGTACATTTCTTATTGTCATGATGAATCAACTATTGAAGCTAGCTACTGAAGGGCTTTTTGATGGTTATTTGTTCAAGGATGACAAACTTGGGGTCAATCGTATCCCCATATTGCAATCTGAACACTCTCATGAACTCCTCTCAAGAATCAATGCTCTTATCAAGTAGAGCTTTATACCATTCTTTACCACTCTCTTCTAATGAATGTACAAAGAATTTCATCATAACATCTTCATCCTCAATTTCATATTCATCAGTGACATTAATGAAATGCTTAAGATATTCCTCACCTGTGACAACATTGTTACATTAAAACCTAGGAATCTTCCCCCTAATCTCAATTGGAATTGGATTAGGAAAATCAGGTATGCCAATGAAATCGAGTTGTTTATACCTCTCAGCTCCCAATGGCTACCTCTATGCAAGAAACCTTTGTGCTTGTCTTTGCTATACATGCCCAATGTTCTGAATGTTGCCATGCTACTGGTTAACTTGGTTTTGTGGTGGCTGAATGTTGATATTTTGAGCAAGGGTCTAATTTATGCCTTGCTATCCCATTTGATGATGATGTTGTTGTCTCTAATTATTTTTCTGATTGTAATGCTATGGAGGTGCACGTTGCTAATTAACATTTTGATCAGGCCCTATTGATGTGCATTCCGGTTTTGTTGGTCCTATTGGGCAAGTTGAGCTTGTTGTTGATCAAGTAAGGCCTACACTTCCATTTGTCTGTTCCTAATATGATCAAGCAAATCTAGCTCATCTTGGATTCTTCTTTCCCTTTCCTCATAATCAGTTTGCTACTGTTGAACACCCTCATTAGGGATATTGTCATGTTGACCTCTGAACATGATCTAGTGGGGGAATTAGGATATCTTGTACCTTGGTACTTCTCTTCATTCTCACTAGCATTCATAAACATCCTCAAATATGGAACATGAGATCTGTCTCTACTTCATCTACCAATAACATTCTCATTTCTTCTAACACCATACATATTTCTATTTGTTCTAAGCATGTTATTTGCAAAATCCTCAAAAGTATAATTGTATTGGCTCCTAATGTTGACAAATATGTTGCCTTGGACATTCCTTGGAGGTACCACATTGGGTCTTATCCTATATCTACTCGACCTATTTATTGCATTGCTAGAGGATTCATCACATCTAGGATGCTCCTAGTTTCTTACTCTATCCATCATGTACTCTATTCAAACTGAAATTAATTTCTGGGTTATAAAATAGAGTCACCACTTCCCCATGTTGGGAAGAAAAACTTGAACAAACACTACTCTTTCAATATTGCAGAAACCAGAAATTAAATCTAGGCTCCCTGGCATAAGTTGACAGGTTGCCAACTTACCTGAACACATGCAAAATTGCAAACCACTATTACAGGGACATTCAGAATAATTCAGCCATTTAACTCATTCCCCAATAATGGTGCCAAAATGTTGTGTTGTCATGCTAGGACCCTCAACCCTCTGTCAGTACCCCCTTAACCTCTCCGGTGGTGCCCTCAGTAAAAGCTTAGGCTTTTGGTGTATAGGTAGTCGGTCCGTGTTAACAAAAATGGTGACTCTACTGGGGAGGGTTCGACTCCCGCCCTCAACAGGCTTGCTCACCTCATGGTCGACTGTGTCCACTATGGACCTCTTGACTCAGGGGAGGGTAAATTTGTGCCGTGTTGGGACCCTCAACCCTCCATCGGTACCCCCTTAACCTCTTTGGTGGCACCCTCACTAACAACTTAGGCTTATGGTGTAGTGGCAGCCGATCTGCGTTAACATCTTGGTTCCCAAAATAATTGCAACACAAAACTCTAAAACTTTTCTAAATCACCTAGGCTAGGGATTGTCATCGGGGTGATAGAAAGAGGTTTATAAACAAGTTATGTGTGATTTTGTCCAATTACAGGAGTGGGTAGGCTTCTCTACTCTTTTAGCTTAGCTTAAACTCTGGAGGGATATTCCAAGGGGTATACCTAAGCATGTATTAACATCAAACTAGATGAAAAACTAAAAATATTTGAACAGCCAAACCTAAATCGCTTTCTCATCCCCAAATTTATCACTAAACTGAGAACAACTAGTTGTTACAAGACCCTTATATAGCTGATAAAGGCCACCCTACACATTGAGGATGCATAAAATGACTACTGCTTCTAATGATAAATACATTGATTTGTTTTGATTATTGGGTGACCTAAGGCTACTCAGGCGGGTGCCTATCCATTGGGTTGCACAATCTTACATTCAATAGAGGAATACAACTACATAGAAATATATATTTGCCTATTTGAGAAATCAATATCAAATATCTGGAAATACTTATTTATCCAAAACTATACCATGTTCTTTCTCATGTAATATTGAAAAGATCATTTACAAAGCTTTGGAAATGAATTAAGAACTGTCACATTCATTCAAATCAATGCTTAATTCATACGACTAAATGTGGCAAGAGCAAACTATAAATGCGATTGAGTTTTCTAGAAAGAATACCCATAGAAGTCGAGAAAAACAAGGATTCAATACAAAGATTTTCAAAATATAGTATATACATTTTATAGTTGCTTCATGCTAAACAAAGACAACAAAAAAATCTTTTCTATTCTGCCTTCTGGAGCTCAAAACCGGCTTAGAAAATTGCCCAACTGACCAACCAACCCCTATTACATCTAAAACATATGCATATATAGCATTATAAACTCATTTCATTATCCTAGGCACTGTACTCAGTCAACGAGTACGCCCATGCCACATTAAATTTAGTTCCACTATGTAGTCAAAAAATCTACACATTTTGAAAGAAAGCCCATTCCCTGACAATTCTACAAATTTGACAAAAGAAGATTTCTTGCACTCATATGGTACCTGTGCATTGAAGAGAGAAGTTTTGACTCCCTTTTCTTGACATCTACAACATCTAACCTATCCAATTTGTTTTCCAAATTTACCTATGCAATGAAGGATTTTACTATGCCAACCACCTGCATGGCATTGCTCTACAGAATCATAAATTTCTTGGTACAAATTAGTTTGCATAATCTTGCAATCATGGCACAATTTTAGGAAATTAACCTTTTAAATCCTTTACAACACTTTAAAAGTGTGGTCCAATTGTCAATTTTGGGCCATTTGAATTTTGACTATACCTATCTACATGTTGGACATCCTTCCATCTTTAACAGCCTTTTTCCTTTTTTACAAACTTCTTGTATTTCCTTCTTATTGGCAACTCTTTCCATTTTCTAACTTTTCTTCCCTCTCCCTTATCTTTCTTTATCATCCTTAGCACTATTTTGCCTATTCAGCAAATTTTTGTTTTCTCGAACTTCTTCCATTGCCGCCTCTTACTTGTTTTGTCCTTTCCTTCTCTATTGGATAATTTCATCTTTCACAAACTTGGCCCTATTCTGTCCTTTGTCGGCAATTTCCTTATTTTCTAAACTTTGTGTTTGCCACTTCATTCTTCCTTTGTCAACAAACTTTCACTTTTTTGAGCCATCCTTTCATTCCTTCTTCTACCTTTTTCACCTTATAGGTGAATTTACTTCTTCATGAACCTCTATGCCTTTTCACTTTTTTGCCTTATGAGCGAATCTTACTTTTCACGAACTTGGCCTTTTTTGTCCTTTGTCAGCAAATTTTCATTTTTGTGAACTTGCCAACTCTACATTTCTTTCTCTTTTTTCTTTCTTCTCCTTTGTCAACAATTTTTACCTTTGCCAAACCAAGCCCTGTTTTTCCCTTTTCTTTCATTTTACCTATTTGCCTTATTAGCAAATCTCCAATTCTCCAATATTCATCTTTGTCATGCCTTACTTGCTTTATCTTCCCTTTCTATCAATAAAACATAGTGTTGGCAAACTTTGAAAAATTCAAACCTTTAGAAATTCTGAGTTCTCATTGATTCCCCAACAAAACCACTCCTTACCTTTTATTCGCCTTAGAAAAATTTCATCTTTTTATTTTCCTTATCAGTAAAAATGCTCCACGACGAACTTTACTTATGTCTTCTTTCTTTATCCACCTTAGTGGTGAATCTTCCACTTTATGAACCGTGCCCTCTTCTTCTGTCTTTCTTCACCCTTTGCCTTTATTGGCAAATTCTCCTTTTTAAGAACTTTCTTTATTGCCTTCTTCCTTCCTTTGTTTGCCTTATCGGTAAAAAATACCCTACACCAAACCAAGTCGGCGAACCCATTGGTTTGCAAACTACTAATCTTCCCAACCAAAGCTTGCTCCTACTTTTATTTTTGCCTTTTCTCCTTCAGTTGGTGAATTCCAACCTTTTCAAACTTGGTCATGACTTTCTTTCTTCTTTTCATGTCCTAGAAAAATTTTAATGTCATCATCCCTTTGCTATTGGTGAAGTGGTTGTTGGCGAAACTCACAATCAGAAAACTGTGCAGTTCTCAAACTTGACCTTTCACTAGTACACTTGCACTTTCTTTTCTTTCATTACCATGGAAAAATTCTTCATCTCTTGCCTAATCTATCTTTCCAGTCGACGACTTCCTTTATCGACAAACCTACCCATCGAAAAACTAGTGGGTTCATGAACCATCACTTTTTCTAACAAAGCATATTTTTACTCCATGGGTCTATTTTCTGCTTTTGCAGTCACCTTCCCGTGTCTTTATCGGTGAATCAAGAAAAAGGCGAACAATCAAACTAGTTTGTCAATTCGCAGTTTTTCTGATTTGCTAAGGCCTCTTTTGTTCATTTTTTCATAGGGGGGAAACACACTTAGAATTTTTTGAACTAAAAATCCCTATAAAATATTTCTTTGATCGGGTATATATGAGGGATTTTGGCACAAAGGCAAAAATGGGAACTTTTAATGGATTTTTTGGGGCAATATAGTTTATGTTTGGGAGCTAAAAATTATAGGTGCCATTACATTCTTTTCCCATGACTCCTAGTTATAGACTAATTTATACCTTGAGTCACACTATTCTTCTTAACAACTTTCCGATCTCTTCATTCTCTCCTCATGTGCCCTAGCAATAGAGAGAGCTAGAGTCTATGTCATGAATTCTAATCTCTTGTAGATTTGATTGCCTTATTTTCCTCTACAATTCAAGGAGATAAGAAGTCTTAATACCATTGGTAATGGGTTGGGAATGTTTCATATGTTCCTAAGGAAATTGTTAGTTATTCCAAATCCATTTATCTTGTATCCTTTCAAAATTAGACTTAACTAAGGACATTTTGCCAAAATAATTGTAAAGGAGGACAACAAAAAATTGAGGCAACTAGCTCATTATGGGAAGAGTGCCATCAGATGCAATGAATGTTTCTTGATTGAAAACCATACTTTCTATTGCAAGAAAAATATTAGCTCAAATCTAAATACTCCATTGAGGGGAGTACAACTAGCATGGTGGATTGACATCTAGAGATTCAACACTTTATCGTTTCTCCTAGTGAATTCCCAAAAATGAAATCCCCTAAGAAGCCTTATAGTTATTTTCTATGGGTACTACTTCTTTTACTCTTCTTGATCCTTTAGTTGATGCCTAGGCATTGGACTCTTTAGATCTTATGTCAATATTTTTAAAAGAATACCTAAAGTTTGGCTTAGAATGCATGGGACTCAAAATGATTGGAAGCCAAGCTTACTTATAAAGTGGATACTTGACAGGGTGATGCAATGCATATAAAAGTTGTCAAGTCTTTTCAACACACTCCATTGTTGTTATCTTAGAATTTGGTTGAAGTAAAAGAGATATGAGCCTACATAGAATAAGTTGAAACATCACATGTCTCTAAGATCATCTAAGAAGGGCATAGATGGAAAGTCCTTGTTAGAAGTTGAAGAAGATTTCTTTAAAGGATTCTTATGTATTTAATTGCCTAAATCCACTAGTGAAAGGGGTCATAGCCTTTTGTTTAAAATTAGAAGCATCCCTTTTCAAGGGTTTGATTCATTATTTTTATTTTCTCATTCAATTTATAGAAAAGGGAGTGCTCCCCTAGTCTACACTTTATCAAGTGTGTGTGTGGGGACAAACATGTCCAAACTTAGTTTGACTCATTCTAACGTAGTTTGATTGAACCACATTCGATCAAACCTACTCGATGTACACCAATGGCACAACATTACATGCTATTGCGGGATGGGATTGATTAAAGGAACTTTGGTCAAACCACATTGCATTGAAAATCCTTGTTTGTTTTGATATAAAAAAGAGGGGCTAACGAATTGTTTTGACATTTATTCCTACATATCAAATGAAAGACCTCCTTACACACTAAGATAATTTAGTGCATGAGACACCACAACAGATGAAGATTTTTCTACTGATTGTGCCAACACATCAACAAGAAATCTTGACCGCATTTATCTAATAAGCAAGATAGGCCTATTATAAAAAATAAAGACCTTATCTGAGACACTGGAAAAAAAACTAGTCAAAAAGATTTCAAAATATTACACTATACTCCACATTGATATGCATATTTTAACAAGAAAAATCAATTCAAAAAATAGGTAGAAAGAAAGACATTAGAATAAAATGTATGTCTAAATCAATGTTAGTACCAATTAAAACCTAATAATAAATTGAATATTCAATAACAAATTACTAAAACAAATATATGTTATCATATAATTCTAAGAAATTAAGTGAAAATATTTTACTTTTAGTAAAAGTTGTGCATTGCAATAATTTTTTCATTAAAAACTAATAAAAAACAACAGAGTTTTTGTTTTGATTTAAGAAAATTATAATTTGAATCTGTTGAGAAAATGACACAAATCACCAATTTATATCATTTTTATATTGTTTGCTTGACAAAATGTGCTAAATGCTAAACAATACTATTTTTTATGACCAAATAATGTTTCAAAGTAGGAATCCTTATTATGATTTCCCAAAAAAAGAAAATAAAACAAATTAGAAGATCCTAAAAAATATATTTTAAGACAAAGTTTAGATGGCGTAATGTTATTTGTACACTAAATATTTTGTAACGCAACACTCAAAATATTTAACATATATTATAGGGGATGATTTTGTTAGAATGAATATCCTCTCAATCATAATAGCTTAATACTTCTACACTAAATATATACTTAACATATAATCAATAAAATAAGTTTTAACCTTATTCTCCACTTTACCATATCATATTTATTATTTCCCTTCCCTTAACAATTTAACAGCTTAACCCCGAAAAAAACTTATAAATATGAATAATACTTACTTAACACAATCAAATTATCAACATATAAGTGAAATTTCAACACCAATGTCCACTTTTACATTATCAACGTATAATAATAAACGTAATAAGTCAGAATTTAACCCTAATTTACCCTTTTTACGTTATCATGTTAATTGCTCCTCCTCGCTCGTAACAATGTTCAGGTCAAAATTTCAAAGAGCATTGGATTCACACAACGTTGTAATTAAGAACCTAATTTCATAGAAATATACCCAATGTCAATGATTTCCCATCAAGAAATATGACAAGCATTATTTAAGCTTACTTTATCCATTAATATTTTGCAAGTTCACACGTATTGGATGTTAAATAATATTCTTAAACCTATTAGTCAACAGTGGATAGGATACCTATGAGTCAACACACCATTATTGTGGACCTATATATATATGAGTCATCATTTCTTAATCGATAGGTAAAAAACATATATTTATGCATCCCTTCTTTTACCTATCATTTTCATATCTTGTCTTTTACCTATCAATTAAGAAATGATGACTCATATATATATATATATATATATATGAGTCATCATTTCTTAATTGATAGGTAAAAGACAAGATATGTATGCATCCCCTCTTTTACCTATCATATATATATATATCAAAGAAAATGATAGGTAAAACAGGGGATTCATACATATCTCGTCTTTTATCTATCAATTAATAAATGATGACTCATATACCTATAATTCTTATAGGTCCACAATTTTACATATATATAAGAAAATGATAGGTAAAAGAGGAGATATATATATCTTCTTTTACTTATCTTTTTCTTTGATTGGTTTGTGTATATATATATACACACACCAACTAGTAAAACAAAATGATATATATATGATATGTATACGTATCATGATTACTCAAGTTTTTAACCTAGTCCTAATCCAAGGAGACCACTTACATGGGATTTCTTCCCATGGCTTTATTATCAAGACTACTATTGGGGGGTCTCAATCCCCATGGTATTATTGCCTTTGTTCAACCCCATGAGCTCATCGACTTAGCGAAGGCACACAGCTTGTGAGCACACCATCCCAGCAAACATACATATCTTGCAAGCACGCCAACCCAGTGAAGGCCCATGGCCTACAAGCTCATTGACCTAACGAGGGTTTGAAACCTAGTGGCAAACACAACAACCATATGAACTAACCACCACATTGTAAAAGATGTGATATATATATGCTCACTGTAAACAAGTGACATGTTGTCGTGTAGGATGTTTACAATTTTATCAACTCCACCCGATTTCGACTAATTTCTTCAACCTACTGACTGATAATGATCAATTGTTTAAAGCTTTCTGGTTTTGGATAAGGTCGATTTGTGTTGACCAGTCGGTGAGATTTCGACTGCCCTGCATCCACAATAATAATGTATTAACTCATAGGTTTAAGAATATTATTTAATATCTAATGAAATACAAGAAGGTAGAATATATATCCCCTCTTTTCCCTATCAGCCACCAAAATACCTTTCAGTCTTAAAAAAAAAAATTAAAAAAAAAAGAAAAGAAAAATGATGACTCGATATTCTTAGACGGCTATTCTTAAATATCATCTACTTCAACAGTCAAAGGTCAATTTTGGCCAATAAAAATAGAACAAATATATACCACTTTTTGTTGTGAATGAGGTGTAGAATTACTATTGATTGTTTAACTATTAAAATGGATGATATTTAAGTAGAGTGTTCTTAAACCTATCTACATGCCATGGCACTATTGTAGATCTACCTATATATATATATGACTCGATGCTATGGTGTCTCCTCTATTCTCTACTTAAACACGTGAGTAACCTCCACTGAGTCTTTATTGGCGTTTTTGCCTGCCCAAAGCCCTATAAATAAATGTCCTCATACTCCCTTCATAGCGCACTCCATAAGAAATTTTAAGAAAAGCCCAGCAACAAATATGAAGTCCACAGACTTGTCTCTTTATACAACAGTCGAACAGCCCTATATAAATATACGCAGAGCTTATGCCTGTATATATTTTGCTGCAATTCTGGGGCTTATATTTTACCGTATAGTTTATATCCCAACAGAAGGATATTTGCCATGGATGTTGGTATTTTGTGCAGAACTAGGCTTTGCTTTCTTTTGGATTTTAGACCAGGCGTTCAGGTGGCGCCCAGTCTCTCGCCACACTTTTCCACAAAGACTCTCTAACAGGTAAGGGAGACTTTTAAATGTGTTTTGTTAACATTAGAACTATCTTCGTTTTTTAATCCTATCTACACCTCTAAATATGTGTCTGATAGAATTTTATATACTACACCAAATGAAGAGTGCAGGATTTGATATAGAGGTCACAGGAAACATAAAGTCTCAAAATTAAAGAGTGTACAATATAACATATAATCTCTGATAGTAATATTTACATTACAGTTTTCTGTCTTTCGTGTTAGAAATATTTATATTAAAGATTTTGTTTTCCACATATACCTTCTGATAGATTGAAACACTCATTATATGTTCTTTTTACAATTAATGTTATTATGAATTTTTTTTTGTTAAATCGCCTAATATTCAAATAACACATATTTTTATTTTTATTTTATTTGGAAATCCAATAATTTATTCAAAATTTATCAGACTAGATTTTATCTTAAATCCCATTATAATTTGTAAATATTTGTGCACATTAATAATAATTTCATTCCATTTTATTTCTGCTTGAAGTTTCAAGAATCTGGAATCTGAGAGTATTATCAATATGATATGTACATGTACAGTTTAGAGAAGGAGCTACCGCCTGTTGATATATTTATCTGCACAGCCGATCCAACTAAAGAACCTCCACTCTATGTTGTAAATACTGTACTCTCCAATCTGGCTCATCATTATCCCACAGACAAACTATCATGCTATGTCTCAGATGATGGAGGATCTCCACTTACCTTTTACGCTCTGTTTGAAGCTTCACAATTTGCAAAGTTTTGGGTTCCTTTTTGCTGGAAGTATTCCATTGAACAAAGATGCCCGGATGCATATTTCTCTGAAAGTGATGGTTATCAAAATCAGAGTTCGAGCTTCGCAAGTGAACGAGAAAAGCTCAAGGTGAGGTGTAAGTAGATTGATGTACGCAATAGGACATTCCTCAATCAGAAAACATATATCCTGTTAAAGAGATTACTATTCTAGGAAGTAGCATTGATTGATTGTTGTTGTTGTTAACATGATTTTAAGGGTTGTTTTTCTTGTCTTGCAGAATATGTACGAGGAGATGAAGTATTCCATAAATAGCACTGTGGAGAGGGGCGCTGTTCCAATAGATAAATTCAATGATCACAAAGGCTTCAAACAATGGAGCTCTGGAATGACTTCAGGAGATCATCCCAGTATTGTTGAGGTCAAAAGCTATATCTTAAAAAAAATTAGATTAAATTAGATTCAAGTGCCACAAGAACTTCTACAACTTAACTAGAAATTATGTGCTGGTTATGCTAAGCTGCTTATACCAGCTGTTTAACATGAGACCTACTGACTATTTTATTAAACCTGCTTGCAGATTTTACTAGAAAAGGGAAAGGACACTGACATGGAGGGGCATGATTTGCCTAGTCTTGTGTATGTGTCCCGTGAAAAGCGACCTGGATACCCACATAATTTTAAGGCCGGTGCTCTGAATGTTTTGGTAGTGTCCCTGCTTCCATCTCATATACCCTCTCTCAACTCTACTGAATAACATTCAGACTGATTTGAATTAAACCATGTTTGCAGATTAGAGTCTCTGCTTTGATGAGCGATTCTCCATTCTTTCTTACTCTGGACTGCGACATGTACGCCAATAACTGTGAGGCACTTCGTGAAGCTATGTGCTTTTTCATGGACTCTCAAACTGGGCATCAGCTTGGGTTTGTCCAGTTTCCTCAAAGGTTCCATGGCATTACCAAAAATGATTTATATGCCAATCGTTACATGAGAGCTTACGATGTAAGTATCTGTAATTTTTACATGGGCACACGTTGACTGTTTACTCCCGATGTATTGATTACAAGTCTCCTGCTATTTACGGGCTAATGCCACAACACATCCATTACTATGAACATTTTGTGTCTCTATATGCAGATACAATTCAAAGGACTAGATGGAGCAGATGGCCCACTCTACATTGGTACAGGGTGTCTTCACCGCAGGGATGTCCTGTGTGGAAGTGAGACACAAGAGAGTACCTCAAGTTATTTCGGTGACTCATTCAATCTTTCCTCTGGTTTAACATTGGTGAAAGAAAGTCCATCTCAGATGCTAAATGAAGCAAAAGAACTTGCCAAGTGCAGCTACGAAGAGAATTCCCTCTGGGGTAAAAAGGTATATACCAATTTGAATTTATCAGTTTGAAACACGAAATGGGCCTGTCTGTACATTATATTCTGAAAGAAAAGCTTTTCTCCTGTTTCAGGTTGGCATGATGTATGGATGTGCGGTGGAGGATGTGTTGACTGGATTTGTGATACACTGCAAAGGCTGGAAATCTATATACTGTAATCCAAAACGGAACGCTTTTCAGGGGCATGCACCTGTTAATTTGAACGATACTCTTGTCCAACAGAAGAGATGGGCCGCAGGTCTGTTAGAGATTTTTTTGAGTAAGTTTTGCCCATTTGTGCATGGAATTCACCGCGTTAGTATTACACAGAGAATGTGCTACGCGTATTACTGTTTATGGGCTCCATCCTGCTTGCCTATAATCTGCTACGGTTTGGTTCCAGCATTATGCACGCTCAGCAGCACAGCATTATTTCCTGAGGTAGCTTTTTTCTTTTTAGGAGGGTTGTTCCTAAACAGCAAACGGTCAGTGATTTTCATGTAAATAGTTGGTAGGCCGAACACAACTATTGGCTGTTTATAAACAACGATCATCACTAAATAATCAGCTCAAACTATTGATGGTTATTCTTAAATATCATCCACTTCAACAGTCAAAAATCAATTTTGACCAATAAAAATAGGACAAATATTTACTACTTTTTACTGTAAATCCTTTTTGTTGTAAATTCTTATATAAATTAGGTGTAAAATCCTTATTGATTGTTTGACCATTAAAATGGATGAAATTTAAGTAGAGTGCCTCTACAAACCCTTCATTGTTTTAACCCACTTTATATCCAAATAAAAAATGATCTATCTGTTTTTATTCGACCGATCAATTCACATTAGTTTTACGTTTCTTCATTGACAGATCTCAAGCCCATGGTTCTTCCTCTTCATGTTTCTATTACTATCTGCATATTCATATAGTCTACTAGAGTTTCTTGCACTGGGAGGTTCAGTAAAAAGTTGGTGGAACGAGCAAAGGATGTGGATGATAAGAGGCGTGTCATCGTTTCCATTTGCATTGATTCAAGTCCTTCGCAAATTAATAGGTATTTCTGAAGTGGGTTTCGAGGTATCAAACAAATCATCAGACAGTGAAGCAATCAAAAGATACGAAGCTGAAATTTTTGAATTTGGAGTGGCGTCTACCATGTTTATTCCTTCAACAACTTTGGCATTGATAAATTTGATAGCGCTGATGAGCGGAATAGCACAGGTATTAAGAAAAGGGTATCGAGGCGTAGAGGATATGGTTTTGCAGCTAATGTTGGTGAGCTTCATAGTGGTAAGTAGCTATCCCATATTGGAGGCGATGTTGGTGAGGAAGGATAATGGACGAATGCCGACATGCCTCACACTTTCCTCACTTCTAGCTGCTGCTGTTGTGTGTTCTGTGGCATCATATACACCATCCTGGTGAACGGAAGTGCAAGCACATTCACTGAATCCAAATGTCTCAACTATTTAGAAATATAAATTTTGTTTTGTTGAAGTTTGGTTGATCTTTATTAGCATGCTCTGTGAACCTAACCAATTGTTGAGGGAGGTATATCATGTTGTGGAAGAAGTTGAGAAGCTGGGCAAAAAATGTAGCCCCCACCGGGCTGCCCACCTTCTCAATCTGATCCATTCAATGGGTCCAGTCAGTGCACCAATGTTAATCCAAGTGATAATGAGTTATTTAGTACAAATTATTAATTTTTAAGCAAATCATATATATATGAAATAGTTCTCTACTTAAATATATCTGAATTAGAACTATTTTAATTTTTAAGAATTTTACTTAAAAGTCATTTTATTGACTAAGGATCATTTTAAGAGTTATTTGTAATGTCCCCTTCTAGCAAATTAAAATTTTCCAACCTTGCATGTAAATTCAACTTGCCAAAAGAGAACATTAGCGTTCAATTCTTCATAATTCATAATATATTTCACAATTATAAGTCAATTCTTAAATCATAACTCATATACATTTCCTTTTCTCTATTTCATTATTAAAGATCATATTTTTCTTTTCCTAGTTCACTATACAAGATCATAGTTTCATTCTTGGAAGAGACTACACTTGGACCCATCATGTTAATCCAATCATACACCCAACAAAAGAGGGTTCCTCGGGCACAATCTCACCATAGGTTCAATATCTTTCCTTTGATCTAGAATTGGCACTCTACACCATCTAGGATAAAATGCCTATCCACTTGCTCCATACTTGGCACTCTACACCAATGGAAATAAGGGCCATTTTCTCTTGTCCATGTTGGCACTCTACACCAACTGGAACAAGAGCCTTTATCCACTTGTCCATATTAGCACTCTACACTAATTGGAACAAGGGCCTTCATTCACTTGTCCATATTAGCACTCTACACTAATTGGAACAAGTGCCTTCATCCACTTGCCTCAAATTAGCACTCTACACTAATTGAGTCAAGGGCCTATCTCTACTTACCTCGTATTAGCACTCTTCACTAATAGAGATAAGGGCCTTCTCGGCTGAGTACTCTTTACCTCTTAAGAACAAGCACTCTTCACTTGTCTTGGAGGATAAGAGCCTTATCAGCTCGAGCCTTTAATACCTTGGTCAATTGTTATAACCCTTGGTCTCACTTTTTTCTCAGTGTGATGGATTAACAAGCTGGTCCATTTCTCAATCCGTTTTTCATACTTTCCTTAAAGTTAGCATTTCACATCTTATCAAGATAATCATTCATCATATATGACATGCTCATATAAATGTTCTTATTTCGTAACTATATTCTATCCTTGATCTTCAATGATAATCTTTCCAAAATACTCTATCTTTATTTGTACATACAATATTCAATTTATGAAACTTATCTATCATATTCTTTGTGCTATATCTTATTCCTACATATTCTAATAAAGCATTATTCCATTTACTTATTTGTCATCATAATCGAAATTATCTCAGCATGGCAACCTTAATCTATCAATCATTTATTATTGCATTCCTACGGCCTGCCTTCTATTTGATTAAAACGTAACTGAAGAATTCAATAGAAAATATATGCTCCATACCTTAAATGTTTATCAGCAAATTTGATAGACTTCGTTTGATGATGTCTATGATATATTTCTGTATTGCTGAGATGATGTTGTCACTGCGTGGGCTGTAGATGGTATCTTTTTCACCTTTTCTGCAGAGATCCTTCTTATTATTAGATTGGTGATTTCTTTGTTATGCTATGATTGGAAGATGGAATGATTCTTGATTGATATTTATTGATCTCCTTATTTATTGCCCGTTTTTTGTGTGGAGAGAAAGGCATGAATGTTCGATGATGTCTTAGTAAATACCAAACTGACTGATGATGCTTCTCCAAATGCTGATCTCCCCTCTATCATCCATTCGTCCTTGCTTTTATACTTAGTATTATGTGAATAGACATGTTTCTTCATATTGGTCACTGCCCTTTGTTATTTGCTAACCGATTATTTGTTTACCTAATCATGATATGCTCGATCTTCTTAGTCATCACTGGATTATGACTTGTTATCTATTGTTAACCATTATATTATTTAGGCCCTTAGGGATGTCAATATCAGCCTTGTTGTTGCCGTATCTAAATGCCTTGCACTTATCAGATTTTCCTTTATCTTCATCGTTCTTACATAATGGAATATTAAATGTCTTTATTCATGGAAAGTAAATCGGGCTATGACAGGCCTCCCCTCTTAAGATTGTTTGTCTTCAAGCAATTTCAACTTCTTTAAGATACTCGGAAATGATTCTATTTTCCCCATTTCTTTTCTTACATGTAAACGAGCGTACTTGGGTCTAGAATCAATTCTCTTCTCTTCTTTTATTTGTAGTTACTTTATTTTCTTCCTGAATGTGTTTGTTGGATATGACTTCTATATTGTGTGCTTGAGCTCTTTTCTCACATTTATGCCTAGGTTCCCATTTTTCATTACATCTAAAACACGTGTTTCCTTTTGCAGGGTCTTTACTCTTGTGTCCTGGTTTCCATACTTCTTGTTCACGAATGTGTCCTCTTTCCCATTCAAGTTTTTTAGAGAATCCTCCAAACTTTCAACAAACAAGTATGTAAGTCATTCCTCTTCAATTCCCGAGACTCTTATGGTTTCTTGAATTCTTGAATATAACCTTCCAAGATGCAACCATTTTATCCATGCCTCGTGCTGACCCGTCACATAATTCCTTAGATAACGCTCGATCCATCGAAGAGAAGATCCATGTTACAGTACATGCACATAATTGTATATGAAATAGGAATCATAAAAACATGTAATACATGAAGCATACATAGAGTTTATACGAAGCATGAAGCATGAACATAGTATGTAATGCACAAGTATACACACGTAATATATGAAGCACACAATATACACTTGATGCACTAAGTATGAAGCATACAAAGCATACGCATGGAACACATAAGGCATGAAGCATACATGTAAGACACAAGCATATGCACGAATGTGAAGTTTACACATGAATATGAGTAAGTCATGAAGTGTTCATTTGAACACAAAGTACACACATAAAACACACAAAGTCACCTCGAATACACATAGTCATAAAGTATACAATTGAATACACAAGTCATAGGGCATACACTCAAACATAAGTCATAAAATATGCACTCAAATATAAATATAATCACAAGTTATACAAGTACAAGTCATTGAGTATACACTCAAATATAGATACAAGGCATAGAGTATACAAATACATATTTGGATACAAAGTCATAGAGTATACACTCTCATAGAAATTCCATCACAAGTCATAGAGTATGCATTCAAATATAAATACAATTGCAATTCATGGAGTATACACTCAATTATAAATACAATCATAGAGTATTTACTCGAACACCAATTTCAAGACATAGAGTGCATGATTGCATACAAATACAAATCAAAGAGTATTTACTCACATACAAATATATATTCATAGAGCATACATATTCATAGAGCATGCACTTGAATACAGTTACGAGTCATGGAATACAATTACTATCATAGAGTATACAAATACAATCATCATAGACTATACAAATACAAATAGAGTCTACACTCAACATATAAGTATGCACTTAAATATAAACCACAAAGTACACCTTCAAATACAAATACAAGTCATGCATTTGAGTACATAATCACAATTGAGTACATAATCGCATTTGAGTACATAATCACATTTGAATACAAGTCATACACAATCATACCGGCATGCGCATATGAATACAAATCATACAATTACAACTTCACACATTTGCCAATACAAGTTATAGAGTACCCAATTACTAGTTGCACAAATACAAATCATAGAGTACATACTCAAATACAAACACAAACATGGAGTATACAATTTAAAGGCATAAAGTCATACACTCAAATACAATTATGGAGTATACACTCAATTTACAATTACAACGCATAGAGTTATACACTCACATATAATTATTGACATGAAGTATGCATTCAAATACAATGTCATAGAGTATACACTCAAATACAATTGCAAAGTCATATACACTTGAATACAATTGCCAAGTCATAGCGTATACACTTGAATACAAAGCATACACTTGAATACACATAAAACATACACATAAATGTCTAAGTAGCATGCGTATGAACACATGTCGAGAAATACACATTCATCAACATGATCAAGCATACCAATAGGAAGAATACAAGTATGAGCCAATACACGAAATACACAAGATTACACACATAAGAAGCATAAATACACACAAAAATATGCATAAACACATACAGACAAGAAGCATGAAGTAAAATATGTGAATACACACGAGAATATATGTAAATACACAGGAAGCATACAAGTAAGGTTAAAGCATGAAGTAATACCTATAAAAGCATGATACATATAAACAGATGTAAGGCATAGAGTATACAGATGAAGCATTGATGCATGGTGCATACCCACATATGCAAACATAAGTTATAGAGTATATACTTGAATACAAAGTAATGAATACACACAATTTGCATTAATACATATAAGTATACTATCGGACAATTGGCAAGGGGATTCGGTGCATCCCATACTACACCGTGGACCCATCCACCATTCCAAAGTCACCAAGCATACACATGTGAGTACACACAATACACAAAGTATTCACCTTAACATGTGTTGCAAAGCATACACATAAGTCACAAAGTCAACCTTTGAATACACTTGGATTCACATAAATCACAAGTATACACTTAAATGCATGTAAGGCACACATAGTACACACAGGATGGCAGGATAACTACTCTGATACCACTTGTAATGTCCCCTTCTAGCAAGCCAAAATTTTCCAACCTTGCACATAAATTCAACTTGCCAAAAGAGAACATTAGCGTTCACTTCTTCATAATTCATAATATATTTCACAATTATAAGTCAATTCTTCAATCATAACTCATATACATTTCCTTTTCTCTATTTCATTATTAAAGATCATATTTTTCTTTTCCTAGTTCACTATACAAGATCATAGTTTCATTCTTGGAAGAGACTACACTTGGACCCATCATGTTAATCCAATCATACACCCAACAAGAGAGGGTTCCTCGGGCACAATCTTGCCATAGGTTCAATATCTTTCCTTTGATCTAGAATTGGCACTCTACACCATCTAGGATCAAATTCCTATCCACTTGCTCCATACTTGGCACTCTACACCAATGGAAACAAGGGCCATTTTCTCTTGTCCATGTTGGCACTCTACACCAACTGGAACAAGAGCCTTTATCCACTTGTCCATATTAGTACTCTACACTAATTGGAACAAGGGCCTTCATTCACTTGTCCATATTAACACTCTACACTAATTGGAACAAGTGTCTTCATCCACTTGCCTCAAATTAGCACTCTACACTAATTGAGTCAAGGGCCTATCTCTACTTACCTCGTATTAGCACTCTTCACTAATAGAGATAAGGGCCTTCTCGGCTGAGTACTCTTTACCTCTTAAGAACAAGCACTCTTCACTTGTCTTGGAGGATAAGAGCCTTATCAGCTCAAGCCTTTAATACCTTGGTCAATTGTTATAACCCTTGGTCTCACTTTTTTCTCAGTGTGATGGATTAACAAGCTGGTCCATTTCTCAATCCGTTTTTCATACTTTCCTTAAAGATAGCATTTCACATCTTATCAAGATAATCATTCATCATATATGACATGCTCATATAAATGTTCTTATTTTATAACTATATTCTATCCTTGATCTTCAATGATAATCTTTCCAAAATACTCTATCTTTATTTGTACATACAATATTCAACTTATGAAACTTATCTATCATATTCTTTGTGCTATATCTTATTCCTACATATTCTAATAAAGCATTATTCCATTTACTTATTTGTCATCATAATCAAAATTATCTCAGCATGGCAACCTTAATCTATCAATCATTTATTATTGCATTCCTACGGCCTGCCTTCTATTTGATTAAAACGTAACTAAAGAATTCAATAGAAAATATATGCTCCATACCTTAAATGTTTATCAGCAAATTTGATAGACTTCGTTTGATGATGTCTATGATATATTTCTGTATTGCTGAGATGATGTTGTCACTCCATGGGCTGTAGATGGTATCTTTTTCACCTTTTCTGCAGAGATCCTTCTTATTATTAGATCGGTGATTTCTTTGTTATGCTGTGATTGGAAGATGGAATGATTCTTGATTGATATTTATGGATCTCCTTATTTATTTCCCATTTTTTGTGTGGAGAGAAAAGCATGAATGTTCGATGATGTCTTAGTAAATACCAAACTGACTGATGATGCTTCTCCAAATGTTGATCTCCCCTCTATCATCCATTCGTCCTTGCTTTTATACTTAGTATTATGTGAATAGACATGTTTCTTCATAATGGTCACTGCCCTTTGTTATTTTCTAACTGATTATTTGTTTGCCTAATCATGATATGGTCGATCTTCTTAGTCATTACTGGATTATGACTTGTTATCTATTGTTAACCATTATATTATTTAGGCCCTTACGGATGTCAATATCAGCCTTGTTGTTGTCGATAACCTGTATCTAAATGCCTTGCACTTATCAGATTTTCCTTTATCTTCATCGTCCTTACATAATGGGATATTAAATGTCTTTATTCATGGAAAATAAATCGGGCTATGACATTATTTTATTTGTATTTTTTTCAAATATATATTATATTTTAATTTTTATGTACATGGTGAGTTTGGAGCTATTTTATTTACTTAATAGTTATTGTATTTACTTAAGAGTTATGTTGTTTTACTTAAGAATTATTTTATTACCTAACTGTCACAACCCACATTTGAAAATTTGAATTCAAATTGGAATACTATTAAAACCAATAAAATTAAATAATAAAAATAAAATAATAAACAATTCTAAATAAATTAATGATGAGGGGACACTTCTAGAAAGAGCAATAAATGAGGAACTTTTCCCCCCTCATTCTCAAGTCAAGGCTCAAATTTATGAAATGGGAATTTTCTCCTAAAAATTTATGACTAGTGGAAAAATTGGAAAGTCCTTTTCCACAAAATTAAATGACAAGTTGGAAAATGAAGAGAGGGAAATTAATTAGGAAGACTTGACCGCAAAGTCTTTCAGATTTTCCAAACATGTGTTTGGAAAATAAAGTTCTAGGCAAGGGCTGAGTTTTCTATATATAGGATGGAGATATCAAAGGGAAGACAGATGGAGATAGTTTTTGCTGGATAGCTGGAGTGTTTTGTGAGTTAATTCTTCCTTTCCCTTTTAGAAATTTATGAACATTGTTAAATTTCTATATGTTGCTTGCATAATTTAATTAGTTTAGATTTATGTAAAAGAGATTTTATTCTCTTACAATTAAATTTCATAATTTTATTTGTTTTATGGGTGAAGAGGGGGGGGGGGGGGCGTTCCCGGCTGTGACCTGCCTCTTTGAGGTAGTATGTCAAACAGGTTGTGTGCATAGTCTATGCCTCCTCATTCTGCACGCACTAAATAATAATCCTTATTATTATTAGGGGTCGTTGCCTGATCTTGTACCTCTTTTGTATTATTTTGATAGTAGTTGTTTGGGTTTATGAAGGGTAGAAAAGCCTATCAAAATAGTAGTTACTAGATTTTGATTTGCCACTTCACCGTTACCACCTGTTTGAATTTCCAATCTTTCCACTATGATGGCAGAAGAATAATTATTTTTCCTCTTCCACAGCATTAAGTAAATGTCTTGAATCTAGAAAATACCCTATTGCCTTCATCTTCCAATCCATTTTCTCCAACTTTGCAGGGATCTCCCATGTCTATGGCTGTAATTTGTTTCCATACCCTATGCCAAAGCTCTCATTTTGGTGCAGGCAAGGAGGTCGCTGCCAAAGTTATGGAATTCAGTTTTACATCTGCCAATTGCATTTGCTTGAAATTTTCTAAAGCCTTTTCATCAAATCCATTTTGTGCATATACTGAAATCGTTGCAGTTCTAGAGACATTTCTTTGAGGGATTCTATGAAATAGTAGACGTGCCTTGTCTGTGCTACCTCATTTTGTATATATATGTCTATCAGAATATTTCCAGTTATAATATCTGACAACTCTTCCCCCCCTTACCATTATGCTGTGATGGATGTCCATACCCTGCATCGAAAATCCCATTTTGGCACAGGCAGGGAAGATGTGGGCAAAGGTTTGGAATCTGGTTTTACGCCTGACAATTACATTTGCTTGAAAGTTTCAAAAGCCTTTTCAACAGATCCATTTTGTGCACATCCTACAATCATTGTATTCCATTAGATGACATCTCTCAGGCATTTTGTCAAATAGTTTTGCGTGCTACTACCTTGTTCCGCAACCATGCCTACCAGAGTATTTCCAACCATAATATCTGACAAAATTTCCTCTATTATGCTTGATGAAAATCCCTCCATTATTGCTGGAAATCAAATGCTGCACATTTCCAGATTTCTTCATTTAGCATCACCAACATTCTTCACAAGAAATTGTCCCTATTTAAAATGATGGAAAATAGTGCATAGTTCTCAGAAAATAAGTTTATTTTAATATGGCAGTCAACGATCTTTGGAAGATTTTGAACTCTATTATGACCTCTATTAGATCTCTATTTTTTGGTTAGGAAAATTTCTAAGAATTTATTTTTGTTTCATATTATATAGTTCTCTAAACTGCACTAATCTATTGATAAGAATGGAAGTACACGGTAGTATTCACATACTCAATGGAGCTGTATGTTTTCAAACTTTGCCATAATTAGTCATACTCTTTAAGATGAGTGTTTGAGAAGAATAAGTTCCTTTGCCATGACAAATAAGCTTGAAGGAGTGTTTTTATTTTTAATTGAGAAAATGTGAGTTTACTTTGTAAGTTTGTTTATTGTTTTTGTCACACTCCATTAAAGATGAGGGAGAAATAAAGAAAAGTAAAGTAAAAATACAATAAAATAACTAAAAAGTATTTACTTTCTTACATCATCACCATTTGAATCTAAGTGTGATAAATGGTAAGTAGGGTTGAAAATTTATTATCATTATTTTGGTGTGTAGAAAATATCTAGCAATGACAAATTGCTCCACATTATATGTTGTTCTATCAAACTTTAATTTTGAGGTGTGAAAGCTTCTTTTCTTTTTCTTAAATCTTGAATCATCAAACACAAGAAATGGGTATTTATGCTACTTATTGCCATGAATTATCAACATACCAACATTAAGGTTCAACAATTAAATAGTAAAAACAATTGACAATATTCATAAACTATTAAATTGTGTAATATGTATTATTAAGGATAGTAAACTACATAATCAAATGTGATTAATAAAATTGAGTAAAAATTAACTGCGGTAGAAATGTACATAATGGATAGTGTATGGAATAATAGAGTTAATATTAATAAATAATAATAAAAAAAAATGTATAAGGATGGTAAAAGGTAGGAGATAATGAGAGGTGGGTGAAGTAGATTAAGTGTTGAGGATGTATAAATAGATGCATATTATAATAAAGGTGGAGATCGAGAAAATGAGATGGTGGAATTGAATGAGGATTAAGTAAATTAAAGAAAAATGTGGAAGAGTGTATAATTAAATAAGGATTATACGCTGTGTATAAATATGTATACATGGCAACAGAGACTTACGATGCCAATAAAGAGATACAATGGTAGCGTATATACAAAGCATTTTGAGACAAATCCATTAACATGAGATTATACTTGTATATGATAAAGAGATAGGGATTTACAAGATGGAATTTCTACATAATTGAGGAGTTGTTACCTTGACGATGGTGGGGAATTATTATGTTACTATTAATACTCAACCTAAGCTTCTTGGGCCACCTTCATATTCTAATTGTTTTTTTTTCTTACTACGATAAAGATTAGGTATCATGCTAGATCTAACACTTAAACATTGGCGGGGTCAAGAAATTGTACCTCAATTGATATGATGTATGTATGCATTATCACACATATAGGGTATGAGGGGCAGATATGTTATGAGTCTTATCAAAAGTGCATGAATCAAGTAGATGGTGAATTTATATCATATATTAGATTATGTGAATTTCTAAATGATCAAACAAGGGTATTATTGGTTTAAGAATGATTGGGTACAAATGCTTGGAATTGTGATAAAATAAACATGGAATGATTAAAATTTGTCGATGTTAAATTAGTAGTTGAACTAGATATCAAAGATTGTTTATTTGATCTAGTTTAAATTTTAGAATATTGTTTATAAGTTGATATAAGTATCTTTCTAGTAATCTATTTTACAAAATGAATTAAGTTTCTTTTCTAGTTCTATTCATTATGATCAAGCATTAAGAAAGCAATTCCTTTTTTTTTAAACTATTATTATGGAAAGGTAAATCTTTTAAATAAACGTCCAAACTCAAACAAATCACAGTGTTTGGTATTTACGGTACCTCTGTGTCACATTTACGGGTAATGCCGTCGCATTGAACCAAGTAGCTCACGCCTAACATAGCTGCAACAACAATGTCTGGGCACCGTCCCTCTAAATTGTCGGGGAGTAATAAGGAACATCTCGAAGTTAAATCCGCGGGAAGGGAAAATCTCCTCGGATATCTCACTAAGAAGATTAACTAAAAAGAGAGGATGAGTCTATTGAACTAATGATTACCATGATATTCATTTGTAAAAACACTCCAAGCATACTAATAGAAAACAAGGTTTATTGACACGTGCGTATAGATCAGGGAGGACATGCGAAATATCAGATAGGGCAGCTAGGTCAATCTAGAAAAATGCTATCTATCATATGCTTTCACCTTGCCCTCGCAGAAAGTGGTGAAAGTACTAGGGAATCAGGAATGGACTTAGTCATGAAAATTACCTAATTTGGCTTGGGAAAGTAAGCTAGATTTCATGGGTCGACACCTTATAGGGATTCCTCCACACTAGGACTAACTGACAAACACCTCTTAAGTGTTTGTGGTAGTGGACTAACTTCCGTCCTTGTTTCACCGAGTGGGTGGCAGCCGACGAAGAACTGTCTGGGGCAGGGAATAACCCTAGAAAGGGCTGGGTACCTGCTCACAGTTACACCAAACATAGTGCAAAATAGAACTACATGTTCACATTCCCCGCGTTAGTCACATCTGAAAGAGGGGGCCTTGATCCCGTGGATACAGGGTATGTAGGCAGTCTAGACACCGAAGGATGCCCCCAGTACTCAGGTCGCCTAGATGTAGGGAATCCTACAATTAGTATCGTGATCTTAATTCTCTGAGTAGTGATTTCTGAGTTGTGTTAACATGAGATTGTTTAGTTAATTTTGTGCAGATAATAAGGATACAGTGACTAGAGGAGAAGCAAGCTATCAGCAATGAATGTAGGATGTAATGCATGACTTAAGGTATGAACTGATCTATTGGTTATCTTACATAATGTACCTTCTCTCGTAATGTACTCTCCCTTCACTAGATTTAGAATTAATGATCTTTTAAGAACTTGATGATTCTAGGAAACTAAATTCAAGTTTCATCGCATTTCTATATCATGCATGAAGCACTTCTAGAAAAATTTCTCATTTCCTACATCTGCCAAATCAAAAATTTTATTCCTCGGTATTTTTGAATTTAGAGTTTAATGTTATTTGATTTAGGATGAGTCGGGTCCTTACACTAACTATAATGGTAGCAAGGGGTGGAGTGTAATGACATGAATGTGTTAACAAAAACTATTAAAGTCAACTTTAATCACAGTTTGAGCAAAAAAAAATGCCTAGAGAAAGCATCTTTTACACATTTTTTAAAGGATATGTATGCTAGTTTATTTTATTTAGAACTATTTTATTGACTAGATATATAACCCTAAATCTAAATCTTCTTTACTATTTTCACTAACTTTGAGCATCTTTTATATATTTATTTTTAAAGATAGGTATGTCATTTTTTTTATGTAGAACTATTTTATTTACTAAACCATAAACCTAAATATTTTAATTTTTTACCTCATTGTATATTGTTTTCATTATTTTCCCCTTCCACTTGATTGGGCTCTAGACATGGTGAACCAAGGTAAATCTAAGCAAGTAATAACAAATTTTATTTATTTATTTTCTTATATATTATTTTCATTGGCCCTAGATATCAACCATACATATGGTGAACCAAGTTAAATCTAAATAATAGAAAATTGTATTTCTTTATTTATCTTCTTGTTTTACTCTTATGGTTCAAATGTATTGTAAAAGTTTTTTTTGTGTTTAAGAAAAATGTAGTCTAGTGAGAAAATTAAAAAAAATAATAATAATTTAAGAACAAAATAAATTATTTACTTATATGTTTAGCTATTTTTTATATAAAAGATTTAGTAGACCTATTTTCTAACATTGTAAAATTATTGAAAAAAAAAAATCAATTTAGTAATTGTAACAAAGGAAATACTATTATTTTTCTCACAACCACCTTAAATTATTTTCTTTTTTCTTTTCCCACATCACTCTATATTATTTACATCTCTTATAAAATATAAAATTAATAAAATAATCAAACTAATAAATGAATGAAATTGAAAAATATATACCTATTATTATTTACTTAAGACTTATTTTGTTTACTAATGGTTAATTTAATTTTTTTTACTAGTATATTTATATTTAAAAATATATTTAAAGTACAACTAGAGATATCCTTCTTGATGTGCCTATTTTTTAAACAATTTATCATACTAACCTCAAATCCTACAATTTGCTATATTTGCTCTACATGTGAAAAAAATTAAGGAAGGAGACAATATAAATAAATTGAATGTGTGTCTTGTCATATGCTTCTTTCATCCTAATGCATAATGATGGCTTCTATGAAACTCCATGTATTTTTTTTTAATTCCTTTCATTTTTCTGTTTAAATTTTTTTTAATTTGTGGAGTGACTATTTGTTTTTTTTAATAAAGATTCTAGATTGGAATCTTACAAGTTTACATAGAAATTTGGAATCTTTGAGCTCCCATTCATGTTGTGAATGTTAACTAAGATTTATTTTATTACAACAAGGGGTGGAGTGTAATGGTGTGAGAGTGTTAACGAAAACTATTAAAGAGCCCACATATGACAATAATAAAAACTAAAAAAATCTAAAATATTAAATAAAATTATTTGATGTTTAGTTTACAATTATTATTTTTTCTTTATTCTATCTCAACAATGTTTACTTTAGTTCATTTAAATGATATTTATACTAATATACCTATCTTTAGAAAAATCTATTTAAAGTAGGCCAAGAGATATCCTATTTTTAAATTACTTTTTTAAACATATGAATATGTGAAAAAGCTATAGAATAACTCTTAAGTAAATAAAATTAACTCATTATTGATAACTAAAATATATATAACTTCAACTAAAGATTTTGTTATTTTATTTTATACAAATAACTGTGAAAAACCTATAAAAAGATGAAAGACAAAGGTGATGTTTTATAAATGTCTATATATACTGCTAATTATTTTAGTTTAATAATATTATTTTTTATTTATTTTATATATGTTTGCTGCAATTTGATTAAGAGAAAAAAAAGCCAAATCTCATTGCTGTCTTTTAAAAAAATACCAAAATTAAGATCATATTGTTATTTAATATAAACTTATATTTAAATTATCATCATATTGTTATTTAATATTTCATCCTATTAACCAATAAATTTCTTCCAACTACTAGTTTATCCAAAGGCCAGAAATCCGGCGTGTGGGGACTCAGAGAGATGGTAAAGCGTCAAAATCGCTTGAGTGGGCCGTCGTTGTCAATGTAGGGCGTCAGGACTTGGTTTCCCAAAATGCTCAGGGCTTTTTATGATTTACCGCAATTCGATACGCATACGTTGTTTATAATTTTCTGAGTTGTTGACCCCAACTTTGGTTAGGGTTTGTGCTCTGTGGTAACGTCCACGGTCTAAATTTGATGGCCATATGGTCATATTTAGACATTTTTGCCTTAAAATACAAAAAGAGAGATTTTGAATAGACTATCAAATTTTATATACAATTATGATAATGTGTATAGTTGATTTAAATATAAATTTTCATATATATATCATAATATATCAGGCAAGGTCGACCGTCAAATTTAAGCCCTGGACTAGCGTCCTCCACTTTTACTTATATTAAGATTTATCATAAACATTGAGATATATCAAAAACATTGAGGTTCCCGTCACGTCTGTCGCTTTCCGGCCGTCCGTCCAACTTGTTGCTTATGAATGGATGTCAAGTCTGTATCTTATCCTATCTCGAAATCTCGTCTTAGCCATTCAAAAATATTAATTTTAAAGTCATGTCTCTGGATGGTCAACACAACGTGTAACTTCAGAATATCATTTTTATTCCTCAAAGATTATTGAATTGGCCTTTCTGAGATTCGAATAATACTCTTTCGACCCAATAAAAAATTTGCCTACACTACGACATTATAAAATTATTTATAAAATTTGACGCTTATAATACTCTTCAAAATTATTTATAAAATTTGACGTGTGCGCATTTTCTAAATAATTTTGAAGAGTTTCCTCCGGCGGATTTTTCCGGACACTACTTTTATGTAGACTCATAAACTCGCGTCCTTCTACTTTTGGACATAAATCAATATAATCACATTCGTGCAAAAAGATGGTGATATGCAGAAAACTGATGAAACATAACCAGAGAACTAAACCGAACAGCTGTAAATACTAAATATTAGATACTGATTTAACACCATTTTATAATATATAAAAAAAAATCACCTTTTTCATCTAACCTTTTTGTTGTCCTATGAACTAATCCATTTGTGCATCTTGTTCATCGTTTGTTAAAGATAAAAAAAATCCAAAACAACTACTAATATATTTGTCCTGTAGGTTCGATAGTCCAAGATTTTATTCTTCTGGCTAATCTAGGCACACTAAATTAGCTTAGAAGGTTAATTTACATGTTTTCCATGTCTATGGAAGCTTCTTGGCATATGCTCTCTCCTCGCACCTCACATTAATCCACATATTTCCTTTTGTATTTAGATTAAATCTTAAGGTTCCAAGACTAACTTGCGTATGCTCTCCCCTTAGTGCGAGCGTGGAGATCAAAAGCAATTAGTATCAATCTTTCCCTAGGAGGCATGCTTGGAGATTTCATCACCCCAAGGGATGACCTCAACCACGTGTACCAGCGAGGTATAAAAAGAAGGGAGAGCGAAAGTTGTACCCTAAAGAGGAGGCATCGTCATGTCTAAGTAGAGCCTCAAGATCTTCGGTCTATCGAGACTTGCGAGGTGATGAGAATAGAAAAGACCCTCCTAGTCTCATGCATGTAGACGGGCCCTTTTTTCATGGTCTTGTGCCTCAAAAGTACCTTGCATATATCAAGGACTCCCCTAGAGATCTTGTAATATCCTAGATAAAACCTTTCGGCCATCTTCTAGTGTGGTGCAAGGTTTAGCAACAAGCCTAAAGATACTCACCCTATGCCTCCTTGAGATGAGATAGAAATTCTTTGAGCAAGGCATCGAAACCTCCAAGGAAAGGGAAAAGGCGAGCCCTTGTGCCACCAGATCCTTGCCTATCCCCTTTTGTGAGGTATTTTGTGTGGGCCTACACTACAAAGACACACCTACTTGAATAAATATAGGAATGTTCTAAAGTATTTTACGTGTTTTCATGTGAAATACCAGTAAAAATGATTTTTATCCACAAAGGTCAGGGACCATTTGAATTATTTTAGAACTTGAAAGTTGTGTTAGCCATCATGTTTTCTTGGTTGTTTCAATCTCTTGCCAAAAAATATTTCAAACTATCCAAGAAATTGTTGTTTTGATCTTTTGTCTAGAAAAATCGCACTTTTGTCAAATATCTTTGTGCTTTTGATTGTCATCTAGCATGTGTCTACTATATGTGCACTTTTAAGCCTTAAAATGGTGCTTTTTGTCATGTGACTTGGCGCTTTTGTTAAATTTTCACCAAAATAGCCTTTGGAAACTTGCAACATTTGGCCAAAATATTTTGAAACTTGCAGAATAGACCTAGAATCTTTCATCTTCTTCCTCATTCTGAATCCATTCATACATTTCTTATCCAAACTTTGTCCTATCATATCTTTTTCCAAGCTTCATTCGCCCATCAACCAAATTCACTATCTTTTCAATATTCCTCTTAGACTTGGATTGGTGCCCAAACTTTGAGACTTTGATCTTGACATCCATTTTATCAATATATATCCAACCTATCCTTGAATCCAAAATCAAACTTATACAATCTATATCCTTTATCCTTTCATCCCTAGCTTCGTATCTTGCTTGAGAACTTGTCTACCTCAAGTAGTGTTAAGTTAGCCCTTTGAATTAATTATCTTAGGAGTTTTGAATACTCTTGAGTTGGTGGAGTCCTTATCCTACTCCTTATTTTATTTGAGATCTTCTCTGCCTCAAGTAGAAAAAGGAACATCCCTACCTCTTTATTGCTTAGGCATTTGTCTACCCTAAGTAGTAAAAGATATTATCCCTATCATCAATCAAAAGATCTAGATTTGTACTTGAAGACATTTTGATTCCTCATCTAAAAATCATCCATAGATAAAGCATATCTTAATCATCCCCAAATATCAAAGTCCAAATTTGAAAATCTCCAAGTCTAGTCACATCATCATTTCCTTTTCCAATCAACACATCTTTCCATCTCCAAATCCCATAACATTTACCTAGGTCTTTTCTTTGCATGCCACTCACAAGGTTGCAAGAAAAGAGGCTTATAGAGACCAACTCTCACATTGACACTACTAAGAAGCTCATCACTCAAAGGGAAAGTGGGAGAGAAATTTGAATGCCACCTCACATCTTTATCCCAAGTGGCTATAAGGAAGATTCTTGACCATCTTCCCCAAATGTACCCGTCTTAAGACAAACCTACCAAACACCTCAAGACCTTTCCCCAAAACTCCAAGAATTTTCACAAGATGTGGAGCACATGGACCTTATGCATCATATGCTTATAGCCAATCCAGATAAATATTTCCTTATGTTGGCTCAACGTGGAGCTCAACTACTTCTAGATTTTAACATCTCTCATCTAAAACGTTGGGACCCTTTCACATCCCATGATCAAACTCATTCTTTAACATCACAACCACCAATAATTGATCCCTCATCCTCTTCCTCCACTAACACTAGTGTTAGCCAATCCATTCCCATCAATATGTCACAACCCAACACCTTAGCTTATGCATCCCAAAACCATATCGAACCTCAAATGTTAGTTCCAATCCCTCAAGTTACAACCATCATTCCCTGACTTAATCCTCAAGTATAGTCATCAATACCATCCATTAATCCCCAAATTTCTCAAATTTCCACTTCAAACACATCCACCAATCCTCAAGTCTCTAATCCACTCCTCAATTCCTATCTTTTCTAAAACACCAACCCCATGTCATATGAACCCATTACATCATAACAAAAAAATACCCTCATTCACAAACTCATCAATCAACAACCTTTAAATGCCAATCCAACACCTCCCCTCACCAATCTCGCCCAAGAATTTCAAGAACTGAGAAAGAAGGTGCAAGACATGGAACTAGGACATCCAAAGAAGAAATACTCATTTGAAGAAATATAGCCTTAGCCATTTGATAGATCCCTGGTTATGATCCCCTTCCCACACAAATTTGAGATGCCTAGGTTTGATATGTACAAAGGGAAGGGTGATCTGAGAGACCATCTCAAAGAGTTTTCAATAGCTTATATGGAAGTCACTTACAATGATACTACAGAAGGATGATGGCACTATAGTGCCTATGATTATCTTATTTAAGCAAGAAGTTAGCAAAATTGATAAAATGAAGCACATAGCTAAAGCAACACATAGTTGGCTAGATGAAATCCATGATGAAGGCTACTAGGTAATTAGCGAGGCTATGTAGGCTTGGAAAGACTTCTCCACCATCAGAAAAGACATGATGAATCTCTTGGAGGACTGCGATGCAAATGAAGAATATGATGTTGATGTTTTCTTAAGAATAGAAATGATATGTAGATTGTCTTCAAAAGTTTTATAGTTGAGAAAATTTTGACAAAAGACAATCTAAAAGCTCCCTACTACTAGGCTAAGGCCATAAAGTATAGAAAATAAAATTTTTATAAGGCTAAAAAGGAAGCAAATCATATAAAGTCTCAGACTTTTGACATTTTGAATGATTTCTCAGACATATTAAGTGACCTGATTGGGCAATATGTCGGTGACAAGAGTTGAAACAGATACGAGTGCACTTAAAAATGTTGACTTATTCAAATCTCGATGGAAAAAAACATATTAGATACTTAGAATTTTCTTTTGCATGCCCCAATAACTATTGTATGGATTGCCCAAAGCATAAAATTTACACTAAATGTTATGTGCAATATGATGACTCATAATAGTGTAGCCTATACCAATGCACTAAATTAGATTAATAAATCACTCCTAGTCTCTTCAACAGGCATAGCTAGGAAGTAGGAGATGTATGGCCTACATGAATACCAAAAAACCTTGATTGGAATTAATATTAATCAACAATATAAAATTAGATTCAACAACACTCAAAACACATCAAAAACCTCTATTTTGAAAAAAAAAGACTAAAAAAAACTTCAACTATCAAGACATGTGTGATTCCTGGGTGAGATCACACAAACTAGCTAGGAGGGTTTTCAACCATAAAACTAGATTCACCAAAGTGTTTTCATCCTTAGCCAAATAGAAGAACTCATGTTCATTCTCAAAGCAAAGAAATGAACTAACTAGAAGAAATAAAATAATATCATTTCTTTTTGAAGAAATAAAATAATATCATTTCTTTTTGTACACTTATCTCTCCTAAATAATAAAAATATAATAGTGTTATTTTTTACCACTCTTTTGTACCTTGCAACTAGAAACACTGTATTCAAGCAACTTAAAATGCCTTTTTAAATAATTAAATATATGTTGTCTTTTAAAATATGACTTGAAATCATTTTTTGACAACTTTATTTAATTATTTAATTAGGTTTTGCACATCGTCTAATGTCTACAGAAAATATTAAAATAGGCCAATTATAGTTCTCTAATAACTTCCCCAGCACCTTAAGTGTATGGGTCTTCCATCCACAGAAAATTGACACTCTCCAAGGACAATGAACATCTCAAAGGACAATGAAAATCTCCAAGAATCGTGGAAATCTCCAAGAATCTTGGAATTGACCCAAAAAGGGACATTACTATCATCACTATGTTTATAGTAATTTCATCGTATTGGGCTAAGAAATTTGTACTGACATTAGAGAGTTCTATTATATTATCTATTCATCGTAGTAATTACATCATATTGAAGCTCATCCATTGTCATGCCCACATTTTCCTTGTGGTCACAACACACATCGCACGTGTCATAGCCACATCTGTCATGTGGTTATGACACGAGATATGAAAAACTTTTCTCACACTGTCCTAAAAACCCCTTTCGCATGCGTACGCATGCTCAACGGTGTTCTCTCATGGCGAAACACTATACTCATCGGCGGAATACAAGTACAATGGCGTGCAACCAGAAGCATATAGATCAACAAGAGGGTCTATACAACGCTGCTAACGTCATTGCAAGAGTGAGATTACCAAAGTTCTTAAATCGAATCCTCGGCAATGTTCGGTAGCAGAATGCCTTACGGCGTTAGTGGGAATTACGCTGCACTCATTTACGCCCGTGGTTCGCTAATAGAGGAACCACTCCCCACGACGCCTTGTTCCGACTAAACCGGCTAGTGATCTCCCTATTTAGTCATTTTTCAGCCAGGCACGGTTGTCTGTCTCCTCTCTTGTTCCCTGAAACATACTCCTCCTATGACTTAGCATTTTCAACAAGGCGGTTTGGTTGCCCTCTCTTCCCTTTCCACAAGTTCTTAAGTTGGATTATATCTTTATCGCCCTTACCTTAACTATCTCTTAGTTCATTTAGTGTGTTTATATTTCGGTCTCTCTCTCTCTTTCATTTTCTATACTTTCTTTATGTGCATCCTGTCCTTTCTTCATGATTTACGTCAATCAGGGTTATCACCGCAGTTATTGTTGATATTAAACCTAATTTCAGGATGATCTAGGTCACAAAGGCTGGTTTACTATTTCGCTGGACTCGGTCTCCTAATCTTCCCCGATCTAGGTTCCTCCTCTTCGTAAATACTTAGTCAACTTGTTCCTAAGCACAATTGACAGAAGGGTCCGTCAACTTAGTTCTCTTATCCCGTGTGAGAAAGTTCGCGCATTTTCTCCTCTGTGTTTTCCAATGTTAGTTTTTTTTTCCTTCTTCGGAACCTCTTACAGGTTTACATATGAGATCGTTTGCTACAGTTGAGATTAATATGGCCACATGGATTGTTAGTGGTGGCTTCATAAGTTTATTTCCAGTGTTCTTTTGAGCAAAGAGTTGTGTAATTTTCCTCTTCATTTTCCGGGTGATTATTAGTACGTTAACAGTTGAAACTTCCGAGAAACTCTTTCCAGAGTATCACTGAATATTCCTAAACTCTCTTTACATTATAATTTTATTTTCTCTTGTTTAGAATTACTGTTGTTACTGTTACTCTTAATTACGATTCATACACTGATTGTAATTCGTATGACGTTGTCAATAGATGTAGGTGGTTCACCACTTTATAAAACTCTGTTCATGGTAATATATCTTCTTTGGTTGTTGTGTTCAACACTTAATAACATCTACTGTGAGAATATAATTGTTATATATATTTTTTTTCTCTATATCCATGAGACATAATTTATAACGATTTTAAACGAGGGCCCAATAAATTGGTTCAAAGATTTACTCCTATGCATATTATATATATATATATATATATATATATATATATATATATATATATATATACATATCTATAATATATTTATTTTAATGTCTATATAATGGACAAATTGGTTTCCCACAACTTATATACCTATATATATATATATATATATATAATCATTATTATATTATATCTATATAGCTATATACATAGACATATATAGTATATATATATGCCTATATATATAAAGCTATATAAAAATAAACTGTATTTATATTACAAATACACCACTCATATGTTAGGGCCCAAGCCCTAACATTCTTTATAGCTTTAGATTCACAGCAGGTGGCGGCCATGGGCGGCGGTGGCCGCAGAGACAGAGGAGCAGGGCCGGTGGTGGCCGCGGAGCGGCGGACAAGACCTGCGGTGGCCGCAGAGCAGCGGACAAGATCCGCGGGAGGCATAAGGGTTTGGAGGGGGGGGAGATGTGGAGTGGGGCGGAGCCCCACCCACATTCCCACGATGTGGGGTGTGGGTGGGGCTCCGCCCCACTCCACACCTCCATATGTAATAACAACTTGCGGTGGGGTTTACTCCCCACCGCCCATATAAAATTTCGACTGTTTTTTTTTTTTTAATCCGCGGCTTACATGTTGACAGTCTTTCACCATTCGTTGGTTATTATCAATAATAATATATTAACAAGTATATATATATATATATCAACAATAATATATTTATATATATATATATATATTTCATATATATATATATATATATATATATATATATATATATATATCCCTTTTTTTTTTATATTGATATATAACAGTTATTATTACTTTCAATTACTCTATTATTTTCTAAAATGATAATTACTCAAAATGAGAAATATATATATATCTCTATATATATATTTATAAATTATTTAGAGAAAAAAATACTCTTTATATACTTGAATAATTCCAATTTCTACAATTTCTCAAATTCACTACTCTATGCATTTTCTCCAAATCAACCTATTATAAAGAAATTGTCATAACAATTATATATATATATATATGCCAATTTCACCAAATGGTAAATAGCTATCCCCTTATTTTAAGTATAAATTTCCATTTTCATAAACATATAAGACTTGTAAATTTACAAACAGATTATATTTACATGCTAGATTTCCTCTAATCCTTCTAAATTAATAGAATCCATTAAATATGGAGAATAACTCAAATATTTAAAACTATCTTTTCCATTTTAATATTGAACTATAAAGAAAAATAGCATTTCAACCAGTGAAGCAATTCCAAACTTTCAAATGTAAACAACTCAGATTAATTTGCAAAAACGAACTTTTTTCTTTTCAGTAATACTTGAAACACAAAAATTGCTATTGAACAAAGATTACAAACATCAACTTAAATTTTAAGCACATTCATATTACAGCTTCTCAATCATGAACACCAACTTCCCAGATATGAACTTTCTCCTCCCAAATAGTAGACAACTGAAAACTATGACAACCAATAAAAGTCCAATAATAACAAGATCAGGGAGGTGATTTTCTTCACTCCCAGAATATCATTAATTTACAACATTAACAAGAGAGGTGTTCTCTCTTCATCTCTATGAAATGAACCAGGCCTAATTCTCATGACAAGAGATAATCTGTTTCTTCATAAATAGCCAACCAGAAGCTCCAAGAGAAAAAACCTGCGTATCAAAGACAAACAAAGAAGAAAATACCACTTGTCTAGCTCTCCTCCCTACCGTAGACCCGCAAGAGGGTCACCCCCGAGCTAGGGAGACCATACTCACACCTGGGTACTCAAACACTCCACTTCACAACAGAAACAACAACAATCCCAAAGCACACATACACCCGTGGCTATTTTACACAATACGGAAACTCAACTACAGTGAGTTTCATAAGGGGCAGGAGAGTGGATACACTCGACTCCAGAGTGTCACCCTGACAGATAAATGAACTCATATAAATTTCTCTTGGTCTCAACCAAGTGTGATCACAAGTTGTAAGAAATCTGTATATGACTCTCAAGTCAAAAATACAGTCACAGATACATGCCCTCAAGGCTTTCAACATCCCAAAAGATGGAACAGGTATGCACCCGAGGAGGATCTCTCCTCCCCTACCCCAAACTTGATGAGCATTTCTCCCAAGTGGGAGACGCTCTGTCAAACACCCGACAAGAACCCCACAGAAAACAAATTTAAACACATATTTCACACACATTTCATACACATTTCAGTTCTACCAAATCAAAGGTAAAATTCAGACCAACCTTGCAAAGCCCTCCTGGAATGAAGTTGTTGCAGAGTCCACAGAGTTCACTTCCAAGCTTAGCCACCAACTCCCTCTCTCTTCTCTATCTTCCAAACTAACTTCTCTATTTTTGGTAAGGCCAAAATGAAAGATTTTCCCCAAAATTCAACTAACTCCCTCTCATCCCAAAATTTGAAAATAAATAACCCAAAATTCTCTTTCTTTCTAATTTTTAGAAATGGGGAAGTGACACTTGTCACCTCCTCACCCTTCCCAAAAATCACTATTCTGTCCAGGTGGCTTATGTCACTCTCCATTCCCAAGGGTACTCCTTATTCCTTTCATGTGACTCCACTTTCTCATGGGAAAAATAAAAAAAAGAGTTAAATGGGAACAAGACAGGTGACCCATGCCTCTTTCTCCTTTCTTCACATGGGTGTCCCCATAGTACATGGGGGAATCTTACTAAAGAAGAGGTAACTTTTACTAATGGATGGCATCTCTTATCTAGGGGAAAGTAGAGGGGATGGGTTGAGTGTTGGTACAACCCATCATGTCCCCTCCTACCTCCAATTTTCGCCACTTAACTTCAGGGGAAGGTTAAGTTGACTAGATGGAGGTTACTCAAGGGTTACCCATGCCAAATGGGCCCCTGGACCCATGGGGTAGAACCCAGGGTCAATTTTAACCCATACAAGACACCCCAGGTCAAGGTAAAGCACAAGAAAAAGGGCCTCATAATTTAAAGAAAAATAGAAATTTTAAATTCAATCTCTTAACAACACTTACTTATAAAAATAATGTTACATGAGGGTAACCTAACCCACTCGACCATACGAAAGACCACATTACATCATGACATCAAACACAAAGAGATCTTGGTTCTTCGTGGAACCAGATCGGCTTAACAGGGAATAACGATTAACAAGGTGTGGAATGATCTCCGAAATCTGTGGTTTGATTAGTAGTCCCTGCACACTCAATTACAAGATCAGTAACCACATAAATTCATCATAGCCGAAGCAACTTAAATAACACATGCATTCTCATGCCTTAGTACAATTTAACATAATTAAAAATCATATTACAATTTTCCATCATCCCTAATTCATTTTTCTGAAAAGTAACTTATCCAAACATCACCCAATTAGTTTTTCCAAAAACATAATAAAGTTAAATAGTCTGACAAATTTCGGGAACTGCTATCCCACAAATATGAAAGTAACAATAACAGTACTGTAAATAGTCATAACAACAGTAGTAAAAAGGGCGGTCCTCACATCCTCTCCCCCTAAGACGGTACTTCCTCCTGGAAGTCGTCAAAAAGGTGAGGATACAGGGTCTTCAATCTCTCTGCATCTTCCCATGTTGCAGTGACTTCGTCGTATAAGTCCCATTGGACTCTAACCTGGTCCAGCTCTCGACCTCGAAGGGCCAGCGTCCGTCGAGCCAATATGCGAATTGGCTCCAACGCCAGTTGTCCGTCTGCCTTTACCTGAAGAGCACTCCAATCCAACACATGAGATAAGTCAGAAATATATTGACGTAAAACTGATACATGAAATACATCGTGGATACGTGACAGGCTAGGTGGCAAGGCTAGATGATAGGCTACTGGTCCTATCCGCTCCAAGATTTCGAAAGGTCCTACAAATTGAGGTGCGAGTTTAGAGCCTTTTCCGTAACAGATTGGACTTTTGTGCGGCCGCACTCTCAAAAATACTCTTTCCCCCACAGAGAAGCTTTGGTCTGTCCTTTTAGCATCGGCATACTTTTTCTACCTGTCCTGTGCTTCCAGAAGCCTCTGTCTTATCTGTTTAACTTGCAGTTCCATATTCTGAACTATCTCTGGGCCGATGACTGTTCTGTCCTCTATACGATCCCAACTCAAAGGTGTTCTGCATGGTCTGCCATATAATGCCTGGAAAGGAGGCATACCCAACGAGCTATGATGCCCATTATTGTAGGCGAATTCAACTAGATACAGGTACTCCTCCCATCTAGACTGGTGGTCCATCACATACATGCGAAGCATGTCTTCTAACACCTGGTTAACTCTCTCTGTTTGTCCATCGGTTTCCGGATGATATGCAGAACTGAAGTTGAGCTGTGTGCCCAACGCCTGATGTAAGGCTTTCCAGAACGATGAAGTGAATACGGAGTCTCTGTCAGATATAATGCGGCGAGGTACTCCATGAAGTCTAACAATCTGATCAAGAAACACCTTTGCCACTGATGGTGCATTGTACGTTGTACATATTGGTGAAAAATACGCCACTTTGGTCAGCTTGTCAACTGTCACCATAATAGCATCATGGCGACGTGATGACATAGGTAGACCAACGATAAAATCCATAGAAATGGTATCCCATTTCCATTCAGGTATCTCGTGAGGGTACAACAGTCCCGCTGGATGCTGATGTTCGGCCTTGACCCTCTGACATTCCAGGCAACGAGCAACAAATTCGGCAATGTCACGCCTCATCCCAGCCCAATGATAAAGTTGTCGTAAATCAGCATGCATCTTCTTCACTCCTGGGTGTGCTGCGTAGGGTGCTCTATGAGCCTCTTATAGGATTACTGTACGAAGATTACCCGCATGGGGTACATAGATGCGTTGCCGATGTCGAAGCATTCCATCAGAATCAAGGGTATATCCTGTAAATTTGCCCTCAAGGGCCTTCTGATTTAGTACTGCCTGCTGCACTTCAAGAAACCATTCGTCCTCCGGCAGATGCTGTAAGATGCGATCCTTCAAGTCCATCTTCAAGGTCAGGGTCTGGATCTCGTGGCGTCTTCGACTCAAAGCATCAGCGACCACGTTCTCCTTCCCTTTTATATAATGGACATCGAAGTCATATTCGCATAGGAATTCCATCCAACGCCGTTGGCGGGCGTTCAAATTAGGCTGTGTAAAAATATACTGCAAACTATGATGGTCTGAATGGAGTTCAAAGCGTCGCCCTAAGAGAAAGTGTCTCTAGCGAACCAAGGCATGAACAACAGCTGCAAGCTCTAAGTCGTGCGTAGGATAGTTTAACTCATGTGTCTTTAGTTTCCGCGATTCGTATGCGATCGCTCGTCCATCCTGCATAAGCATGGCTCCCAAACCTTCTAATGATGCATCCGTGCAAACTACAAACTCTTCCGAAGGATCTGGAACTGCTAAAATAGGAGCGCTCGTAAGACGCTCTTTGAGGACTCCAAAAGCCTTTTCACACTGCTCGGTCCAAGTGAAACCCTTCCCTTTTCGCTGAAGGGAAGTAATGGGATGTGCTATCCTGGAGAAACCTTCGACAAACCGACGATAATACCCAGCTAACCCCATAAAGCTTCTGACCTCTGTCACGTTCGTGGGTGCCGGCCACTCCTGGATTGCTTTAATTTTAGATGGATCTACGAAGATGCCATCACCTGATAAAATGTGTCCCAAATACTGCACCTCTGTCCTGAAGAAGGCACACTTCGTCAAGTTGCCATAAAGTTGCTGCTCTCGTAATTTCTGCAAAACTTGACGCAAGTGCTCTACATGCTCCTCCTCAGTCCGTGAATAAATCAGAATGTCATCTAGGAATATGATCACGAACCGGTCTAGGTATGTATGGAACACCCCGTTCATGAGACTCATGAATACTGCAGGAGCGTTCGTCAACCCGAAAGGTACCACTGTGAATTCATAATGGCCATATCTGGTTCGAAAAGCAGTTTTATGAATATCTAACTCCGTGATGCGCAATTGATGATACCCAGATTTTAGATCGATTTTCGAGAACACTCTGGCTCCCTGCATCTGATCAAAAAGGTCGTCAATCCTAGGTAGAGGATAACGATTCTTCACCGTCACCTTGTTCAACTGCCTGTAGTCCATGCATAGACGAAGAGACCCATCCTTCTTCTTCACGAAGATCACTGGTGCGCCCCATGGTGAAACGCTAGGTCGGATGTGTCCCTTCTCAAGTAATTCTTCCAACTGCAGCTTAAGTTCTGTGAGTTCATGGGTCGTCATTCTATAGGGTGCGCGGGATATCGGCTCTGCACCTGGCACTAAGTCAATGTGGAAGTCCACTTCTCTACGTGGAGGCATACCAGGTAATTCTGGTGGGAACACATCGGCAAACTCTCTAAGGATAGGGTGATCATCTAAAGTAGCCTCAGGTTCATCCTCTGCTCTATCACTGACTGTGATGGCAAACATCTGACATCCCTTCCGCATACAGCGCTTAAGCTGTTGTGCGGATATCATACGAACTGCCGTGGGCTTTTGAATGCCCACTATCTCAACCGACGAACCATGATCGTCTAAACAGCTAATCGTTCTCTGGCGACAATCAAGCTTGGCTCTATGTGCCGCAAGCCAATCCATACCCAGAACTACTCCGTAAGACCCTAATGGCATAATCCTAAGGTCGCACGTTGTGGTGAAGGGTCCCAATGTGATCTCACAGTCTTTAACCAAGGTATCTACTGACATCTTGGCCCCTGAGGCCAACTCAACTTCCCACCTAATGTCTTTCCTAGAAGCCACCAGCCTGCAACGCTCCACTAACGATGTAGACAAAAAGGAGTCAGTAGCTCCTGAGTCAAAAAGGATCGAGATGGGAAAGTCTCTAATCGTACCTGCTGCCTCGATGACAGAAGCCTGAAAATCAGCCTGGCGGTTATCAACCGCTGCAAACATGTGGTGAGATCTGCCCACGTCACCTACGGTCTGCTCAGACCCTCCTGATCGGGGCTGACCCCCTGCAGTAAATCCCTGCGGACACTCTCTAGCCAGATGCCCTACCCCACCACATACATAACATGGTCCTCTAACCTGTAACTGCCCTGACTGTGTTCTGCCTGATTGTTGTTGCCCGGTCCGTCCGGTGGATCCCTGTGAGCCTCTGTAAGACTGCTGGGACCTTACGGGTCCTGCCGATGAACCCTGCTGTCTCTGATCCCTGCGTGGTCCCTGCTGCTGCCATCCACGGTTCTGTCCTCCCTGTCCCCTCTGTTGAAATTTGGATTTTTGCTGATGTTGCTGTTGCTGTGGAGGCCTAGGAGGTAATGATGAAGGATTATATCCTCCTCTCTGTGTTGTGTTTTGAGGCCTTCAGAAATTCTGCTGTTGTTGGGGATTCCGTTCCTGGTACTGTGGGCGTGAATTCTATCCTCGTCCCTGAATTTCCTCTGATATAAGGGCCTTTTCAACAGCCTCGCTCATGGTTTGGGGATTTGCCATACGAACTGGTCCTGCTATCCCGTGATTTAGCCCCCTGATGAATTTGTGTATTAAGATTTTCTCGTCATGGAGGTATTCCGCATAACGAGAAAGCTCTATAAATCGGCTCTCATACTGAGTAACGGTGAGTCCCCTCTGCTGTAGATCATGAAACTCATCGATTCTGCGCTGTCTATAATGTTCGGACAAATACCGCGCATTGAAGCGCTCAATGAAGGTGTCCCATGTGAGTGTATCCACGGAGAGTCGGCGCTTGCACTCCTCTGTGCGCCACCAGGTGGCTGCTGCATCCCTAAGAAGATGAACTGCCACTCGTGCTTTCGTGTTGCTCTCATATGGTCGCAATGTGAAACACCTGTCTAAGCTAATTAGCCAAGCCTCGGCCACAGCTCCCTCTGTAGCTCCTGCGAAGGTGGGTGGGTTGAGCCTTAGTAGATCTCTGATAGGGTCCCCTCTGTCTCTAAGTCTCCCAAGTGGCTCTTCCACACCATCCTCATATACTCCATGCTGAACCTGTTCTTGTCTCAAAAGTCTCAGAGGACTCCTGCTCCGTGCTCGGGAGGCCGACCCTACCTCCTCTACTGTTGTGTCAGGAATCTCAACGAAGGGCTCCACATGTATCACCTCTAGTGGATCAACGCGGGGCTCCATACGTGGCTCAATACGTGACTCGGCACGTGGCTCCTCTCGCGGATCAACACGAGGCTCTATACGTGGCTCAGGAATCACTGGTGGTAACCTGTCTAACATAGTCTGTAGTGCCTGTAAGATCTGTGGACCTAGATCCGTTACTGGTGTCGCCTGTGGTACTAGTGGTACTTGTGGTACAGGTGGTGCAGGTGGTGCTGCTGAATCTGCGGGTGCCAGTCCCTCGGCTGAGGAATCGCTGTGCACCTCGACTGACGCTGTGTGGCGTGATCGCATTCGTCGAACACGTCGGGGAGGCATCCTACAAAACAAGGTAGAAACTAATTAGCCAAAGTTGCGGAATAATAACGTGCCCAAATACGCCCAGTGTTTACAAACTTGGCTCTGATACCAAATGTCATGCCCACATTTTCCTTGTGGTCACAACACACATCGCACGTGTCATAGCCACATCTGTCATGTGGTTATGACACGAGATATGAAAAACTTTTCTCACACTGTCCTAAAAACCCCTTTCGCATGCGTACGCATGCTCAACGGTGTTCTCTCATGGCGAAACACTATACTCATCGGCAGAATACAAGTACAATGGCGTGCAACCAGAAGCATATAGATCAACAAGAGGGTCTATACAACGCTGCTAACGTCATTGCAAGAGTGAGATTACCAAAGTTCTTAAATCGAATCCTCGGCAATGTTCGGTAGCAGAATGCCTTACGGCGTTAGTGGGAATTACGCTGCACTCATTTACGCCCGTGGTTCGCTGATAGAGGAACCACTCCCCACGACGCCTTGTTCTGACTAAACCGGCTAGTGATCTCCCTATTTAGTCATTTTTCAGCCAGGCACGGTTGTCTGTCTCCTCTCTTGTTCCCTGAAACATACTCCTCCTATGACTTAGCATTTTCAACAAGGCGGTTTGGTTGCCCTCTCTTCCCTTTCCACAAGTTCTTAAGTTGGATTATATCTTTATCGCCCTTACCTTAACTATCTCTTAGTTCATTTAGTGTGTTTATATTTCGGTCTCTCTCTCTCTTTCATTTTCTATACTTTCTTTATGTGCATCCTGTCCTTTCTTCATGATTTACGTCAATCAGGGTTATCACCGCAGTTATTGTTGATATTAAACCTAATTTCAGGATGATCTAGGTCACAAAGGCTGGTTTACTATTTCGCTGGACTCGGTCTCCTAATCTTCCCCGATCTAGGTTCCTCCTCTTCGTAAATACTTAGTCAACTTGTTCCTAAGCACAATTGACAGAAGGGTCCATCAACTTAGTTCTCTTATCCCGTGTGAGAAAGGTCGCGCATTTTCTCCTCTGTGTTTTCCAATGTTAGTTTTTTTTTCCTTCTTCGGAACCTCTTACAGGTTTACATATGAGATCGTTTGCTACAGTTGAGATTAATATGGCCACATGGATTGTTAGTGGTGGCTTCATAAGTTTATTTCCAGTGTTCTTTTGAGCAAAGAGTTGTGTAATTTTCCTCTTCATTTTCCGGGTGATTATTAGTACGTTAACAGTTGAAACTTCCGAGAAACTCTTTCCAGAGTATCACTGAATATTCCTAAACTCTCTTTACATTATAATTTTATTTTCTCTTGTTTAGAATTACTGTTGTTACTGTTACTCTTAATTACGATTCATACACTGATTGTAATTCGTATGACGTTGTCAATAGATGTAGGTGGTTCACCACTTTATAAAACTCTGTTCATGGTAATATATCTTCTTTGGTTGTTGTGTTCAACACTTAATAACATCTACTGTGAGAATATAATTGTTATATATTTTTTTTTTCTCTATATCCATGAGACATAGTTTAAAACGATTTTAAACGAGGGCCCAATAAATTGGTTCAAAGATTTACTTCTATGCATATTATATATATATATATATATATATATATATATATATATATATATATACATACATATCTATAATATATTTATTTTAATGTCTATATAATGGACAAATTGGTTTCCCACAACTTATATACCTATATCTATATATATATATATATATATATATATATATATATATATATATATATATATATATATATATATATATATATATATATATATATATATATATATATATATACAGATATATAATCATTATTATATTATATCTATATAGCTATATACATAGACATATATAGTATATATATATGCCTATATATATAAAGCTATATAAAAATAAACTGTATTTATATTACAAATACACCACTCATATGTTAGGGCCCAAGCCCTAACATTCTTTATAGCTTTAGATTCACAGCAGGCGGCGGCCATGGGCGGCGGTGGCCGCAGAGACAGAGGAGCAGGGCCGGTGGTGGCCGCGGAGCGGCGGACAAGACCTGCGGTGGCCGCAGAGCGGCGGACAAGATCCGCGGGAGGCATAAGGGTTTGGAGGGGGGGGAGATGTGGAGTGGGGCGGAGCCCCACCCACATTCCCACGACGTGGGGTGTGGGTGGGGCTCCGCCCCACTCCACACCTCCATATGTAATAACAACTTGCGGTGGGGTTTACTCCCCACCGCCCATATAAAATTTTGACTGTTTTTTTTTTTTTAATCCGCGGCTTACATGTTGACAGTCTTTCACCATTCGTTGGTTATTATCAATAATAATATATTAACAAGTATATATATATATATATATCAACAATAATATATTTATATATATATATATATATATTTCATATATATATATATATATATATATATATATATATATATATATCCCCTTTTTTTTGTATATTGATATATAACAGTTATAATTACTTTCAATTACTCTATTATTTTCTAAAATGATAATTACTCAAAATGAGAAATATATATATATCTCTATATATATATTTATAAATTATTTAGAGAAAAAAATACTCTTTATATACTTGAATAATTCCAATTTCTACAATTTCTCAAATTCACTACTCTATGCATTTTCTCCAAATCAACCTATTATAAAGAAATTGTCATAACAATTAGATATATATATATATATATATATATATATATATATATATATATATATATATATATATATATATATATATATATATATATATATATATATGCCAATTTCACCAAATGGTAAATAGCTATCCCCTTATTTTAAGTATAAATTTCCATTTTCATAAACATATAAGACTTGTAAATTTACAAACAGATTATATTTACATGCTAGATTTCCTGTAATCCTTCTAAATTAATAGAATCCATTAAATATGGAGAATAACTCAAATATTTAAAACTGTCTTTTCCATTTTAATATTGAACTATAAAGAAAAATAGCATTTCAACCAGTGAAGCAATTCCAAACTTTCAAATGTAAACAACTCAGATTAATTTGCAAAAACGAACTTTTTTCTTTTCAGTAATACTTGAAACACAAAAATTGCTATTGAACAAAGATTACAAACATCAACTTAAATTTTAAGCACATTCATATTACAGCTTCTCAATCATGAACACCAACTTCCCAGATATGAACTTTCTCCTCCCAAACAGTAGACAACTAAAAACTATGACAACCAATAAAAGTCCAATAATAACAAGATCAGGGAGGTGATTTTCTTCACTCCCAGAATATCATTAATTTACAACATTAACAAGAGAGGTGTTCTCTCTTCATCTCTATGAAATGAACCAGGCCTAATTCTCATGACAAGAGATAATCTGTTTCTTCATAAATAGCCAACCAGAAGCTCCAAGAGAAAAAACCTGCGTATCAAAGACAAACAAAGAAGAAAATACCACTTGTCTAGCTCTCCTCCCTACCGTAGACCCGCAAGAGGGTCACCCCCGAGCTAGGGAGACCATACTCACACCTGGGTACTCAAACACTCCACTTCACAACAGAAACAACAACAATCCCAAAGCACACATACACCCGTGGCTATTTTACACAATACGGAAACTCAACTACAGTGAGTTTCATAAGGGGCAGGAGAGTGGATACACTCGACTCCAGAGTGTCACCCTGACAGATAAATGAACTCATATAAATTTCTCTTGGTCTCAACCAAGTGTGATCACAAGTTGTAAGAAATCTGTATATGACTCTCAAGTCAAAAATACAGTCACAGATACATGCCCTCAAGGCTTTCAACATCCCAAAAGATGGAACAGGTATGCACCCGAGGAGGATCTCTCCTCCCCTACCCCAAACTTGATGAGCATTTCTCCCAAGTGGGAGACGCTCTGTCAAACACCCGACAAGAACCCCACAGAAAACAAATTTAAACACATATTTCACACACATTTCATACACATTTCAGTTCTACCAAATCAAAGGTAAAATTCAGACCAACCTTGCAAAGCCCTCCTGGAATGAAGTTGTTGCAGAGTCCACAGAGTTCACTTCCAAGCTTAGCCACCAACTCCCTCTCTCTTCTCTATCTTCCAAACTAACTTCTCTATTTTTGGTAAGGCCAAAATGAAAGATTTTCCCCAAAATTCAACTAACTCCCTCTCATCCCAAAATTTGAAAATAAATAACCCAAAATTCTCTTTCTTTCTAATTTTTAGAAATGGGGAAGTGACACTTGTCACCTCCTCACCCTTCCCAAAAATCACTATTCTGTCCAGGTGGCTTATGTCACTCTCCATTCCCAAGGGTACTCCTTATTCCTTTCATGTGACTCCACTTTCTCATGGGAAAAATAAAAAAAAGAGTTAAATGGGAACAAGACAGGTGACCCATGCCTCTTTCTCCTTTCTTCACATGGGTGTCCCCATAGTACATGGGGGAATCTTACTAAAGAAGAGGTAACTTTTACTAATGGATGGCATCTCTTATCTAGGGGAAAGTAGAGGGGATGGGTTGAGTGTTGGTACAACCCATCATGTCCCCTCCTACCTCCAATTTTCGCCACTTAACTTCAGGGGAAGGTTAAGTTGACTAGATGGAGGTTACTCAAGGGTTACCCATGCCAAATGGGCCCCTGGACCCATGGGGTAGAACCCAGGGTCAATTTTAACCCATACAAGACACCCCAGGTCAAGGTAAAGCACAAGAAAAAGGGCCTCATAATTTAAAGAAAAATAGAAATTTCAAATTCAATCTCTTAACAACACTTACTTATAAAAATAATGTTACATGAGGGTAACCTAACCCACTCGACCATACGAAAGACCACATTACATCATGACATCAAACACAAAGAGATCTTGGTTCTTCGTGGAACCAGATCGGCTTAACAGGGAATAACGATTAACAAGGTGTGGAATGATCTCCGAAATCTGTGGTTTGATTAGTAGTCCCTGCACACTCAATTACAAGATCAGTAACCACGTAAATTCATCATAGCCGAAGCAACTTAAATAACACATGCATTCTCATGCCTTAGTACAATTTAACATAATTAAAAATCATATTACAATTTTCCATCATCCCTAATTCATTTTTCTGAAAAGTAACTTATCCAAACATCACCCAATTAGTTTTTCCAAAAACATAATAAAGTTAAATAGTCTGACAAATTTCGGGAACTGCTATCCCACAAATATGAAAGTAACAATAACAGTACTGTAAATAGTCATAACAACAGTAGTAAAAAGGGCGTCCTCACATCCATATACATAAAAACACCATATGTTTTATACATAAGGTTTTCCATAAATGTATAATATTTTTGGAATGATATTGAAGATTCATATTTGCACTTGTAATCATTTTATACATACACCATTCCTAGCTTGATCACATAATCAATTTATAGCTACAATGGGATGAGCTTGTTGTTTTATAGGTTTTATTAGACACATCAGAGGAAGTACTGGACATGGTGGATTGGTTGACATGTGACCATAACACAAATTAAGGAAATAAATAAAATTGTATTCATGCATCATATTTACATGTGGAATCATTATAGAATAGAATTGAAATACTTGAAAAAAATTAAAAAGTTCATCTTATAGTTGGAAAGACGGTTCTGAATCATAACCAAAGCTACAATGAGTGGCTAAATTTTAATCCAAGTTGTAACAATTGTCTAAAAATATAGAAAAAAATTGATACAGGAGGACATTTTATTGACATTTTTTTTTATTCAAGATGGGTAAGAACTTTTGACTAGAGCTATGAACCGAGTACAACAACGAAATACAAGCAATTCATAGATAGCGTGTCTTCAGGGAGGTTTGAACCTAGATCTCCATCATGATAACCAGGTGGCCTTAGCCACTTGACCACACCCCATACACTTTTATTGACATATTTTCATCTTGATATGTGTGGTTGCATTTTATTGGTTGATATTGAATATAGAGGCATTTGATTGGGCAACATTGGAAGTTAGGATCAATGCACTTAAAATTGTTGAACAAGTGAATGGATTTGAATGGGGATAGATTTGAGTTAATGGAGGGAATTACATTTTCTTAGCTTGTAAGATTGTAGAATTAATGGATGGATTAGAAATTATGGAAGGAAATGATTTGATATCTATTTTTAATAGTGTGTAACGGTTGGATTTGAAATTTGTTATTCATAATCTAAGAAATTATTATTTGTTTAGGATCAATGTAAGATGGATTTAGAATGTACAATAAATAACTACTTTTATTATTGTTGTTTCTTAATGGTAAGCCTTACAACTATTTTTTTATTATTGTAAGTTTCATCTAGAGTAAATGAACTAGTACTTAGACATGGTGGAATTAGAATTTGTTGCAGTAGGGCTGATCTATGGAACAATATGTGTCATTTTGATGGGATGGTTGAAATCTAGTATAGTTTAGAAAGGTTTATAGCCTGTTAGGTATAATTTATGTTACTATTAATAGGAGGATGCGTAATATTCACAATTAATATGAATATTTTTTAAATCTATATGGATAATGGACAAATTTCATGTCAACCATAGGACAAATCAAACTCCAACTATTCATGTCATATTAATATCTTTACAATGTAGCACATGTATTTGAAATATAAGTATTTAATGACAGTCAAGTATACATGGGTAAATGGATCTATTTGTCTCCCAAGCATTGCTTAGATCTTTATGGAAGATATAGGTAATTTAACTTACATGTTATAAGCAATGTTTTAAAAAATATGCCCTATCATAAAAATTTTTTAGAACATTTAACTCAACCAATGGGTCCCACGTGATCAATTCCTATAACAAGTATAGGATCTCGCACCATGATCAAGCCCTCTCCTCTAGATGACTATTGGGTTGGGTAGGGGAGTGTGGGGCATGAGTAAATTTGTGCCTACGCAACATTTTCCCGGATATGTCTCAATCAAATCCTTATGTTAATTTAACATGAGTAATGAAATTGCTTGAGATATGTGTGATTCCTAGGCACAAGAATGGGTTTGTGCTACACAACCATGGAGGTCTAGCTACAGAGGTGTTTAATGTTTGGTTTACTACTTTTCTCTATGGGTGGATGTTGCCTATGTGATATTTTTTTTGTCCTAGTTTAATTTCCTCTCAATCCCTTTTTATTAAGTCAAATGTTTTTTTTTTAACATTGGGGATGGAATAGGGTTTGCATAAGGAATGAGACAAAAAATAGGAGTTTGGATGAGAAAAGTCAAATTTGAGTGCAAAGGATGAGACTTCACACAATCTTTCCCAAAGGACAAGAGCATGGTGTGCTATTGTTTAAGGTGATAGGAAGGCAGAAAATAGAACAGATATGGAGGTTTTAAGTGCAAACGAGGCTATTTTGTATATTAAATGTCAATTAAAATTTAATTGTGTCAAATTGTGAAATATGAACTTAATCATCCTTAATAAAGAATATGACGTGTAAGTGCTACATATACACTTTTCCTCACTATAATAAAATTTCATTCACATTCAAATTATTTAATCATTTTTTAATTACTAAAAAATTAATCTAAAATAAGTATAAGTGAAAAAATTATAAAATTATGTAAATTTTATTTGCATCAATATTTTAAGTCAAAATAAAATAATAAAAATAAAAGAAACATTGTGAGCAATATGGTTAGAATGGACTTAAAGAGAAACACCATAATACTATTTAAAAAAATTAAAGCTTACAAGAGATCTATATGTAACATGTTTATGATTAGTTTAAGTTTCATAACTATCGACAATAATTAGAAAAGGAAGGAAAAATCGAAATGAAATGCTAAATGGAAGTAGGCATCTTCTATTTTAGTGTTTTAGTGTTTGAAATCACTAACGATTTTAATTCAAACTCTTGGCTTGAAATGTTATGACATACAATATCATTTCAAATCATCATGACATCTAGTATCGTATAGCAGAAAATTAGAAATCTAGCCAAAAACTAACATCGTAAGGGCTTGCAGCTGCTAGTAGGAAAAATTAAGCATGCTAGAACAGTGCGAAAGTTGTAATAAGAGGTGTGTTTCTTTAATCAAATAATTTTTAAAATAATTTTTATTAAATAATTTACATGTTTAACTTACAAAAACTAAAAATTTACTTCAAGTAAGAAAAATCATCACATTTAATTAATTAACAAATACAAAAATTAGTAACTAAATAAATAAAGCATTTTAATTACAATAATATTTACTAATAACATCCATGGAAAAAGAACTCTACTTAAATATCATCCATTTTAATGGTCAAACTATTAATAGTAATTTTACATTTCATCAACAATAAAAAATAGTAAATATTTATTCTCTTTTTATTGTCAAAATTAACTCTTTAAGTGTTGAAGTGAATAATGTTTAAGAATAACCTCAAAAAAAGAGTAAAATAGTAAAATTATATTTTTCTACTCTACACTTAATAAACCTAATACCACACTATTAATTCCTCAAGGAGTTCTTTTTACTATTAGGTTGGAGCTTAAAACTAGCCAACACATTATAAAATGGCTAGTTCAAACCGGCTATTCTTAAATATCATCCACTTCAAATGTCAAAAGTCAATTTTGGCCAATAAAAATAGGACAAATATTTACCACTTTTGTTGTGAATGAGGTGTAAAATTGCTATTGCTTGTTTGCCCATTAAAGTGGATGATATTTAAATGGAGTGGTCGAAACATTCTCAATGTTAGATTTTGTTATGGAAATCACAACCCAAAATCTAGAAAGCTAAAGGCAAGCACAAAGAGAAGATTGAAATGAAGGATGCAAAAAGAGATCAGAAATGGAGTTGCAACAAAATATCCATTGCAATATTATATCTAGAATATAAAATACAAGCTAGGTAGTGAGTTTATATAGATGAAGAAGAGGGTGGAGGTAGCAACACCAACCAATAGGAAGCAACCATCTATTAGACTAAATATAGAAAAAGCATCTTCCCAAGATAGCTAATGGATGCTCACTTGTAGGAAGGTGACACCTCTTAACCTACTCACCTAATTAAACTCACTTTATTAACCTAAGCAAGCTTAATAATATCTGTAGGAAAACCTTATGAACAGGAATAAAAAACCTACACTAACACCGCCCTTCAAGCATAGCTTAGGTGGGTGAAAATATGGGTCCCAAAAAATGAAGCCTGATGAGGTACCCATGTACAAATATTTCCCCCCGAAAAGAGAACAAGTCCCCTGCAAAATAAAGGAATAGAAGCCCCCCATAAGAAAGGAAGAAGAGAGAAGGTCTAGAGACCCCCCAAGAAGTGAGAAGGATGAAATCCTATGCAAGGAAATGCTCCCTCCGAAAATAGAGATGAGAAGAGAGACCATGTAGTTGCTCCTCAAGATGACTCCTACAGTGTTGGATGATGCTCAACATAGAATAAAGATGAAGACCCATGAATGTCGAACAACATTCCTCCCCTTGGGAAGAAATAGAACTGTAGATGTGTACATAATGTCTTCCCATTCCGGATAGGAATATACAGGAAGAAGGATAAATGTCTCTAAACTCTACACATGATCCAAAGACAACAATGTTGCTCCTGAAAACTTCTCAAATATCTCCAATCCACTTCCAAACTGTGACTCAATACGAGGATGAAGACCAATCTCAGAAAAATATATCTTCTCTTAAGACAAGGATGCCTTCTCCAAATGCTGCTCAATGATCTCTAAGCCAATGCCAAATTGTGACAAATAATAATATGGATCAAGTACCATAGAAGATTCAGGTACAGTAACCATGGATGTATGGTGCTCACCATCGGTAAGACAACTAGACCAATGAGAATTCAGTAATTCTACAAAGGATGTCGACATGAATAATGACTGAGTCACATATGTGGACTCATGAATATCCACAAAAACTATCACTGTAGGAGAAAATATAGGCAAAGAAGGAATAGGAGGGTCCAAATGTGCTCTCAAAACATCTGAAGAAGAATCAACTCCATCAAAGAGAAGATGAATATTCCAAAATCCAAAATGTGGGACTCTACAAACAAGGATGAGATGTCTGGTAGGAATATGTCCCAAGCAACTATCTTGGGAAGATCGATATGAGCCTACTGTACAGAATCATTGGAAGTCATGAAAGGATCTCCATTGGACTCAGATAGAGCAACATGTAATGGAGGAGATGAGATCTCAATGCATGTCATCGGACTACATTGTTCATCCCCAAATGATATGTCGACAAAAGATGGCTTAGTATGAACATGTGAGACATTTACTAATGCTAGATTAGAAGACTTTGGCAAATTGATACCATTGTCTATACAAAGTTGGCTCAATTCATGAATATCCCTTATCATGTATTCATTTTCGGTGTGATTTTTCTCACCACAGTAATTGCATTTTACCTTCAATGATTTTGGAGGAAATTGAAGAATGCTAAAATGAAAAGGATTATGAGTGAGAGACATGATTACAGAACACCAGCAAGAGCAAAGGATCAACACCAAGAGACCCCTCTTTTTCACTCAATCAATAATCCCCCCAACAAAAATGATTTGGCACTTTATAAATCAGTGCATTTACAATGTTGGAGTTGTTTTTTAGAGTTTTACAATGTCCAAAAAGGACTTGAATACTGAAAGTATAGAAATATCTACGAATCAAAGCTTCAAACAAACACTAATGTGAAGTTCTTAAAAAAAATTCACTTTCAAAAAAGAATCACCTCAATTCTAGGTCATATGTGAAAGTTACAGCTGTTTGAAGCTTAAAAAATGAGAATTGTCCTTTAGATTCGATGAGAAAACTAAATTTCTGAAAAAATAGGATCACTTGAGCAAAAAATAGTTACACCACTGTGAATAGCATGAAATTCTACTCTTTAAAAAAATGCACCGAAAATTACCTCTGTATGGCTAAGAATGGGCCTCCCGAAATTCAGGTGCAAAACTAAAAAGTGCAATGGTAAGGGGGTAGGATGGGGGATTGCTTTTAACCATTGGATAGAAGGTTGAACCCTATAGATCATGCTTCAGACCACTGGATAAAAGACCGAACCCTGTAGATCATGCTTCAAACCATTGGATAAAAGGACGAACCCTGCAGATCATGCTTCTGACCACTGGCTAAAATCAAACCCTGCAGATCATGCTTCAAACCACTAGATAAAAGGCCAAACCCTACAAATCATGCTTTAGGCCACTGGAAAAAAGTCGAACCGCTAGATAAAACTCATTCTTTAATCATTTTCAAATTTCTAAAGTTAAAAGAAAGATGAATGTCTATTAAATCCCTCCAAGGGCAATTGTGTTCAACATGTCAACGCATCTATATGAACCCTCACCCCACATAAGAAATCGACAAGATTTCTTAAGCAAACAAGGCTGCTTAAGGAACATATTTGCTAAGGTATGGATTGTTTAAACTTCAAACTCTTCCCTCTTAAATCATAATGTAGGACTCATAAAATTAAGTTAGATATTTCATCTTGCAATCGTCCGAAATCTACAAAACTGTAAAATTAATCCTTAATTCTTTACATATTTTGGATGAGCGTTATCACAAGGCCCTCTCCACAACGTGTGGTGTGTGAGAGTAACATTTGTGAGGAGTCTTCAGAGTTTGTGTAAAGCATTCACCATGTGGAGCTGTAGGTACAAACATTTCTATCAAACTTGTGGAGGAGTTATTCTCGTTGGAAATAGAGAAATTTGTGTGAAAGTTAAATTGCTATGTTCACTGCAACCAAGGTTGAAGCTACATATACGACCCTCTACCCAGTTGTTTCCCATATTTGAGCCCTCGATTATCGAATTTTTAGAATAATAGATTGAAAAAATAATAAAATAATATATTTATAAAATAACAGATTGGTAGAATTTTAGAATGATAGAATAAAAGAAAAAAAAAGATATACTATTGAATAGAATTGTAGACTAATAGATTATAGAGGGAGAGAATGAAGGAATAATAGAATACTAGAAGCTAATACTGAATGATAGAATAATATAATTGAAGAATAATAGAATAATAAAATTATATAATGAAATATTGAAAGATTGAAAGAATGATAGTATAAGGGATTTTTATAGAATAATATAATGATAGAATTATGGAATTACATAATAGAAGAATGATACCATAATAGATTTATAAAATAATAGAATGATAATATTATAGAATGAAAGAATGATGCAATTACAGAAATGATAGAATAATAGATTTGTGGAATAATGGAATGACATAATTATGGAATAATAGAATGTAAGAATGATAGAATAATAGAATTATATAATTTTAGAATAATAGAATTTTAGAATAAAAGAATATTAGAATTGTAGAATAATAGAATTATACAATGATAGAATAAAGAATCATAGAATAATAGAGTACTAGATTTACGAATGATTTCAGAAGACAATAACCGTTGACTTTAAGTTCGAATCTATAATAGGAGAGCTGAAGAAGTCCGACGGAAAGATCAGGAACTGCTACCACAAATATCTGGACTACAAGGAGGAAGCCCTGGCATGGCTCATGGCTTTGGATGCCTCCTTCGTTCTATTCTATAATGATTCCACATGTAAATATGATGCATGAATACAATTTTATTTATTTCCTTAATTTGTGTTATGGTCACATGTCAACCAATCCATCTAGCAGGAGCGCAATCCACAATGCAATTATGAGAGATCTGATGATGCTCGAGAATCAGCTACCTTTGTTCCTCTTGCAGTTGGGTTCTCCAGACAAGGCGGAAGAAAGGCTCTACAATCTGGTAAGTCTTGAATGTAAAGAATGGTCGCCATTTATGTTGAAGATCCTGGATAGTTCAAGGCTGCGTATAAAAGAGAGAAGTCACATACTGGAGGTGCTCTACTACTCTATTGTCCCCGCAGCGGCCATAGAGAAAGAGGAGGAGGAGAAAGAGGACGAGGAGGAGAAAGCGACATGGAAGGCACTCTCCTTATTAAACATCGGTCATGTTCAGCGTCTCTTGAAAGCAAAGCCCGTCGAGTTGGTGACACAGTTGTCCACGCATCTTGTTTCCACTTTTAAAAATCTTTCAATTCAGCGCAAAGGTGAAAAGGATGAGGGAAAAGACGAGGAAAAAGAAACTCCTCCTACACGCGGCGAACTGGCGATTCCCTCGGTCTCAGATTTATACTCAGCAGGAGTAAAATTCCTTCAAACCGAGGGTGACGTCACCACAATTCACTTCGACCCGATCTCTGCAACTCTCTATCTTCCCAAATTGAGGTAGTTCTCAGAAATCTGGTGCCGTTCGAAGCTTCAGCAGCCCTTGGTGCGTTTATCTTCACTCGCTACACTGATTTCATGAACGGCATCATCGACAAAGTCGAAGACGTTCAGCTGTTGAGAAACAGTGGGATTATTTTTCATCGCCTGGCAGACGACAGGAAAGTGGCAAGCCTGTGGAATGGCATTGGAAAACACGTGAAATTGACGCATGCTAAATATTTGGACCGAGTTAGAGCGGACGTCAACAAGCATTATAACAAGAGATGGAGCGTTACTGTGAAGAAGTACATCAAAAAATAGATATTTGGTTCATGGCAGCTCCTCACTGTTCTGGCCGCATGGATGCTTTTGCTTCTCACTTGTTTACAGGCTTTTTGTTCTGTGTATGACTGTAAACATGGGTGGAGCAACACTAATTTTTTGTAGGACTAAGTTAATTGGAAGAGATTCATCCCATATAACTGGTTTCCCGCCGTTTCTTGCCGACGTCCATTTACTATCTAGAAGATACAACAGTGGTTTTCTTTCGCGGTTCTTAAATATCATCCATTTCAAAGTTAAATTTAATTTTGGCAAATAAAAATAGTACAAATATTTACCACTTTTTGTTGTGAATGAGGTGTAAAATCATTATTGACTGTTTGACAATTGAAGTGGAGGATATTTAAGGAGAGTGGTTTTCTTTTGGCACGTTGAGGAATATAGTCTAATACTTCCACATACAATAAATTTATGGGTGGAATTTCTATATTTATTTGGTCTATAGATTATTATATGTGAGTACATTTTGTAATTGTGAAAAATTTGGTAGCTCTAATCTTACAAAAATCTTTTTTAATTTTTTAGTCATAAGAAAATCGAAATATGTAAAGCATCTTTTTTGTCATCTAATTTTTTTTTTAAAATATTGTTTTCCAAATATTAATTGTTGGCTTATCAAAACTAATTATGCTTTTTATTGAATGGGTAGATTTGTTTTTAATTTTGTCATTCTATCTCTTATTAATGCTAGAAAAGTTTTTTATCATTTTGGGAGGTCATGGCCATTGATCCAGAATAAGCTTGATTAACCTACGAGAACCTATATTTGATCAAGGATAGTTACATTTGTAATATAATAGATTGATAAGTTCTAAGTTTTCTTCTTTTTCTTATTTATGATGACGAGTAGAGCCATGGAATTGAAGAAGAGGATGAAACTGATGCTAATTCTGTAAACTATCAACTTGAAATGATGTAATGCTTGAGAGAAGTAAATATTGATAATAATACAACTGGATGGTAACTTGTGTAGATATGAAGTTTTTTTATATCTTGAATATAATCTTTGAATGAGTACAACATAATTAGCACTGTTTTGGAAATTTTGAAATAAGCCATTCGAAATATATCTTGAAATGATTTTAGTACGGTTCTCATTGCTAATTATTTGGAGCTTCTAAAATAAGCACTATAGGTGGACTGTATGGAAATTTTCAAGAAATAGTATTTGTAAGAGTCATACAACTATTTAGGTGTTTCAAATATTAGAAATTGGGTGGTACCTTGCAAGTATATCCTTGTTTGGAAGTTAATTTTAAAACAATGGTTATAATTTGTTAATTTTCTTCTGCTAAAAAAAAGAAGAGCTTATACTAAACTTTAAAAAAATACATGGGAGCAACTACATTGTGAATTAGGCATTCTTGGACTCACAAAGGTCATTTTACATGAACTTTTACAAATAATAGAGTTCATAAAATAAAATATTATATGTTGTTTTAACCACAACTACTAGCCTTCATGGATGTTGTCTCCTAAAGAATAGTTAAAAAAAAAAAAAAAGGGTGTGGGGGCACCCATACAAAATGTATTAATATCAAGAACCCCAAACATATAGAGGGGGCCATAGTGGGAAATAATGGCCACAATGGGAAACAAATGGATGCCATAACTGGAAAAACCAAAGGGCAACAATGTGGTCAAAAGAGGAACCCCATGATGAAACAACAATTGATGACCAACCGAACAAGAGGAGAAGAACCAAAAAACTATGAAAGGTGAAACACAAATAAATGAGCCAACCGAATAAACATGTGGAGCATCGAGAATGGCTATCAAATCACACAAGTAGCCACTTAAGCTTTTAATGCTAAAAAATCGAAAGAGCACCTCTAAACGAGGCCTACCAACGGGCACTAGCCGAAATTTGCCCACTGTGGGGATAGAAAGGACAATCAAGTGTCACCAATATAACTGTCCAAAAATTTGCAAAAATCTGGCACCATGAAAGCTAAGATTTGAAATCACCTCTGAGTCCAAAACTTCTCACATCTACTCCCCTACCACCTAGTCGTACCAAATGCTGCCACCATCTGCACCACGACCACAACCATCACCCAGCCCGTGAACACCACCAGGGAATGCCACCAAGACTGCAAATCCCTAAAAAACTCTGCCAAGACACAATCACCAGCCAGACCAATGTCCACAATTCCAAAAAGGCCCCCCAACAACTAGCCAGGACCTTGGATGCAGCCAGAACCAACGCCAACACAATCCCAACACCGCTTCTCCCTCACATGACAATGCAGGTGCTAAAAATGTCTCGGGAAGACAAAACCACCACTGTGACTCTACCAGTAGTAAAGACCTTTGACGGCCAGACCTACTGCCGATCCACCAACACACCACCATCAGAATCCGCACCGGCACCTCCTCCAGGGCCCAAATGTCTCTTACAGAATATGTTAGTAGACAAGTTGTTATACTCTACGAGGAATTGACCACATTTATATAACCACTTATAACTAAATCTCAAAAACATATAGTGGACGTTTCTTTAAGATTTGAACAAACATATTTCCATGATTACATGTCAACCCTAGAGTTTTTAGTTCCTCAATTCATGAGCTTGTCAATGTATATCATGCTAGGTATGGAAAGGTGGGGATGAAAATTATTATTCTTTGCGAAATTATAAGAGAAAATAATATGCTATTTTAGTTCAAAGTGCTAACAATTCATCAAATTCTAATATCTAGAAACAAAAAGTGTTCAATATCCTTGAAACTGTAAAATAGTATCATTTTCCCTGTATATGCTAATTCTGGATTGATTTTCTTGGAATTGTCTTGAGTCTCAATACTACTTAAATCTATGTTCCACTTGACCACACTTTCCATAGCACATATTTTGAGTTGTTGGGTACTTTTTATGAGGCATGGGTCATGCAACCAAATGATGTTGTGGAAAATTTAAGACAATTATGTAATGGCATGTTCACAATGATGTTCAAAGTTATCAAATTCGAGAAAATTTTATGGTCAATTATTTTCTTATTTATTTCCCTTCTAGGGCCTTTTATGTTTTCCTTACACATTTTTTAATTATCCTAAAAAAAATAATCACAAAGTAAGAAATTTTTTTATAAGTTACATGCAGCTAAAGTCTATGAGATTTTGTAATTGCTATTCCTCTTTAACAACATATGAGAAATTAAACAAGGTTGTTGACATCCCCAACTTTGTAGACCCTTAATCAAACAAGGTTGTTGATATCTACATCATTCTACATCTTTGTAGTTGACATTTCTTTGAGATGACATATTGATTTCTCTTTATGGGAATTCTCTTGTGAATTCATGTATGATGTTAGAGGTTGCATCACGTCACAAAATTTGAAATTTTCATTATCCTAAAATAAAAAACACACCACAAATTGACAAACTAAAACATTTTCCTTTCTATTTAAAATATAATGATAAGCCTTTAGGAAAGGAGAATCAAATTGGAGGTAGTTAAAATGAGTGTGGCAACATTGTTATTATTGTAACACTTCATTTGTCTATTCACCAACTAGGAATATATATCCAACCTACTAGAAAATAATTCATCTAGAGTCAACCGAATAGATGCCATAATTTAATTTATCATATTAGGAAGCTTTCCCAATTCTTTAGAATTCAATTCAAAATATGCATTTTTGTTTGTTGCTTCTATGAGTCGCAATGAGAAATATAGGAAGCTTTCCCCTAATATTTCTCTCCACTATTGTGAAGGGCCTAGGGGATTAATCTTAAGGACAAGTTTTTTTGGTTGATATTTTATGTGCATATTCTCATGTCAGCTTAGTTAGCAATACTTCAATTTCATGGTAAAACATATAAGCAGGCAAAATTAAAGACACTTTTACTTATAATTTAAACCACAAAGAATTAAATAAAAATAATTTGACAAAAAAGTGTATCTAGATATACATAATATTGCAAATTAATTGTACCGGCCAAATTGGCCTAAAGGGCACCAAGCATCTTTTCTTCTAATATTATTATCTCTAGCATTTAGTAGTATATCCTAGATTTTAACTTCTAGGTTCATTTTTGTTAGGAAAGGCGTCTCAACCTTGAAACTACAAAAGGTTTCTATTCTTCCCAATTTTGGTCTTTTCGAATACCCTTTATCATGAAGAATGGTTTAGAACTTTCAAAGTTTCCAAAAGGGCATAAAAATGGCAGGGCTTCTTTTTTTAGTAACTCTACATTTGAGCACAAATGGACCCAAAATTTTCTCAAAAGGTGAAGAAATGCCAAGTAAACATCTTGGGTGAGTTTTGACTCAAGATCATACCTGGATTGTAAGATATTAAAGTTTCCATTTTTTTAAACTCTTGGAAAAGTTTTGAACTCATATTTGAGGCACTTAGAGGTCCCTAAATGCCTTGAAAGTTGTCATGACTAATGAAGTGGGTTATAGATTGATATACCTCTTCACAAGATTTTCAATGCATCAAAAAGTTCATTAATCAGACACCTAGACCAAAATTTATGGCCTCTGAAAGTTGGACCTCCTATTTTGGGAAATATAAAAACATGTTGGACACTTAAAAGAGTTGTAAAGGAGAGAGTTACACATGTTGGTCTGTGATTTGGTACATCACAAGGTATTTTGGATTGGAGATAATTTGGGCACCACTTTTAGGTGGTTTTGGCTCATGGTTTTGTAATTATCGTTGATGGTTTACTGTATTGTATCTCCTATATATCATGAGCTTGAGATGGAGGTCGTGTGTAAGAGTTTTATAGATGTTGAGTTGCCTCTAGATCTTTGGTTGGTTATACTCCTATGAAAACTTACTCTGCAAGTATATTGTATTCTTCTTGATTCTTGAATAATATATTGGGTGGCTTTGGAGTGTGCAGTTTTTCTCTAGAAAGGGTTTCCCCATGTAATTATTGCATTGTGGCATGATTGCTATTTGTGTTTACTTTTGTAACTATTGTAAAGATCTAAAAAACATATCCCTCCCCTCAAGATTAGTGTAGGAACTTGCTCCACTACCTTAGCTTCCCTACAAGTGGTATCAAAGCTTGATCACCTTTGGTTTTAGTTGTGCATTGTTGGATTTTTTGAACTAATCTAATTTTGAGTGGGAGCTTGTGCAGAAGATACTTTATGATCTTTTTGCATGGATTTACAGATGGTGATCACATCAGGGAGAATAAAGGTAGAAAATTTTTCTAGTAACAATTTTGAGATGTGGAAATTGAAGATGGAGGATCAGTTAATTGATAGAGATATGTGGAATGCTATTGATGAGAATTTTTCAAGGCACATAGATGCTACTTCAGCTATTGAATATGATGTTATGGACCATAAAGCCAAGGGTCTAATCAGATTGTACTTGACAAACTATGTTTTAATCAATGGACCCATGAAGATCCCTCTATAGAGAAACTATGGAAGAAACTCGGTGAGATATATCAAGCCAAATCTTTAGTGAACAAGATTTTGTTGAGAAAGAAACTGTATTCCTTGAGAATGGAGGAGGGTGGATGAATCACAAACCACCTAGAAGCATTCAATATGTTGGTGGCTCAATTGGCATCAGTTGGTGTAGGATGAGGAAGAGAGCTGTCATATCGTATTTTATTCTTTGGCTAATTCATGGATTCTCTTGTTAAGGCAATTGAGAGTACTTCTATTGTCTTGAAAGTTGAAGATGTTGTGGGTTCTTTAATTTGTGAATAAATGAGGAGGAAGGTATCCATTAGTGCCAAAGAAGCCCTAAGTGTTCATGGAAGACCCAAAGAAAAAGGCAAGAAGAGCGAGAAGCATGAGAAATCCAAGTCCAAAGGGAGATCCAAATCTCATAGAATGTTCAAAGTTATTTGCTTGAATTACAGTAAGCTTGGACACTTCTATAAGGAGTGTAAAGAAGAAAAGAAGAAGAAAAAGAAGAAATTTGATTCTGATTCTGAGTTTGAGAAGGAAGATGGTGATATGTTCATTGCATCTTTGGCCACTCATGTAGGTAATGATGCATGGTTAATTGACTCAGGTACATTTATTCATATGACCCCTAATAGAGACTGGTTTTTTGAATATTAAGAATTTGATGGAGGTAAGGTGTACTTGGGTGATGATTCTCATTTAAATATTGTTGGTCATGGAAAAGTGAAAGTCATATTTCCTGATGGTAGAAAAAAAATGATTAATGGTGTGTTGCATATCCCTAGATTAGCACAAAATTTATTATCTATGAGAAAACTAATAGATGCAGGTGTGCAGGTAGTCTTTTCTAATTCAGGATGTAAGATGGTAAGAGGTACTATGGTGATTGCTTGAGGTTTCATATTTGGCACATTGTAAGAGTTTAATCAAGTCATGTGTCAAACCCTAGGTCAATAATGCACTAAACCCTAGTTCTATGATAATCTAATTATAACAAAAGATGTACAACAAATCTCCAGAAACCAATTGCATAGAGAGGATTAGGAGGATGGTAGAACCTATATCCCAGAAGTAGAGGTGTCATTGGACTATTTCGGGACCACCCAAGTCTTGAATGGTTGAATTTGCAAAAAATGTAAATTGGATAAATGTTGTGTAGATTGCCCTGATGCTAGATCTGGAATTAGCAAGGGCAGAAAGACTAGGGTGCCACCATCCAAGTCTTGCATAGAGGAATCTTCTCGAACTATTATTAGATCCTGAAACCTTAATCCTGACCCAGTCTTCTTGTATCTTCATATTTCCCAGATCTTGCTCATGTAACCTACACACAAGAAGAAGAGAAGGGGTTTGGGGGTTATGGTGTTTAGGGACTTGCCTCAGTCAAATCTTGAGATAGCATTCAAGCTTCCCAACACCGTTGATAGATACAAAGAGTGTACACTTTTAGAGTAGAGGTTAAGCATAATAAAAATATGATGAATCAAATGATGATAATCAATAATGATATCCCCCATGTGATGAAACCCTTAGGAGAATGAAGATCCTTCAACTCATAAGGAGAGATAGATGATAACTTCAAACCTAGAACAACACACAATGACAACACAAATATGCTCTAGAATCATAATGAATGCTTTGGATGTTCTATGCTCTAATGCTTCGACTTGGCTATCTCTATCTAGGTTCATAATGAATTCAAAAATACACTTATATCTGCTTTCCCGCTAACATTTGTCAAATTAAACCAAAAGAGACAACAAGGAGAAACCTTGTTAAAGGTCCCAAGTTAACATAAGGTTATTTTAGCCCCAATTGATTAGAGAAGACTTGGGTGATGGTGCCCAAGTCTTTGAGCCCATTTTAGGTCTAGGAAAAGCTAAAACATGGGTCCCTTATTCCCAATTCACATTGGTTTCAGGTAATTTTACATCAAGATGAATAATTAGAATGTATAATGTAATCACGGGGATCTAGGAGGTAAAAAGACATTTGGCTACTTTTTACTCCATAACACTATCAAGGAAATTGTAACATCCAATAATTATTCCCAAGATCAATTTTAAGATTAGCTAATTACTATCACAATGAAAAAAAAGAACTAAAGAACCTAGAATGTGAGATGTGTGATCCTCCACTACCATTAAGAATCCTTGTGTTGACAATCTCTTCATCCTACTATAGTAGCGATGTTCTCCTTTTGGCGACAATAGGGAAGGGATGCAAAAGAGCTTTAGAAATCTTGAAATGTGAGCTCAATGTGAGCTAAAAAAGCACTATGGCTTGCAAATGGACACTGTATCAACACGTTGAGAAGCTTTTAGCAAAGCTAGGATGAAACAACAATGAAATAAAAGGCTCATAATTCCTATATGAGTAGATGGATGCTATGTGGAGAGCAAAAACCTATTAGAACACACTAATATATTGAGAGGGGGGATGAATTAGTATTATACCAAAACTTAATCCAATTCAACTTTATTAACCGCAACCTTTTGGTACCTCAAACAAATGATAAAGGCAAATTAAATAGATCAAAGCACAACACATGAGCACACAACCATAACACCAGATTTACATGGAAAACCCTAGAAGGGAAAAACCACGGTGAGCAAGCTGCTTGGATCTACTATTCAAATCTAGCCTCACAAATAATGATAAAAAAAATTACAACAAGTTTTAGGGCTACAACCCAAGGGAGGACACACTCCTTGAAATGCAATGGAACAATAGTTATAGAATGAGGCTACAACCTATGAACATCTCACTCAATAGATCTCATTGATCGACCTCCTCCACAACATCAACACACTTAACTCTAACTCAAATCTTTACTTCCTTTATACAACTAACACTATCATCTTCAACACATCTTCACATACACTCACTAACTCACTTTCACACTCACTCACATAACCTCACACCTCCTCACTCAATCACATAATTGTTGTCAATTCAAGTATGGACCCTTGTTAAGCTTTGCAAAAACTTAACTACTTGTTGAAACATGGAATCATTCTCAGATGTGGGTCTCCTTTCTTGAGAATGAATCTCCAGAGTGAGCTGGTTCTCTTATAATTTCTAAACTATGACTTGAGGGGAAAAGGGATAGAAAGGTGTAACTAAAATGTAAACTAATTTTGGAATTTAAAACTAAATGAAGTTCTATCATTCACAGGAAGATCCTCTAACATAAATCCTCATAACTTCACTGATAGCTATTCCTTAAGTAATTTGCAACAAGGTTTGATGTCAAACACAAATTGCAACTAGGAAGAACTAAATTCGAACAATATTGAGACAAAATAAAGGACTAAAATAGTCACAATATAAAATTCGATCAAGACTGCAAAAATGTATGTGAAGCAAGATGATTTTCTATTAGAATTGAAATGAATACAATGCATGAAAAATAAAATGTGTGAGCCAACTACTATATACAACTCTACAAGAGAGAAGATACTGATGCTAACTGACTGAGAAAAAACTAAGTTTTTCTCCTATATATGTCTCCAAATGATCTCCTGTGAAGAAAGCTGAAAAAACTCCTGAAAATAGATGTGCAATCCATTTTCAAGCTTCAGATAAAAGCTGCCAAAAAAAGCCTCAAACTGCCTCCAAACTGCAAAATAAAACTGCCAACTTGATCCTCTAGGTAGTCCCCACCAAAACTGCATCTAAATTTGTCCAATCTGCCTCTTGAAAGCAAAATTTTTGTCCTATTATGCTGAATTCCGTCCATGGAAATCAAAGTGCTTTAACTACCTAAAAATAACTAAACTTTAAAAGCAATTCATAATTCCATTGCTTTAAAGTTAACTTTACATAACTTGGCAATTTTAATCGATATCCTGTCGATATGATTTTTGCAAAAATAAAATGATATCTAGTTTATAATTCACCAAGATATTTACAAGATATCATTAATGATTTTCTATAAAAATCATAAAAAAATATGAACTATCACACATGTTTGCAAAAAGTAAATAAAAGCCTTAAAAGGCTTGACACCGTGGACTCCAAGTGTCGATATTCTACCACCATGTCGGATTGACCCCCTTTGACCATATCTTCATTCTACATATTCTTCACACACAATGCTCTAGTTTTGATCTCTTATCATATATTGAAATATGTGAAGGAATAATAAAAAATGCATATGTGGGAGGTCAAAGACACTCGACCACATGCAATATAAAATGATAATATCTTGACTCCATTGTGAGTCGACCACCAATGATGTTAAGACCCTGTAGATTCTAAAGGCACATTTGTCCACTTATGACAATGTCTTCATTTGACTTAACACATCAAGCCATACTCTATATGTTGTTAGCCACCTCTGCTTATGATTGCTAGACACTTATCAACACAAAGTGTTGACCCTGATCTCATTTGGATAAAAATGATTAAATGTTGCATGGTCAAAAATGTGGAAGGGACACTGAAACAAAAGCAAATGATAACCCTAAAATGTCGGTCATTTCATTTTGTTGTTGTTGGCATTGAGCTCTGCAATTTTGGCTGCCGACCTGGGGTTTCATGCTCCTGTGTGGTCTCTTGCTCCATTTGATGGTCTTTGAAGGTTTTCCACTACATTTCTTTGGCCCCAAATGACTGCCGCCTCTTGGTAAGTTTTAAACTGAACTTAAAAAATGGTACCACTGTGTTTGTTGGCTTACTTTCTGTAAATGGCTGCGGCCATTAGCTGCTTCTTTAGTCTCTTAGTTTTGATATGCATTTGTTTTCTATTTCTGTGTGTTGAACTTGTGAAAAATGGCACAATGGTAAAAGCTTTGTTCAACTGGCCATGGCCATTAGCCTCCTCAGCTGCATTATACAGTGAGTCCATTATTCTTCTTTATCAATACTTGCATTATGAACTCTTTATCTCTGCTTATATGAGAATTTGAAGAGGTCTTCATTTTTTCTTTTGTCTTTTGGATGTATAAAATACCTTATCTTAAGGCACATTCATTCCTTTTAAACACTTCCTATAGCTTTACCTTGCATTTCAATGTAACAAAATGTGTAATTTCCTGTATTGTCAGCGAGGGTTTCATTTGGTCTACTAGGTGTGTGAAACATCTCTTCATAAGGCATGGCCGCTCCTTGTAATGTATTTTGTAGCTTCACCTTTGTATTTTTTATGTAAGAAAGTGAAATTTCTTGTGTTGTCAGTGAGGGTTTCATTTTTATTTGGCATAGAACTTTCCTTGTATGCGCGACCATGTCTATACAGAAGCTTCTTTTACATTGTTTGATTGAAAGTAAAAAGAAAAGACTCCTTTTTTGAAACTTGATAAGGGTTACATTTTTTAACCACATAGAACCCTTTCCTCATCGCGGCCATGTCTACACAACTCCACTTTGACTTTGCTCGACTATGAAAAGAAAGAAGACATCTTCCCTGACAAGGGCTTCATTCTTTTTTTTTTCTGTATAAACAATAAGCTCATTTCGGTCTGTTTGGACAGTCTACCCTATCATTTCTCTATCTCTTAACACTCCAAAATGTATTGGTTTTGAAAGTTGATGTGGGTGTTTGAGAAAAGAGTGCAAATGGTAGTATACACATTTTTCTATTATTGTATACACTCAAACTTGAAAACTGAAGCAATATTGTTCTTTTTTTAGTATAAAAACTTCCTTCTGTAGCATCATGGCATCTAGTATGATACTATCCCTTTTGGACTTTGAACTCCTCAACTTTCTGTAGTGGCAAATATACTTTTCATTTCTGTATCTTTCACTTTTTCATTCAGTGGACTGTAGCATCAAACCTTTCATGTAAAATGATGACCTAGTTGTATAATGATATGTTGGCACTGTAACACATGAAGGCACACTTTCTTGTTTTGTATCAACTGTAACATATGATGAACCTCTGTTGTTGTTTTCTACTATATTTTATCTTATCAAATGCATTGTATGAGATGTCCTGTAGGACATGATTAGGTCCACTGTATCAGCTTAACTGCTCTTGTCACATGATGATGATAGTCTATTACACACATCTAATAAAATTCTTTTTTTTATTCTCTTGGAGTCTGTCAAAGGCAAAAGATGAGCCATCTAGATTGGCTATCTTGTATTTTCTGCTACAGATCTATAATACTTATCATACTTCTTCTATAGATATGCAATAAATATAATATGTGATAACACTAGTCTGATGTTCAACTTATCAGTAGAAAAATGAGGTATAACTGGATATATTTCATCATTTAAGAGGCAACTTATGTCATTGAATTCTAAATCTCATTCTGTCACTCCATTTAAATGAGAAAGTATGAAGCTTGGCATGCACCTATGTTTGTAAGTTGTTTACTAATTTATAATGAACACTCCAATTGGACTGTTGATCATGAATGCGTAAGTAACCTTTAGATAATTCATACTAATGAACACTTACTCCTTCATCAGACTGATGATTACAAATGTATTGTGTACTCTTGATTGTTATCATGCTTGAGAATGTTATTTCATAGCAGTTGAATTAGTATATAGGCTGTCATATGCATTGAGTCTTGTCCTCCATCTGTTCATGTCATTCTCTTGGTTGGATTTCATATTCTGAAGTGAAATCATGGTCATACCCTAAAATGGAACAAATGCATATGATTGTCTCATTACTCTTTTAGCCTGTCATATGAATGTTATCGATGATCCTCTTCCTCTATTCATCCCTTTTGAGAACAAGGGGTAGCAGCATGCTGGGCTCAACCCTTGTAGGAGCCCACTTGATACCACATGCTGAATGTCTTCAATCAACTTCATAATTTGTCCTATACCTGCACATGAAATATAGAAATTAAAATAAAATAATGATGTTCTTATGTTTGCATCTCTTCAGTTCTTTCTGCACATGGATGTTCTTATTTGATCAATGCATTACAACTGAAATATTATGTCTCTCTTGATTGATGAAGGATTTTCATAACTGAATCTTCTAACGGGACTTTCCCGCAATTTTTCAAGTACATGTCAAGGTCAGGAGCGGAACTCGAGGCTTCTACGAAGATCAACCGAAACAAGGCAATGATGGCTATGACTTTCCCTTTTCTTCATTAGATGCATAGTGTTTTACTTGTATTTACATGATTTCAGCTATAACCCACAGCTTGTGTGGGACATCTGATATGTCTTAGTCTCCTTCAATGCAATGTTTGTTCTCTTATGTATTCAAAATTGTAAATGAACAATCACTGTAGTGAATGAATACTTATCTCTTTTACTACTCTACAATGCAATGAATGATTAAAGCTTTCCTTTTCTGCATCTGAACAACTCAACTGCACTTGTGATAACAACTATGCAACTAACACATAACATAAATAAATCAAACCACACAAAAATGATAAGTGATAAATCTATTGAGCCAATTTTTGAGCTGGGGTAAAAAAATGGTAACATTTCTGGTGAGTTTTGCTATATGCTTGCCTGCTAAGTATCTGACTAGTTGCCTTGTCATCCATTGGGCATAGAGTCATAATCTGTCTTTCTTAGAAACTCAGAAAATACTATACTTCAGCTCTCCAATAATTCAAACAACAACAACAAATTAAAAACAACTTTACTGAAAGCAAACTAACAGGCCCTGATGGCCAAAACAAAATGCTAAAACAAATGTGCATGAGCACTTATTTACTGCAAAACTACTCTACTATATACAAAAGAAAACTCTTATCCTCAAAGGCAATGTTTGAGGTGGATCCCATTAACTGGGATAGACAACACCTCTCTACTCAACTTGGATAGCTGAAATGCATTGTTTTCTTTGCACTCTATGATATCATAAGGCCCATCCCAAATGGCATCAAATTTAGAATGCTTACCTGGTCTACTTCTTAGTTCATTCCACTTAAACACCAAATCTCCAACAATAAAACTCCTTGGTCTTTCTCTCTTATCAAATGCATTCTTCATTTGAATTTGATGCATATCAAGTTTTCTTAAGGCCTATTTCCTTTTCTCTTCCAACTCCATGAGCTGAGAAAACTTGATCACAAGAGGCTGCTCCTCGAGTAGCTCAATCTCTTTGATAAAGGCCAATGTAGGTAATTCAATTGAAATAGGTAGCCGAGCCTCTTTTCCATAAGTATGCACATATGGGGAACAACCAGTAGCCCTCTTAGGTGTGATTCTGTCAGCCCATAGAGCTAACTTTAACATTTTATGCCAAGTTTTATGATTGTCCTGAATGGTCTTCTTGATGATTCTTATCATATTTTTGTTGGTAGATTCAGCTTGCCCATTACCTTGTGGGTAATAGTTAGATGAATATTGTTTTTGACAGACTAATCTAAAATTCTTAATCCTAAAAAAGCCAGACCATTATCAGAGATGATTGATTTGGGTGTATCGAATCTTGACACTAGGTCCTGATAAAAACTTAGGACAGCAGATTGATTTGCTTCTTTTAAGGCAACGGCCTCGGTCCACTTGGTAAAATAATCTGTGGTAGTCAAAATCCACTTGTGGTCTACACTTGAAGGTGGATTTATTGGTCCTATGAAATCCAATCCCCACTTTACGAATAGATGTTCAACTTTAATATGATGTAAGGGTAAGGCAACAGGTCTTTACTTACCTACAAATGGGGAACATTTCTCACGTCTTCTTACCAAAGCAAAAGAATCTTTAAAGAGATCAGGCCAGTAATAACCAGCCTGCATAATCTTCAAGGCAGTTGTTCTAGCTGCAAAGTGACCTCATGAAGGTCCATTGTGAAACTCTTCTAATAGTCTATCAACTTGTTCAAGTCCAACACACCTCAGAAAAACACCATTCAAGTCTATCCTATATAGAATACCATCAATAATAGCATAAGGAGTAGCTTGCAATCGAAAATACCTTCTTCCTACCTTGTCTAAACCAATTGGGCACTCACTGGTCTACAAATAATGCATCATCTGATGCACCCAGCTATCTGTTTGAGTTGATGCATTGGTTGGTTCATTATTATTCAGCACTATTTCAGTCTCTTTTTGCTATTTTTGCTCAAACTCTTCACTTTCAGCAAGCTGCTCGCATAAGCCTTTACCTCTAATTAGCTTGGTTACTTGGATGTCAATATCAAACTCCATAACCTTGGTTATCCAACCAGCTTTGTTGTCATTTATATCTCTATTTAATAAAAAACTCTTGACAGTGGGATGAGCAACCTTTAAATGAATTTTATTATTAGACATCATGTGTCTAAATTTCTTCTCCTTACAACAGCAAAAACATATTTTTCCACAAAAGAGTACTTTACCTCATACTCGTGCAGTACTTGGCTAAAAAATGCAATTGGCTACTCTAATCCTTCATCATTTTGCTGACATAACATTGTAGAAACAATGTCAGTTCCTCCAAAAGCATATAACATAAAATCTTTCTCATAATTAGGATTGATGAGGGTAGGGGCAGCAGTGAGGGCTTCTTTTATCTGCTCAAAGCTTCCTCTTCCCTCCTTAGTCCAGCTGAATGGTACATTCTTCTTCAACATGGCAGTAAGAGGTTGTAACAAAGCTACAATATTTGGAATAAACCTCCTAACAAAATTAATTCTACCAAGAAAGCTCTGCAAGCCTTTCTTATGTGCAGGCAGTGGCAAATCTAGAATAGCTGAAACTCTCTCAAGGTTGATAATAATACCTTCTCTTGAAATAATGTGACTGAGGAGTCTCCTTTCATGTATTGAGAATATACATTTTTTGGGGTTCAATGAAACTCCAAACTCCCTACACCTCTAAAAAATCTACTTCAAGTGATCAAAATGATCATTAGAATCTTTTGAAAAAATAGTTATATCATCTAAATAGACTAGCACTATTCTGTTCATAAGGCCATGGATGGCCATATCCATTGCCCTCTGAAAGGTTGCCCCTGCATTGGACAAACCAAATGACATTTTCTGATAGGCCATGCTACCCCACTTAGTTGTCAATGCAGTTTTGTATTGGTCTTCTTCTTTGACAAGAATTTGATTATATCTAGAATATCCATCTAGCAAGGGGTACCTATCAGAACCTGAAACAACTTGCAGTATTTGTTCCATAGAAGGAAGAGGGTTATGGTCTTTTAATGAGGCCTGATTTAGATCACAGAAATCAACACAAAGTCATATTTCACCATTCTTCTTCCTAACTGGGACTAGATTGGAAACCCAGGAGGTATGTTTTATTGGAAAAATGATACTACTGTCAATCAGTTTAATCAGCTTAGCCTTCATTAAGTGCTCAAGTTTGGGATTGAGGGGTCTTTGCTTCTGCCTAATAGGCTTGGCCTTAGGCTCTAACTCTATGGTGTGCTGGGCCAAACTGGGATCAAAACCTCTCAAGTCCTTATACTCCCATGCAAAGACATCAGAAAAATATTGACACAATTGAATAAAAGACTGTTGTTCTTCTCTAGTACATACCTTTCCAAGCTTCAACAATTTGTCCTTGAAAATTTCTATGGTTTGATAATGTTCTTGCTTCACTGTCATGCTGCATTTATCTTTTCTAAACTGATCATCACTGTTGAACACTGATTGTAAGGTGACTAATCCTTTGGGCAACTTGTTGGTCCTTAACTGAACAATCTGATCTTCAAATTGCTACTGATATTTATACTGATTATCTACTGTGAATTCATCTTATGCACTTAAAAAAATCAAGATTTGTTCATCACTGTTAAACACTTGCGATGAACCACTATTGTCAGTTACAGAAGGCCTAACAACTACCTTAACATATAGCTATACCTCAACATTCTGAATCTATCAAGAATCTCAAATTGAGATCCCAAGGCTACTAACCTATCTGCATACTTATTTTGATCCCTAGGAACTGCAATTAGATTAAAAGCATCAAAAAATTCAATTGAATCCAACACTCTATGCTTGTACTTTTTGAGCAAATCATTTTTAGCAACATTTAGATTTCTAACCTAGTTAACGATCAACTTAGAATCCTCATAAACTTGAACAGATTTGATACCCTTTTTCTGAGCCCATTCTAAACCATGGATAAGGGCCTCATACTTAGCCACATTATTTGTGTAGCTGAAAGTAAATATTAAGGCAACATAGTACTTATCTCCTTGAGGTGAAATTAACATATTACCTCCACTAGCACCCATCTTGATCCTTGATCCATCAAGGTATAGCTTCCACAGTTGATCTTCTTATTGTTCTAACTGATTTTGATCCTTAATCAGATTAGGAATCACTGCATCCGACTCTTGTATCATATAGATGCCTAATCCTACCTCATCAGTGTGACGGAAAGGGTTAGTTTAATGATCTCCAACTGCCCAATCATCTAAACTTATGTCTTCTATAGGTGCATTGGGATCTGGGGTCATGGGTTCATCCTGCTAACCACAGGTGATGTATAGATTATCACTTATTAGGCTGGGAACATAAGGTTCAATATGGTCTTTTGTAAGTGGTTCACATTGTATAGTTACTTTTGTACCATATCTTGTTCTAAAGCACAAGTGAGTCCAGTTGGATGAAAGAAACCCACCCAATTTGGTTGTGAACTCCCTAGAAAGATAGATTGCAAAGCTAGGTGGAAGGTCAATAATGTAGATATCCTGATGGATGGCAAAATTAGGACAAGCATGTAATGTGAGTGGCAAATTTTTTATTATCCCTGCAGTACTAAGTGCAGATCCATCTAACTATATTACTCCTTTTGCAAGGGGCTCATAAACCAATTCTAATGAGTCAGCTACACTCTTGGGCATAACTGAACTACTTGCCCCTGAGTCTACCATACAGTTATGAACCAATTTATCTCCAATAATGAGACTTAGATAGAAAGGGGGTGGTTTTACCTCATCTGCTTGCTATCCACTTTTGATTTTTGAACTATTAGCAAGTAAAACTTTGGCCTTCTCTTGACTGGAACATTCAGAAAGTGAGAGTTCGACCAATGCTTCTTGTAGCAAATTTTTCTGACCAGGGATGCGTAAAGCATCCATAACTGACATGCTTACTGTTGCTTTCTTAAGATGATCAACTATATTAAAAGCAACAGGATTTACCTTATGCTGTCCTCTTGTTGTAAATGCATCCATCTAACCTTGTGAAGATTGCTAATGCATTTTGGATTGTTCCTTCACGGGTACTATTTGGTCCTTCTATAGAATTTGTATTTTCTGTTGTGGTATAGGAGTAGTCTATGATGGATAAACTTAGTTTTTATCCCTTACAACCTGCTGTTGTACTACAATAGCTTGCTGATTTACATCTGCAGCTCTCAACTTTGACCTTGTGTTGGCTGAAATAGGTGTACTTTACTGATTCTGACCTTGGAAATAATTTGCACCACAAAAATTAGATTCTTCCCAATTCATTAAAACCACATCAGCCTTACTCTACTGAGTTGAAGTTTCACCATTAATCCCCTCCGAAGTTGCATAGTTGTTCTGAACCATGAGTGCCTAATTTCTCACTCCATTCATGCAGACAACTTGACTATGTGGTTGGTGACATGGATAACACCAGTCACTATCCTGGACTAGATTATTCTATGTGGGTACTAGTTTTCTTGAGGTACTAGTAGTATTTGGATTATAAGCTTGAAAAGGCTGAGGGTTATAGCTCTTTTTTTGTCCTTGAGGATCAGCCTGAAATGGTTGTCTATATTATTGATTGGGATGATATTGGGTACTTTGTTGATTAGGCTGATACTGGTTTTGATATGGCAAACATTTCTCTATATTCACTAACTTATTTGCAATTATCCTTAAAGTATTTTCCAACTCTAGGGTACTTTGGGTTTGACCTGGGACAATAGTTTGTTTGGCAGTTTGATATCCTACCACTGGAATAGGTGAGACACCAGCTATAGGAGGCACTGCCATAGGCATTGATGGCTGGATTTCAGGGAAAATGGGTAAAGGGGGCCTAGGGGCTATCTTCCTAGCCTGAGTAAGATAGTTTTCTTCTCTAACAATGATCTCAAAAGAATCTAGAAGGGTGGTCCCTCCCATAGACTGTATCATTACTAAAATTTCACTGTTCAAAGCTTTGAGATAAAACAAAAAAGAATGCCTTGGCAAAGGTTTTACCGTAGTGGGAATCCTATCCCAGGTTCTCTGAAATTGGTAGTTGAAATTAGCCATGTGTCTGTGGGGTGCCCTTTTGATGGTGCTCAGTTACTCCAATAGTGAGAGGTGATCTGACTTATCCTCGAAGTGTTTATGTAATCCATCTCCCAGTAAGTCCCATGATGTTATTGAATTTTTGGCAAGTCCTCTGAACCACTGTAAGGCGTTCCCTTTTAACGAAGTAGCTAAAAGCCTGATTGCCACATTTTCTTGCGTGACATTATGCATTGAACACAAGGTTGCTACATCTTGAATATGTTTAGTAGCAGTAGTGTGATCCTCTCCAGTGAAATAAGGCAAACTTTTAAGGGCTACCATTGGAATATCATCTCTTTGGGCAAGTTGTAATGCGCTGCCTCCATTGAAAGCAGCAAATGCATACTGCCTAGCCATTATAGGTATTTGAACTATCAGCACTGGACTTCTACTTCTTTTTACCGGGCTTATAGATCTAAATTGAGAAGGTGTTGACTTTGATCTTCTTGATGACTCAGCTACTTTGCTTGTTGATCTACCTCTCCTTCTAGGTGTAGACAACTATAAGTAGTCAAATGGGTCTAGATTAGACTTGGTTTTCATAAGCTGCAAGCACTAATATGCATCCGAACCAGAAAAATTTGAGTCGCCAGGTATATTGAAAGGCACCAAAGGCTAGTAAAATTGTTCCATATACCAAAATAGAAGCTATGAGGGTACAGATCCTTTTAAAATTACTTCCAGGGTCCCACCAGGTGTGCCAAAAACTATTGTCAATTCAACTATGCACCATTGTTAAGGTTTGCGAAAACTTAACTACTTGTTGAAACATGGAATGATTCTTGGATGCGGGTCTCCTTTCTTGAGAACGAATCTCCAGAGTGAGCTGGTTCTCTTATAATTTCTAAACTATGACTTTAGGGGAAAAGGGATAGAAAGATGTAATGGAAATGCAAATTGATTCTGGAATCTAAAACTAAATGAAGTTCTATCATTCACAGGTAGATCCTCTAACATAAATCCTCACAACTTCACTGATAGCTACTCCTTAAGTAAATTGCAACAAGGTTTGATGTCAAACACAAACTGAAACCAGGAAGAACTAAATTCTAACAGTATTGGGACAAAATAAAGGACTAAAATAGTCACAATATAACATCAGATCAAGATTGCAAAAATGTATGTGAAACAAGATGATTTTCTATTAGAACTGAAAGGAATACAATGCATGAAAAATAAATGTGTGAGCCAACTGTTGTATACAACTATAAAAGAGAGAAGAAACTCATGCTAACTAATTGAGAAAAAACTAAGTTTTTCTCCTATATATGTCTCCAAATGATCTCCCAGTGAAGAAAGTTGAAAAAGCTCCTAAAAATAGATGTGCAATCCATTTTCGAGCTTTAGATAAAAGCTGCCAAAAATAGCCTCAAATTGCCTCCAAACTACAAAATAAAACTACCAACTTGATCCTCTAGGTGGTCCCCACCAAAACTACATCTAAATTTGTCCAATCTGCCTCATGAAAGAAAAATTTGTGTCCTATTATGTTGAATTTTGGCCAAGGAAATCAAAATGCTTTAACTACCTAAAAATAGTTAAACTTTAAAAGCAATTCATAATTCCATTGCTTTAAAGTTAACTTTACATGACTTGGCAGTTTTAATCGATATCCTATTGATATGATTTTTGGAAAAATAAAATGATATCTGGTTTATAATTCACCAAGATATTTACAAGATATTATTAATAATTTTCTATAAAAATCATAAAAAAATATGAACTATCACACATGTTTGCAAAAAGTGAATAAAAGCATTAAAAGGCTTGACACCATGGACTCCAAGTGTTGATATTCTGCCACCATGTCGCATTGACCCCCTTTGACAATATCTTCATTCTGCATATTCTTCACACACAAGGCTCCAGTTTTGATCTCTTATCATATATTGAAATATGTGAAGGAATGGTAAAAAATGCATATGTGGGAGGTCAAAGACACTCGACCACATGGAATATAAAATGATAATATCTTGACTCCATTGTGAGTCGACCACCAATGATGTTAAGACCCTGTAGATTCTAAAGGCACATTTGTCCACTTATGATAATGTCTTCATTTGACTTAACACATCAAGCCATATTCTATATGTTGTCAGCCACCTCTGCTTATGATTGCTAGACACTTATCAACACAAAGTGTTGACCCCGATCTCATTTGGATAAAAATGATTAAATGTTGCATGGTAAAAAATGTGGAAGGGATGTTGAAACAAAAGCAAATGATAACCCTAAAATGTCAGTCATTTCATTTTGCTGTTGTTGGCATTGAGCTCTGTAATTTTGGCCGCTGACCTGGGGTTTCATACTCCTATGTGTTCTCTTGCTCCATTTGATGGTCTTCAAAAGTTTTCCACTACATTTCTTTGGCCCAAAATGACTGTCGCCTCCTGGTAAGTTTGAAACTAAACTTAAAAAATGGTATCGCTATGTTTGTTGGCTTACTTTCTGTAAATGGCTACGGCCATTAGCTGCTTCTTCAGTCTCTTAGTTTTGATATGCATTTGTTTTACGTTTCTGTGTGTTGAACTTGTGAAAAATGGTAGAATAATAAAAGCTTTGTTCAACTGGCTGTGGCCATTAGCCTCCTCAGCTGCATTATACGGTGAGTCCATTATTCTTCTCTGTCAATACTTGCATTGTGAACTCTTTATCTCTACTTATATGAGAATGTGAAGAGGGATGCATTTTGTCTTTTGTCTTCTAGATGTATAAAATACCTTATCTTAAGGCACAACCATTCCTTTTAAACACTTCTTGTAGCTTTACCTTGTCTTTCAACATAACAAAATGTGCAATTTCCTGTATTGTCAGTGAGGGTTTCGTTTTGTCTACTGGGTGTGTGAAACATCTCTTCATAAGGCATGGCCGCTCCTTGTATTGCATTCTATAGATTCACCTTTTTATTTTTTATGTAAGAAAGTGAAGTTTCTTGTGTTGAACTAGTGACAGTTTCATTTTTATTTGGCACATAACTTTTCTTCGTGTGCGGCAATGTCTACACAGAAGCTTCTTTTACATTGTTAGACTGAAAGTAAAAAGAAAAGACTCCTTTTTTGAAAGCTGATAAGGGTTACATTTTTTAACCACACAGAACCCTTTCCTCACCATGGCTATGTCTACACAACTCCACTTTGACTTTGCTTGACTATGAAAAGAAAGAAGACATCTTACCCGACAAGGGTTTCATTTTTTTTGTTCTGTATAAACAATAAGTTCATTTCAGCCTGTCTGGACAGTCTACCCTATCATTTCTCTTTCTCTTAACACTCCAAAATGTATTGGTTCTGAAAGTCGATGTGGGTGTTTGAGAAAAGAGCACAAATGGTAGTATATGCATTTTTCTTTTATTGTATACACTCAGACTTGAAAACTGAAGCAATATTGTTCTTTTCTAAGTATAAAAACTTCCTTCTGTAGCATCATGGCATCTGGTATGATACTATCCCTTTTGGACTTTGAACTCCTCCACTTAGCGGCAAATATACTTTTCATTTCTATATCTTTCACTTGTTCATTCAGTGGACTGTAGCATCAGACCTTTCATCTAAAAAGATGACCTAGTTGTATCATGATATGTTGGCATTGTAACACATGAAGGCAACACTTTCTTGTTCTATATCAACTGTAACATATTATGAATCTCTACTATTCCTTTCTACTATATTCTATCTTATTAGATGCATCATATGAGATGTCCTGTAGGACATGATTAGGTCCACTATATCAGCTTAACTACTCCTGTCACATGATAATGATACTCTATTACACACATCTAATGAAATGCTCTTTTTTTTATTCTCTTGGAGTTTGTCAAAGGCAAAAGATGAGCCATCTAGGTTGGCTGTCTTGTATTTTCTGCTACAGATCTGCAATACTTATCATACTTCTTCTATAGATATGAAATAAATGGAACATGTGATAACACTTGTCTAATGTTCAACTTATCAGTAGCAAAATGAGGTATAACTAGATATATTTCATCATTTAAGAGGTAGCTTATTTCATTGAATTCTGAATCTAATTCTATCACTCCATTTAAATGAGAAAGTATGAACCTTGGCACACACCTGTCTTTGTAAGCTGTTTACTAATTTATAATGAACACTCCAATTGGACTGCTGATCATGAATGAGTAAGTAACCTTCAGATAATTCATACTTGTGAACACTTACTCCTTCATCAGTCTGATGATTACAAATGTATTGTGTACTCCTGATTATTATCATGCTTGAGAATATTATTTCATAGCAGTTGAAGTAGTGTATAGGCTGTCATATGCATTGAATCTTGTCCTCCATCTGTTCATGTCATTCTCTTGGTTGCATTTCATATTCTGAAGTGAAATCATGGTCATGCCCTGAAATGGGACTGATGCATATGATTGTCTCGTTACTCTTTCAGCCTATCATATGAATGTTATCGATGATCCTCTTCCTCTATTCACCCCTTTTGAGAACAAGGGACAGCAACATGCTGGGCTCAACCCTTGTGGGAGCCCACTTGATACCACATGCTGAATGTCTTCAATCAGCTTCATAATTTGTCCTATACTTGCACATGAAATAAATAGATTAGAATAAAATAATGACGTTCTTATGTTTGCTTCTCTTTAGTTCTTTCTACACATGGATGTTCTTATTTGATCAATGCATTACAACTGAAATATTATGTCTCTCTTTATTGATGAAGAATTTTCATAACCGGAGCTTCTAATGGGACCTTCCTACAATTTTTTAGGTACATGTCGAGGTCGGGAGCAAAACTGGAGGCTTCGACAAAGATCAACCCAAACAAGGCAATGATGGCTATGACTTTCCCTTTTCTTCATTGGATGCATAGTGTTTTACTTGTATTTTCATGATTTCAGCTATAACCCACGGCTTGTGTGGGGCATTTGATATGTCTTAGTCTCCTTCAATGCAATGTTTGTTCTCTTATGTATTCAAAATTGTAAATGAATAATCACTGTAGTGAATGAATACTTATATCTTTTACTGCTCTGCAATGCAATGAATGATTGAAACTTTCCTTTTCTGCATCTGAACAATTGAACTGCACTTGTGATAACAACTATGCAACTAACACATAACAGAAATAAATGAAACCACACAAAAATGATAAGTGATAAATCTATTGAGCCAATTTTTGAGCTGGGGTCAAAAAATGGTAACAATAATAAAAAAACAAGTTACTTTATTTATACCTTCCACAAACAACAAAAATTTTCTCCTATGTCGGCCAAGATGAAATGTGTAAACATGAAACGTGCAACAACCACATCAAGTCAACTTCCAAAAGATGTAGAGATCCAATCCAATTTAATCCAAAAGATAACCATGACCTATTATTTCCTTCAGGTTGTAAAGAATGAGGTGGTAATGAAGCTTATTGGTACAAAATTTGATAAAAGAACCCTAACAGTGGATGATATCATTGACCTAGGGGTCCAGTATGCCACAGTGGGCATTGCATATAAAGTATATTACACTAAAAGAAGGTTCTATTACTATAATTGCCATCTACATTGTGCATCAAATTATTAAGGAAGGAAAAGACTATGATCTATGTGGCTTGCTATGACAACTATTGGATAACCTGAAGAGAATAAAGGAGACACATTATCACTTCAGGTATGGCTCTCTAATTGTTTTTCTCATGTTTTATTTCATGAAAGAATTGCTTGGTATGAAAAATGTAGTCTAGAGAAGAGATATTCCTATGGGATAGTAGATTAGGGATCACATGCAAAGCTTTGTAGACTCTAAACAATGCAACACTATGTATTGGGGATTCTTTAAAATCTTCCAAGATGAAATGCAATTGAGGGAGAGGATACCATCAAAAGTTGTAGAAAAATACAATAATGATATAACTTTCATGGTGGATAAGGACAATTGCTATATGGAGGCTGTATAACTAAGGAGTTTCTAGATAACCACCTTTCCCTATGACGTATTTAGACTTGATTTGATTGGATATGCTGATATCTTCCTTAGCAATCCTAAGGATCGCTCTGTGGAGAGGTTTGGCACATATGAAGAAATAACCAACAAGAGAAATAGGAACGAGGTAGAAGAGAAGGATGAAAAGATGAAATCAAAGCTGGAAGAGATGCTTAATACTTCTAAAGATTCTACTGAAGAACCTCAAACCACCTCTGCCTCACAAACTCCTAGAAGGACAAGTAGGTATGTCCCTGCTAGTGCCACTTCTTCCAAATCCTCTAAACCTACTCATACACCCCCTAGCAGGAGAAGAGCTGCTGTTGAAGTCCCTATAAATACCAAAACTATAGAGAAGAAGAAACCAAGACAAAAACAACAAGAAAAAAGAGAAAATATTAATCTGATAAATGTAGAAGATAATGAAGAGGATGAATAAGAAGAATAAGAGGAATCTTGTATGCTGGAGAGAAGAAAGAAATGAATGAGAGAAAAAGAAGATGACGAAGAAGAAGAAGAGACTACCAAAGGAAAGGGAAAAGGGAAAGAAAAGAAAACAAAAAGAGTTCCTCAAGAAAAATCTTAATATAAGCCTCTATAGCTTGAGGCCATTGTCAATGCTATTGCACAACATGGTGCCCTAAAGGAAGTTGTAGAGCTTTATAATGAGATGCTTGACAATGATAAAGCTACAATTAAGGAAGCCATAATTAGGTACATATGATGTCCTTTAATGTGGCACTAATTGAGATCATTGATCAACTTCCTGCAAGTCTTGTAGACATACTCACCAATAAGAGGAATGAAGCCATGGCAAAAGAGGCTAAGATGAGGCAACAAGTAGTTGATAAGGTTGGTCGATCTATCTTTGATGAAGAAAAGGTTAAAGTTTCCCAAAGACAAGCACAAGAATTTAGAACCAAATGTAATAATAAATATTCTAATGGGAAAGGATGAAGAAGAAATAGAAATATTGGAAAAGGAGTCAATAGAGAAAACTACCAAAATTCTTGAAGAAATAAAGAATGCTGAGGTGATTATCGAAGATATATATGATGACATAGACTTGTCATCTTTTGAACAAAATGTAACAGGTGGTGAGACTATGAAGAATAGTCAGCAGAATGAGGAGACCACTCTTGTGGAGAATACTGAAGCACAAGATATAGAGGATCAAGGTAAAATGGGTACACCTCCTCTAAAAAATACTAATCCTAGTGCAAAATATGACAATCCTTCTCCAAAGAATGCACGGAAAGATGAGAAAAAGAAAGAGGTTAATCTTGAGAAAGCTCAAGATGAAATATAAAAGACTAAGGAGAAATAAGATGAGCAAATTTAGGATGAAACAGAGAGGACTGAGGAGAAACAAGATGAGAAAGCTTGGGATGATTCTATGAATGTAGGTCAAAGTTCATCATCCTCAGATTCATTTAAGGACCCACTAAACTTGTAGATGTAGTTTCAACCTATGATCACACCTCAGCTTCTATAGATTCCCACTCATGAGGGGCAAGTAGATTTGTCAAATATTTTACCCTTTCACAAGTTACATCTTGGTGACATCCTGCATGCTTCTGCAAGGAAGGAGTTCCTACAAGAAAACTTGAAGAAGACTACCTTAGTTGAGGATGCAGTAAAGTGGATTTAGGAAGGCTTATCAAAGGTAAATATTAATCCTTCCTTGGCTTTGGAGCAAATATTAAAGGTTTTGATGGACTCCTTCAAGGATTGCTCCTCCCATAGTAAACAAAAGGCAAAACAAGAGGCCTTAAGGAAGATAAATGATAAAAGATCGGCTGAGGTATCTGACCGATGTGTCAATGTACACTATAAATTGCAAGAAAACATAAAGATATTTAAGGATTGTATTGATGAGGCTATTGCCTTATATCTGTTTTGATTGAAATTGCCAAATGTCAGCAAGAACATCAAAAATTAGAATGACTCCATTGAGTCACAAATCACTAAACTGGCTGAAATATATGACTTGTCAAAAGACAAGGATGGATCAACCAGGGCACAAATTGAAAATCTTCATGCATAAATGTCACAGCTACGAAAGCAAAGAGAATAAGTAAAGAAGTATTTTGGTCAGTTAAGGGAAGCAGTCAATTTGAGACTTGCTTCAATATTTAGATTGCTAGGAGAAGCTAAAAAAAATGATCAGAAGATGAAGACCCCAAGTAGCATAGATGAGGTTAGGGATTTATGTATGTAGTTTGAATGCCATAATCATATTCTCTCCTTAGAAAAAGCAAACTGGGTACATCCACTCTTACTCAAATCAAGGTAATTTACAAAAGTAGTCTACCTTCTAAGTGAGAACTATGAGAGTATTGTAGATAAGACAATTTTGGATGTGTATAGACTTGCAGAGGTTTGTAGTATCGTTCTATGTACATAGCATCAGTTTTTGGGCATTTCCATCTTAGGGGTCCGAGTATTGTTTGTAGAAATCATATAGTAAGGGGGAGTTCATATAAGTAGAGGATAAATTAGGCCCTTTGTCCTTGATGTCAAGGGGGGAGAGAAGAATGTACATATAAGGGGGAGTGTTTGTGCACATTATTTTGGTGTTTCCATCAATGACAAAGGGGGAGATTGTTGGTAATATGTGTTGTCATTGATGTCAACTCAATCAAGCTTGTATAGATAGAGGTCGAAGAGGTTGAGATGGATAGTAGAAAATTTGAGAGAGATAGATTGACACAAGGTCAACATGTTTGACATAATAGAAGATTTGAGAGAGATGGTTTGACTCACTTAGAATGTCTAAGGCAGGTCAGTTCGCAAGACCTAATAGGTGGAAAACATTTTTTGAGTATGAAGAGGAATGGTGATCAGTATTATGTGGAGGTGAGTACACTTGTTCTAATATGTTTCTTATATGTATACATTAATTTCTGATGAGTTTGGTGTACTGCACTTAGAGATAAGTTACACAAGTTTTGCTAAGGAATTTTTAGTGTATACCCTAAGGCAAAGTCATAATGTTTTGGTCTGCATTACACCATAGAGAAAGATTTAGTCTTGTGGTTCAAAAGATAAGTTGATCTAGATATGAAGGAGTTATATCCACAATTTTAGGTCATTACACCTTCAGTAGTGAAAATTATGAGTAACAGAGTTCCAATTAGTGCTCTGATAGAGTAAAGCAATGATGAAGACTTGTTGGAATGCTTCGCATTCCTTCAGAAATGAATATTTGTTCATGCAGTTTTGAGGATAAGATTAGAGATGTTTAATGTATGCTTCATTGCAGTATCAAGTGATTTATTGGTCTGCAAGCTTAGTCTTCAAATGAAAGAAGTGCTACAGTTGACTCTGGATGCCTAACTATTCTCAGAATACATGTTTGAGTACTTGCGCTAGATGGAGAATATATAGATAAACAATTTGAAGCTATGTGAACATTCTACATATCTCAATATATCTCAGGTTTGAAGCACATGCAAATCTTTCTTGTTTCCTATACCGCATAATGTGTTCAAGATAGTTTGAGTTACATGACTATTGATTACAGTATAATTGAGTTAAGTAGTGTCTCTGAATTCCTTTGGAAGTCCTAGATGTGGTGGTTTGGATCTGGGGATATGTTCAGAGTTGTGTCTAGGTTCATTCATAAGAGTTTCAGATGTTTTGGTGGTCTGCAATGTAATATCCTAAGTTTCAATGTGTTATAGTGAGTCATAAATGCTTTGTTTTTATCAGTTCAACATGTTTCTTCTTTTGCGGATGCACATAATGATATGATATTTCAGGTGAATGGTGTAAGGATAGTATTGATAAGGTATATTGATCATATCTTGGTCTACATGATGTTTTCGGTGTCTCCTCGGTAATGCAAAGATGGACAGTTAGAAGTGTTGTTGATGTTTAGACTGACAGTCTAGTTTCTTTCATGTGTGGTTGATCATGATCAATTGGTTTGGCCTTGAAGGATGTGTTATGATGTATTTGATCTTGCTATGTAATGCAAAGTTATATGAAACCCATAATGTATTTATTCTAAGCCAATCTATACAGAATGACACATTTCATCTAAAGGTCCTTTTGGTGTCAACCTAATTGAGGATTTGAGTTGTTGCAGAGGGTGTATATATATACATATATATATATATATAGAGAGAGAGAGAGAGTCATTTGTGAAGAGTGTGAATGAGAAAGATGAACATCAAGGATGAAGTGTGCGAATTCAGTATGATGGAGTAATTGTGCAAAAAAAGGGGACTGCACCATCAACATAAGTCAGATGCTTCTTTTACAGCAGTTCAGGTTCATGTTTTCATTGTAATCTTCATGTATCCTGCTATCAGACAGTGAATCTCCTTAGCAAGTCTTTGTATCTTCACGTATGGTTATAGCCTTAGTGTGCAAGTCAGCAGGGAGTAATAGCTTCCTTGGATTGTAGCCCTAAAACAAAGTTGTAAACTTTTATAGCAATGAGCTTATTATATTGTGAGTTAATCCTCACCGTGGTTGTGAGTTAATCCTCATCGTAGTTTTTCCTTCATTAGATTTTCCACGTAAAAATCCTGGTGTCTTTGTGTGGTGCATGTTTTACTTTTTGTTCTTCTTCTTTTGGTTAAAATGATTTGATGGTTATGTTGTATATAAAATTTATTTAAAGTTTAAGTATAGACTAATTCACCCCAGATGTGTTCAACAAAGTGTAAGTGCTATATATACACTTTTTCTAGCTATAATAAAATGTCATTCACATTCAAATTATTTAATCATTTTTTATGAATAAAAAATTAATCAAAAAATTATAAGTGAAGAACTTATAAAATTATGTAAATTTTATTTGCATCAATATTTTAAATCAAAATAAAATAATAAAAATAAAAGAAAAATTCTGAACAATATGGTTAGAATGGACTTAAAGAAAAAACCATAATACTATTAAAAAAAATTAAAGCTTACAAGAGAACTATATGTAACATACATTTTATGATTAGTTTAAGTTTCATAACTATCGACATTAATTAGAAAAGGAAAGAAGAATCTAAAATAAATGCTAAATGGAAGTATGCATCTTTCTATTTTAGTGTTTAATATAATGTGTGATGATTTTAATTCAAACTCTTGGCTTGAAATGTTATGACATAGAATATGATTTCAAATCATCATGATGGCTTGTATTGTACAGTAGAAAATTAGAAATCTAGCCAAAAAACTAACATCACAATAGCTTGCAGTTTTAACTAAGGTGTGCTAGAACAATGTGAAGGTTGTACTAAGAGGTGACTTTCTTTAGTCAAATAATTATTTAAATATTTTTTATTAAATAATTTACATGTTTAATTTACAAAAACTAAAAAATTTCACATTTAATTAATTAAGAAATACAAAAATTAGTAATAAAATAAATAAAGCATTTTAATTACAATAATATTTACTAATAACATTCATGGAAAAAAAACTTTACTTAAATAAGAAAATCACAAAAACTATTGAACCAAAAATGAAATTGGAAAATATAAAAAATAAAAACTAAAAAAGAAATTGGAAAAAATAAAAAAACTAAAAATCAAAAAAGAAATTGAAAATAAGAAAATCACAAAAACTATGGAACCAAAAAAAAATTGGACAAGAATTTTTTTCCAATGAATCTTATTTACATGAATTTATTTATTTAAATATTTTATGATTTTTGTTTACAAAATCTAAATGTTTACGAGAATCTAAATCTTTTAGCCCTTGCTATGAGTGTAGAATGCCTCTCGGCGTAAAAATAGTTAATATTTGTTCTCTTTTTATTATCAAAATTAACTTTTTATCTATTAAAATGAATAATGTTTAAAAATAACCTTAATTATATATATAATAAACTAATAAACTAATAACACATTATTAGGTCCTCAAAGAGTTCTATTAACTAAGCATTCACTACAGTTGCTCAAAACCATCCCGTACAGTTTTTATATAGGAAATTTCAGCCCCTTCAGGGAATTCTGTAACTACGCAGGATGAACGTTAAATTCGGGAGTGCACGGGTTAAGATTATGCTCCCTGTGTCAAAATACGAACTGGCATGTCTCATGTGTGATCTACGTCAGCTTCACCAAATTCCTTTTCTTATAATTTTAAATGTAATGTTCTACCTTTTTTGACTTCACAGATATACCAAAAACTTCACTAAAAACTACTTATCATCGTTTAATTTTGAAAATAAAGCTTAGAATTACCAAATTGAAACAGAACACCTCAATGGATATAAGGCGCAGCAAAGCCAAGAGAACTTTATTCAGGCAACTATGAAAAGTATAAGAGCTTAAATTGGTGGTACATTGTGGTTAATACGCAAGCACTTTATGATGAGGTGGGTAGCACTTTAAGATGAGAGTGGCACCCACTATAAAGTGTGGGCCACAAGATGTGGTGTACCAAGGATTATGATATAGGATTTGGTTGGTTGTTTTAAGAGATAAATTAAGGCATTGCAAGAAGGCATACCTGAGCAAACAATTTTCAACACAGGGAGAGCTATGAGAGAGCAGTTTCTAACGAGTTTTTTTTCACCTGCAGATTCTCCTTTTCCTCCGAAGTTGATGCACTAATATGGATTTCTTGTTAGCTGATGATTTCTAAGCTAGAGATTTGCAGCTTATCATTCTGAGGAGAAACAGAACACTGCAGCAACAATTTGAAATGAAGATTTAGTGGCAGGGCAACTTCAGATGCATGTCTAAGTTTTTTGTAAGTTTTTGTTTCAGACAATTTCGACCTTCAAATTCGAGGCACGTGTTAGACTAAACAGAGAATTTTCCAGCTGCTAATAATATATTTATAGAATAATAGATTGCTATAATTATAGAATGATAGAATAAAAGAATGATATAATAATTGAATAGAATTACAAACTAATAAATTATAGGAGAGAATGAAGGAATAACATGATACTAGAAATTAATATTGAATGATAAAATTTAAGAATAATAGATTAATAAAATTATAGAATGAAAGATTGAAAGAATAATAGAATAATGGATTTTTACAGAATAATAGAATGAAAGAATGATAGAGTAATAAAATTGTACATGTTGATGTATAAATCTATGGGTTTAATCTAACAGCAACACAGGAAACTCTAAAATGTGGGATTGCTTCTCAGAGTGACCTCTAGATTTTAAGGAAGCTGGCTCTTCCATTCTTTCAGTGGGGTTTGGGAAAATGTTTAGAAGGAAAATGAGATTTACAGAAATAAATGCTTAGATCTAAGGTGATACGCCAGATTTAAAACTTAACTTAGTTGCACAATGTTAAACTTTGAAAGATTAACTGGAATTCAAAAGAATAGATTCATAGTTAATACCCAGTTTATGAGTAGATTCAATACAGGCAAAGAAACAGAGAAATTAGAGACAAGAACAGAGTAAACTAGGAAATGCACAGAACACCGTCTCATATTTGAATGAAAGAATAAATTTACAAAGGAAAAATTGTTGCACAGAATAAACTATTACAATCCTCATGAAAAGACACTGCAAAGGAAAAGAATAAAACATCTGTTTGATGCTCTCAAATCTCTAATCTATAGAAAATGTAGAACTTTGTATCTGAAAAACTCGGATCTACATTTATAGCATGAAAAACCCAAACAAAAATATCTCAATGGCCTCCAAAAATCAACAACTGTCTCCATGAAATCCGACAATGACTGGATGTGTAACTGATTCTGCAACTGAACTGGCTGCAACTGTTGCTGGAAAAATATGCCTCTATGTGAGAAAGAAGATCTCCCACCGCCCTCCTGTAGCTTTCTGTAAAATAAAATGGCTGCACATATATTCTAGGGTTTCATCTTTTTTACTTTACGTGAGTCAAAACAAAATTTATATTTTAATCGAGCTTCACTCTACTTACTATGGCTTTTTAAAAATGAAACTCATAAAATAAAGCTTTAGCTTTATGTAATCGGGCCCACCACCATTTTTAACATGAGACTCTTTATTATTTAAAAGACCCTACTTCTTAAAACTTCCGTAACACATTTGCATTAGTAAAATGAAATGAAGCATTTTATTTTCTTCCCAGGCTGCTCCACGTGGTGGCCTTCGGTAGCTTTTCTTAGTTTCACTCTTTTATCTATTTCCACGTGGTGGCTTCCAGGTCATCTTGAGAAATTTTCATTGCTGCTTCTCTTTTCTTCCTCTTCTGACACATGGCTCACTCTGCTTCATTCCAAGGCTCTCTCTTATTGCTTCTGTAGCTTCTTGAGAAACTTATTTATCTCTAGGTGCCGACATGTGGTTGTCTCCGGTGCAAGTTTTACCTCTTTTTGGAACCCTTGATCCTCATTTACATCCAATGGTGGCTGAGTTTCTGCGCTATACCTGAAGACTTTGCGTGTTTCTTTAGAAAGGCTTCTGTTTCCATTATATTGTTGTGCCTATGTGTGAGTCCCTACCACTACTTGAAACTCTATATCTAACTGAAGCAACACCGTCATTAGCAATAACATCACCATTATTGTTGAGTAACGCCTCTTTTGATAATTTTCACATGTTTGTAGTGACTTTACTCTCTGGAGATGGATCGTACCCATATTTTTGGTGTCTGTCTTTGCTAATTGCACCATCTTTTATATACTATATCACTATGTTTTGATTTCAAATGGCAGCGCCTCTAATTACCTAGCACTTTTTGTGGTAGCGAGCTTCTAATCTCTATGAAGTTGTATCCTAAGAATTTGTGTGCTATGCTAAGTGTTGTGCTATGGACAATATTAAGTTTCCTCATAGGTTACGGCATTTGGAGAGGCAGAACAAAAATGGCATAGCCTCGACTCAAGAGATCACCCACCATGACTATGATGATGCTGTGACTTTTCACGGTGATGTGCCACTTCCATTTACAGGCTGATCCTTTGTGTCCTATGGCGGTGTCTCTAATTACCTGAAGTTGAATGCCATATGTTATATGCCTATGTCATCAATCTTATGATCATGATCCTTTTTGTTTAGATGCATTTTTAATGTGAAGACCGTGTCTTCATTCTAGATGGTGCCCTTTTCATTATATGCTGTCTCTTGGAGATAGGCCGATCCATGTTTATGATGTGCGGCTTCTTCAATTAATTGTCACGCTTACTACTCTTACCTATTAACATGGCTATGGTGACTGCGTGCTTTGGGCTTTCATCCATGCATTGGTTGTGTGTCTTATCCTCCATGTATTGTGCCATTATATGCTCTTTTCCACTTAAATGGTGCCTCCTTCCTGAGATTTCCTGCCTTCAAAGATTGGTACGCTTTGTGATTATATGCCTTGACTCTATGGCTGAGGCATTGACATGAAGCTATAAGAACTTCCTAGAGTGGCTCCAGTTTGAACTAAGAGACCATTCTCTCTTTATTTTAATGCTAGTGTTGCATTATACTTTGATGTGTGTGTTATCCTTTGCTTAATGTCATGGGCTTTGTTGATCTCTTGATGATGGACGAATTTCCCTTCTGTAGCCTATACTCCACTATTATAAGCCACACCATTTATCATATGATTGTGCCATATTTGATATGTAGGTAGTCTCTTGTTTCATAAACTCTACACCTTCATTAGGATAATGATGCCTTATATTTAATGGCTTGAGATCCATTACTTATGCCTTATGGATGTTTAGAGTACTGACACCACCAATGTAGCATGAAACCATAACTTTTATCATAATGAACTCCTTGATATTTCTGTGTTTGGCATTGAAACTGATGGCTAGCTTTGGCATCATAAAAGTAGTCGCTTTATTTCCACCTATCATGTGGTTGCCTTTTCTAGATGGGTTGCAACTTAACTTTGATCCGTGCCATTTTTCTGAGGCCACACACCAATCTAAAATGGCCCAATGCCTTACTCTCCTTGTAATTCTAAGCTTTTTCTTTGCTAATATATGTGCATAAAATGAAGTGGCACACCTCATTGGAAATTCTCTGTGGACTTTATAGGCCAGTTGCTTTGAAACCCTAAAACCAAGGCTTTCCTGAGTTTCTCAAACTATAATAGAAAATTTAAAAAATGTGTGCAAAAATGGACAATAGTTCTTGGTAATGGGCTAGGGAAATAGGCCTACCTATTTGAATCTAGAATCTTTGGTTTACCGAGTGGTCTTATCCTTTGGGTAATAGAGTCACATGTCTAAAATTGAAACATCCACCGAAACTAAAGACACATCTGAATCTGAAGATGCATGAAGGTGAACTGAAACACTGCTAAAACACACTCTGCAACTAAAAACAACCAACCATAACTGAAACTGACCACTGAATCTGGGATACGAGACAAGCTGAATCACAGAACTTATCTCCATTCATAGCAGCAAAGAATTATTGAAAACAAACTGACTGAATTCAAATCTAATGCTACTATTGTAGCAACTTATTCTGAAACTAAAACTAAATTACTAATAATTGAAATATAGGGCAATATGCCCATTCACCTAGACATCAATGTAACTACCATGTCTGATTATGTTTCTCCAATTGATCCTCATCAAACTGAAAATGAACCAGACAAACTGTATGAAGAAAAATAACAAGATTTTGTACCTTTTTGCCTCTCTATTTTCTAGAAGGTTATCCTTTGCACAAAAATACCAATTAGGCTTATCTGCATGCTATTCATGCTACAGTAGATGGTGGGGAGGGAAAATAAAACATTGCAACTCTTCTTTTTGTTCATAGTTAAAAACTTCTACTGACAAAATCTCATCACAAATCTCTTTTGCAAGTTTTCCCATAGGTTCACAACCTATGATAGTATCTAAACCAGGTGTGCAGGCAACAGAGCTACGAAGAATAATCTTAAACCTGATTGGGATTCCTTCATGCAAGAAGAAAGGTATCGAATCTAACTTAGTATGTGACACTTTATTCTTGTAGATATCTTTGCGGACCATAACACCATGAATCTTCTCTTGCATCAGTGGGTCTTCATCAAGGAGAAGATAATAACCATCTTCAAAAATTGAAAACAAATCAACACAGGCATCTGCCTCTGTTTCAAAATTTTCTTTATAATCATCTTCAACAGGCTTTGCAAGGTAGACATTCATATGTTCAATAATAGGATCCTCTGCATCAAGAATCTGATAACCTTGTTGCAAAATTGAAAATAAATTCTCATCCTACTGCCCCTCATGTTGCTAATATACCTTTGTGATATCTCCTTCTAGATGTGAAACTTGATGACAGAAATAAGAACACTCTGTGTTTGTAGATGTAGAAACCTCCTTTGTAATTTTCTCCTCAAAATTAGGCACAGACTGTGTATCACTATATATCCAGTACTTTTTAGCTTCAAAGCCCCTCATGAAGTACTTTTTAGCTCCTCGAAGCATCACCTCATCAGCATCTTCCAAATCTTCCTTATTTGTTGAATGCATCTCTGAATCATATGTCACCATAGGTGCATGATACTCAAGATCAGAAAGACACACTAAATAGGCAGGGGACACCTCTGTTCTTGTATCTTTATCTTTGAAACTTGATTCCTCCTTTATATCAAAGTGATAGAGAACATGATCTATGACCTCTATGGGATGATTTACAGCTACAAAACCTTGTAATGCATGATTTTGAAGATTATTGGGTCTTTTCTGGCTATATTCAGATTGGTATTCATAGAGACTTAGGGACATAAAATTTGGATCATTATAGTACATAGCTTGACCTTTTAACTCATTGATCTCATGGGAGAGGGTCTTTATAAGTTCTTTCACCACACTCATATCCTCATGATTCAGTAAATTAGTAGGGAGGGTGGGTGGACTAAAATTTGTATGCATCTAGCTGCAAGAAAGAGTCTGAGATAGGTTATCTACATGAGGCATTAACTATTTTAAGGGCAGAGGAGACAACTTTCTAGCCACTATGAGGTTACTTTCAGCTCTAATAGCCAAGTCATATGACTGAGGAAGAGTTTCACCTCCTAAAGATTGTATCATGATAGAAATCTCAGGGTCTAAAGCCTTTAAATAATACAAAAATGCAAAAATTGGAGATGGTTTGATATCAATAGGAATTTCTTCCATACCTTGTCAAATCTTGAATTGAAATCGAGTGTATGGGTTCCATAGGATGTCTTTTGATGGTTATGAGATTCGGAGTGAGAGTGTTGATATCTGTTCTGTCTTTGAACTGATTGTAGATGAGTCCAGCAAGTTGATCCCATCCAGTGATTGAACTGGACTGTAACCTTCTATACCATTCCTTTTCTTTGCCTTTGAGGGAAGATGCAAGCAACAAGAGAGCATGATTATCAGTTGTGACATTATGAATAGAGCATAAACTGGCTACATCTTGAATATGATCTGCAAGAAAAACAAAACCATATCCAAGAAAATGAGGTAGTGCCTTCCAAGATGTGTCAGGAACTTGACCCTGTTGCTGAAGAACAAGAGGACTTGAATCCCAAGTCACAAAAGATAGATCTATTTGAATATTCAGGTGCACATATATACCAAAGGCTGCCATGGTCTGTAGGAACAAATATCTGTGAAAGATCCACCGGTGGAGTCGCCAGATGCATGATTCATGCTCCTATGAGCAGATATTTCTATGACTTTCCATCAAAATCACAAAATACAAGGCAAAGATCGCTAAAAACAAAGACCAAAGTCTTTGAATCCAGTCCCACCGGGCATGCCAAAAATTATTGATGTATAAATCTATGGGTTTAATCCAGCAGCAACATGGGAAACTCTGAAACGTGGGATTGCTTCTCAGAGTGACCTCCAGATTTTAAGGAAACTGGCTCTTCCATTCTTTCAGTGGGGTTTGGGAAAAATTTTAGAAGGAAAATGAGATTTGCAAAAATAAATGCTTAGATCTAAGGCTATATGTCGGATTTAAAACTTAACTTGTTTGCACGGTGTTAAACTTTGAAAGAATAACTGGAATTCAAAAGCATAGATGCATAGTTAATACTCAGATTATGAACAGATTTAATAAAGTCAAAGAAACAAAGAAATTAGACACAAGAATAGAGTAAACTTAGAAATGCACATAACACCATCTCATATTTGAATGAAAGAATAAATTTACAAAGGCAAAATTGCTGCACAGAATAAACTATTACAATCCTCATGAAAAGACACTACAAAGACGAAGAATAAAACATCTGTTTGCTGCTCTCAAATCTTTGATCTATAGAAAATGTAGAACTCTATATCTGAAAAACTTAGATCTGTAGTTATAGCCTGAAAAACCCAAACAAAAATATCTCAACGGCCACCAAAAATCGGCAACTGTCTCAATGAAATCTGGCATAAAATCTACCAATGAATGGTTGTGTAACTGATTCTGCAACTAAAGTGGCTACAACTGTGGTTGGAAAAATATGCCTCTGTGTGAGAAAGAAGATCTCCCATGGCCCTCCTGTAGCTTGCCATAAAATAAAATGACTGCACATATATTCTAGGGTTTCATCTTTTTTACTTTACGTGAGTCAAAACAAAATTTATATTTTAATCGAGCTTCACTCTATTTGTTGTGGCTTTTTAAAAATGAAACTCATAAAATAAAGCTTTAGCTTTATGTAACAGGGCCCACCACCATTTTTAACATGAGGCTCTTTATATTTAATAGACCCTACTTCTTAAAACTCCCGTAACACATTTGCATTAGTAAAATGAAATGAAGCATTTTATTTTCTTCTTGGGCTACTCCACGTGGTGGCCTCCATTAGCTTTTATTAGTTTCTCTCTTTTATATATTTCCACGTGGTGGCTTCTAGGTCATCTTGACCAATTTTCATCACTGCTTCTCTTTTCTTCCTCTTCTGACACATGGCTTACTCTGCTTCATTCCAAGCCTCTCTCTTATTACTTTTGTAGCTTCTTGAGAAACTTATTTATCTCTAGGTGGTTGTCTCCGGTGCAAGCTTTGCCTCTTTCTGGAACCCTTGATCCTCATTTACATCCAACTGTGGCTGAGTTTCTGTGCTATACCTAAAGACTTTGAGTGTTTCTTTTGAAAGGCTTATGTTTCCTTTATATTGTTGTGCCTATGTGTGAGTCCCTACCACTACTTGAAACTCTATATCTAACTGAAGCAACGCCATCATTGGCAATAGCATCACCATTATTGTTGAGTAACACCTCTTTTGATAATTTTTACCTGTCTGTAGTGCCTTTACTCTCTGGAGATAGATCATGCCCATATTTTTGGTGTCTTTCTTTGCTAATTACACCATCTTTTATATACTGTATCACCATGTTTTGATTTCAAATGGCAGCACCTCTAATTACCTAGTGCTTTGTGTGTCAATGAGCTTCTAATCTCTATGAAGCTGTATCCTAAGAATTTCGGTGCTATGCTGAGTGCTGTGCTATGGACAATATTAAGTTTCCTCATAGGCTGCAACATTTGGAGAGGAAGAACAAAAATGGCAGAGCCCCAACTCAAGAGATCACCCACCGTGACTATGGTGATGCTGTGACTTTTCATGGTGATGCACCACTTCCATTTAGAGGTTGATCCTTTGTGTCCTATGCTGGCATGACTATCTCTTCTATGGCAGCGTCTCTAATTACCTGAAGTTGAACGCCATATGTTATATGCCTGTGTTATCAATCTTATGATCGTGATCCTTTGTGTTTAGATGCATTTTTAATGTGAAGACCATTTCTTCATTCTAGATGGTACCCTTTTCATTATATGCTATCTCCTAGAGATAGGCCAATTTCTATGTTTATGATGTGCAACTTCTTCAATTAACTACCGTGCTTACTACTCTTACCTATTAATAGCTATGGTGACTGCGTGTTATGGGCTTTCCTCCATGCGTTGGCTATGTGCCTTCTCCTCCATGCATTGTGCCATTATATGCTCTTTTCCACTTAAATGGCGATGCCTTCCTGAGATATCCTGCCTTCAAAGATTGGTGTGCTTTGTGATTATGTGCCTTGACTCTATGGCTGAGGCAATGACATGAAGCTATAAGAACTTCCTAGAGTGGCTCCACTTTGACCTAAGAGACCGTCCTCTCTTTATTTTAATGCTAGTGCTTCATTATACTTTGATGTGTGGGTTGTCCTTTGCTTAATGTCATGGGCTTCGCTGATCTCTTGATCATGGATGAATTTCCCTTCTATAGACTGATACTCCACTATTATAAGCTGCACCATTTATCATATGATTGTGTCATATTTGATATGTAGGCAGCCTCTTGTTTCATAAACTCTACACCTTCATTAGGATAATGATGCCTTATATTTAATGGCTTGAGATCCATTACTTATGCCTTATGGATGTTTAGAGTGCTGACACCACCAATGTAGCATGAAACCATAACTTTTATCATAAGGAACTCCATGATATTTCTATGTTTGGTATTGAAACTGATGGCTAGCTTCGACATCATAAATTAGTGGCTTTATTTCCACCTATCATGTGGTTTCCTTTTTTAGATGGGTTGCAACTTAACTTTGACCTATACCATTTTTCTAAGGCCACACACCAATCTAGAATGGCCCAGTGCCTTACTCTCCTTATAATTCTAAGCTTTTACTTTGCTAATGTATGTGCATAAAATGAAGTGGCACACCTCATTGGAAATTCTCTATGGACTTTATACGCCAGTTGCTTTGAAACCCTAAAACCAAGGCTTTTCTGAGTTTCTCAAACTGTAATAGAAAGTTTCAAAAATGTGTGCAAAAATGCACAATAGTACAATGACAGAACAATAAATTTATAGAATAATAGAATTTTAGAATAAGAGAATATTAGAATTGTAGAATAAAAGAATCATAGAATAATAGAATTATATACATCCCCTGTGTGCCTAGTTGTTTTCTGTGGTCTCTCATCCATTTTCCACTTGGAATCATGGAATTAAAGATTGCAGATGAAGTAAAGATCGATCAAGAGAGTTGGGTTATTCAAATCAAGGAACGTCTGCAAGAAGAAGAAAAGGATATTGTTGGAGAATTACAGTAGATGAAAACACAACTATGAAAGAAAAAAGAAAACACACACACATAGAGAAGATTGACATGATTTTTAATGTGGTTCACCTTATAGGCTACATCCACATAGAAATAGGGGAAACTTTGTTTTATTCAATCTGCATACTCTGTTATAGAACATAGAAAACTATATCTTCATCCTACAACAATACATCTTCATCTTCTTACAATGTCCAACAACTACTCAACAAGAGAGCCTTTGAGAGGAATCTCAAAAGAATAAAAGACCAAATGTTTTACAAGAACCATCAATTATGTGACGGATGGACTTCATCATTCTAACAATCTCCCACTTGAAGTCCAATCACAGCTATAGGAAAAAAATGTCAGAGATATCCCCCACTTCAAGCTCATTGTCACATCTTGACAATGCGGAGAGAAGTCCTACAAAACTCGAACTTCTCTCTCTATATGATCTTTGTCAGTGCATCCACTGGATTCATTTTGGTATCAATTTTCTCCATCTGCAACTTACCCTCTTCAAGTACATGTTGAATAAAATGACATCTCAGCTCTATATGCTTGGTTATGTTATGAAAGGTGAAGTTCTTTGCTAAGTGAATAATGTTGTTACTATCACAAAACAAGGTGAAAATAGATTGCTTGCATCGCAATTCTTCAAATAACTATTGTAACCATATCATCTCCTTTGCTCCCTTGGTGAGAGAAATATATTCATCTTCGGTGGAGGAGAGAGCAATTACCTGTTGTAACCATGAAACCCAACTAATCGCAGCCCCAACAAATGTGAACACATAACCTGTTGTAGACCTCTGTTTATCTAAATCTCTGGCCATATGGGAGTCAACATAACCTCGTAGCTGAGTATCCGGTCCTCCAAAACACAAAACATGATCTAAAGTACCTTTTAAGTACTGAAATATCCACTATACTACCTACCAATGAGGTTTACCCGAATTACTCATGAATCTACTTACAACTCCCACTGCATGGGCAATATCAAGATGAGTACAAACCATGGCATACATTAGACTCCCAAATGTTGATGAATAAGGAACACCCTTCATGTGTTTATGATCTTTCTAAGTTTTAGGACATAGTGCTGATGACAAATGAAAGTGATCAGCCAATGGAGTAATAATAGGCTTGCCATTCTTCATATTATACCTGTCCAAATTTTTGACAATATACTTCTCTTAAGACAAGCTGATTGTTCTCTTCTGTCTATCCCTTATTATTGTCATGCCAAGAATCCTCTTAGGTGCCCCTAAATCTCTCATTGCAAATCATTGGGCCAACCATAGCTTCAATTCACTAAAAACTCTCAAACTATTGCCAGTTACCAACATGTCATCAACATAAAGTAAAAGTATAACAAACTTACTAGTAGCAAGCTTCTTGTAGTAAACACATGGGTCAGATTTGCAATAGGTAAAGTGATTCTCAACCATGAAGCAATCAAATTTAAGGTACCACTGCCTTGGGGCTTGCTTGAGCCCATACAAACTTTGATTCAACCTGCAATATAAATGCTCCTGATCCTATTTAGTGAAGCCCTCACACTGCTCCATATATAACTCCTCTTCAATATCTCCATGACAAAATGTTGTTTTGACATCAACTTGTTCAAGTTCAAGATCCCATGCAGCTGCCATACCCAAGACTGCTCAAATGGTTTGCATCTTTACAACTGGCAAGAAAATCTCATTGAAATCAATCCCCTTTTTCTAGTCAAAGCCTTTCAATAATATGAACTTTTTTTGTATCTTGAATATTATCTTTAAATGAGAACAATATAATTAGCATTTTTTTAGCTTTTGAAATAAGCCATTCAAAATATATCTTGAAATGATTTTAGTATGGTTCACATTGGTAATTATTTTGAGCTTCTGAAATAAGCTTTATAATTGGACCATATAATTTTTTTCAAGAAATAGTGTTTATAGGAGTCATGCAACAATTTAGGTGTTTCAAATATTAGAAATTATGTGGTACCTAGCAAGTATATCCATATTTGGAAGTTAATTTTGAAATAATCCATTCAAAATATATCTTGAAATGATTGTAGTATAGTTCACATTGGTAATTATTTTGAGCTTCTGAAATAAGATTTATAATTGGACCATATAATTTTTTTCAAGAAATAGTGTTTATAGGAGTCATGCAACAATTGAGGTGTTTCAAATATTATAAATTATGTGGTACCTAGCAAGTATATCCATATTTGGAAGTTAATTTTGAAACAATGGTTATAATTTATTCATTTTCTTCTACTAACAAAAGAATAGCTTATACTAAACTTGACTCATAGTTATTATGAACTTTCAGATGTAATGGGCTTTATAAAATATTATATTCTATTGTAGCCACTATTACTGGCCTTTAAAGATGTTGTCTCCTAAAGAAGATGTTATCGAAATAATTGTTATACCCATGAGTAATTGACCACATGTATATAACTTCTTTTAACTAAATCTCAAAATCATATAGGGAATCTTTCTTTAAGAGTCAATCCTAGAATTTTTAGCTACTCAATTCATGAGCTTGTCAATGCATACCATGTTAGGTTAGGAAAGTTTAGGGGGTGAAAATTATTATTCTTTGCCAAAATATATAAGAAAAATATATGCTCTTTTAGTTCAAAGTGCTAATAGTTCATAGAATTCTAATATCTAAAAACCAAAAGTGTGCAATATCCTTGAAGCTATAAAATATTATCAATTTTCCTATATATGTTGATTCTGAATTAATTTTCTTGGAATCATCTTGAGTATCAATACTACTTAAATCTATGTTCCACTTGACCACACTATCCATAGAACATATTTTGAGTTGGTTTCTTTTGATAGCACATGGGTCATGCAACCAAAAGATGTTGTTGTGGAACATTTTAGACAACTAAATGTAATGACATGTTTATAGTACTATTCAAAGTTCTCAAATTAGAGGAAATTTCATGGCCAATTATTTACTTCTTGATTTCCCTTCTAGGTCCCTATGTGTTTTGATTACACCCCTTTTAATTATCCCACAAAAAATGAATCACAAAGTGATAAATAATTGTATAAGTTGTGTAGTTAAAGTCAATAAGATATTGCAATTGCTATCTCTTTAACGTCATACAAGGAATTAAACAAGGTTGTTGATATCTCCATCTTTGTACACCCTTGATTAAACAAGGTTGTTGACATATCCATCATTCTACACCCTTGTAGTGGACATTTCTTTGAGATGACAAATTGATTTTTGTTTATTAGAATTCTCTTGTGAATTCATGTTTGATGTTAGAGGCTACATCAGGTCATAAATTTTGAAAATTTCATTATCTTGAAATCAAGCAAGCACCACAACTAACAAACTAAAAAATTTCCTTACTACTTCAACTATCATGATAAACCTTTGTGCAAGGAGAATGAAGTTGGGGCTAGCGTAATTGAGTGTGGCAATATTGTCAATATTATAACACTTCATTTGTTTGGGCACATTTTTCTATATGACCCATTTTCTTGCAGGAGTAGTAGGCAAAAGGGAACTTCTCTTATGACAACATTTGATTCCAGGACCCAATTTTAGGAAAGAGAATGACATAGGAGGGCAAATGAGTCTCCTTATAAATATTCACAGAAATTATGCAAAGACTTGCCTCCTTCTCGAATGAGTGGTTTGGTTAATAGATGCAAGCTAGTTGAAGAAGGTAGAAATGGCCTTGAATTCTTCTTATTTATATAATTATAGGGGAAGGCCTAGGAGCCTCATCCAAATGGGTGTTATTTTAAGAGAGTCCTTGTCTAGATTAAAACTAGGATACCATTTCTTCAAAAATAGGCTAGATCTACCCATGAACAATGGGTCGTCAAGCCAGACTTTCTCAAAATCCTCTTCACAAGAGAAGGAAAATGATGAAATCCTTTCAATGTAGTACAAATATCGACCTTCCTTTTGATTTCCCACTTTTCACGGGCCCAATTGTAAACATTACCAAAATTTGGTCGTGGTCCCTTGAGTTTTCCAGCAAGAGTAGAACCCATCTTAGAGGATCCCCTTTCAACAAGACAATCTAGGATTTTTAGATGCACCACTCTACATGGGTCAAATTCACTATAAATTAGACCATTCCCATACATGAATCCTTTTTGTTTGCAATGATTGCCCTTAAATCTAGAAAATAAGGCCACCCAAGATTTTGAGCCATAGAGATCCCCATTCTCAAAAGAAGAGCTAGGCTTGGCACCCCCTTGTCCACATTCAAGTCCAACACATCCCAACCCCTCAATCTTTCCTGTATATATCTTGGTGGGTCCTTAACTGATCCTAACCATATTTCACATGTCCTTGGGTGATCCCACAATACTGTGTCCCATGTTTTGGCCAAAGTAGGACATTGAAATAAGCATTTTTAACCAAATTTTCACTTTCTGACACCTATAGCAACTAAACCATTAAGATTTTCAAGATGTGAACTAGTCATTTTTCATATTTTGTGTGTAGATTCAAAATATATATATTTTAATTTTAAAAAATAATTTGTGATTTTTTTACGTAACTTTTAATAAGTTGTTTTTTATAGTTGACAATATTTTTAAAAAGCGGCTTTTATACCGTATAGTATAACTTTTTATAGAAAAGATAAAATCCTAAATTCTTAAATATAGATTCATAACACCAATATCTAATGCATGGTTATTTTTTTATAATTTTTTGATGCATATTCTTTTATTAATTTGTAAAGTGAGCTTATTATGATTTAGACACAAGTTTATACCATATAGTGTAATTTTTTCTGTATGTATCCAAATTCACCTTTTTTTTTAAACAAGGACATCAATTGCTACTGCACAAATATTTTTCATAATTTTTTTTCACATTTTTTCTATTTTTCCATATGTGTAGAACAAAGAGCTTGATGTTCGGTGAAAAACCTGTTCAGTAAAAAATAGAAAATAAATATAAAAATCAAATTATACTTGTTGTAAAGCTCACTTTGAGCACTACAATCCTACAAATTCTCTAGCCAAGTTCATTCCATTTGGAGGTCCAACCCAAGTTTTGAAACTAAAAATTTTGATGAAATATTGAGGCCTAGAGTGGGAGAGGCCATCCAAGGACCTTTATTCGAAGGTCTCTTCTAATAAAGGTAACTTCGCACAAAGGAAGCACCTTTGTTCAAAGAGACCTTTGCACAAAGGTACCTTTGTTCGAAGGTCAGTTGGGCCGCTTAAAAAAATAAAAAAATTCTTAACTGTCTACCTTCGAACAAAGGTCATAGAGCAAAAAAAAATAAAAAAATGCTTAACAAAACACGTTTGTTTAAAGGTCATGAAACCGACTATAATTTAAATAAATTTAGTGAAAGAAAATATATATATATGTCCTAATTTATTCACATTTTTCAATTTTGGAAGGTTTTTGAAGACAAATAATTCGGTGGAGTTTTCAACTCATATTTTTTGAAGGAGGAAATGGGAAATAAAAGAACAAGGAAAAATAAAGCTATATGATCATATTTCGTAGAAAAGGAACAAAAAATATCTCAAGAAAGGATGCAATGATATTTGAAAAAAACAAGGTATGTATAAAAATGTTTCAAAAATATTAGATTCCTACATGTTTCTAAATAATTTTCAATAGTCTAGAATTAGATTAAAAAATATAGCTTTAATATAGTTTATAGTTTTAGATTTAATTTTATACTACATATTAGATTCATACTTGTTCTACATTTATCAAAATTGTCTAGGTTAAATTCACTAGATTCCCTAGTTTCTCTCTAGAGTTTGTATCTCTTTCTGGAATACTTTCTTAAATATAGGGTTTGAGTATAGTATCTAATTTTAGACTTAATATTAATATAAATTAGATTTCTACATGTTCTAGACATTCATCTAAATTTCTAAACCTAGCAACCACCACAAAGAGATATCCATGAACATTTTTTTTGTCATCTAGGTAAATCACCTACAAAATCTCATTATATTTTCACATGTTATCTAGTTTTTGGATTTGAAGTGGTTGATATAGTCCTAGTTTCCAATTACTCAACCCTGAATAACATCTCACCTCAAGTACTTGATGTTAAACATAATTAGATGTCATCAGGTCTAATTAATGTAATTCTACTAATTATCTATATGGTTTAGTGTCCCCAAAGTTCCCATCCACCTTAGGGGTACATGCACCTCAATAATAAATGATAAGTTGGATAATTACAATATATCACATTGTCAATTCTCATTTAGTTTTGGACCTATTTTGAGTGATTGTCTTCGTACAGTTACACATAAATATATGACACACTCTTGTGTTAAGTGTGTCTTCAATCCTTATTCTCAAATCCACTTTCATTTACTCTCTTTTATGCATTCTCGTATATTTGACATTATCAATGTTCTATTTGCACCTATTCCCTCACATTTGTCTTATCATCAATCCACATTTCCATGCACTCGATCCCTACCTCAATATTCTACATTCCTTCTCTTGGGTCATTTGTGCAATGTACGGGAGTGATCTTACACAATGTATATCTGATCCAATTTAATTATACTTTATAAACTTAAATTGTTGGTTCCTACTCCTTTCACTCTCCATTGCAAGCCTACTTGACGTGCACATTTGTGCAATAATTTGTTATGTCTTGGCATTTAAAGAAATTCATTTGGATATTAATTCATGTTAGGGAACATCTAATTATCAAGCAAGCATCTTTAGTATTAAGTGGAGCCTTCCTAGGAATGTCTAAATTCAAGTATTAAATAGAATCAATACTCACATCAAAGTTATCATCTAGATCATTTGGGTGCCTACTTATTGTTTGCCAACCTTGGTTATAATTGTGAAGACAATAAAATTAAGGGAATCAACCTTGGAGAACTTGTCCCTTGTGATCTAACTTTCCCTAAGGTACTTTAAAATACTACCCATCCTTAAGCATAAATATAAAAGGGTTTGGAGAAAACTAGGTAGCAAAAGTACACATTTTGAAGTAAATAAGATGTATGGATTAGATAGTATATTTACACCATACAAAATTGATCCATAGCTGCAAAATCAACCAACAAATTTTTTTAGGTTTTCTAATGTTCCAGGTAGTGAGCATATAAAAGTCATCTTATTTTCTATAATCTAATGGTTAATTTCTATGTGGCGTTAGGCTTAATTATTCATAAAAGTTATTATAGATAAGTACCCTATCCATTCATATTTAATTTCCTAAAATAACATTTTTTATAGAATTTCCAATCCTAGCAATCATTTAATTAATCTAGGTTAATTGTGCTTCATTTGTATGAGTTTAGTTGTAATCCTAGATTTACATCTAGCAACAATATTTTTCCTTTACAATTATGGTGAACCTAGATTTGATCTTCCACCACCCTAGGGTTTTTCTTTAGGGTTTATACATTCATCAAGGCTTTATATTTTCACTCTCTAATTTCTCTTCAATTCTTTTTGGGGTTTGTGCTTATATTTATTATTACTTAATTGCTGCATCTTTAATTCTAGGGTTTGTTCTTAAATTATTCCACATTGATTTTTCTCACCCAACTCACCCTTGAATTTCTCATTATAGTATCATTTTCAGATCTGATATGTGCCACTAATGTCTATAATTTTCAAAGCTAAAATTGATTGGCATTATCTTATCATGTATTTATTCCCCTCTTCCTTAACTTACCAAGATGATTTCTTATGTCACCACACTTTAAATGAGGATACTTCTTTCGTTGTCTATGATAGAAACATAGCTACTTTTTCATTCCTATATATACAATTGATACATTTAGGGATCTTGACTTTGAGTGTTAAATCTTTGAAATCGATTGATTCATATTGCTTTTGTAACTTTTTTTATGATATTCCCACATGCTTTCATTGATTATTTTTCTAGCCCTAGTGCACATGAAGATAATATGGTCATAGTGATACCTTCTCATGATCAATACATTGATTCTTGTTGACCTTCTACCCCTACTAAACATATCTCTTATGCTATATGTCCTTATTCATTTAAGGATTCTCCTACTTGTGCTTCCCTTGCTTTATCTTTCCTTGAGAATCCTAGTGATAATAGTACATGTTTAAAACCTTCTCATGAAGTTTCTAGTCCTCTATAAAATGACTCATGTTCTTTTGAAGACATGTTTAGTGAACTAAAAACATATTAATTGTTCTTTATCTTCTCATGATCTGATGATTATGACTCTTTGTCTCATGACAATTTTGTTTTTTACATATATTGTAATCACCTTTTTTTAGCGGAACATAAGGAAATTTCTATACATCATGATTATATATAAATTTTTGATAGAGATCCACAAGATCCACTTGTGGATCCTCTAACATTTTCCTTAGATATATCTTAGAGTGATTTTGGAATATATTCTTATACACCCTCCATTGAACAAACAAATGACTTAAACATACTCAAGGATGAAGAACAACATAAGAATCTTTTACAAATTTTACTTAGTAAATGTGAGGATAATGTGCTATTAGTTTTAATTATACATCCTTCACATCCCCCACCACTATTATAAATGTTATGATTCATACATATATGGCACATGTTGAGCATGATATTTCACCTTATGTGAACTACCTTATTGTGCTATGATTAACTATCTACAATTCAATATATTAATATTCACAAATATTTTAAACACAAGATGATACTATGTTAAAATATTCCACAATTCTTTAGTATTTTACATTTTGAATTATCATTCATGAAGTTCATTTGTGGAAGCTTGTTAAATGGTGTAGATTTAAGATCAACAAATAGTGCTTCCAAATTATCAAGTCAGTTGTACAAAAGCATATAAATCTCAAATTTTGTGTACTCACTATCCAATGTATATCAAATTGTCTACTGAAATGATTTTCCTATTGCTTTCATCACATCCTTGTCAACCTATGTATATAAGAAAATTAAATAGCTATTAGTATGTATAAAAAGCCACTAAAATGGTTCAACATGAAGAAATAGGAAGAGAAAGTGCTAAAAACATTGGACTTCATTTTTCATTAAATGAAATAGTTGTGACAATTTAGATTATCCAAGGCATTTTTAGCTACAAATTACATACCTTCCCTAAGTGTTCAACAATTTCCTCATGTATTTTTAGATAAAAATTTGAGAATTTTTATCCAAGTATTAAAGACCTATGACATACTCTTAAAACATGAGTGTGTAGCACTATATTCACAAGCCTCATTAAGGCTATGAAAAAAGAATTGAAATCTTAGTTGAATTTGATGCTAAACTTTTGTACTCTAGATCTCTAGAAAATCTTGTTACTTATATGGTGACAAAACTCCTTCAAATTTTCTCAAAGTTTAACTGTAAATAAAAATTGTTTACATACAATAATTTCTAACATGTTTTCTAGATTTTCTTAGTTCATAGTTCTATAATCTAATCCTAGAGATCACATACACTAGAAATTAGATTTAATTTTAATATACTATAATTAGATTGGACTACATGTAGCTACATTCATCTTTCATATACAGGTAGGTACATTCATCTTTCATCTTTTATATTAAATATTATATGATATCTGGAGAGTATTAATATATTAAAATGTTAAAACTTACATCTAGTTTATTAGAAAATGAGTTTATATAACCATCCCTTAAATATATTCTAAAATCTTCTTTCTTTTATATGATATGTGTTGGGGCTCAACATACAGAAATTGGAGTAGAAGTAGAACCTAATTTATATACTAGAGTAGAGGAGGCCTGACCACACATAGTCGATGTTAGGGAGGAGTCCTACCACACATAGTTGATGTTAGGGAGGAAGCCCAAGCACACACAGGTGATGTCAGGGACGAGGCCCAAACAAGCTTTGATGTTAGAGAGGGGTCAGGATCGCTTCCTTCTACAGATATGCATATTCATGATCTAATTAAAGAGCTTAAGAGAAAATTTTCTTACATAAATATAGATCATTTACTTGAAATGAATGTAGAGAAATTGAAATTTATGCTGAACAACTTGCTCATGTTATTAAGAGGTTGTTGAGTAGAACTTCAAAGGAAATACTTGATAAGCATTTCAATCATCGTGATACACTTGGTCAAGCCTAAGCATTATCAGGTATGCTTCTTCGTGACGAGCTAAAAGAGCCATTAAAATTGTTGGGTGTAGATTTCACAAAAAAGAGGAGAAGACACCTCGAAAAAGACATTGTTCAAAATGTTACAAAATGTTTGAGTTTCATTGGGAAAAATTCTCAATTAGTTGATAAGAGCATTTCAAGAAGAGTTATGTTGACATATATAGTAAGTCCATAAATGCCAACAAAATGTCAAATCCTCTTAACTTTCAAGTAAAATTGGCTTAAGTAGAAAGACACTATCAAGATATATGAAAAGGAGAAAGGTTTTGGATGATAGTAATGCAGAAGGCAATTGGGCAATGATGTGTAGGGCTCCACATTCTAACAAGATTGAAGATGGTGTTTGATGTAGGGGCATCTTGCCTACAATTTTTGTTTTTCTTCTTTTTGTTGTTTTGGTTCTTTTTGTTAGCTTTTTCTTTGTAAGTATGTGGTGAATCTTTGTCTTCTATCATTATCTTATAAACTCCAATCATAAGTAAAGCTAAATATCATTAAGGAGTTCCTGTTGCCATGTGTTTCCTGTCATTGTTGCTTGTTATGGGAAATCAAGTTTTGTTTTGAAGCTCTTGTTGCCATGTGATAGAAATGAATTCAAAGGGCTTTAAACCATCATAGGTTATTCTGTAAACCCCAATGGATGGACTGTTTAGTCAGTGAAGAGCAATTGAAGAGTCATTGCATTGAACCAACGAAGGAATTCCTCCATGCCTAGAAAGAATGAGCATGCGAATAGTCGGCTTGGGAAGATGAGAAGACACAACTGTCCTGGGATAGAGGAGGACGAATCGATAGTAGAAAAAGAAAAGAGAGGCCGACGGTTGTAGGAGAGTTTAGGAGGAGAGGAAATTGAATCGACATGCTCGCGGGCAGAGCAAAAAGAAAAGTAACATCATTTGTTGAAGTAACAGGGGATTGAGAGGCGTATTGGTGTTGAAGGAAAAGGAAAAGAAGATTTGTTGGTTTTGATTGCATATAGGAAAAAGGCCAATTGTTGCAAGCCAATGCATAGATTTTGTAATTCTTTGATAATGGAATAGAATAGTGAGGAGTTGGGTTTTGCATTCTATCTTTGTGATTTCTATGTTAATGAGAATCTACATATACATTCTTCCTGTCATTTTGGGTATTCGATTATTAATCTCCTGTCACTATTTCTGAATCTCTATTTGTTTGTATTCATTGTGAAGCTATTTGATTTTGTGACTAGCAAGGCAACCATCAATTGGTATCAGAGCCTGAAGAGACTGGGCATTGGTAAGTGGTCAAGATGCCTCTAAGAAGAATGGGCCGAGGAGGAGGTTGAGGTAGGGTAGAAGAGACCATGGTGACCCTGAGTTGTTGCAGAATTTGGTTGCATGGATGGAAGATCTAGAGAGGGCACAGAGAAGAGGAACCCCTCATGATGAGGATGCAAGTGATGAGGAGGAAGAACAATAGAGAGAAGAGAATGAGGAAGGACGGGTGGATCAAGAAGAAGAATTTGATGAAAGACTACTGAAGACAGTCATGAGTATAGGTTCTAGACCCAAGATAGAGGTGCCAACTTATGCCAGAAGCCTCAATGGTGAAGATTTGATTGATTGGATCAATGACTTGGATGAGTATTTTGAATATGAGGGTGTAGATGAGGAAAGAAGAGTAAAGTTTGTCTACGCCAGATTGAAGGGCCATGCTTCCATGTGGTTGGACTTTGTCCAAACTGAGAGGAGAAGGAGAAATAAGGAGAAGATCAACTCTTCGGATCGAATGGTGGCCAAGTTGAAGGCCAAATTTCTGCCAAGTGATTATCAAGCTAATCTCTTTAAGAGATTGTAGAATTTGAAGGAAAAAGATATGTATGTGAAAGACTATACTGAGGAATTTTACAAGTTAGTAATCAGATCTAGACATGCTAAAGAAGATGTGGATAAAATAGCCTGATATGTGAATTGTCTCAAGTATAGTTTGCAATATGAAATGAGCCTTTTGTCCCCTAGGAGCCTAGATGAGGCTTATCAACCTGCGTTAAAGGCAGAGTAGATGCTCAAAGAAAGCAAAGTCAGCAAGAGAAGAAGAGAGGAAGAGGTTTTAGAGGTAGAGGACAATAGACAAGTAGGGGACAATAGCATCAACAAGGAGAAGAGGCTGGAAGTTCCAATGGGACAACCAATAATGATAGAGGTGGTTATCAAAACAAAGGAGGAAGGTCTTATGGAAGAGGAGGTTCACAAGGTAGAGGAAGAGGATTTGTAGGAAAATGTTTTAAGTGCAATCAATATGGGCACACGAGTTGGGAATGCTCTGGATCATCACAGGGAGGACATTAAAAATTTGAGAGGAGTAATCAGGTTGTACATGTTGATCAAGAGAGTGTGGGTTCACCAATACACCACAAGGATGAAGCAGAATTAGGTGAGTCTTTAATGCTTAAGAGGGTGTTGTTGAAGCCACAAAAAGAAAGTCAAGAGCCAATCCAAAGGAGAGTATTGTTCAAAACCAAGTGTAAGTCAAAAGGTAAATGTTGTAGGCTCATTATAGATAGCGGTAGCATAGATAATATTGTTGCAACTAAGATGGTAGAAAAGTTGAATCTTAAAATGATTAAACACCCCACTCCATATAAAGTGACTTGGTTACAAAAAGGTCATCAAATATTTGTTAGTGAGTAGGCCTATGTTGATTTTCAGATTGGCAGTTATAAAGATTGTGTTTTATGTGATATAATGCCCATGGATGTGTGCCATGTTTTGCTTGGAAGACCGTGGCAATTTGATAGGAAAGCGGTGCATGATGGAAGGAAGAATACATATACCATTGAGAAAGATGGAGATAAGCATACCTTGCTGCCCATAAAGGAGAAAGAAGGAGACATCAATAGCATCAGTAGTAAGGTAATGATGGTAAGTGGTAACGAGTTTTTGAATGACTTAAAGAATGAAGAAATTGGTTATGCTTTGGTTCCTAAACCTAGATGTGTAATGACTTCTACAAAATTGGAGGATTTGCCTATTGAAATACAAGACATTTTGAATGAGAATATGGACACTGTTGCAACTGATTTGCCTAATGAATTGCCTCCTACTAGAAGTATTAGCCATCATATGGATTTAATTATGGGAGCTAGCCTTCCAAATAAGGCTGCATATAGGTTAACACCTATGGAAAATGAGGAGATAAGGAAGCAAGTGGAGGACCTTTTGAAAAAGGGTTTGATAAGGGAAAGTTTAAGCCCTTGTGTTGTTCCTGCAGTGTTGGTTCCAAAGAAAGGAGGGGAATGGTGTATGTGTACTGATTCAAGGGAAATTAATAAAATCACAATAAGATATAGGTTTCCCATACCTACAATTGAAGATTTAATAGATTGTTTGAGTGGCTCCATGTATTTTTCTAAGATAGATTTGAAAAGTGGCTATCACCAAATAAGAATCAGACCAAGGGATGAATGGAAGATAGCCTTTAAGACTAGCAATGGGTAGTATGAGTGGCTGGTTATGCCTTTTGGATTGTCTAATGCCCCTAGTACTTCTATGAGACTAATGAATGAGGTTTTGAAACCATTCCTTGGTAAAAATTTTATTGTATATTTGGATGACATTTTGGTGTTTAGCAGGTCCAAAGAGGAGCATATAGAGCGTTTGAGGAAGGTTATGAGGAGACTACATGAAGAGAAGTTGTAGATCAATTTGAAGAAGTGTGTGTTTATGCAGACTAAATTGGTTTAGTTGGGCTTTGTGGTGTCAAAGGATGGGTTGAAGATGGATAAGGAGAAGGTTCAGGCCATACTTGATTGCCCATCACTAAGAAGTGTCATGGAGATAAGGAGTTTTCATGGTCTTTCGAGTTTTTATAGAAAGTTTATAAGAAATTTCAATCATGTAGTAGCACCTATATTGGAGACTATTAAAGGGCATAAAAGACCATTTGTTTGGACTAAAGAGGCTGAAGAAAATATCAGATTTCTCAAGAAGAAGATGAGTGAAGAGCCCATACTTGCTTTGCCTGATTTTGATAAAGTGTTTCAAGTAGAGTGTGATGCTAGTGGGTTAGCTATTGGGGCAGTCCTAAGTCAAGAGGGAAAACTAGTTGCATATTTTAGTGAGAAATTAAATGAGGCAAAAAGAAAGTATTCTTCATATGATTTGGAGTTTTATACTTTGGTTCAGTCCCTTAAGAAATGGAGACATTATCTATTGCCCAAAGAGTTCATTGTGTATATGGATAACCATGTGTTGCAGTTCATTAACAACCAACACAAATTGAATCAAAGGCATGCTAAATGGGTTGAGTATATTCAGATTTTAAACTTTATTTTAAAGTATAAGAGTGGTCAAATGAATAAAGTTGTTGTTGCCTTAAGTAGGAAGAATTAATTGTTGTGTGAGATACAAACTATGTTGAAATAAGGGCAGACAACTAAGAGGGAGGGGTGAATCAGTTGTCACAAAAACTTTATATTTTGCCATATCTAATCTTCTTCAACACTTATTAACAGATTAATGATATAACCATGAAAGCATAAATCAACAACACATGAGCAGAAACATAATCAACACATATGACACCAAGATTTTTACATGGAAACTCGGTTAAGGGAAAAACCATGGTGAGGGTTAACCCACAAGATTTATTCTCTATTAAAAGAATAGAAAAATGGGAAGGCACTTTCCTTCGGGCACACTTCCTAGAGCTCACTGCACAAAAGAGGCTCACTGCCTAGAGGAACATTTACAAAGTTAACATAGAAAGATTGAATTGAGAAATGACATCTTCTTCATGCAAAGTTTAGTTCCATTGAATCGCACTATACTTCTGCTCCTCCCCCAAACACTTCTTCACTATCTCCTCATCCTTTACTACTCTTTCTCTTCTGGGGATGTGCAGGATCATTGCGGTCCAAACAATGGGAATGGAAAAAAAATCGCGTTTTTACTTAGCCAAATTCATAAATTGGCTAACTTTGACTTTCATAGGCATGTTAAAAATATTTGTTTTGGTTTGGATACCAAATCAAAATAGATATATGTTTGGAATTGATATCCGTTTTGTGGTTTAAAAAACCATTTTGATAGTTGCAGGAAATGGATATCCATTTCTGAAATATTCCCAAAATGGATATCTATTTTTGGAATATTCCCAAAGCGGATACCCATTTTTTGAAACTATAAAAATGGTTTTTTTTTAACTCTTTTCATTGGTTTTTTAATTGTTTTCATTGGTGTGTGTCATGGTATGATATTTAAAGTAATGGGAAGAAAGGATGGTGATTCATAAGATAATATGAAGGATGATGGTAGAGTAAATTGGCATTGTAGTAATTGTAGCATGTCATGGGGTGAATCATGCATTAAAAGAGATTGTGCAGTGAGAAAGGGGTGGTATGGCTATAGTTGAATGGAGTAATGAGGTGATTTAATTAGTGATGTCCTAGGTGAAGTGATGGGTAAGGTGTGTTATGTGGGATTGCTAGAAAGTGTGATTGGTAATGGTGGGGATAGTTAAATGTCATCTTCTGAGGGTTCAAAGGTGAGGAAAGTGTAAGATGCAGATATGGGATAATCCATGGCTTAATGATTATTCAAGGGAGACTCCTTAAAATGTTTATATTGATGATGGTGTCAATAGGGGGAATGGATTCTATGAATGTAGGTGTGGGAATGTGAGCTATGACATTGGGATTGTATTGGATGAATAATAGAAAGTAGGGGCGCCTGTCTAGTGATGGAAGGAGCCACATGATCAAATTATGTTTGGGTAAGGGCCTTTCTTAGGAAAGTAAGGATTTGGATTAGGGTCTAGGGTTTGGTGGAAAAGAATTTATGGAAAATTTGGAGGTCATTAAAATTCACATGAATAGAAGAAGTACAAGATATGGCTAAGGATAAATGGTAGGCTCAAAATAGGATAACTAGGACTATGATGATGAAGATGGAAATAAAAGTCAACAACAATAGTATGATATAGGGATAGGATTAGAAAAAAAGAGTACTGTAACTAGAAAGAGGAAAGTGAGGACATAATGCAAAGTTAACATGGCATGAACTCTCTTGGAAGGCAAAGCATGCACTATAAGAAGATTGAACTAGTTGGATCTGTTAGGCTCACCAAATGAAAGAACCTTAAAGGGTAACCTTAATTAGCTAAGGTTATTTTTGAGTGTGGTTGTTTGTGCAACAATGTGTAAATTAATGTTACCTAAGGATAAATCTAACTATACTAACATTTTAATATCCATGAGAGTTAGGACTAACAATTAGACTAAAAACTTGACAAACAATACAACTTGGACACATGTAGGACTTGGAAATTGGAAAAGAATAAGTGTTAAATGTGGAAAACAATGAAAAAGTGGTATTAATTGCACCTATGTAGAGAAGTGGTCTTTATGAAAGATGCTTAGAATTATTCTCTATATATATTTGTGAAGTTTGGAGGTGATTAAACCTAAAGTATATGACCACCATATGCAAAATAGCCTACCTAATGGGTATGTGCATGGAGAGAGAGAGGGGGGGGTAGAGATAGAGTGAGAGGATATAGAGATGGAGATATATACATATAGAGGGGTAGAGATAGAAAGAGAGGATTGAGAAATAGAGAGTCCTAGTTTTCTTGTTTTCATTTCATTCATTGATAAGGGAGAGGGAGAGATAAAGGGGAGATATAGGGAGATATAGGAATGATAGGGGAAGAGAGGCAAGAGAGAGAGATAAGGAGAGATACCTAGGTAGAGAGAGATAGAGAGGAGACAGATAGGGAGAGATAGAGGAGACATAGGGGAGAGATAAGGAGATAGAAAGTGAGAGAGATGTCTAGAGAGATAGGGAGATAGGGGAATGATAGGGGAGAGAGAGGAAAGAGATAGGAAGAGTTAGATAGGTAGAGAGAGGAGATAGATTGGGAGAGATAGAGGAGACAAAGGGAGAGATAGGGAGATAGAGAGTGAGTGAGATTTTTAGAGAGATAGGGAGAGAGATTGAGAGGTAGAGGGATTATAGAGGGAGATAAGGGAGAGATACCTGGATATAGAGGTTTAGGGTTTAGGGGTTATGGGTTAGGGATTAGGGGAATTATTTAGGATTGAGGGATTTAGAGAGAGAGAGAGAGACTTCTTTTGACATGCAATCGTAAACCCTAAATAATGCCTCTAAACCCTAAATCCAAGCAACCCTAGAAACCTCTAAACCTTAAATAATACCCCTAAACCCTAAACCCTAACCTCTAAACCATAAAACCTAAATAATTCCCCTAATCCATAAGTCCTAACCCCTAAACCCTAAACTTAAGAAACCCTAAACCCCTAAATCCTAAACCCCAAACCCCTAAACCCTAAACACCAAACCCAAGCAACCCTAAACCTCTATATCCCTATCTCCCTATCTCTATCATTCCTCTACCTCTCAATCTCTCTCCCTATGTCTCTATCCATGTCCCTCACTCTCTATATCTCCCTATTGGTCCTCTCTCTCTAAACACTAAACCCTAAACCTCTAAACCTTAACCCCTAAACCATAAACCCTAAACCCTAAATAAACCCTAAATAATGACCCTAAACCTTAACCCCTAACCCATAAACCCTAAATCCAATCAACTCTAAACCTCTATCTCCCTATCTCTCCCCTATCTCCCTATCTCTATCATCCCTCTACCTCTCAATCTCTCTCCATATGTCTTTGGCCATGTGCCTAACTCTCTATCTCCCTATCTCTCTCCTTGGTCTCCTCTATATCTCCCTATCATTCCTCTCTCTCTATAAACCCTAAAGCCTAAAGCTCTAAACCCGAACCCCTAACCCCTAAATAATAAACCCTAAACACTAAATAATTCCCCTAAACCCTAACCCCTAACCCCTAAACCTGAGAAACCCTAAACCCCTAAATCCTAAACCCCAAACCCCTAAACCCTAAATCCAAGTAACCCTAAGCCTCTATCTCCCTATCTCTCCCCTATCTCTCTATCACCTTTGTCCCTCTACCTCTGAATCCCTCTCCCTATGTCTTTTGCCATGTCCCTCACACTCTATCTCTCCCCCCAGTCTCCTTTATATCTCCCTATTGGTCCTCTATCTCTCTCTAAACCTTAAACCTCTAAACCTTAACCCCTAACCCTAATACCCTAAACCCTAAACCCTAAACCCTAAATAATGCCCCTAAACCCAAGCAACCCTAAACCTCTATCTCCCTATATCTCCCTATCTCCCTATCTCTATCAGCCATCTACCTCTCAATCTCTCTCTATGTCTCTGGACATCTCTCTCACTCTCTATCTCCCTATATCTCCCCTTTGTCTCCTATATATCTCCCAATCTCTATTAATCCCCTCTCTCTATCTCTCTTTAAACCCTAAACTGAAACCCCTAAACCCTAAACCCTAAACCTGAGAAACCCTAAATCCTAAATAATTCCCCTAAACCCTAAACTTGAATTTAGGGTTTATTTAGGGTTTATTGTTTATTGTTTAGGGGCTCGCGTTTATTTAGTGTTTAGGGTTTATTGTTTAGGGATTAGGGGTTCAGGTTTAGAGGTTTAGGGTTTAGGGTTTGTAATTTCTGATATAAAATTCAAAAATTCATCATCAATTGCTAATTTGTATTGCATTTTCATTGTCCATTTGGTCAAAATTGATTGAAATTGTGTGTTTTTATGAGACCTAGTTTGTGCATGAGCTAGGGTTGGTAGCTAAAATTTGGTTTCATATTTACTACTATAATTTACACTCTTTCAAGTCTTATTTGAACTATAGCATTCTGTTTCATTGCATAATTTCATTTAAATCTCATACCTAGGGTCTGAAACTTGCATTTTCACTGGGTTTTGCACTAGATTCCTCTCTAGGGTTGCATTCTAGGGGTGTTGCAGTGGATTTTGTGGCCTGAGTTGACTTCTATTAGAGATATTCCTCACTTCCCTTTGATAAATTCCTTACAACACCTTTTCATTTCATGATTGCATTGAAAATTTGATGAAAATTGCATGATTTAAGGGTTTTTCACTAGCTTTTCATTGCTTATCTTCACAAGACTAATCTACAAGCATGTTGTAAAATAATTTTTCACTTTATAAGACTTATATCAGACCTATTTACTTCTTCCCTCAGTCACATCCTTTACAACACCTTTTGTTTGACACTTTTGCATTGAAATTTGATCAAAAATTGCATGTTTTTAGGCTTTTTCACTAGGTTTGACTAGTCAACTCTCTACAAACACTCTAAAGGTGTGTTGTGTCTGATTTTTTCTCACAAGGTGACTGATTAAATGGTTATTATATTATATCCATCATAAAATTTTACACAACACCCTTTCTATTAATTGTTTGCATGCTTTTATTGTGAAAAAATTACATATTTTGCTTGATTTTTACTAGGGTTTGACTTGCAAACTTGTTAAAATTGCATGGAATACGTATTGTGAAGGATATTATTGATATTATTGACTTGTATCCATGATATAGTCTTCTAAACATCTTAAATTTCATTACAGCACTCTTTATTTGGACATTTACATTAACATTTTGTGAAAAAATTGCATATTTTTACATAATTTCACTAGTTTTTGGACTTACAATCATTTAGGATTGCATTCAAATGTGTGTTGTGAAGCATATATGTGATTGAAAGAACTGATATTTCTGTTATTTACTGCTGCACCTCATAAATTTGATCACAACACCTTTGCTTTACATAGTTTGTATTGAAAAAAAAAAGCATAAAAATCTAGCATCTTTAGTTCATTTACATTCATATTTGGAGAATTTGATTGCTTGCATATTTCATGGATTCATATTGTTATTAAATGCAATATTTATTTACATACATTAGGGACCTTGAGACCTTTTGCAAATTCATCAGCATGAATCCTTGGGTCCTGCAACAAATATCATCCATCCATGATAGAGATATGACAATAGATTCTACACATGACATTCTTCAATTTGAAAATTTTCTTACTATCTTGGGTATGTTCCCTTCGATATTGGATGATCTTACTAATTTTGTGAACAACCAAGAGGAAAGTATTGAAAAAAATGATAATCCTTCATTTCATGATGATAAAATGAACATTCTCTCGATGACACATAAGGCTTAAATTGATCAAGATAATCCATGTGATACTAGGGATCCTTTAGAGAAAAATATCATTGAGACATCCCTTGAATCCACTTTGCCATCCTTACATGCTCTTCCTTACGAGGATGAAGCATTAGTGACTGAGCAAAGATCTCCCACACCAACACCTTTAGGGATTAATGCTTGGTATAATCAAGAGAACAACAATGTTATTTCAATCTTCACTAATAGGCTTTGTAGAAATATTTATAAGATGATGGTGCGGGGGGCACCTAGTGTACCTCCTTGCTTGGAACATGTAAAACTGAAGATAGTTGTCACTCTACACTCAGATCTCTCTCTCTCTCTCCCTCTCTCTCTCTCTCTCCATTTCCATGCACATACCCAAATTAGTCCCAATGATCAAAACCCTTTCCCCCATTTTCCTTGTCAATAAGGGAGATAGATAGGGATGAAGAGGAAGAGAGGGTGGAGATGGAGGGGAGAGATAGGGTGAGAGAGAGAGAGAGTTGCTTGGGGTTAGGGGTTAGGGTTTAGGGGAATTATATAGGGTTTATGAGTTTAGCATTGCTCAAGTTTAGCGTTTAGGGTTTAGGGGTTTGGGGTTTAGGGTTTAAAGAGAGATAGAGAGATGGGACTGATAGAGATTGGGAGAGATAGAGGAGACAAAGGGGAGAGATAGAGAGATAGAGAGTGAGAGACATGTCCAGAGACATAGAGAGAGAGATTGAGAGGTAGAGGGATGATATAGATAGGGAGATAAAGGTTTAGGGTTTCTTGGGTTTATGGTTTAAGGGTTAGGGATTAGAGTTTAGGGGCATTATTTAGGGTTTATGGTTTATGGTTTAGGGGGTATGGGATTAGGGTTTAGGGGAATTATTCTCTATCTCCCTATCTCTCCCATCGGTCTCTATATCTCCCTATTGGTCCTCTATCTCTCTCTAAACCCTAAACCCTAAACCTCTAAACCTTAACCCCTTACCCCAAAACCATTAACCCTAAACCCTAAAAAATGCCACTAAAACCAAGCAACCCTAAACCTCTATCTCCCTATCTCTATCATCCCTCTAACTCTCAATCTCTCTCTGTCTTTGGACATGTCTCTCACTCTCTATCTCCCTATCTCTCCCCTTTGTCTCCTCTATCTCTCCCAATCTCTATCAGTCTCGTCTCTCTAGATCTCTCTTTAAACCCTAAACCCCAAACCCCTAAACCCTAAAACCTAAACTTAAGCAATTCTAGACTCATAAACCCTATATAATTCCCCTAAACCCTAACCCCTAACCCCAAGAAACTCTCTCTCTCTCTCTCTATCACCCTATCTCTCCCCTCCATCTCCACCCTCTCTACCTCTTCATCCCTATCTATCTCCCTTATTGACAAAGCAAATGGGGGAAATGGTTTTGATCATTGGGACTAATTTATGTATGTGCATGGAAATGGAGAGAGAGAGATAGAGAGAGATCTAAGAACAGAGTGACAACTATCTTTGGTTTTACATGTTCTAAGCAAGGAGGTACACTAAGTTCCCCTCATACCATCATCTTATAAATATTGCTACAAAGTCTATTAGTGAAGATTGAATTAACATTGTTGTTCTCTTGATTATACCTAGCATCAATCCCTAAAGGTGTTGGTGTGGGAGATCTTTGCTCAGTCACTAATGCTTCATCCTTGTAAGGAAGAACATGTAAGGAGGTAAAAGTGGATTCAAGGGATGTCGCAATGATATTTTTGTCTAAACGATCCCTAGTATCACATGGATTATCTTGATCAATTTTAGCCTTATGTGTCATAGAGAGAATGTTCATTTTATCATCATGAAATGAAGAATTGTCATTTTTTCAATACTTTCCTCTTGGTTGTTCATTAAATTAGTAATATCATCCTTGATATCGAAGTGAACATACCTAAGATAGTAATAAATTTTTCAAATTGAAGAATGTCATGTGTAGAATCTATCGTCATATCTCTGTCATGGATGGATGATATTTGTTGTAGGACCTGAGGATTTATGTTGATGAATTTGAAAAACGTCTCCAGGTCCCTAATGTATGTAAATAAATCTTCCATTTAATAACAAGAGGAATCCATGAAATATGAAAGAAATCAAATGCTCGAAATATGAATGTAAATGAACTAAATATGCTAGATTTTTATGCTTTTTTTTTCAATGCAAATTATGTAAAGCAAAGGTGTTGTGATAAAATTTATGAGGTGCAGAAGTAAATAACAGAAATATAAGTCCTTTCAATCAGATATATTCTTCACAAAACACTTTTGAATGCAATCCTAAATGATTGTAAGTCCAAAAACTAGTGAAATTATGCAAAAATATGCAATTTTTTCACAAAATGTGAATGTAAATATCCAAATAAAGAGTGTTGTAATGAAATTTAAGATGTGAAGAAGAGTATGTCAGGGATATCAGTCAATTATATCAATAATATCCTTCACAACACACATTCCATGCAAGTTTAACAAGTTTGCAAGTCAACCCCTAGTAAAAATAAAGCAAACTATGCAATTTTTTCACAATAAAAGCATGCAAACAATTGATCAAAAGGGTGTTTTGTGAAATTTTACAATGGATATCAGATAATAACCATGTAATCAGTCACCGTTTGAGACAAAATCAGACACAACACACCTTTAGAGTGTTTGTAGAGAGTTGACTAGTCAAACCTAGTGAAAAGCCTAAAAACATGCAATTTTTGATCAAATTTCAATGCAAAAGTGTCAAACAAAAGGTGTTGTAAAGGATGTGACTGAGGGAAGCAGTAAATAGGTCTGATATAAGTTTGATAAAGTCACAAATTCTATTACAACATGCTTGTATAGTAATCTTGTGAAGATAAGCAATGAAAAGCTAGTGAAAAACCCTTAAATCATGCAATTTTCATCAAATTTTCAATGCAATGATGAAATGAAAAGGTGTTGTAAGGAATTTAAGGTTTAGGTTTTAGGGTTAGGGCTTAGGGATTAGGGCTTAGGGCTTAGGGTAATTATTTAGGGTTTATGGTTTATGGGTTAGGGGTTAAGGGTTAGGGTTTAGGGTTTAGGGGCATTATTTAGGGTTTATGGTTGCATGTCAAAAGTAGTCTCTCTCTCTCTAAATCCCTAAAACCTAACTCGTAACCCCTAATCCTAAAACTCTAAACCTCTATCTCCCTATCTCTCCCTTATCTCCCTCTCTCTATCATCCCTCTACCTCTCAATATCTTTCCCTATCTCTTTAGACATCTCACTCACTCTCTATCTCCCTATCTCTCCCTCTATCTCCTCTATATCTCCCAATCTATCTCCTCTCTCTCTCTCTACCTATCTATCTCTCCCTACCTATTGCCTCTCTCTTCCCTATCATTCCTCTATCTCCCTATCTCTCAAGACATCTCTCTCATTCTCTATCTCCTTATCTCTCCCCTATGTCTCCTCTATCTCTTCCTATCTGTCTCCTCTCTATCTCTCTCTACCTAGCCATCTCTCCCTATCTCTCTATCTCTTGCCTCTCTCCCCCTATCATTCCTATATCTCCCTACCTCTCCCCTCTATCTTTTCCTCTCCCTTATCGATGAAGGAAATGAAAACAAGAAAAATAGGACTCTCTTTCTATCTCTCTCCCTATCTATCTATCTCCTCTATCTATATCCCTCTCTTTATCTTTCTCTGTTTATCGACCCATCTCTCTCTCTCCCCTCCATCTAAAGAGAAATTGTCCAGAAAAGAAAAGGAAAACAAGCAAATCTAGGAAAAGTATTTAACTAGGAGAGAGAGAGAGAGAGAATAAATTTATGTGTTGATGTATGTAATAAATAAAATAGTTCTAAAGTAAAATAGAACAAATTTAAGTAAATACAATACCTCGAGACTAATATTGACACTAGTTCATACATCTTATATTAGTGAGTTTATTATTTTGATAATAAGTTGCACCAAATAATTAGTTTTGCCTTTCTATTAATAGATTTATTAGTTATTTTATAAAAATATAATAATAACCAATTTTTCTAAGGTTCCAGAACAGATATCTATTTTGTAAAATGGATATCCGTTTCTGGAACCTTGAAAATCATTTTCTTACTCCACAAAATGGATATCTGTTATTTAAATAACAAATATCCTTTATTAACGGATATCCATTTTGCTTTTGGTTTGCCTTGTATTTAGGCTTGGGACTGTCATAGTTGACTTTCCTTGAATTCTAACGTGTTTCCCGGTTTCACTCCTTCGAACTTCACCCTTCATGCTGACAACTTTTTTTTAATGCAAAATTGATAAAATGAAAAGGGTTTATAGAGGAAATTGTCAGATTTCTAAAAATATAAGATTTTCTTGATTATCATTTTATTAAATAATTATTAATAATTTTCTATATAGTGTGTGTCTGAAATCTAGATGGATACACTAATTGAAAAACATCCATAACTTTCAAACCGTTTCACTTTTTTAGATCTGAAAGATGTGTCACACTCTATGCTCTGTTGGCTACAGGTTAAAAAAAATTGAATTCTAATTTTTTTCTATCGAGTTAGGTTGGATGGACAATTACTCTTTAGTTTTTAAAAAAAGTCACAGTAAAAAAATCATAACTAATTATTTTATTGGAAAATAATTTTAAAAAAATATGTGTCACATCTAGGCATGTGTCCTCCACTTATTTTGAAAGTTTCAAAAAAAATATTTTTTTTGCTCATAGTTAGGTTGGCTGGACAGACACCCACTTTTGATTTTTTTCTGAAAAATTTAATAGCTATTCATTTAAATATTCATTTTTCACTAAGTAAATTTAGTTTTTTTTTTAAAATAGTAGCTCATAAACTAGATTCAATTCTCTAAAAATTTTGTTCTTACATCTTTTTCAAATTGTGTAGATAATCCATTCAAATTTTCACATGAACTTGATTAAGTCTGATTTTTTGTATTTTCATTGCCACTTAGAGGTATAGTTTGGCCCATTATGATCTTGCACATACCCTTCTACTCTTCCTCTTCTCTGCTCTACCTTTCTTTCTTTCTTAGGATCTTATCATTTTTGCACAAGGATGACTTTCCACAACTCAACCACACGTATTTATATACTTTATCAACCTTGGAATACACATCAAGGTCGGAACTACAAACATTTGACTTAATGTGAATCACTATACTATCAGCCAAACATAGATGGGACCCAAATCTTCCTCAAACGACACTCCACACTTCATAGAACCTCTCTTAGATCAACCACAACATGCACAAAGCATCCGGTCGGCCAAGATTGGAACAAACAACAATAACCAAGGACAAATCTTCAACCACGAGCTCAATCCTCAATACAGACCACCAACATAGTAGGCACACTATCTAGAGACCACCACAAGCACAATGAAATGAACAAGAACAACCGTACTACCTCACTTCACTAGAAACACTTGCATCTTCATCCTGGAACTTAAGAACTCTCACTGTCATGATTGTCACACTAGAAAGATTGCTTGCGTACCTCTAAACTACAAACCTCTTGAGTTGAGGATACACACTGACATCCCAAACACACCTCTAGATCCATAGATCATAATACTCCAATGTGGATCAATCCAAATAAATTTTTTATCACTCTGTCACCTCTTACCAACTGTAAAACCTAGTTCTACTCTGATGGCCATAACTTCACAAATTCTTCATGCAGATCCCTCAAATCTTAACTGGAGCAACTTCAAGAAATCATTTACAACATCGTTTGGTCCATAGATTCTGATATTCATCTCATTGGGAATGCGGACCAATCTACTTCAATGAACTACATTGTCTTCACTGTCTCTTACATAGAGATATGTAACTCACTTGTTTCTTTCGAAGAGGTTAACTTTCTGAATATCCTCAACATACAAGCTCTATAATGGGATACAGTTGACACCAATGACAACGAGGATATGTTGACATCAATGACAACACTGTTTAGGCACATATTTGCAACAAACTAACAGTGTGGGGTTTGAAAGTTTGAAAGAATTGTATGCAGAGGATACAGATTTTGGAAAACTATTTACAACTTGCAATGATCCTATTTGCAGGAATAGAGAGCCATGGACTAATTACATGATTCAAGAAGTTTGTTGTTTACTTGGGAAATAAGTTGTGTATCCCTAGAGGTTGCATGAAAGATAATTTATTGAAGGAAAACCATAGTGGTAGTCTTGCTGGTCACTTTGGGCAGGATAAAACTTTTCTACAACTGAGCACACATTATTATTTGCCAAAGATGAAGGAAGATGTGAAAAGATATGTGGAAAGGTGTAGAATTTGTCAACATGCTAAGGGAAGAAGTCAAAATTTGGGGCTCTATCAGCCATTACCAATTCTAACCAGGCGTTGGGATTCGGTGAGTATGGATTTTGTTTTGGGTTTGCCTCGTACGTAAAGGGGCAATGATTCAATCTTTGTTGTGGTAGATCGATTTTATAAAATGGTGTATTTCATACCCTACAAGAAGACTAGTGATGCCACTAACATTGCTAATTTGTTCTTTAAATAAGTTGTAAGGCTGCATGGTATACCAAAAATCATAATTTCTAATAGGGATACTAAGTTTGTGGGTCATTTTTGGAGGACTCTATGGAATAAAATGGGCACAAATCTGAATTTTAGTTTGGCTTATCATCCATAAATGGATGGCCAGACCAAAGTTGTTAATAGAAGCCTTGGTAATTTGTTAAGATGTCTTGTTGGTAGTTCACCTGGAAGCTGGGATCTCATGTTGGCACAAGTTGACTTTGCATATAATGATTCCCCAAATAAGATCACAGGTTTTAGTCCTTTCTATGTGATGTATGGTATGCACCGAAGAGGTGTATTTAAACTTCGTGATCTTAGTGGAATGGCAAAGAGGAGTGCAGATGGGGAAGAATTTGCTCAAGTCATTCATGACATTCAAGAGAAGGTGAAGCATAACATTGAGGACAACAATGAGCAATACAAAAAGTATGTTGATCAAAAGAAGAGATAGTTAGAATTTCAGATAGGAGACCTTGTATTGGCACATCTTCAAAAGGAGAGATTTCCTACTGGAACATACAACAAACTTCAAATGAATAAAATTGGTCCTTGCCAAATCCTTAGGAAATTTTCTGCCAATGCATATGAGATTTCTTTGCCCATAGAACTAAATATATCTCCTATTTTCAATGTGGTAGATTTATATCCATATAAGGGGGATATAGAAGCAGAAAAAATTAAAGCAACAATTCCATCTTGAGAAGAACAATCTAGAATAGTCACTACTCCACAGCAGATAGAATGCATTCTGGACAATCAATTGCTGAAGAAGACCCATAATCATGAGTATTTCAAGTATCTCGTCAAATGGAGAAATCATCCCATTTAAGATGCTTCCTAGCTCACAGAAGATGAGATCATTAAACAGGGTCATTCAGTAGCAGACCTCATGAGTAGGAGCTCATGATTTCTTTTCGCTAGGGAGTTTGATGCAAGGGCATCTTGTCTACAATTTTGGTTTTTCTTCTTTTGTTGCTTTGGTTATTTTTTGTTACCTTTTTCTTTGTAAGTATGTGGTGACTCTTTGACTTCTGTCATTATATTATAAACTCCAATCATATGTAAAGATAAAATTCATTGAGGAGTTCCTGTTGCCATGTGTTTCCTGTCATTGTTGCTTGTTCTAGGAAATCAAGTTTTGTTTTGAAGCTCTTGTCACCATGTGACAGAAATGAATTCAAAAGGGCTTTAAACCATCATAGGTTATTCTACAAACTCCAATGGATGGACTACTTAGTCAGCGAAGAGCAGTTGAAGACTCATTGTAGTGAACCAATGAAGGAATTCCTCAAAGCCTAGAATGAATATGAGCATTCGAACAGTCAGCTTGGGAAGATGAGTAGACATAATCGTCTCGGGATAGAGAATGACGAATCGATAGTAGCAAAAGAAAAGAGAGGCTGGTAGTTACAGGAGAGTTTAGGAGGAGAGGAAATTGAATTGACATCCTCATGGGCAGAGCAGAAAATAAAAATAACATCATTTGTTGAAGGAATAGGAGATCGAGAGGCATATTGGTGGTGAAGGCAAAGAAAAATCAGATTTGTTGTTTTTGATTGCATATAGGAAAAAGGCTGATTGTTGCAAGCCCAAGCTCTTCATGGAGTTCACCACTATGTAGTATTCTAGAGTAATTTCGACAGCATAATAGTAACTGCAAATCAACTATATCACTCCAAATCCAAGCATGCACCTATATATATAGAAAAGTACTACAAATCAAGATACCTCATATAGGAAGTCAATAGAAGAATCTCATCCAAATCCATATGGCCCAATTTCCAAGGAAATAAAACATGCAATTGACACTTGTAAGAGATTCCCTTTCGTCCCTTACAACTGCCAAAGTTCAGCGCCCCAAATTTGCCCAAAATAGGTATGACAGATGCTCTTACAATGTCATAAAATCTATTATATATGACAACACTTACAGTTATAAGAGAATCTATCATAATTGACTATTAATACCCAATTCTCTTCCAACTTTTCATAGTCAAACTTGGGTGCCTAGCTTGTTCGTGCAAGGATGCTTCTTGACACTTGTCACACCTGTCATAGAATCATCTATTTCTGGCTTTTACATGTCATAGATTTTGTCATAGGAATCTGTCATAACTGTTACATGTCATAGACCTCTAGTACAACACCCAGAAGATGCCAACAAATGGAAAAAGACTTCTACCAAAAAATGGGATTCCTAAATCTTCAAATGTTGACTTGACCATCCAAGTCAGCTTCCAAGTGGGATGACATGTCAACATGCCACCTCAACCTAAGTGACAAAACTGGATGACCATTATTAAATAAAATTTAGGCAAATAAATAAATATAAATTAAATAATAAATACTAGGAACTTGCAAAGGTTGAGACACCTTAATTCCCAACATTTTCCCACTTGTCAAACACCTTTCAAGAGCAAATAGAATGGCAAGATTTAAATGCTAGGGGCCAAGAGGCCCATAGACTCCAAATACCATTTGAACTTATCTAAGCTCACATGCTTCGTCAGTGCATCTACAACATTTATCAATGTCAACCTTCACCAATATCACCTTTCCATATTCTACCATATCAAGAACAAAATTAAACTGAACATCAATGTGCTTTGTTCTGGCATGGAAGGTAGGATTCCTTGCTAAGAAAATAGTTCTCTAACTGTCACAACAAATAGTAATCTGTCCTGCATCAAAACCAATATCCGAACACAACCTCCTAAGCCAAATGGCTTCCTTACAAGCCTAATTATCTTCCATGTACTCTGCTTCTATTGTGGACAAAATGACCATAGGTTGCCACTTACTCATCCAACAAATAGCACCACCAAACATAATGAACACAAGCATTGGTGGATCTCTTGTTGTAAATGTCACCTGCCCAATCTAAATCCACATATCCACGAATACTTATAGAATGCTGAGAACCAATAGGATAACCATGATAGCTGATGTAGATCATGAGTGGATAACACCAAACCTATCTTATTCAATGAATCTTTAAAGCTTCCAAACATTAAATGGTGGGTTTTTGGTCTCTAGACCTCAATCCTCTAGTAGCCCTCACAAACTGGGTTTTCCATTATATCTCCCTGTGTAGACCTTTCTTCCAAACTATGAAAACACTTTTGAGTACCCTTTAAGCCCTTTAACAACATATCCAAGATTAAGGTATGGTTAGTTTGGAACAACAAGGTTAAAATTTGACTGTCCTAGTCTCTAGGCCTAATTGCCTGAACAAACATAGGAGCAACAAATTGAATATTTTGGTCATAATTCTCATCACAAACATGATATCAAAAATGTAAATATAGTTCTAGATATTCATTTTGGCTTTATACAACATATCTCAAAATTTGATAGGGTTATTTTGTAGGGAAAGGCTCAAAAATTGACTGTCTCAGTTCTTGACTAGGCCTTAGGGTTTCATACTAGTTTCAGAAAAATGACAAATTCTCTCCTGATACTCAATGAAAATGGAACAAATAAAAAAAACATTAAAGGTAAGAGCTCCCTCTACAATGGGTAATCATCCATTCATCTATACTAGATCGTACAAAACTGTACTAAGTAAGTTTTTTGTTGTTTCACCATAAAAATCTAGAAGTGATAATCACTAATTTGATCATAACTTTCACAAAATACGATGAAAATCAACCAAACCAAAATAGTTAGAAAGGTAACTCAAATATCTTCCAACCATACCACATGCAAGTTGTACAAAGGCTATACAGATCCATACTACAATAAGGAACAATAGAAAAACATTTGAAAATGTAGAAAACACAGAGTTTTATTGCTTTTTGATCTCCAAAACTTCAATCTCTCCTCTCGATTGACCACACAACGTCGAATAAGCATTTAGAAACATGTTCTATCATTGCATGACCAACTTTTTAGTTACATTCCTTCCTTTTCTTGATTTTTCAATATTCTCTATTTGTGCAACAATTTGACTCTTCATATTCCACTAGACTCCACTTACATCTAGTGACTCAAAATAGACTCCAACACACAAGAATGGTCTTAGAAGACCTTTTTACATGAAAAATGCCAAAATAAAAAAAATGTTAACTTTTGACCATTTGAAGACATGAAGAGTTATGGGCGCCCCTGCACCAATATCATAAGGAATACTCTAAAGTACCTCACAGATATTTGAATACTCTCTTAACCACATCCCAATATACCCATCCAAGATTAGCCATATACTGACTAAGGACTCCCACTGCTTCGGCAATGTTTGGTCTTGTACAGACCATCACATACATCAAACTACCAACCACACTAGCATAAGGATCTCTTCGCATATCCTCCATCTTAGAAGGAGACTTTGAACAATCTGTAACAGATAACTTTGTCCCATCGTAACATGAAAAGTCAAAGGTTTGTAATCTATCGTGCTAAACTCTCCAACACAGTGTTAAGATACTTACTCTAGCCTAACAAAAAAAAATTGTTTGATCTGTCTCTTCTAATCTCCTTTACTAAAATATACCTAGCTATCCCTAATTCTTTCATCTCAAACTATGCTAACAACTAAGACTTCAAATTAGAAATCAAACTTTTACCATTCCCAATGAACAACATATCATCGACATACAGTGAAATAATGAGAATACTATCATTGTCAAACTTGTAATAAACATAATGATCTAATTTTGATCTCAGAATTCTAATACTCAACAAAAAGGCATCAAATTCCTGGTACCACATCCTAGGAGATTGCTTCAAACCATATAAAGACTTTTTCAACTTGCAAACTAGATTTTCTCTACCTTTGATTACCACATAGTGCTCTGGCTGTGACATATAAATTTTCTCCTCCAAGTCACCATGAAGGAATGTTGTCTTCACATCCATCTATTCCACTTCTAGATCATATGTTGTTGTAAGAGATAATATGAACCAAATAGATGTCAACTTCACAATGGGAGAGAAAATCTCACCATAGTCAATTCCCTCCACCTGAGAGTACCCCTTCACGACCAACCTTGCCTTAAACTTATCAACACTGCCATCTAAACCAAACTTCTTCTTGAACACCCATTTACATCCAACATGTTTACATCCATCAGGTAAGGGCACCAAATCCCAAGTATTATTTTTCTTCAAGGAAGCCATCTCTTCTTGCATGACCTCTTTCCAAGAATTTGCATCACTCATACCCATAGCCTCCCTTACATTCCTAGACTCGTCAACATTAGAGATCAAAGAAAAATACAACTAGAATCATGCAATGAATAATTAAAACTTTCATCTTGTCACCTTATCCTCATGGACCTCCTCACAAGTTGAGGTTGAGGTTCTTCCTCTTCTTCTTCTGAACACTTAGAGCTATCCTCATCATCAGGTCCAGTAGATGTCTTCAGTTCTATTTAGGTGAAAATTGGATTTGTTAAATGTTCTAATGCTTAGAATTTAAATCCTCCTTTCCACATTACATTCAAGGATCTAGGGTTGAGTGGTGAGTACTATCATACCCTAGGCCACTTGCAGATGTAGGGAAACTTGGATTAGGGAATTTAATTATTAATTTTTCTTCTCTTATGTCCAATTAACCATTAAAACCCTAATCTTGCAAATACAGCAACAAATTGACAAAATACGGAAAAACTCTTGCAAACAGGAGTAAAATACCAAATCACAGAATACATGTTTACGGGGTTCCAAAGCATAATAGTCAGGGACACTAGAGCGGGCGCCCATGTCCAAGGTACCTTCTTTTTCATAGAATCTGAACATCCTTGTGACACTGATCAGCCCTGTAACTTCTATTTTTGAAGATCTATTTGTGGAGGACACTGGAGCAAGCATCCAAGTCCTAGAAGTGCTCCTTTGTCCTTCTTTTCTTCAAATCCTGAATCTTTGATGCCTGCCAATCATTCCTGCAACTCCACTTTTCCCAAATGCGACACCTGTAACCTGCAATCACAAGACTTGGTTTGGGGGTTGTGGTGTTTAGAGGCTTGCCTCAGTTAAGCCCTAGAGGACACTTAAGTCTTCAAACACCGTTGTCAGATAAAAGAGTGCGTACCCTTGTGAGGCAAAGGCAAAAACCAAAGGAATGAATGATGAAAACACAATATTATGTCACCTTGTAGTGAATCTCTCATGGAGGAAGATGCTCTTCATGCCATGAGGAGATTGATGCTCAAATCTACAAATATCAACACACAAAACACACAAGCCTTCTCTTGGAACACAATAGAAGCCTTGAATCACCTTGAGAATGCCTAAAGTTTACAATGATCATCTAATTGAAATCTACTTTTCAAATGAATGCCTAAACATGCTTATATATGCAACTACAAGCATTCCCGCCAAGATTTTAAAAATCAAACTTTACCGTGTCGGCAAAATAAGCAAATAATAGTCATAATCCGACACCCAGAAATTAGGGCTACCCCAAAATAGGGTAGGACTAGGGTGTGGGCGCCCAAGTCCTCCCCCCTATTTTGGGCAGGGTATAGGTCAAGGGGTGCATCTAGGTCCAATTTTCAATTGAACCTAGGTCTCATTCCATCGGGATGCCAAAATATGAACTAAAATGTCCTAAATGCATACTAAGGACCCGGGAGCTAAACCTTATGAGGGAAAAGCCCCCAAGGGGACATTTTCTAACATTACAGGTTCAAATTTCTCAGGGGTGGGAGGAAGTTGAACCACATCCTTTTTATTCTCTTCTTTCTTTGGTTGTAGAACAATAAAAGAAGGACTAAGGTCTCTGAGGATCACACTTATGCTATATAGAACACTCTCGGCCACTAGGACCTATTTAGTATGGTAAAGTTAGCACTCAATGAGGATCAAATTTAATACCTATTCATTGAAATGTTCATTTTTCACTAAGTAAATTTAGTTTTTTTTTTTTAAATAGTACTTCATAAACTAGATTCAATTTTCTACAAATTTCATTCTTACATCTTTTTCAAATTGTGTAGATAATCCATTCAAATTTTCAAATGAACTTGATTAAGTTTTTTTTTTTGTATTTTCATTGCCACTTAGAGGTATAGTTTGGCCCATTATGATCCTGTACATACCCCTCTGCTCTTCCTCTTCTATGCTCTGCCTTTCTTCCTTTCGTAGGATCTTATCCTTTTTGCACAAGGATGACTTTCCACAACTCAACCACACGTATTTATATGCTTCATCAACCTTGGAATACACATCAAGGTCAGAATTACAAATATCTGACTTAATGTGAATTACTATACTATCAGCCAAACATAGTTGGGACCCAAATCTTCCTCAAACAACATGCCACACTTCATAGAACCTCTCTTAGATCATCCGCAACATGCACAAATCATACGATCGGCCAAGACTAGAAAGGACAACAATACCCAAGGACAAATCTTCAACCACAAGCTTAATCCTCAATGCGGACCACCAACATAGTAGGCACACTATCCAGAGACCACCACAAGCACAATGAAATGAACAAGAACAACCGTACCACCTCACTTCACTAGAAACACTTGCATCTTCGTCCTGGAACTTAAGAACTCTCACTGTCATGATTGTCACACTAGAAAGATTGCTTGTGGACCTCCAAACTACTAACCTCTTGAGTTAAGGATACACACCGGCATCCCAAACACACCTCTAGATCTGCAGATCATAATATTCCAATGTGGATCTATCCAGACCAATTTTCTATCACTCTATCACCTCTAAACAACTGTAAAACCTGGTTCTACTCAGATGGCCATAATTTCACAAATTCTTCATGCGGATCCCTCAAATCTTAACTGGAGCAACTTCAAGCAATCATTTACAACACCCTTTGGTCTGTAGACTCTGATATTCATCTCACTAGGAATGCAGAGCAATCTACTTCATTGAACTACACTATCTTCACTGTCTCTTACAGAGAGATATGTAACTCACTTGTTTCTTCCGGATAGGCTAATTTTCTCAATATCCTCAACATACAAGTCCTCTAGAATGGGATACAATTGACACTAATGACAATGAGGATATATTGACATCAATGATAACACCGATTAGGCACATATTTACAACAAACTAACAATGTGGGGTTTGAAAGTTTGAAAGAATTGTATGCAGATGATGAAGATTTTGGAGAAGTATTTATAGCTTGCAATGATCCTATTTGTAGGAATAGAGAGCCATGGACTGATTAGATGATTCAAGAAATTTTGTTGTTTACTTGGGAAATAAGTTGTATATCCCTAGAGCCTCCATGAGAGATAATTTGTTGAAGGAAAAGCAGAGTGGTAGTCTTGCTGGTCACTTTGGGCAAGATAAAAACTTTGCTACAACTGAGCACTCATTATTATTGGCCAAAGATGAAGGCAGATGTGAAATTATATGTGGAAAGGTGTAGAATTTGTCAACATGCTAAGGGAAGAAGTCCAAATTTGGGGCTCTATCAGCCATTACCAATTCAAAACAGGCCTTGGGATGCGGTGAGTATGGAATTTGTTTTGGGTTTGCCTCGTACATAAAGGGGCAATGATTCAATCTTTGTTTTGGTAGATCAATTTTTTAAAATGGCGCATTGCATACCCTACAAGAAGACTATTGATTCCACTAACATTGCTAATTTGTTCTTTAAATAAGTTGTAAGGCTGCATGGTATACCAAAAATCATAATTTCTAACAGGGATACTAAGTTTGTGGGTCATTTTTGGAGGACTCTATGGAAAAAAATGGGCACAAATCTAAATTTTAGTTTGGCTTATCATCCACAAATGGATGTCTAGACCAAGGTTGTTAATAGAAGCCTTGGTAATTTTTTAAGATGTCTTGTTGGTAGTTCACCTGGAAGCTGGGATCTGATGTTGGCACAAGTTGAATTTGCATATAATGATTCCCCAAATAAGATCACAGGTTTCAATCCTTTCTATGTGATGTATGGTATTCACCCAAGAGGTGTATTTGAACTTTGTGATCTTTGTGGAATGGAGAAGAGGAGTGCAGATGGGGAAGAATTTTCTCAAGTCATTCATGACATTCAAGAGAAGGTGAAGCATAACATTGAGGACAACAATCAACAATACAAAAGGTATGTTGATCAAAAGAGGAGACAATTAGAGTTTCAGATTGGAGACCTTGTATTGGCACATCTTTGAAAGGAGAGATTTCCTACTAGAACATACAACAAACTTCAAATGAATAAAATTGGTCCTTTCCAAATCCTTAGGAAATGTTCTGCCAATGCATATGAGATTTCTCTACCCGTAGAACTAAATATATCTCCTATTTTCAATGTGGTAGATTTATATCCATATAAGGGGATATAGAAGCAGAGGAAACCAAATCAGCAATTCCATCTCTGGAAGAACAATCTAGAACAGTCACTGTTCCATAGCAGATAGAATGCATTCTTGACAATCAGTTGCTGAAGAAGACTCGTAAGCATGAGTATTTCAAGTATCTTGTCAAATGGAGAAATTGTCCCATTTAAGATGCTTCTTTGATCATAGAAGATGAGATCATTAAACAAGGTCATTCAGTAGTAGACTTCATGAGTAGGAGCTCATGATTTCTTTCTGCCGAGGAGTTTGATGCAAGGGCATCTTGCCTACAATTTTGGTTTTTCTTCTTTTGTTGTTTTGGTTCTTTTTGTTAGCTTTTTCATTGTAAGTATGTGGTGACTCTTTGTCTTCTGTCATTATATTATAAACTCCAATAATATGTAAAGCTAAAATTTGTTGAGGAGTTCCTCTTTCCATGTGTTTCCTACCATGGTCTCTTGTTCTGGGAAATCAAGTTTTGTTTTGAAGCTCCTGTTGTCATGTGACAGAAATGAATTCAAAAGGGCTTTAAAGTGTCATAGGTTATTCTACAAACCCCAACAGATGGACTGCTTAGTCATTGAAGAGCAGTTGAAGAGTCATTGTAGTGAACTAATGAAGGAATTCCTCAATGCCTAGAATGAATCTAAGCATGCAAATAGTCGGCTTGGGAAGATGAGAAGACACAACCATCCCAGGATAGAGGAGGATGAATTGACAGTAGAAAAAGAAAAGAGAGGTTGGCAGTTACAGGAGAGTTTAGGAAGAGAGGAAATTGAATTAACATCCTTGCGGGCAGAGAAAAAAATAAAAGTAACATCATTTGTTGAAGGAACTGGGGATCGAGAGGCGTATTGGTGGTGAAGGCAAAGGAAAAGCAGATATGATGTTTTTGATTGCATATAGGAAAAAGGCTGATTGTTACAAGCCCAAGCTCTTCATGGAGTTCACCACTGTGTAGTATTCTAGAGTAATTCCGACAGCATAATAGTAACTGCAAATCAACTATCACTCCAAATCCAAGCATGCACCTATATATATAGAGAAGTACTATGAATCGAGATAGCTGCTATAGCAAGTCAATAGAAGAATCTCATCCAAATCCATATGGCCCAATTTCTAAGGCCATAAAACATTTAAATGACACTTGTAAGAGATTCCCTTTCATCCCTTACAACCGCCAACCTTCAGCGCCCCAAATTTGCCCAAAATAGGTATGACAGATGCTCTTACAATGTCATAAAATCTATCATATATGACAACACTTACAATTGTAAGAGAATCTATCATAACTAACTATTAATAACCAATTCTCTTCCAACTTGTCATAGTCAAACTTGGGTGCCTAGCTTGTCCATGCAGGGATGCATCTTGACACTTATCACACCTATCATAGAATCTTCTATTTCTAGCTTTTACATGTCAGATTTTGTCATAGGAATTTGTCATAACTCTTATATGTCATAGACCTCTAGTACAACACCCAAAAGATGCCAACACATGGCAAAAGACTTCTACCACAAAATGGGATGCCTAAATCCTCATATGTTAACTTGACCATCCAAGTCAGCTTCCAAGTGGGATGAAATGTCAACATGCCACCTCAACCTAAGTGGCAAAACTGGATGACCATTATTAAATACAATTTAGGCAAATAAATAAATATAAATTAAATAATAAATGCTAGGAACTTGCAAAGGTTGAGACACCTTAATTCCCAACATTCTCCCACTTGTCAAACACCTTTCAAGAGCCAATAGAATGGCAATATTTAATTGCTAGGGGCCAAGAGGCCCATAGACTCCGAATACCATTTGAACTTATCTATGCTCACATGCTTCATCAATGCATCTGCAACATTTATCAGTCTCAACCTTCACCAATATCACCTTTCCATCTTCTACCATATCAAGAACAAAATTAAACTGAACATCAATGTGCTTTGTTCTAGCATGGAAGGTAGGATTCCTTGCTAAGAAAATAGTACTCTAACTATCACAACAAATAGTAATCTATCCTGCATCAAAACCAATATCCAAACACAACCTCTTAAGACAAATGGCTTCCTTAGAAGCATGATTAGGTTCCATGTACTCTGCTTCTATTGTGGACAAAGCAACCATAGCTTGCCACTTAGTCATCCAACAAATAGCACCACCAAACATAATGAACACATAAGCATTGGTGGATCTCTTGTTGTAAATGTCACCCGCCCAATCTGAATCCACATATCCACAAATACTTATAGATTTCTGAGAACCAATAGGATAACCATGATAGCTGATTTAGAGCATGGGTGGATAAGACCAAACCTATCTCAGTCAACCAATATTTCAAGCTTCCAAACATTAAATGGTGGGTTTTTGGTCTCTAGACCTCAATCCTCTAGTAGCCCTCACAAACTAGGTTTTCCATCATATCTCCTTGTGCAGACCTTTCTTCCAAATTGTCAAATCACTTTTGAGTACTCTTTAAGCTCTTTAACAACATATCCTAGATTAAGGGATGGTTGGTTTGGAACAACAAGGTTAAAATTTGACTGTCCTAATCTCTAGGCCTAATTGCCTGAACAAACATGGGAGCCACAAATTGAGTATTTTGGTCATAACTCTCGTCACAGACATGATATCAAAAATGTAAACATAGTTCTAGATACCGATTTGGGCTTTATACAATATATCTTGAAAGATGATGTGGTTATTTTGTATGAAAAGGCTCCAAAATTGATTGTCTCAGTTCTTGACTAGGCCTTAGGGTTTCAGACTAGTTTCAGAAAAATAACAATATCTCCCTTGATACTCAATGTAAAGGGAACAAATAAAAAACCCATTAAAGTTAAGAGTTCCCTCTACAATGGGTATTCATCCATTCATCTGTACTAGATCGTACAAAACTGTACTAAGTTTTTTGTTGTTTCACCATAAAAATCTAGAAGTGATAATCACTAATTTGATCTTAACTTTCACAAAATAAGATGAAAATCAAACAAAACAAAAGAATTAGAAAGGTAACTCAAATATCTTTCAAACCATACCACATGCAGGTCGTACAAAGGCTATATAGATCTCCAAAACTTCAATCTCTCCTCTTGCTCGACCACACAAGGTCTAATAAGCATTTAGAAACATGTTCTATCATTGCATGACCAATTTTTTAGTTACATTCCTCCCTTTTCTTGATTTTTCCATATTCTCTATTTGTGCAACAATTTGACTCTTCATATTCCACTAGACTCCACTTACACCTAGTGACTCAAAATAGACTCCAACACACAAGAATGGTCTTAGAAGACCTTTTTACATGAAAAATACCAAAATAAAACAAAATGTTAACTTTTGATCACTTGAAGACATGAAGAGTTATGGGCGCCCCTGCACCAATAGCATAAGAAATACTTTGAAGTTCCTTGTAGATATCTGAATACTCTCTTAACCACATCCCAATGTACCCATCCAGGATTAGCCATATACCAATTAAGGACTCCCACTACTTGGGTAATGTTTGGTCTTGTATAGACCATCACAAACATCAAACTACCAACCACACTAGCATAAGGATCTCTTCTCATATCCTCCATCTTAGAAGGAGACTTTGGACAATTTGTAACAGATAACTTTGTCCCATCGTAACAGGAATAGTCAAAGGTCTGCAATCTGTCATGCTAAATCTCTCCAACACAGTGTTTAGATACTTACTCTAGCCTAACAAAATTATTTTGGTTGCTCTGTCTCTTCTAATCTCCTTTACTAAAATATACCTAGTTGTCCCTAGATCTTTCATCTCAAACTATGCTGACAACTGAGACTTCAAATTAGAAATCAAACTTTACCATTCCCAATGAACAACATATCATTGACATACAGTGAAATAATGAGAATACTATCATTATCAAACTTGTAATAAACATAATGATCTGATTTTGATCTTAGAATTCTAATACTCAACACAAAGGCATCAAATTCTTGGTACCACATCCTAGGAGATTGCTTCAAACCATATATAGACTTTTTCAACTTGCAAACTAGATTTTCTCTACCTTTTATTACCACATAGTGCTCTGGCTGTGACATATAAATTTCCTCCTCCAAGTCACCATGAAGGAATGTTGTCTTCACATCCATCTATTCCACTTCTAGATCATATGCTGCTGCAAGAGATAATATGAACCGAATAGATGTCAACTTCACAACGAGAGAGAAAATCTCACCATAGTCAATTCCCTCCACCTGAGAGTACCCCTTCATGACCAACCTTGCCTTAAACTTATCAACACTGCCATCTAAACCAAACTTCTTCTTGAACACCCATTTACATCCAACATGTTTGCATCCATCAGGCAAGGGCACCAGATCCCAATTATTATTTTTCTTCAAGGAAGCCATCTCTTCTTCCATGACCTTTTTCTAGGAATCTACATCACTCATACCCATAGCCTCCCTTACATTCCTAGGCTCAACAACATTAGAGATCAAATAAAAATACAACTAGAATCATGCAATGAATAATCAAACCTTTCATCTTGTCACCTTATTCTCGTGGACCTCCTCAAAAGTTGAGGTTGAGGTTCTTCCTCTTCTTCTTCTGAACACTTAGAGCTACTAGATCTCTCCTCATCATCAGGTCCAGTAGATGCCTTCGGTTCTATTTAGGTCAAAATTGGATTTGTTAAATGTTCTAATGCTTAGATTTTATATCCTCCTTTCCACCTTACATTCAAGGATCTAGGGTCGAGTGGCGAGCACTATCATACCCTAGGCCACTTGCAGATGTACGTAAACTTGGATTAGGGAATTTAATTATTAATTTTTATTCACTTATGTCCAATTAACCATTAAAACCTTAATCTTGCAAATACGGCAACAAATTAACAAAATATAGAAAAAACTCTTGCAAACAGGAGTAAAATACCAAACCATAGAATACCTATTTTAAGGGTTTCAAAGCAGAATAGTTGGGGACACTAGAGCGGGCACCCAGGTCAAAGGTACCTACTTTTTCATGGAATTTAGAGTCCTTCTGACACTGATCAGCCCTGTAACTTCTATTTTTGAAGATCTATTTGTGGACGACACTGGAGAGAGAGCCCAAGTCTTGGAATTGCTCCTTTGTCCTTCTTTTCTTCAAATGCCAAATCCTTGATGCTTGCCAATCCTTCCTGCAACTCCACTTTTCCCAAATGCGACACGTATAGCCTACAATCACAAGACTTGGTTTGGGGGTTGTGGTGTTTAGAGGCTTGCCTCGGTCAAGTCCCAGAGGACATTTAAGTCTTCGAACACCATTGTCAAATAAAAGAGTGCATGCCCATCTGAGGCAGAGGCAAAAACCAAAGGAATCAATGATGAAAACACAATATTATGTCACCTTGTAGTGAAGCTCTCATGGAGGAAGATGCTCGTCATGCCATGAGGAGATTGATGCTCAAATCTACAAATATCAACACACAAAACACACAAGTCTGCTCTTGTAACACAATAGAAGCCTTGAATCACCTTGAGAATGCCTAAAGTTTACAATGATCATCAAATTGAAATCTAGTTTTCAAATGAATGCCTAAACATGCTTATATATGCAACTACAAGCATTGCCGCCAAGATTTTAAAATCAATCTTTACCATGTCAGAAAAATAACCAAATAACGGTCATAAACTGACACCTTGAAATTAGGGCTGCCCCAAAATAGGGCAGGACTAGGGCGCGGGCACCCAAGTCCTCCCCCTTATTTTTGGCAGGGTACAGCTCAAGGGGTCCACCTAGGTCCAATTTTCCATGGAACCTAGGTCTCATTCCATCAGGATGCCAAAATATGAACTAAAATATCCTAAATGCATACTAAGGTCCCAGGAGCTAAACCTTATGAGGGAAAAGCCCCCAAGGGGACATTTTCTAATGTTACAGGTTCAAATTGCTTAGGGATGGGAGGAAGTTGAACCACATTTTTTCTATTCTCTTCTTTCTTTGGTCATAGAATAATAGAAGAAGGACTGAGCTCTCTGAGGATCACACTTCTGCTATATAGAACACTCTCGGCCACTAGGACCTATTTAGTATGGAAAAGAGGAAGGGTTGTTTGTATGGGGGTTTTAGTTTGAATCCTCCTTTCCACTAAACATTCCAAGGGCTTTTCAACCAAGTTCTTCTCCTATCGTGAGGAGAGTCATCTATTAGATTGGGTTGCCACTTTGTTTTGTTGGGAAATTCAAAAGTTATCATACAATGTTGCTATTTAATGCTCTTGAAACCCTAATTTAAGCAAAATAGTAATTAAATCTACGAATTATGATAAATGCTACTAGAATTAGGCAAAGGGTAGAGAACCCTAACTCACTATTTTTCACAATCTAGAGAATAGAAATGTTGGGGACGATGGTGATGGCACCCAAATCTAATGTGTTGCTATTTCCATGGAATCCCAATCTCCCTCTGACATTGATTTCTGTTGTATCTTTAGTTTCTGGAAATGTAAATTTAGAGGACAATGTTGATGGCACCCTAGTCCAATGAGGGATCTTCCACCAGGTGTCAGAAACTCTACAAACCCTGATTACTACTGTCCAATCTATTTCTGTGGCTCCAGATGTGGAGGACAATGTTGATGGTGCCCTAGCATAAGCAGGCTCCTCCTTCAGGATCCAGAATCTCCACAGTTTCCTCCTACTCCTTGTAACTCCACTTCTTCCTCTTTCGCAACCTGTAACCTATAATCACAAGGAGTGTGGGAGGGGGTTGTGGTGTTTAGAGGCTTGCCTCAATCAAGCCCTAGAGAGACATTCGAGTATTTTTAACACCGTTGTCAGAGAGAGAGTGCGTATCCTTGTGGGATAGAGGCAAAAATCCAAATGATAATGATGATAAAACACAATAGATGTCACCTTGATGATGAAACTCTCATGGAAGGAAGATACTCTTCAATGCCATAAAGAAGAGAAGGAATCCAACCTACAAAAACAAACAAAATAACTTTGCTATGCTCTACAACACAATGAATGACTTGATCACTTTAACATAAGCTCATGAATCACAATGTCCATCTAGTTTTGCAAATGATAACCTAAACATGCTTATATATGCAACTACTATGATTACTACCAATAATTTTGTAATTAAAACTTATGATGTCAGCCTAGAAACCAAATAACAGTCACAAACCTAACATTTGAATTTAGGGTAGACCCAAAATAGGGCTAGACTAGGGCACTAGCGCCCTTGTCCACTCCCCTATCTTTGTTTTGACATCATTAAATTAGCACCCCATAGGTCGTATTTATCACAAGACCCAAGGGTTTTCTCATCGGGAGTCTGAATTATCATCCAAGATTTTCTAAATGCAATCTAAAGACATAGGAGCTAAACCTTAAAGGAAAAGGCTCCCAAGGGTGCATTTTTCTGACATAATAGGTCCCAAAGCTTGTACCATTTCACACCAACCCCATAACTAATGAAGATAAATTTTACTGCCTTGTTTTCAAACTTAGACCTCTTCTCCTTGTGCACATGTGCATATGCCTCACAACCAAATAATCAAATGTGTCTCAATGAAGACTTCTTACCAGATCACACCTCCATAGGTGTCTTATCAATGAGTGTCGATGTAGGAGACTTACTAATCAGGTAACAAGCTATAGCAACAACTTCAGCCCAAATTTTTTGTTCAAGGCCAACTCCACTTAGCATACTCCTAGCCCTCTCTATCAACGTTCTATTCATCCTCTATGCAACTCCATTTGACCAAGGGGTATAAGGAAGTTGTCTTGTGTCTCTCAATACCATGTTCTTTACAAAACTTGTCAAAATCTACTGAACAAAACTCACCACCATTATCAGTCCTCAAATACTTAATCTTTCTATCCTTTTCATTTTTTACAAGAGCCTTAAACTCTTTGAATCTTGTAAAGACTTTAGATTTACTTCTAAGGAAATATACCCATGTCCTTCTACTATAGTCATCAATGAATGAAACAAAATAAATAGATTTCAAAATTGAAGGAACATTAAAAGGACCAAATACATCAAAATGAATCAAATCCAACACCTCAGAAGATTTGTGAGAACTGGAATAAAATTAAACATGGTTTTGTTTTGCATATATGCAATGTTCATAGAAATCAAACTCAAGGTTACAATCATTCATACCCTCAATGAGGTTTTTATTTTTTAGGGTCCTTAAACCCATTTCACCAATATGGCCAAGACTTTGGTGCCATAACATTGTCTTCTCTACTGGAAGTTTCATCTCCATAGAATGAGCACCTTGGGCTTTATAATTCAAAGTTCTCTTCTCCTAAACAAAGGAACTATTGCACTAAACCACGCATTCATCAAGCTGAAAAAGAGTGCCAATCTGAACACCCTTAGCTAGCACCATAGCTCTTCTAGTCATCTTACATCTTGCATTCAAGAAAACAACATGTACACCCAAATAATTTAGTTTTCTTACAGAAACAAGGTTTCATGCCAAACTAGGGATATGCAGTACACCATTAATCCCCTTCACTCGACCATTAGGAAATCTAATTAGGACTGTTCCATGGCCAACAATATTTAGGTGAGAGTCATCACCCAGGTACACCTTCTCACCATCAAATTCTTCATACCTCAAAAATAAATCTTTGTGTGAGGTCATGCAAAAAGATGCACCAAAGTCGATTAGCCACACATCCTCAGATGCATGTGTTTTCAAGGATGCAATAAAATTTTCTCCATCATCTTGAGAAACTTGTCAAAATTTGAATCATTGTTCTTCTTCTTTTTCTTTTTCTCCTCCTTGCACTCCTTACGGAAGTGACTAGATTTACCAAAGTTCTAGCATAGGGCCTTGGACTTTCCAAGAGACTTAGATTTCCCATGGGATTTGGATCTACCCTTTTCTACTTTTGTGTCCTTCTTTTTCCCTTTCTCCTTGGGCCTACAATGAACCGCAAGAGCCTCCTTAGCTGCTTCTAAAGTTTTTCCTCTCATCTCTTTGGAAAGTAATGATGCAACCACCTCATCCATCTTAAACTTGGTGGTAGTAATTCTTGGCAAGAGACACTATATGGATTTATGAATGTTGTCATTGATGGAAACAAATTTCATCCCACACATCCGCAAGACATGGTATGATTATACTGGAAGTTAGAGTGAAGAATGTTGTGGTCCGGTAAACAAGAACAAAGCATGTGGTGAGGTCCAATAGTCAGGTCTGGATCTCTCAGAGGAAGTATCTTGGTGAAGTACAGATTTGGGGAAGTCAAGAGGACTACCTTGAGTGAAAGATTCCAAGGATTTAGCCTTCGGTGATAGATGAAGAAAAAGATATGAATACTTGAGTATCGGGTTCCTGATTGGCAGTGTGACAGAGGAAGAACTGACTGGTAGAACATCAGACTTTATTCTGGATGTGTTACTGATGATGGAAAAGGTTCTTAAGGCATAGGTTATGTTTGGCCGACGTGATTGATGACTTCTACAAATATATGCTTGATCCGCATTACTTGATGTGCAAGGATTTAGCTGACAGATCAGAATTTGTGAAAAGATTGACTATTCCGGATGCTGACTTGAAAGGTGATGAAATCACTTGTGCAGATATATATACAAGATGGATTTAGTTGTGAGAGGTGTTGTGGTTGTTGGTGATGTGTGAATAAAAGCAGAAGTACAGAGTAAAAGCAGTAAGGAAGATCTGGTATGTGAAAGGAAAGAAGCATAAAAGAAGAGGAAAGATGAAGTGCAATAGATCAGTATACAAAGCCTAACCGGAACTGAACTCCAGCATATGTTGATGCTCCTTATCAGTTCAAGTATTGTATTACACTCTTTATAAATTGTAGACAGTGTGTCTCTTGTAGGCAGTGTGCCTCTTGTGAGCAATGTGCTCGGGCAATGAGCCCTAATTGGCAAGTGCCATTTTGTACTTCCATTCTTCTAATAGAGAATACAATCTTGGGTTAATCACCCCGTGGTTTTCTCCCTTAATAGGGTTTCCACGTCAAAAATATTGTCATGTGTATTTCTATTTTCATGGTTATGTTTGCTTGTTTGAATTGATGTTGCACTAATTATTAAGAAAGTTTAGAAAGCTGAAATAATCAGGATAACTGATTCACCCCCCTCTCAGTTATCAACAATTGGTATCAGAGCTAAGTTCCTCCTAATAGAGTCTAACATCTTGAGGAAGATCTGGGAATCTAAATGGATGCATATGGTTTAAGGGAGCAACTCAAGACTGCCCTTGATGATCTTAAGCAGTCAAACTCTGAAGTCAATGAATTAAAGGAAAGACTCAAACAGGTTGATGATTTCATGAGAGAACTAAAAAACAAATTAAGTCTCTCTATTAAAAAGAGAAAGGAGCTGCTTCAGCAATTAGCAGGTCAAGGTGAAGCAAATGATGCAAATGAAGAGCTGAAGGAGAAAACCAGGTTATGTGAAAAGTTATCAAAAGAAATCATTATGGTAAGACATGAAATGGAATCAGGAGTTATGAAGTTTACCCAAGAAGTTGAAGAGAAAAGAAAAACTGAAGATAATCTAAGACAATCTCTCAAAGAGAAATCAGAAGATTGCCACAAGATGGATAGAATTATTAGACATCTTGAATCTGATCTCTAAGATGCTAAAGATAATGAAAAAAACCTTGATGATCAAATTGTCTCTCTCAAAAGGGATCTTCAAATAGCAAATGAATATAAAGAGAAATTCAAGATAAGTTCTAGTCAACTTGAAGTTCTTCTTGGAAGTCAAAAGAGGGTAGATGACAAGTGTGGTTTGGGATATGAGAAAGGAGAAAGCTCTGGATCCAGCCAGAAAAATTTTGGATTAGAAAATCCAAGGAACAGGCCTAGAAGACCTCTGGTAAGATAGCCTAATGCTCAAAGCTATCCATCCTTCAATGGATACTGCCACAACTGCAATAACTTTGGTCATAAAGCTAATCAGTGTAGAAAGAGAATGAATCAGACTAATTCATCCTTCTCCGGATAGTGTTTTAATTGCAAAAGGTATGGTCACAAATCTCATGAATGTAGAAATATGCAAATAAACAAATCATTCAATGGTAGATGCTTTACATGCAATAGAATAGGTCATATGGCTAATCAATATAGATCAAGAGGATATCAATCAAATATGTAAAGAAATGTTGTTTGCCAAATTTGCAATAGATCCAGTCACATTGCAAAATTCTGTAGAAGCAAGAATCAGGACAAAAGAGGTCCAGTATATCATAATTAGAATCAAGATAAGGGAAAGCAAGAAGTGAATGTGGATGAAGTTCAAAGTGAGATGAACAAGATTTGGGTGAAGAAAAGTACAGAGAATGTAGAGGATGGATCCACACTAGACTCTGGTGCTGATATTCCTTCCAGGAATTAAAAAGTGAGCTCTGGCTCAGGGGGAGACACAAACAAAACCTTGTTCCCCTAGCCAGTCAATTGGTGCCAGAACTAGCACAAGAGGAGTTACGGATTAAAGGGTTCATAAGGGAAACATCCAAACAAACTATGGTTAAGATTTGGAAGATCCAGAAGATGTTTAAAGATCAGGATTGATCCGGTTATTCAAGTCATCTGAATAAGGCAAACCAGAATAACTTAGGTTGAGCATTTATTGCAACCTGACATTAGGGTTTGCGAAGCAATATAAGGGTTTTCTCATTAATCACTTGTTCATTCTGCATTCAAGAAGAAACGAAAAGTGAAGCTCTACAACAAAATTCCTCAAGGTCATCAGAGATCATTTGCAGAAGTCAATTCATCTAGAAATCAATCCGGCCAACTCCGTGAAACCGAAAGGCACAAAAGGTATTCTCCATTATCAAATATCTCTCTCTAAATCCTTGAATGATGGGTACTCCAAATATTTTAAAAATCTCTGATAGGCCTCGCCCCAAATTCAAGAAACATCCATACAAATCTTTAGAAGTAGATCCCCTAGGAGCTTTTTCCAGTGTTCCACATGGCGTATTGCATACAGAAGACATTAGGGTTTACATACATGTGAATATTGAAGAATTTGGGGAATCAAAGTTAGCAGATACCTATCACAAATAGTTGATAGATGATTCTTTTGAGATTAAACCTCAGTATAAAGCCATCCGGATAAGCATTTTGCACAATGCATTCATTTCCCCTATTTTGAAAAAGATGAATGGGTTCGGTATGTGTTGAGTAGAGTACATGACAATTTCCTATGGTTGAATAAACCATTTAAGATCACCAGAGATGCAATTAGGGCAGTAACCGGTCTGCACTCATCCGGTGGAATACCTGTTCTCAAGTCTGTCAAGAATCAGACAGTAAGTGATGCAACCAGATGAAAATTTGACAAGAGAGCTATGACAATTGAAGACATCACTAAGCCGGATGTCAAATTTGCCTCCATGATAATTGGTTACAAGATTTATCACTCCAGTAGGGAAAATTCAGTACCGGGAACTGCAATTTACACAGCCTATCAAATGCTAAAAGAAAATGCTGACTATGATCTATGTGAACTTCTTCTAAGCCAATTGTTGGAAAATCTGCAAAAGATTAAGAAGGATAAGAAGAACTCCTTCAAGTATGGTGGCTTGATACTCTGCCTATTCTTTTATTACATGAATGAGCTTTCCAGATCCAATGGCTGGGTATGGCAGAATGATAGACCTATTACCATTCAAATTAGAGACTATTTGCATGGGCTTGGGGATGCTAAAGCAAGAAATACAGCCCTGTGGGGATATTTCAAGAATTTTCAGAACATGATGCAAGCAAGGGAAAGGATTCCCCAGTCTCTTGTTAAGAAATACAAAGACACAATATGTTTTATGGTAGAGACTGATCAGTGCCTGATGGAGGTAGTAGAACCAAGAACTGTATGGATCATGCCTATGGGGTATGAAGTTGATGAACAAATTGTGGAGCTACATGTTCAACACATGCTAAGTCAGCCAAAGGATGCAAAGGTAGAAAGGTTTGGAACCTTTGAAGAGCTAAGTGTAAAAGTTCATGTGGAACTTAGACAACCAGAAATAAAGAGGAAAGTGAGAAAAGAAGTTGAAGAAATTGCCAAAGGCTTAGGCATCTCAAAGGAGGCCCTTGATGCCAACAGAGAAAAGGTGGAAAGGGTAGAGAAAGAGGCAGAAAAGGGAAGTAAGGAAAGTGCTCTAGTAGAATCTTCCACCCAGACCAGATCATCAAAGAGATCAGCACCTATTACTGCTAAAATCTCAAAACTAGAAGTCCAAGCATCCAGAAAAGGAGAAAAGAGAACAAAGAAAAAGGCAACAAGGTCCTATGTTAGCCTAAAGGATGATGAGGAAACTGAATTAGATGAGGAGATAAAGAAACTGAAGAAGAAGAAGAAATCATCCAGTGAACACTCTACCGGTCAAGGAGAAGAAGAGAAGGAAGAGGAATTTGTTGAAAACCCCACTCTATCCTTAGATGTTGTAGTGAAAGTAGTCATTGTGGATGGGAACTTGCAACCTTTAACAGAATTCTATGATGAATATAATGAAGCAGAAAAAAGATTCTGGAGGAAGCTACAGTTAAGTTTTTGAACATTTACAATAAAGCTTTTATTGAAATTATCTCTCTAATTCCCAAAAGATTAGAGAAAAGGCTTGAAATGAGGAAGAATAATGCTCAAGCAAAAGATCTAGAAATCTAGGAACAGATAGCAATTCAGCTATATCCTTCAATCAATCCCAAGACAATGAATATGGTATTCAAATATTGTAAGGATGAGTTAAGGAGCAAAGCAAGGATGAATCAACTTATGCTTGGTGAGACTAACAAGGTAGCCAAGGACATAGAAGAGATTCTCTGGAAAGCCTTCAAAAGATTTAATCTTCCTATTATAGAGGACATGGGTACTGACCCCTCGATCACAAGTGTTGCAGAAGAGTCTTCTAAGAAAATAACAGAAGATGTTATGAATACCGGTGCAAAAATAGCTAAGGACTTGGAATCCTCTGCTCTGGAAGAGGTGGCCCATGAACAGACTAATATCTCTCCTCCGCTCTCCCCTACAGTCTCTGGATCTAAAGGAGAAGAAAGGTTACAGGAGAAAGAAGTAGAGGTGAAGGAAAAAGAGGATGACAGTACCAAGGCTGCAGAAGGAGAGAAGACCTCAACAGAGAAAACCATAACTGCTAGTGGTAAGAATGTAGAAGGAGAGAAAGCTCCAAGAGACAGCTCTAAGAATGCAAAAGAGAAGAAACATCTGTCTCTGGCAAGAGACACTGTAAAAACTATCCAAGAATTCTTGAACAAAGAAATAATGAATATTGATGAACCGAAGCTTCTACAAGGACCATTTAATTTTGATTCTCTTTCTCCAATACAGACAATGAAGATAGCTTCATTTGCTAATGCAAAGGCTAAAGAAAAACTCCTAAAGTCTCACATGGAAGACTGTGAGTTGATAGAAGCTGCTTCTAGAGTGCTAGAAAAGATTATGCCATCATTTCAGAAGGATCCCATAGCCTCTTCATCCGGTAATCTCAAAACTCTAGTCAATAGTGTTAGCACACATTTTGATTCCCTAGAGAAGTCAGCAGAAGATAAGGTCCGGAAGGAATTTCTTGCAAAAAGATTATCAGAGGTACAAGGGTTGATAATTAATGAAAGGAGAAATATGAATACTGGGATAAAGAGCTTAGAAAATGCTCTTAAAGATGGCGGAGAAACATACAAATTTTGTTTATCATGGTCCAAAGCAACATTGGACATTGAGAAGAAAGTAAAAGAACAGGAGGACAATCTGACAAATCTATCAAAGAATTTTGATCCTCTCTCATCCTCCATAATAAATCAAGAATGTCAGACTATTGCAGTCTTGAATGAAATCAAGAAGCTGGAGAAGGAAAAGAAAAATAGAATAAGTAGGTTGAGTGAGCTCAGAGGGATAATTGTCCCTAAGTTAGAGGCCATGCATGAGGCCATAAAAGAAGCTCAAATCACAGCCCAGACAAATGATCCAATAGATCTAAAAAGGGCAGATGCGTTTGCATTTCTATTAAGCAGTCATATATCAATTTTGGACAGAATGAAGCAAAGTTGGGCTACATAATTCATTCAATTGAAAACAACTTTTGCAACATACTTCAGTATATGTAAGTATTCCATATGTATATACTTATGTGGCTAAGTATAGTTAAATTTTTGAAAATTTTGGTATGCGGACCCTACCCTTTGCCATTGATGTCAAAGGGGGAGTAAGGAGTAGTGAAAAATGAGGAATCGAACTAAAGGGTAGCTCTGAAAAATGTATATAAAAATAGAGCATCAGCCAAGGGGGAGCATAGTGTAAACACTTAGTCATTTTTCACTAAGTGTTGCCATCAATGCCAAAGGGGGAGATTGTTGGCAAGAGACACTATATAGATTCATGAATATTATCATTGATGGCAACAAAGTTCATCCCACACATCCGCAGGACATGGTATGATTATACCGAAAGTCAGAGTCAAGAATGTTGTGGTCTGGTAAACAAGAACAGAGCATGTGGCGAGGTCCGACAGTCAGGTCTAGATCTCTCAGAGGACGTATCTTGGTGAAGTACAGATTTGGGGAAATCAAGAGGACTACCTTGAGTGAAAGATTCCAAGGATTTAGCCTTTGGTGATAGATGAAGAAAAAGATATGAATACTTGAGTATCGGGTTCCTGATTGGCAGTGTGACAGAGGAAGAACTGACTAGTAGAACATCAGACTTTATTCCAGATGTGTTACTGATGATGGAAAAGGTTCTTAAGGCATAAGTTATGTTTGGCCGACATGATTGATGACTTCTACAAGTATATGCTTGATCCACATTACTTGATGTGCAAGGATTCAGTCGACAGATCAGAGTTTGTGAAAAGATTGACTATTCCGGATGCCAACTTGAAAGGTGATGAAATCACTTGTGCGGATATATATACAAGATGGATTTAGTTGTGAGAGGTGTTGTGGTTGTTGGTGATGTGTGAATAAAAGTAGAAGCACAGAGTAAAAGCAGTAAGGAAGATCCAGTATGTGAAAGGAAAGAAGCATAAAAGAAGAGGAAAGATGAAGTGCAGCAGATCAGTATATAGAGCCTAACCGGAACTGAACTCCAACATATGTTGATGCTCCTTATCAGTTCAAGTATTGTATTACACTCTTTATAAATTGTAGACAGTGTGTCTCTTGTAGGCAGTGTGCCTCTTGTGAGCAGTGTGCTTGGGCAGTGAGCCCTAATTGGCAAGTGCCATTTTGTACTTCCATTCTTCTAACAGAGAATACAATCTTGGGTTAATCACCCCATGGTTTTCTCCCTTAACAAGGTTTCCACGTCAAAAATATTGTGTCATGTGTATTTCTATTTTCATAGTTATGTTTGCTTGTTTGAATTGATGTTGCACTAATTATTAAGAAGGTTTAGAAAGCTGAAATAATTAGGATAACTGATTCACCCACCCTCTTAGTTATCAACAGTACTCCCAATGGCCATCACAAGGTGGTCCCATGAGTCTAATAAAGAACAAAGCAAGGTCATGCAATGATCCTCCTCCATCTTTACACCAACAGAGTTTAATTGAGCAACTAACATGTTGAAAGCATTTAGATGATCTACAAAAGATCCTCCATCTTCCATCTTTAGAGACTATAGCTTCTTTCTCAAGAATAACTTACTTACCAGGGACTTGTCCTGATAAATTTCTCCAAGCTTCTTCCATAGTTTTTATGTCATAGTCTCTTCATCAACATTTAACAAGACAAAGTTAGCCAAATAGAGTCTCACAAGACCCTTGGCTTTTCGATCTTTGAGATCCTAGTTTGCTTGAGACATTGCTGATGGTTTTGTGTCAGATATAGCTTCCCATAGATCTTGATATACAAGCATGTCCTCCATTTTGAGTTTCCACAACTCAAAATTTCAGCCATTAAACTTATCCATCTCTAATCTTGTAGATGTGCTTGCCATCTCCTTCCTTCAACAAGATCACAATATACTTTGCACAAGCTCCCACTCATTCAAATATCAGCTCAAAAAACACTCTACCCAATTGCTAGGACCAAAACTAGATAGGCTCTGATACCAACTGCAAGGAAGAAAGGTATGCATAATAGCTTCCTACACTAATCTAATGACGGGAGAGATATGCAATTTTTTCAATCTTTATAGTAAGATAGAAGAAGATAGACAAACATGAAACATAAACAACAATACCACAACATAGAATATACATGGGGAAAACCTTTTCAAGTAAAAAACTCCACACTCCAAAGTAGCCCAATGTATTATTCAGTAAACAAAATGTGATTACAATACAATTGCAGAGCCAAGCTCTTCCAATATTTCACCACTATGTAGTATTCTGGAGCAATTCTAGTAGCATAACAGTACATACAAATCAACTATATCACTCAAAATCCAAGCACCTATATATATAGATAAATACTATGAATGGAGGTAGCTTCTAGAGCAAGTCAACAGAAGATTCTCATCGAAATCCATATGGTCCAATTTCCAAGAGCATAAAACATGCAAATGACACTTGTAAGAGATTCATTTTCATCCCTTACAACCCCCTAACTTGGGCACCCTAAATTTTCCCAAAATTGGTATGATAGATGCTCTTACAATGTCAGAAAAACTGTCATATATGAGAACACTTACAACTGTAAGAGAATCTATCATAACTGACTATTAATAACCAATTCTCTTACAACTTTTCATAGTTAAACTTGGGTGCCTACCTTCTTCATGCAAGGATACTTCTTGACACTTGTAACACCTATCATAAAATCTTCTATTTCTAGCTCTTACATGTCATAGATTCTGTCATAGGAAACTACCATAACTCTTATGCATCATAGACCTCTTACAACACCTAAAAGATGTTGACACATGGAAAAATACTTCTACCACAAAATGGGATGCCTAAATCTTCAAATGTTGACTTGACCATCCAAGTCACCTTCCAAGTGGGATGACATGTCAACATGCCACCTCACACTAAGTGACAAAACCGGATAACCAATATTAAATACAATTTAGGCAAATAAATAAATATACAATTAAATAATAAATGCTAGGAACTTACCAAGGTCGAGACACCTTAATTCCCAACACACTCCTAGTTGAGTGACCCTCTAAGTGAGAACCCTACCCTGATAGATGCAATGATCCCTACAAAATTGTAACTAAATTTTACATGTTTGGACTACATACATACATACAAACATGAGATATTTAAATATATATGAATTTCATTTTAATAATCAACTCACCTATCCACTATGGTCAAGAGAATCATGCATGTGCACATGCTCTAGACTCAAACTAGGAGTAGCATATAAATCCTCAAGCTACGCATGTGCACTTAAGAATGAAAAATTAATTTCAAATATAATTTATAATTGTGTAGGTTTACAAGCATATGCTTAAATTTTACACTATAAATTTAACTTAAAAAATTAAAAAATATATACATGTGTTGTATCAGGACCCTGAATATCACCATGCTAAGAAATGATGGAATCTACTAACTCTTATGTTGTTCTCCTATCAAAGAGTTGTAGTAGGGATGTGTGGAAAAGACTGTGTATGTGAGATGGCATAGATCTTGTAGAATTTAGCATCTCTACAAAACCCATATCATCTATAATCTACTCAAGTGAATCAAAACCCATTTACTGAGCCTGTGGAGCAATAAAATGTGATGTAGATGGTTGTGATGCTCTATCATGTCACTTAGGAGAGGATCTAATTTCATGATCTGCATCACAATGCTTCTACATGTTAGCTCTTGGACTCTCACCTGGTACGCTCTTACCAAGTCCTCAGATACACAACAAGATGCCCTCTACACATGACCCTCAACTGTAATGCACTCCAAATCATCTAGCAATGGGATTCTTATGAGATGATAGGAATCAAGATGAGAAGGTGACCTATATGGATGCCTCATCAAGTACCATCCCACTAAGTCGATAGATATCACCTATGTTTCTATAGAAATCTCAGTAATACTCTCAATAGATTCTCGTTGGGAAGCAAGGACCACCTGATCATCAATGCCACTAAGAGACAGTGATATTGCAAGCATCGTGTCACCAACCAAGCTCCTATAAACTAGAGGCTCTCGATATAGATGGTGATATGGTGCCCTATAACATACTATGCCACACTCCTACCCCAAATGTGGTGGTAAATACAAATAGTTGACATTGAGGCCTAAGTGGACCTTAAAATAAAACTGTTGTGCAAAATATAGTAGAATTTGGTCATTATTTGGATAAAAACCATGTGCAACAAGAAATATAGGATAAATAAATGGAGCCATCTGAGGGCATGTTAGGAATGTGAGAAATTTTCCTTGGCTTCCTATGTTGGCCCTACTTCAAGCTTCAATTCGGTTGTCCTGTGCTAAGGTTGATCTTTGAGAATGCTTTAAAATCATGTTCTTAAGCCTAAAACCCTATACTCTAAGGCTTGTGCAAGCATCATGGTGCCTTTTGTTCTAATTTTGCATTGACTTCTTGCCATCCTCTGTCGGTCTCCATGTTATAACATTGTGTCTAGGGTGTCATCCATTTACCAGCCCAACCTGCGTGCCCAATTAATTTGTCTTATGCCTAATGTTTTGCCCAAGCCCCTTAGTAAATTATGGCCCTTCTATTACCTAGTAGAACAATATTGTTCTAAATGCACGTGCTTGAGTCCCCCTTTAAAGTGTTTGCCTAAGGAACCATTTGTCGATGTGTGGCATGCTTTAATTAGATTCATCTATTCTACAGTGAATATTATAATGAGGTAAAAGATGATTACAATACTGCGGAAGGAATGACAGATGGTGGGCCCTCTTACCAAGTTTTTCCATGAGATTTGTGGAGGGTCCCGATGTGTTTACATGTCAAGCTTGCAAAGCTTTTCACCTTTCCGCTGAACCTATATGGTGGACCCCTGAAAAAGCTTGTAGAAGAGTAGGAGAGAGGCACGTGGATAGTTTCAGATGACATGTCTTAAAAGGTTGATTGTATTGGTGCCACGTGGCACAATCTAAATGATATACCGACATTCTATGGGCCTCTATCTATTGCCTTATTTTATGCTCGTGGGAGCATGGGGAAGGGCGACGTTGATGGTGCTAACTTTTCTAAATGGATGGTGGGCCCCCTGTTGAGGTGTGAAGATTGTCCAAGTGGATTGATGCTATTCATCTAAAATCTTTGATGCATGTGGAAAAATATTTTCAAAGTGATCGATCAAATCTACATCATCTGATTGTGCTTCTTTGATCGAGGATCTATGGTTTATATTCAAATGTTGTAAACAAGTAGTTGCATGCATAGGCTCAAGCAAGTTAGTAGCAATGGCAGAAAAGATGGTTACCAGACCAGTGACACACATAATTCTTTGCATAAAAACCTCATTCTGAGAATTTACCTTTTCTGTTGAAGACTGTTAAGCATCTAAGAAGGGATTTTCCAGCTTCCAAGGCCTTCACAGCATGAGTTAGCTCTCACGAAGCACAAAACTAGTAAATCCTTTAAACTGTGACAATTCTCTTAAATGCAAATTGCATAGCCTGCTACTATATGTGAATTATGCTCTAGGGTTTTTCATTTCAAATAGGGGAAACCTGTGTGTTAAATAGTGTTTAGAAATCGCTCTATTCATAATCTGAAATTACTAGGGAGCATTTGCAAGTATTAAGCACCCAAATATAATGATTAAAACAATTCTAGGGAAGATTGATGAAATAATTTTGGAAGCCATCTCTAGAGAGGAGAAGGTTAAAGGTAAAGCTCTAGTTTTAGAAGAAAGGCCATCATACCAACCTCTAGGTACATCGGGATACTTAAATATACATTCAAAAGAAGATCTATAGGTGTGGTAATTAAGGAGAAAGCTCAGTGATCTCCCCCACATACCCAACTTCCCTCATTTCCTCCACCAATGCAATAAGTGACCCCTCCCCCTGCACTAGTAATAGAACTAGACTCACCTCCAAGGGAGCCATCCCTAAAGAGAAGAAAGGTTGATGAATCCCCTCTTCTAGATTATCCAATTGTCTTTGATGAGGAGGATTAACTTGGAGTAATTGGGGATATATAACCAGAGAAATGCCTTCTCCCAAGAGAGATGAGAATGTGGATCCATCCTCAGATAGACTAATAAAGGTTATCCTTGAGGGAAAAGATAGTACTGTCATGCCCACATTTCCCATGCGGTCAAGACACGCATCACATGTGTCAAGTCCACATTTGACATGTGGTCATGACATGAAATATCAAAAAAATTACCCACGCTTCCCTAGAAACCCCCTCGCACGCATAAGCGTGCTTGGTGGCGTAGGCTTAAGACGTAAACAATACATTTGTCAGTGGGGGAATATGCACATGTACGCATTCCCAAACACCAGAAATCCAACAAGGGGGTCATCGCGATGCAGTTAACATTGCTAAAAGGGTTACACTTACTAAACTACTAAACCCTAAATTTTGAAAAATTTCGGCAGCAAAACGCCTCATGGGCATGAGTGGGGTTTATTGCACTAATACTAATCTTGATCATGAGGTTTCCTGAGAGGGTTAACAAATTTCTTACAACTCCCTAATTACAATGAAATTACAGTTGATCACATTAATGGAACATTTTTCAACAAAGCCTGATCATCTCTTCTCCTTCACGTTTTTTGAAATTTAATATTAATTTCTTCTCCTTCTAATTTTAGCATTTTCAACAAATCCTGTACATCTGTTCTCCTTCCCGTTTCTTTAAAATTTAATTTTAATTTGCTCTCTTTCACATTCTCTATCAATCAAAGTTATCACTGCATCCTGTACATTATGCCTAATTTCTTGGTAGATCAAATCACGTAAACAAGATTTACTAACTTCTTTTGATGAAGTCCACTAGGTTTTTGCTCTAGGTTTATTTCAACGTCTGAATTAATTTTGTTAATCAATTTTCCCTCAATCAGGTTTAACGGAATGTTAAATCTCAATTAGTACTCTTAACAGATTTTGAAAGAGGTAGCGCATTTTCTCCTCTTTGTTTTCACTTTTATCTTTCTTTCTCTTTTTCTCTCATTTTTCTCAATTGGACATTTTCTCAATCTACAGGTTGAGTTTACAATGGCCACATATGAAAAATATATGATGGCTTAATTTTATTTATAAAGATATAAATATCTATATAAATGCAAATAAGCATATATATATATATATATATATATATATATATATATATATATCTATATATATATATATATATATATATATATGCTTATTTGCATTTATATCTCTAGGTTTTCTTTTATTAAAATATATGTATATTTTTCTTTTTCGTTTTCTTGGTATTTCATTTGTGAAAATTGTTAACCCCCAAACACAATTTTCCTATAGTCAGAATTAATATATATATATATGTATATTTTTGTCGAAATTGAAACCCTATTATTTCCTTTTTAAAAAAATGGCTTCCCTTTTTAAAAAATTATTAATAAATAATATATGTATATATATATATATAATTATTTAATGGAGTTAAAAAATTATTAACCAATAATATATATATATATATATATATATATATATATTAATAATTTATTTTATTGTAATATGTTAGATTTTTCTTTATATAACAATTGAAATATTATTTAACTTCCATATATTTCTTTCTTTTGAATCCCATTAGAGAAACCCTCACATATCCTTTTTTTTTGTTAAGGCAAGGCCAATGGAAGGTGGCGGTGGTGACACAAAGAGGTGGCTCCAATGGATGTGGGCGGAGATCCGCAGTGGGAAGGTGGCAGTGTCTCGGCGACAGAGGAGAGCATGGTCCGCAGGCGGTGCGGAGGTTAGGAGGTAGCCTCAGAGGGCGCGGGCGAAGGGGAGACCACATAGTGATCGGAGGGAGGTTGCGGTGGAAGAACGGAGTGGAGGTATGATGGTCGAGGGGGTGTTAAGCAAGGGAGAGGAGTGTGTGGAGGCTCAGTGGTGGGGATGCAAGGGCCACAGGGGTTAACTGTCAGTGGGGGTTTAGAGATGGCGGGGGTGTGGGGAGGGGGCGGAGCCCCCACACACATCCCACTTAGTGGGGTGTGGGTGGGGGTTCCACTCCCTCCCCACACCCTTTGTATTACCAATGGTGGGGGTTCGATCGCCCACCATTCTTTGTAAATTTTTTTTAATTTAAAATTTGTTCCTCCTTCATTTTCCAATGACTGTAAAAAAATACAGTCCCTCAATTTTGGCATTTAATAATGTTTGTTGTAATTCAAGTTTATTTTCACAGTTCTGCTCCAAAACACAGTTATTTATTTAAGAGAAAATTACAGTAAAATGAAATACATTTATTTATATATATAAATATATATGTATGTATGTATATATATATATCTATGTATATATATATATATATGTATGTATGTATATGTATATATATATGTATGTATGTATACATATATATATATATATTATATAATAGTATATAATAAAATTACAAGTGTATTTAACAACAATAATAAACTCAGTCTTCTAATTTCAAAATCATGTAAGCACATTCATTTTAAGAAAAGGAAATACACATATTAATATAATTATATGTATTCTTTTAACTATGCTATATTCTTTTAACTATACTATATAATCCTTTAATTTTCTTTTAAGACAATCAGCAAGGTATGTGTTTTGTTATTTCCAAATTTCTTATAAAGCAAGGAGTTTATTTTAAAAAGGATACTCATTATATGATTTGTTCTACTCTTTTTGAAGGAAGGAGATAAATATACTTGCCATTAATTAAATGCCTCTAATGCAACTATAACTAGTTTTCTTTCTTTTCCAAATAACAAATTACAACTTTCATATTATCACAAAAACAACTTCATAACTTATCAAAATTAATATTTCCATTAAGTCATACAAAGAATTAATTTATAACAACTTTTCGACAATTCCTACTAACTTATATGGTAAGATCTAAATCATCAAATTATAACTCTCTTAATTTACTACAACAACTAAATCACAACTTTGCAACTAGAAGTACTAGGAAATATACAAAATCAATTTATCCTTTTAAAAACAAATTTTCCTTCCTTCCTCATTTCAAAATGGTAAAATTTAATTTAGCAACTAGAACTACCAATACAAAGAAGGAAATTTTCTCACAACTTTAGAAAAAAAAATTTTACAAGAAAGGGAGAAGTTCTCCTCTTTGATAACCAACAAGGATGAAATTCTTAATAAGACCAAGCTCTCCTCAAGATCCTTAAGAGTAAAGGAAAATAAAATATTTTCCCAAAACAAGAAAACTTCTTCAACTTCACATTATGCTCCAAGAAACCTGCATATCACACAAGGGAAGAAAACACCACACATCTTGCTCTCCTCCCTACTGTAGACCCGCAAGATGGTCACCCCCGAGCTAGGGAGATCATCCACACACCTAGGGAATCCAAATCCACTTCACAACAAGGCAAAACAACATCCCAAAACACAAAATACCCCCATGGATCTTTACACAGACACAAACTCAACCCAAGTGAGTTTTAAAAGGGGTAGGAGAGTGGACACACTCAACTCTAGAGTGCCACTCCTTCAAAATATCTCAACACAATTTTCTCCTTCCTTAAGCCAACATGATAACAAAATTTCCACAGGAGATCATATTTTGGCTCTCAAGACATATAACAAGTTACTCAAGATCACATAAAATGCCCTCAAGGCTTTCAACATCCCAAAACAAGGAAATGAACTTGAGGAGGATCACTCCTCCCCTACCCCACACTTGATGAGCATTTTCTCCCATGTGGGAGAGGCTCTTTCAACACCCTAATAAATATTCCCCACAACAACAAAATACAACATGAACAAAATACATCTCACACATTCATCATGCAAACAATTTGAAAATACAAGGGGAAGGCCTTAGCCTTGAAAACCAACCTTTAAAGCCCTAATAATGGAAGAAGTTGATGTAGAGCTCCTCTAAAATCTCCTCCAACCTAAGCCACCAAACTCCCTCTATTATTTTCTCCCAAATCAATTTCAAAACAATTAAAAATTCTCAAAAATTCAACAACCCTTCTCCCTATCCCAAGTGGGATTAAAATAAGCCCAATTCATGAGCTTAGAGGAATGGGGAGGTGACACTTGTCATCTCGTCACTCTTCCTCCCATCCACTAGCATGTCCCAAGGGATGGGTGTTGACACATGTCACTCACCCATCCCCAAAGTCTTCCTCACCCCTTACCACATGTCCTTTCTCCAACACATGGGAGAGAAAAGGGGAATTGAAGAGGGAAAGGGTGACACCTGTCCCCCCTTCTTATCCTCTCATGAAGGACCACACAACTGCATGGGGACTCTCACCAATTGTGAGAGAGACTTGAAGTCGAGTCCTCCACAATTGGTGGATCTTGGAGTCATCTGTAACCTTGGGAATTGAAAAGGGATGGGCTTGAGTGTTGGTACCACTCATCCTATCCCTCCCATGCCTCCAAATTCGTCACTTAACTTTAGTGTGAAGTTAAGGTGACCATACGGAGGTTAACCAAGGGTTGCCCAAGTCAAAAGGAACCCTTGACCTGTGGGGTATAAGCCAGGGTCAATTTTAACCTAGTTAGAACACCCAGGGTCAAGTTAAAACACAAGAAAAGGGTCTCCAAAAATTAAAATTTTAAAAAAAATGAAATTCAAAGACAATTCTTACAGCACATAGCATAATTCAAATTAAAAGAGGGTAGACCTAACCCATTCAACCTCATACAAATTAACATTACATCAAACACAAAGTTGATCTTGGTTCCTCGTGGAACCAGATCGGCTTCACAAGGGATTACAACATAAAGTGCGGGATGATCTCCAGTATCTGTGGTTTGTTAGCAAAACCTGTGCACTTAATTGCAAAGTTAATTCCACATATAAATATCATAGCCGAAGCTATTTAAAACATGTATTCCCACAAAATACCACAAGTTCTCTTAAGCATAAAGGAAATCACATTATAATTTTCTATCTAACATCACCCAATTAGTTTTCCTGTAATGTAAACATCTATCTAACATCACCCAATTAGTTTTCCTATAATATAAACATCTATTTAACATCACCCAATTAGTTTTCCTATAAAATAAACATCTATCTAACATCACCCAATTTGTTTTCTCTTAATACAAGCATCTATCTATCATCACCTAATTAGTTTTCCTTTAACATAATAAGGTCTAAAAGTTTAGGAATCCGGGATCAACAGTCCCACAAATATAAAAGTATCAGCAACAGTAAGGTAAATAGTCACATGAACGGAAATGAAAAATGTAGGCCTCACATCCTCCCCCCCCAAGACTGTACTTCCTCCTGGAAGTTGTCAAAGAGGTGAGGATAAAAAGTCTTCAATCTCATTGCATCCTCCCATGTCACAGTGACCTCATCATACATGTCCCACTGGACCCTAACCTGGTCCAGCTCTCAACCTCAAAGGCCCAATGTTCGATGAGCCAATATGCAAATTGGCTCCAAAGCCAGCTGTCCATCTACCTCTACCTGAAGAGCACTCCAATCTAATACGTGAGATAAGTTAGAGATGTAACGATGTAAAACTAAAACATGAAAGACGTCGTGGATACACGACAGGTTAGGTGGCAAGGCTAGATGATAGACTATAGGTCCTATCCTCTCCAAGATCTCAAAAGGTCCTACAAACTGAGGTGCTAGCTTAGAGCCCTTTCTGTAATGGATTAGACTCTTGTGCGGTCACACTCTCAAAATTACCCTATCACCCTGTGAGAAGCTCTGATTAGTTCTCTTAGCATCAGCATACTTCTTCTATCTATCCTGTGCCTCTTGAAGTCTCTGTCTAATTAGTGTAACCTACTACTCCATATCCTGAACTATCTTTGGACCAATGGCAACCCTGTCCTCTATCTGATCCCAACTCAAAGGTGTCTTGCATGGTCTGTCATATAGAGCCTAGAAAGGAGGCATACCCAACGAGCTGTGATGCCCATTATTGTAGGTAAACTCAACTAGATACATATACTCCTCCCATCTAGACTGATGGTCCTTAACATACATATGAAGCATGTCTTCTAACACCTAATTAACTCTCTCTGCCTGTCCGTCGGTCTCCAGATGGTAAGATGAACTGAAGTTGAGCTGAGTGCCCAATGCCTACTACAAGGCTCTCCAAAAAGCTGAAGTGAAAACTGAGTCTCTGTTAGAAATGATGCGGCAAGGTACTCCATGAAGTCTAACAATTTGATCTAGAAACACTCTCACCACAGATGGTGCATTGTACATCGTGCATACAGGTGAGAAATGCACCACCTTGGTCAACTTGTCAACTGTCACCATGATGGCATCATGGCGACATGATGACATAGGTAGACCAACGATAAAATCTATAGAAATGGTGTCCCATTTCCACTCAGGTATCTCATGAGGGTACAATAGTCCTGCTAGGTGCTGATGCTCGGCCTTGACCCTTTGACACTCAAGGCCACGAGAAACATATTCTACAATGTCTCATCTCATCCCAGCCTAATGATATAACTGTCACAAATTAGTATGCATCTTCTTCACTCCTAGGTGTACTGCATAGGGTGCTCTATGAGCCTCGGAAAGAATCACTACACGTAGATCACCCACACGGGATACATAGATGTGCTACTAATGTCTAAGCAAACCATCAGGCTCAAGGGAATATCTTGTGAATTTGCCCTTAAGGGCCCTCTGATTCTAAATTTCCTGTTGTACCTCAAGAAACCACTTGTCCTTAGGCAGATGCTATAAGATATGCTCTCTCAAATCCACGCTCAATCTCAAGGTTAGGATCTCATGGCACCTTCGACTCAAGGTGTCAGCGACCATGTTCTCCTTGCCTTTGATGTAGTGGACATCAAAGTCATATTCGCACAAGAACTCCATCCAACGCCACTGGGGGGCGTTCAAATTGGGCTATGTGAAAATGTATTGTAAGCTATGGTGATCTGAATGGAGCTCAAAGTGTCAACCTAAAAGGAAGTGTCTCCAATAAACAAGAGCATGAATAACTACCACGAGCTCTAAATCATGAGTAGTGTAGTTTAGCTCATGTGTCTTAAGCTTACGCGATTCGTATGCAATCGCTCTACCACCCTGCATAAGTATAGCTCCCAAACCCTCTAATGATGCATCTGTGCAAACAATAAAATCCTCTATAGGATCTGGAACTGCTAATATGGGAGTGCTAGTAAGACACTCCTTGAGGACCCCAAAGGCCCTCTCACACTACTTGGTCCAAGTGAAACTTTTCCCTTTCCACTGAAGGAAAGTGATGGGATGTGCTAATCTGGAAAAGCCTTCAACGAATCTACGGTAATAACCGGCTAATCCCATAAAGCTCCTAACCTCTGTCACACTGGTGGGTGCTAGCCAGTCCTAAACCGCTCTGATCTTCAATGGATCTATGGAGATTCTGATAAGATGTGCCCCAAATACTGCACCTCTATCCTAAAGAAGGCACACTTTGCCAGGTTGCCATAAAGCCGCTGCTCTCATAAGCACTGCAAAACCTAATGTAGATGATCCACATGTTCCTCGTCGGCCTACAAATAGATCAAAATATCATCAAGAAATATGATCACAAACTGATCTAAGTAAGTGTGGAACACCCCGTTCATGAGGCTCATGAACACTGCAGGGGCATTTGTCAAACTGAAGGGTACCACTGTAAATTCATAATGGCCATATCTGGTTCGAAAAGTAGTCTTATGAATGTCTGCCTTTGTGATGCGCAATTGGTGATACCTAGATTTTAGATCAATTTTTGAGAACACTCTGGCTCCCTGCATCTGATCAAAGAGGTTGTCAATCCTAGGCAAAGGATAATGGTTCTTCACCATCACCTTGTTCAACTGCCTGTAATCCATGCACAATCGAAGAGACCCATCCTTCTTCTTCATGAAGATAATCAGTGCGTCCCATGGTGAAACACTAGGTCAGATGTGCTCCTTCTCAAGTAACTCCTCTAACTATAGCTTGAGCTCTGTAATCTCATGTGTAGTCATCCTGTAGGGTGCACAAGACACTGGCTCTGCACTTGGCACTAAGTCAATGTGGAAATCAACCTCTCTGCGTGGAGGCATACCTAGTAGTTTCAGCCGAAAAACATCGGCAAAGTCTCTCAGGATAGGGTGGTCATCTAAAATAGCCTCAGGCTCATCCTCTGATCTATCACTAATCGTGATAGCAAACATCTGACAACCCTTCTGCATGCAACACTTAAGCTGCTGAGTGGATATCATACGAACAGCCATGGGCTTCTGAATGCCCACTATCTCAACCTATGAACCATGATCATCTAAGCAGCTAATCATCCTCTGGCGACAATCTAGCTTGGCTCTATGAGCCACAAGCCAGTCCATACCTAAAACTACACCGTAGGATCCTAATGGCATAACCCTAAGGTCACATGATGTAGTGAAGGAACCCAAGGAGATGTCACAATCTCTAACCAAGGTATCTACTGACATCCTGGCCCCAAAGGCCAATTCAACCTCCCACCTAATGTCCTACCTAGAAGCCACCAGCCTGCAACGTTCCACTAACGATGTAGACAGAAAAGAGTTGGTAGCTCAAGAGTAAAAAAGAATAGAGATGGGGAAACCCTCAATCATACCTGCTATCTCAATAACTAAGGCCTGGAAGTCAGCTTGGCAGTTGTCAACCGCTGCAAACATGTGGTGGGACCTACCCACATCACCTACAGTCTACTCAGATCCTCCTGAATGAGGATGTCCCCCTGCTGTAAATCCCTATGGACACTCTCTAGCCATATGCCCTGCCCCACCACATACATAACATGGGCCCCTAGCCTGTAACTATCCTGACTAAGTTCTACCTGACTACTGCTGTCCAGTCCATCCAGTGGACCCCTGTGAACCTTTGTAAGACTGGTGAGACCTTGCGGGTCCCGCAGATGATCCCTGCTGTCTCTGATATCTACGTGGGCCTTGCTACTAGCAACCATGGTTCTATCCTCCCTGGACCCTCTGCTGGGGTCTAGACTTCTACTGATGCTGCTGCTGCTACTACTGTGGAGGCCTAGGAGGTAATGATGAGGAATTAAATCCTCCTCTTTGTGATGTGGATTATGGCCTATGAAAGTTTTGTTGTTATTAGTGATTACGGTCCTGAAACTACGGGCGTGAATTCTACCCTCATCCCTGAATTTCCTCTGTAATAAAAGCCTTTTTGACAGCCTCACTCATAGTCTAGGGGTCTTCCATACATATTGGTCCTGTGATCCCGTGATTCAGACCTCTGGTGAATTTGTGTATTAGAAGTTTCTCGTCATGGAGATACTCTGCGTAACGAGAAAGCTCAATGAACTAGCTCTCATACTGAGCAACCATGAGTCCTCTCTACTGTAAGTCATGGAACTCATCTATCTGGTGCTATCTGTAATGATCTGACAATGCGTAACGAGAAAGCTCAATGAACCATCTCTCATACTGAGCAACCGTGAGTCCTCTCTGCTATAAGTCATGGAACTCATCTATCTGGTGCTGTCTATAATGATCTGACAAATATCACACATTAAAGTGCTCTATGAATGTGTCCCATGTGAGTGTATCTAAGGATAACCGATGCTTGCACTCCTCAATGCACCACCAGGTAGCTACTGGATCTCTTAGAAGATGTACTGCCACTCATTCTTTCGTGTTGCTCCCATAAGGTTGCAACGTGAAACACCTGTATAGACTAATAAGCCAAGCCTCGGCCACAGCTCCCTCTGTAGCTCCTGTGAAGGTAGGTGGGTTGAGCCTAAGTAGGTCTCTGATGGGGTCTCCTCTGTCTTTAAGTCCTATAACCGGCTCATCCAACCCATACTCATACGGTCCATGATGTATCTACTCTACTCTCATGGTCTCATCTCGTCTCGAGAGTCTCAGAGGACTCCTACTCCATGCTCGGTAGGCTGACCCTACCTCCTCTACTATAGTATCAGGTATCTCTACGAAAGGCTCCATGCATGGCACCTCTCACAGTTCGACGTGGGGCTCTACATGTGGCTCAGCACATGACTCAGCACGTGGTTCCTTACGTGGCTCCTCTTGTAGATTGACACGAGGCTCATCACGTGGCTCTAGAATAGTTGGTGGTAACCTCTCTAACATGGCCTACAATGTCTGTAAAATCTGAGGACCTATGTCTGGTACTGGTGGTGCTTGTGGTACTAGTGGATCTACTATGACTGCGGGTCCTTGTCCCTCTGCAGAGGAATCACTGTGCACCTCAATGGACGCCATGTTGCGCGATCACGCTCGTCAAACATGTTAGGGAGGCATCCTATAAAACAAGGTAGCTACTAATCAATCAAAGTTGAGGAATAGATAACATGCCCAAATATGCTGAGTGGTCAAACTTGGGCTCTGATACCAAATGTCATGCCTACATTTCCCATGCAGTCACAACATGCATCACATGTGTCATGTCCACATTTGACATGTGGTCATGACATGAAATATCAAAAATTTTCCCACGCTTCCCTAGAAACCCCCTCATACGTGTAAGTGTGCTCGGTGGTGTACACTTAAGGCATAAACAATATAGTTGTCAGCGGGGGAATATGCACACGTACGCATTCCCAAACACCAGAAAGCCAACAAGGGGTTCATTGTGACATGGTGAACGTCACTACAAGGGTTACACTTACTAAACTACTAAACCCTAAATTCTAGAAAATTCTAGCAGCATAACGCTTCATGGGCGTGAGTGGGGTTTATTGCACTAATACTAATCTTGATCATGAGGTTTCCTGATAGGGTTAACAAATTTCTTACAACTCCCTAATTACAATGAAATTATAGTTGATTACATTTTTCAACAAAGCCCGATCATCTCTTCTTCTTCACGTTTTCTGAAATTTAATATTAATTTCTTCTCCTTCTAATTTTAGCATTTTTAACAAAGCCTGCACATCTATTCTCCTTCCCGTTTCTCTGAAATTTAATTTTAATTTACTCTCTTTCATGTTCTCTATCAATTAGAGTTATCACTGCATCCTTTACATTATGCCTAATTTCTTGGTAGATCAGATCATGTAAACAAGATTTACTAACTTCATTTGATGAAGTCCACTAGGTTTCCACTCTAGGTTTAATTCAACGTCTGAATTAATTTTGTTAATCAATTTTCCCTCAATCAGGTTTAACGGAATGTTAAATCTTAATTAGTACTCTTAACCGATTTCGGAAGAGGTAGCGCATTTTCTCCTCTTTGTTTTCACTTTTATCTTTCTTTCTCTTTTTCTCTCATTTTTCTCAATTGGATGTTTTCTCAATCTATAGGTTGAGTTTACAATGGCCACATATGAAAAGCATATGATGGCTTAATATTATTTATAAAGATATAAATATCTATATAAATGCAAATATATATATATATATATATATATATATATATATATATATATATATATATATATATATATATATATATATATATATATATATATATATATATATGTTTATTTGCATTTATATCTCTAGGTTTTCTTTTATTAAAATATGTGTATTTTTCTTTTTGTTTTCTTGGTATTTCATTTGTGAAAATTGTTAAACCCCCAAACACAATTTTTCTATGGTTAGAATTAATATATAAATTAATATATATGTTAGATTTTTCTTTATATAACAATTGAAATATTGTTTAACTTCCATATATTTCTGTCTTTTGAATCTCATTGGAGAAACCCTAACATATCCTTTTTTTTTGTTAGGGCAACGCCAATGGAAGGCGGCAGCAGCAGCACAGAGAGGTGGCTCCAATGGATGTGGGTGGAGATCCATAGTGGGAAGGCGATAGTGTTTTGGCAGCAGAGGAGAGCATGGTCTGCAGGCGGCACGGAGGTAGCCGCAGAGGGCATGGGTAGAGGGGAGACCGCGCAGTGATCAGAGGGAGGTCGCGGTAGAAGAACAGAGCGGAGGTATGATGGTCGGGGGGTGTTAAGCAAGGGAGAGGAGTGTGTGGAGGTTTGGCGGCAGGGATGCAAGGGTCGCGGGGGTTAATTGTCAGCAGGTGTTTAAAGATGGCGGGGGTGTGGGGAGGTGGGTTGTGGGTGGGGGCTCCGCCCCCTCCCCACACCCTTTGTATTACCAACGATGGTGGTTCAATCCCCCACCATTCTTTGTAAATTTTTTTTTTATTTAAAATTTGTTCCTCCTTCATTTTCCAGTGACTGTAAAAAAATACAGTCCCTCAATTTTGGCATTTAATAATGTTTGTTTTAATTCAAGTTTATTCAGTATAAAAATAATATATATTCACAGTTCTGCTTCAAAACACAGTTATTTATTTAAGAGAAAATTACAGTAAAATGAAATACATTTATTTCTATATATATATATATAAATATATATTCATATATATATTATATAATAGTATATAATGAAATTACAAGTGTATTTAACAACAATAATAAACTTAGTCTTCTAATTTCAAAATCATGTAAGCACATTCATTTAAAGAAAAGGAAATACACATATTAATATAATTATATATATTCTTTTAACTATGCTATATTCTTTCAACTATACTATATAATCATTCAATTTTCTTTTAAGACAATCAGTAAGGTATGTGTTTTGTTATTTCCAAATTTCTTCTAAAGCAAGGAGTTTATTTTAAAAAGGATACTCATTATATTATTTGTTCTACTCTTTTTGAAGGAGATAAATATACTTGCCATTAATTAAATGCCTCTAATGCAACTATAACCAATTTTCTTTCTTTTCCAAATATCAAATTACAACTTTCTTATTATCACAAAAACAACTTCATAACTTATCAAAATTAATATTTCTATTAAGTCATACAAAGAATTAATTTATAACAACTTTTCTACAATTCCTACTAACTTATATGGTAAGATCTAAATCATCAAATTATAACTCTCTTAATTTACTACAACAACTAAATCACAACTTTGCAACTAGAAGTATTAGGAAATATACAAAATCAATATCCTTTTAAAAACAAATTTTCCTTCCTTCGTCATTTCAAAATGGTAAAATTTAATTTAGCAACTAGAACTACCAATACAAAGAAGGAGATTTTCTCACAACTTTAGAAAACAAAATTTTACAACAAGAGAGGGAGAAGTTCTCCTCTTTGATAACCAACAAGGATGAAATTCTTAATAATACCAAGCTCTCCTCAAGAGCCTTAAGAGTAACGGAAAATAAAATATTTTTCCAAAATAAGAAAACTTCTTCAACTTCACATTATGCTCCAAGAAACCTGTATATCACACAAGGGAAGAAAACACCACACATCCTACTCTCCTCCCTACTGTAGACCCGCAAGAGGGTCACCCCCGCGCTAGGGAGATCATCCACACACCTAGGGAATCCAAATCCACTTCACAACAAAGCAAAACAACATCCCAAAACACAAAATACACCCATGGATCTTTACACACACAAACTCAACCTAAGTGAGTTTCAAAAGGGGTAGGAGAGTGGACACACTCAACTCTAGAGTGCCACTCCTTCAAAATATCTCAACACAATTTTCTCATGGCCTCAAGCTAACATGATAACAAAATTTCCACAAGAGTTCATATTTTGGCTCTCAAGCCATTTAACAAGTTACTCAAAATCACATAAAATGCCCTCAAGGCTTTCAACATCCCAAAATAAGGAAACAAACTCAAGGAGGATCACTCCTCCCTTACCCCACATGTGATGAGCATTTTCTCCCAAGTGGGAGAGGCTCTTTCAACACCCTAATAAATATTACCCACAACAACAAAATACAACATGAACAAAATACATCTCACACATTCATCATGCAAACAATTTGAAAATACAAGGGGAAGGCCTTAGCCTTGAAAACCAACCTTTAAAGCCCTAATAATGGAAGAAGTTGATGTAGAGCTCCTCTAAAATCTCCTCCAACCTAAGCCACCAAACTCCCTCTATTCTTTTCTCCCAAATCAATTTCAAAACAATTAAAAATTTTCAAAAATTCAACAACCCTTCTCCCTATCCCGAGTGGAATTAAAATAAGCCCAATTCATGAGCTTAGAGGAATGGGGAGGTGAGACTTGTCACCTCCTCACTTTTTCTCCCATCCACTAGCATGTCCCAAGGGATGGGTGTTGACACATGTCACTCACCCATCCCCAAAGTCTTCCTCACCCCTTACCACATGTCCTCTCTCCAACACATAGGAGAGAAAAGGGGAGTTGAAGAGGGAAAGGGTGACACATGTCTCCCCTTCCTATCCTCTCATGAAGGACCACACAACTCCATGGGGACTCTCACCAATTGTGAGAGAGACTTGAAGTCAAGTCCTCCACAATTGGTGGATCTTGGAGTCATCTCTAGCCTTGGGAATTGAAAAGGGATGGGCTTGAGTGTTGGTACCACTCATCCTATCCCTCCCATGCCTCCAAATTGGTCACTTAACTTTAGTGTGAAGTTAAGGTGACCATACAGAGGTTAACCAAGGGTTACCCAAGTGAAAAGGGACCCTAGACCCATGGAGTATAACCCAGGGTCAATTTTAATCTAGTTAGAACACTTAGGGTCAAGTTAAAACACAAGAAGAGGGTCTCCAAAAATTAAAATTTAAAAAAAATTGAAATTCAAAGACAATTCTTACAACACATATGATAATTCAAATTAAAAGAGGGTAGACCTAACCCATTCAACCTCATGCAAATTAACATTACAACATTACATCAAACACAGAGTTGATATTGGTTCCTCGTGGAACTAGATCGGCTTCACAAGGGATTACAACATAAAGTGCGGGATGATCTCCAGTATCTATGGTTTGTTAGCAAAACTTGTGCACTCAATTGCAAAGTTAATTCCACATATAAATATCATAACCAAAGCAATTTAAAACATGCATTCCTATAAAATACCACAAGTTCTCTTAAGCATAAAGGAAATCACATTACAATTTTCTATCTAACATCACCCAATTAGTTTTCTTGTAATGTAAACATCTATCTAACATCACCCAATTAGTTTTCGTATAATATAAACATCTATTTAACATCACCCAATTAGTTTTCCTATAAAATAAACATCTATCTAACATCACCCAATTTGTTTTCTCTTAATACAAGCATCTATCTATCATCACCCAATTAGTTTTCCTTTAACATAATAAGGTCTAAAAGTTCCGGAATCCGGGATCAACAATCCCACAAATATAAAAGTATCAGCAACAGTAAGGTAAATAGTCACATGAATGGAAATGAAAAATTTACGCCTCACAAATACAGATGCCATCAGGGTCTTGGCTTGCTAGGAAGTCTTGAATGATGAACAATTTATCAAGTCTCAAGAATTTGTTGATTTCATATGGAGGTGTAGAAAGGACGAAAATGCCAGAAGATTTAAATAAGAAATGGAAAAGTCTCCAAAGGAAACACAAGAACAAGTGTCTTTTAGGATATTGACACAGATGATAACAGAAGCTAAAGACATTACCCCTAAGTAAGGTAAGCGAATGGTCAGAGAGAGTGGAATCTTATTTCTCCTTGAATGGGATATAGCTTCTACCATTGCCTTGGATACCATTAGAAGACAAGATTAAGAGGTTTTTACTACAGAGGTTGAAGCTACAATGGCTCTGTCAAGTGCAGGTTCTAATCTAGAATGGGTGACCTTCGCTATATGGGCATTAGCTCCTAACACCAATAAATCCCTTATTGTTGAACCCAGCCAAGACTTAAGGGGAAGCCTAATTATTAAAAAAGTGTCTAATACTCCTGCAGTTGAAGCAACAATAATGGTAGTTGATGTTGCCAAATTCAGTAAAACAACTACTGATGCATTGCAAAATAAATATGTCATATTGCTAGAGGAGCATATGCAGATTATGCATGAGTATAATAAATTAAAAGAGTTAGAAGCTCAAAAACAGCAATAGAAACAACATGCATCAACATTGTTCCCCCCATCAATGGCATTAGTAGTGAAAGATGTAGGAACCATGGTTGCTAGTTCTTGTTCAGCCCCACCCCCAAAATTTGAACTTGAAAAAGAGAATGAAAAATTGAAGGAGCAACTCAATAACTTTGAGGATATTTTCATGGACTTTGAGGAAGATCGACAAGGGAATAATATGCACATTGTCTCAAATGTGCTTGGACATTTGATGAGTAAATTTTTGAAGAAGGTGGAGAATGTCCATAGGAATTACTATAGATTGTTGATGGTAGTCATGAAAATTATCGAGGACAAGGAAAAGGTTGCACCCCTATTGAATAAATGGATCCCAAGGATTGCTTCCTTGCTAGGAATGTATAAAGGATCAGCTCATGAGCCTAACCCCCAAAGCAGATCAAGCCTACTTACAAAATAATCAAGGTAGTAGGGGAGTTACAGGGATTTGTGAGCCAACTTGAAGAGAAGGCACATGCTATAATTAAGGAGTTTGATTGTGATAGTGCAAAGATTATACCTAATATTAAAAGAGAAAATGGAGAGGTTAAGCCTTACCAGATATGGCTTTCTCATTTTGAGGCTATTATTCCAACACTCTCTTTTATGATATGTAGAGAGGATGGAATTGATGTTGATCTCTTTAGAAGAACTGTACGGAGATTATGGGATACATACTAGCGTGTGGAGGATTTTCTAAGAGATGCTAAATCAATTTTGGCAAAATATGATCTAATAATTATACAACTAGTGTGAATGAACTCTTAGCATTCTAATGGCCTATAGAGGAGCAATATAATTCCTAGGATGACAAATATAATAATCTATTAGAATAAAGGCCCATTGCTGACCTGTATCTCTTATTGTTTCATTCCTTATTTAAAAGGGGGTATTCTTTTGGCCTCTATTACCCTTTAAGCATCAACGTGCATCCTTCAATGTCTCAACCATTTGTTTTGTCTTATTGTGGACCTACCTTTTTGTCCTCATTTGCGTAATTAGTATCTCCTGGGATTTTAGGCTTTAAAGAAGGTTATTGAAGAAATGGTACTAACTATATTGTAACAACCTCTTACAAATGCATTTTAGAGGCAAAGGATTTGCAATTGTATGTGTAACTATCTTTGTCCTTTCAGGATATTATCTCCACGGGTAGTTGCACCCATATCTTGTTATGATGATGTTGTCAAATGAAAATGTGACATGTGTCAAAAGGCCTAAAGCTTGTTTGCTCCCTTGTTTCTATAAAAGGGAATTCAGGGCTATTTGTAAAGGGTTCTAAATCTTGATTTTGAAAGGAAGCAAGGTACACGAAACACAATTCCTACACCAATCTAATGTGGGGAATGGAGTACAAATTTATTTAAATCCTTACAATTGCAACAAAATTAAACTAATAACATAAAGATTACAGCAGCAACACAACACAGAATGAAGGTGACACAAGATATACCATGGGGAAAACCTTTTCAGATAAAAAACCTTATACTCTAAACTTGCACAATGTATTATCTAAATAGCAATAGTTTACATTACACTTGCAATGCAAGTCTTCCAAGAGTTCACAAATGTCAATTTTAGAGTTATTCCAGCAGCATAATAGTACCTGTAAAAACACTATGCAACTACAACTCCAAACTATGGATTTTATAGAGATTACAAGGAATATCTTGAGAGCATCTTGGGATAGGTGTCCACCTTGGCCACATGGACATTTTCAGAATCAAAGGACACTTGTCCTTGCTATCCTTACATCCCTTACATCTGTCATACATGGCAGATTTGACTTTCCCAATGTAGAGCGCTCCAGGCTAAAAATAGACTATGACAGATTCTCTTACGCAACTTACAACTGTCATAAAATCTTCCCTCAATAACAATCTTAAATTTTGTAAAAGAATCCATCATGAAATGCTAAATATAGCATATTCTACTTACAACATGTCATAGCCCAACTTGGACACCCAAAGATGCCTTTCCCTCATGCAAAGATGCCAACCAACACTTGTCATCACTTGTCATGGGAATCTTCAAACTTGGCCCTTACGTGTCATAGATTCTATCATATGGAATATTGCCTTCCACATACCAAAGATGCCGACACATGGAAAATTAATTCCACCTCAATATGGGACACCCAAATCCATGTAGGTTTGACTTGACCATCCAAGTCACATTCCAAGTAAGCTGACATGTCACCATGCCACCTCACTATGTGACCAAACTGAATGTGAAAGTAAAATACAATATTAGGTAATAATTAAATATACAATAAATTACCAATGATAGGAAATTACAAAGGTTAAGACACCTTAATTCCCAACATTCTCCCACTTGTCGAACACCTTACAAGAGCCAAAAGAAATGACAAGATTTAACTGCTATAGGCCGAGAGGCCCATGGACTCCGAACACTATCTGAACTTCTCTGTGCCTACAGCTTTAGTCAATGCATCTACAACATTTTTCAAAGTGTTCACCTTTTCCAACAACACCTTACCATCTTCTACCATATCTCAAACAAAATGAACCTAAACATCAATGTGCTTTGTTCTGGCATGGAAGGTAGGATTCTTTGCTAAGCAAATCACACTTTGACTGTCACAATGGATAGTAATATGTCTTGCATCAAAACCAATATATGAACACAACCTCTTAATCCAAATGGCTTCCTTACAAGCATGAGTTGTTGCCATATACTCAGCTTCTGTAATGGACAAAGCAACCACAGGTTGTCACTTACTCATCCAACTAATAGCACCACCAAACATGGTAAACACATAAGCACTGGTGGATCTCCTACTGTCAATGTCACCTACCCAATCAGAATCCACAAATCCACAAATACTCATAGAATGCTAAGGTCCAGTAGAATAACCATGATAACATAAGGAATACTCAGAAGTACCCCTCAAATATCTGAACTGTCTCTTCACTGCATCCTAATATACTCGTCCATGAATAGCCATAAACTAACTAAGGACTCCCACTGCTTGGGCAATGTCTAGTCTTGTGCAAACCATAGCATACATCAAGCTACCAACAACATTAGTAGAAGGTACTCTACTCATATCCTCCATCTTAGAAGGAGACTTTGGACAATCATTCACAGATAACTTTGTCCCCAATGAAATAGGAACACTCAATGGTCTACAATCTGCCATGCTGAATCTATCCAACACAGTCTTCACATACTTACTGTGGCTTAACCAAAGTTTTCTAGTTTGCTTTGTCTCTTCTGATTTCCATTCCCAGAATGTACCTGGCTACCCCTAGATTTTTCATCTCAAACTGTGCTAAAAACTAAGACTTCAAATCATAAATCATATTCTTACCATTCCCAATCAGCAACATATCATCAACATATAGTGCAACAATGAGAATACGATCATTGTCAAACCTATAATACACACAATGATCTAATTTTGATCTCAGATATCTAATTGACAACATAAAGGCATCAAACTTCAAGTACCACATCCTAGGAGACTGCTTCAAACCATACAAAGATTTTTTCAACTTGCAAACCAAATTTTCTTTACCTTTCTCTATGTAATGCTCTAGCTATGACATGTAAATATTTTCCTCCAAATCACCATGAAGGAATGTTGTCTTCACATCCATCTTCTCCACCTCTGAGTCATAAGAAGCTGCAAGAGATAAGAGGAATCAAATAGATGTCAACTTTGCAATAGGAGAGAAAATTTCACCATAATCAATTCCCTCCGCTTGTGAATACCCCTTCGCAACCAATCTGGCCTTGTATTTTTCAACACTACCATCTGCACCAAATTTCTTCTTAAACACCCATTTGCATCTAATAGGTTTTTGTCCATTAGGCAAAGGCACCAAGTCCCAAGTTTTTTTTTTTTCCAAAGAAGCCATTTCATCCTCCATGGCCTCCTTCCAGGAACCTGCATCTTTCATGTCCATAGCCTCTGACACAGTTCTAGGCTCATCAGTGTTAGTAAGCAAAGAAAAAGCACAACTAGAATTAAGCAATGAATAACCAAACCTATCAAGTTGCTTCCTTGTTCATGTAGACCTCCTCAATGAATGAGGTTGAGGTTCTGCTTCTTCTTCTAAACTTTCAGAGCTGCTAGAGCTCTCCTCATCATCAGGTCTCACAGGGTCTATCGGTTCAGTCTTCTCAGGGGTAGAAGGAAACTGAACCACATCTTCTTTCTTTTCTGTTTGTTCTAGTTGTAGAACAATAGAAGAAGGTGTTAGCTCTCTAAAGATAACACTTCTTCTATGCAACACTTTTTTAGCCTATATAACAATAGAAGAAGGTGTTAGCTCTCCAATTTAGACCGTTTCTCCCTAGGCACATGTGCATATCCCTCACAACAAAAAACATGAAGATGTCTAACTGAAGGCTTCTTACTAGACCACATCTCCATAGGTGTCTTACCAACAAGAGCTAATGTAGGAGATCTCTGTTTACCAGATAGAAAGAAGTGGCTATAGCTTCATCCCACAACTTTTGTTCAAGGCTTGCTCCACTAAGCATACTCCTAGCCCTCTTCATCAGTGTCCTGTTCATCCTCTCTGCAACTCCATTTTGATGTGGGGTGTAAGGAGTTGTCTTATGTCTTTCAATCCCTTTCTCTTTACAAAACTTATCATACTCTACTAAACAAAACTCACCACTGTTATCAGTTCTCAAACACTTAATCTTTTTACTAGTCTAATTTTCAGCAAAAGCTTGAAACTCCTTAAACTAACTAAAGACTTCAAATTTGCTTTGGAGAAAATAAATCCATGTCCTTCTAATGTAATCATCTATGAAATATACAAAATATACAAGACACTAATAGGACCAAACACATTAGAATGAATAAGATCCAATACACCAAAAGACTTATGAGAACTAGAGTAAAACTTAACATAGTTTTGCTATCCATATATGCAATGTTTGCAAAAATCAAACTCGAGATTACAATCATTTAACGCCTCAACGAGATTTTTATTTTCTAAGGTACGTAAACCCTTCTCACCAATGTGGCCATATCTCATATGCCATAACATTGTCTTTTCAGTATGAAGTTTAACTTCCAAAGCATGTGCACTACCATCAGAAAGTGTTACAAGAGATTTTTTCACTACTTGTTCAGATGGTGGGGATGAAGATACAATATTAGGCAATAATTAAATATACAATTAAATTACCAATGCTAGGAAATTACAAAGGTCGAGATACCTTAATTCCCAACATATTTTGGGGTAGTAATGTGTTTGTGTCTTAGTCTAGAGTAATAGAAGAGAGTTGCATATTATTTTATGTTCAAATCTGTACAACAATGCATCATTTTCAATCTTAAATATATTGTCATAAGTTTGTTGCAGAATTCTCTCCATATGTGTAATCAATGAAGTTAATATGAATGATGAATATCAATGATATTTTGATTCATCTTTGCAGTTCTTTGTAATGTGTGTGTTGTCTTTATCTTTCTCTCAAGGAGAGAAATAATTTCTTGGGATATACTCTGTTAATTTCATTTTGCGTTGCGGTTTACAGGATAATTTTACAATTCTAGGTATAGGAAGCATTGATGTAAGGCATTGATTGCTATTAGTACATTTGTAATGAAGTAATAGTGCTTGAAAGATACACTTGATTTATGTAGCTTGACTCTATAACCCTGGGATTAGGCATTGATCTCTCACGGGGCTGAAGTGTTAATTTAGATCCATCTTAACAATCAAAGTCATTTCTATTTCTACTATTATTTTTGGAGTAGAATTGGAGTAGTAACCATTCTCAATCCTGGTTTGAACTGATTTGCAAAAGGATTAAACCAATCTAATAGGAATCAATCATTTCCTTGGTATATTTTCATTAAGAACCTTTTGTTTAACATCAACATCTAGCACAAGTCATGAAATACCCTTAGATGTTGTATAGGTATGTACCCACCTTGGTCTTGTAGAACTAAAAGTGTAGAGGACTTCAACAAATTCTATGTTGAATCATGTTTGTTGGCCATTGAACTAGAATCCTTAATCATAAGAAATTGGCTAAATCTTAAGAGGATTTAGACAATCAGTTGGAAGCACCAACAGATTGGTGACTCCACTGGAAGATTTAAGTAGAAATGTGTCTTATCCTAAAGTCATAGATTAGTTGTTAAATTCCCTTGTTATAAATACCAAAACTCTTGTGGCTCATTTACCATTTGTCACTTCCTAGTGTGTTCCTGTGGGTTTATGGTTATATTTGCCTATTTGTGTGAGGTATTGCTTTAAGGATCCACCTGTTGCTTCTATCTTTGCAATCTTCTATGAAGAATTTGAATGTTTTGAATTCCCTTAATTGGGTGGTGACTCTAATTTCTCTTTGTCAGTGCAAATTAAAAGAAAATTGAGCAAATTGACAAAGTGATGGAAGGCCAAAGATCTCAATACAAGAAGGATCCTGAGAAGAAGCTCAAGGGTGAGCTACCTCACAATGCTTGACAATCATGGAGGAAACGAGATATAAGTAGGTCTATTCATACCCCTCCTCTTGGTTCAAAGAATTCTCATGGTAGTAATAATGATGATCTTGCAACTCTTATTGATTTTAGATCACTCCCTACAAATGAAGATAATTTGGTAATCAGACTTGCTGTAAGTAAAGAGCAATCCCATCCTAATGTCATAGATAAGTAGAAAAGACAAAGAGAAAAATATTTGCAAAATGAATTTCATGCTAAAATGGTAGCTCACAGTCTAAGTACCGAAGCCTCGAGACTCAATCCTAAAGAATATGTTCTTCTACATAGCCCAAATCATAAATAATTTGCACATCCTAATCCTAATTCCCCCAAGGTCTTGCCAATATTGCTGCAAACTACCTTGATATTTCAGACTCTGATGTTGCTTTTCCAACTGAAGAAGAATTGTTGCAAGAGGTTCTAAAGCTCCAAAAGGAGATGGACAAACTAGAAGAAGTTAGGATTAGAAAGGCCAAGGAAGAAGAAAACAAGATAAGAAATGCAATGAACTTCAAGGACAAACTGAAATGAAGAGTTGAACGTTTGAAACTGTCTTGTCAAGAAAACCCTTCTCCTAGACTTAGTAAATCAAGCAATGCCAAGGTTAACCCTACAATTATTAGAAACACCAAAAATATTCCTTTAGGAAACACTCATACCAATACATGGAGTGATCCCCCTATTGTCAGTTCAATATTAGGGACTTCTACTACCAGTATTATTTCTCAGTGCTTGGATAGAGGAAAGAAACCCTTAATCATAGATCCCATTAGAGGTACAAGCTCTCATGTGGATCTTTCATCTCGAAAACTTAATTCATCTGAAGCACAAGAGAAAAAGGACTTACAATTGCAAAAGGAAGTTGAGTAGTTAAAAGGGGAATTAGAGAGAATGGAACAGTTGGTTGTTAAGGAAGAAATACAGAGGAAGATTGATTTCTTAAAGGCTTCCTTCAAATCTAGAAGTATGACAACCCATGAGTCTCAGAATCCTCTTGTAACCTCATCTTGTCCTGATTCAATAGTTGGCCCCCAAATATCAACACACATAGGTCAACTTCTCCATTTTCTAATCCACATAACAAGGGTGGTTGTGAGCAACACCCACCTTATGTTGCAAATATAAACACTTAGCCTAGTGAATATAATGCAAACCACTAGGGGAAGTACGGTGGGGAAGGTCAAGGTAGTGTGAGACAACAACAGAATACTTAGTTTACCAGAAGACCTTTACAATTAGGAAGGTATAGATAGTTGGACTTTAATGGAATTCTTGGTTATCCTAATGATATCCCTAATGAAACCAAAAGTACACTTGCCAAATTTTTTGGAAATAATGCATTATCAGGTGAAAGTCATTTGAGGGAATTTTTAAATTTCATAGATGATTTCAAAGTTGAGAATTAAGATGTAATCATGAAGTTATTCATGCAATCTCTAACTGAGGATGCCATGGATTGGTATAGAGGTTTTCCTGATGAAATTATAGGATCATGGGAAGAATTCAAGAGGGTATTCAGAGAACAATATGGTGACAAAAAAGGTCCCATATTTCTGATCAATGAATTTACTAGTGTTTCCAAAGGTCATAATGAAATGGTTTCAGATTTTAACAGAAGATTTGTTAAACTCATGCACAAAATCCCTATAGATATGAGACCAAGTGAACCCGTGTGTTTGGTACTATGTGGTAATGGATTTGATCCCAAAGTAGGATATGAATTAAGAGATAAAGAGCCTCATTCTTTGAGGGATGCTTTCTGAATAGCTATGCATATTGAGAGTAATATGAGAGTATCTAGGAAAGTTAGTAAGAGAGATGATGTCAAATTATTGAAAAACCCCAAAGGAGCTTAGGACAAAGTATTATCTTCTCAAGATAAATTGGATAAATTCATGAGTGCTCTTAAGGACTTGAGTTTCAAGGTGGCTAGAAATGAGAAGGGGTTACTCAATGACAAGCCTAATTATCAGAAGCATAAGATAATGCTCAAGTTATCTGATCAACCCTACAATACCACATGGCAAAATGGAAAGCCAGTCTACAACACTCAAAAAAGTGTACGTAATAGAGAGACTCCTGATCCATTGAAGAGACCTAGTGCAAATATGGTTGAGGACAATCTCTGGTGTATAGCATGCTAACTGCCTCATTCACCAACTTAGTGTGTGGTGGTCCAATCAGTTCAAGAGTGTGGTATGCCTGATGAAGGGTATGATGAAGATAGCTACAACCAGGATCACACCATCAACATGCCATCTTCTAAACCATATGTGTTGTTAGAGTAATATGTTTCCTCTAAAGATGAAGATGCTAAGATTGATGTGGATAACTAGAGGTATTATGGAGAAAGTTACCATCAATAGGTTTTCTCTAACCTTGAAGACAATGGCACAAATAATGTTAATGTGCATGTTTTAGATATCAGAATGAGATGGATTAGTTTTAGAAGACCTTCAGAGGAAGAAATCAAATCATTGACTATAGCTATTATTGCCCAAGCCAGAAGAAGTTACAATTTGAGAAACAGAACTATAAATGTTGATTAAGGAAAGCCTGGTAGTCTCTTTAACAAAGAAACATTTACTGCTATCAAGAGTTCTGAGGCCATGAGGGAATCAGATGAGAAGGGCAAGTTGCCAAGAAATCAGAAGGTATAGTTTAATGTGCCAAATAAATGTCAAAAGGAAACAAAAATAGAAAAAGAGTCAAGAAAACATGGTGTTCCTAAGATTCGTGTTTCCACTAAAAAAGAAAAAATCAAGAAAATAGAGGTAAGTAAAGTTAACTTGGATCCATCTTCAGTTCCCACGTATGATATGACCCAAGTTTTGTCCAAAATGAAAGTTTCAGTTCCTTTATTAGAAATTATGAGAATAGATTAACATAGGAATAATACTTTGAAAATGATTGCAAGTATATTTGAAGTATCACCTAAAGTTCCCAAAGAATCACATGTTTACTAGAAAGTAAACCAGTAGGTTAGTGAAGCCAAGAGTAGAGAGATGGGAACCCCTGAGGTGTATGTAGGGGAAGAATTAACAAGATCCCTATCTCAGATCGATCCCTTTTATGTTACTCTACTTATAAACAATAAGATAATTAGAAACTCTATGATAGACTCAGGTGCTGCTATAAATATTATGCCTTTAGAAGTTATGCCATGGATAAGAGAGTAGAGAGTTGGGACTTTGGGTTGATACATGCTATGGCAAGTGTTTATGCCATGGATAATAGAGTTGTTCCATTTATTGGGATAATGAAGGGTGTTGACTTAAGGTTTGCAATATTTTATGATAAAGTGTACAAAATAGACATAACTATTGTTGATATCCCACCTCAATATGGGATGCTCTTGTCAAGACAATGGACTGCAGCTATTGGGGGAAACATACAGTTGGATCTTTCTTATGCCACTATACCAATGAATAGAAAGGAAGTCAAATTGGATAGGGAACCTAGGTTCCACATAGTGGTAGAGCACATTGAAATTCCCAATCACTTTAATCAACAAGTCAATTTTTGCAATAGTGATATGGATAACTTCAAAGTTGAAAAAGATCATGAAGCTGAAAGGTGCAATAATCTACTAGAAGTTGAACTACAAACAAATCAAGAGGTATTGTGGAAAATGTACTTTGATGGTGCATGTTCTAATGTAGGAATAGGAGTAGGTGTAGTTTTCATTACAACAAGTGGAAAATCTTTTAAACATTCATTTCTGTTGAGTTTCTCTTGCACAAACAATACTGCAGAGTATGAAGCATTACTCCTTGGCTTAAACATGGCAATCAAACATGGTATAAAATTATTGAAAGTTTTTGGAGATTCTGAATTGGTGGTCTCATGGGTGAGAGATAAATATTTGACAAAGTATAGAAGACTTAAACAATACAAGTATGTTGTATGGGACACCATAGAGCTTCTGGATGCATTCTCCATTGACTGGATAGAAATAAACAAGAATGTAATGGATGGTTTCTTGGCAAATATAGCCCTAAGGAGTGATGATATTACTTTATCTGGAATCTCTAAAGTTGAGGTTAAAACAAAACTAATTGTACCTCACAATATTTGCATTTGGGAGGTTTTCAATGATGATGCAGATTTGCTAAAGTTCCTTCAATGTGAAGATAAATACTTTTCACAAGAGATACATTTCAGCTACTTTGTGAAAGTTCTTAATGAGAAGGAAATTGTCTTTGGTATTGAAGTAATTCAATTAATGACAAATAAAATCCCAAGGGGATTGGTAGCTTTAGAAATAGTATTTGACAACAATGAAAACAATGTTTAGAAGCATATACCAGTCCATGGGGATGATTTGGAGGATATTAACTTAGGGACCGTGACCTCCACTATGAAAGTATACATTGGGAAAAGGATCAGTCCCAAGGTAAGAACAATGCTTATTGCCTTATTGAGAAAATACAAGCATGTTTTTTCTTGGTCCTGTGATGACCTAAAGGCCTATAGAGAGGATCTATTCCACCATGATATCCCTTCGAAACCAGATGCCAAGCCTTTTAGGCAAAAGCAAAGACCCATTAACCCAACACTGATTCAAAAAATGTAACAATAATTATGAAAGATGAAGGATGGTGGAATCGTCAAACCAATCAGGTACTCTACATGGGTCTCAAATTTGGTGTCAGTAAGGAAGAAGAATGGGGATCTAAGACTCTATGTAGACTTTAGAAATCTAAATGTGTCCTCATTGAAGGACAATTATCCTTTTCCCAACATGGAAATAATGCTCCAAAGGGTCACAGGGAATGAGTTGATGTCCATGATGGATGGTTTTTTAGGAAATAATCAGGTGAAAGTTAAGGAATCATAACATCATAAGATAACTTTCACTACTCCTTGGGGCATGTATGTCTACATTAGGATGCCATTTGTGTTGACCAATGTTGGAGCAACATTCTAAAGAGACATGGATGTTTCTTTCTTAGACTTGATTAATGTAATCATGGTTGTGTATCAAGATGACTTAACTACTTTTTCAAAAAAGGTTGAAGATCACTACATGCATCTTGAATAAATCTTCAAGAGGACTCTAGAGTATCAGATATCTCTCAATCCCAAAAAATGCATGTTTGCAGTATCAAAGGGGAAGTTGTTGGGACATATTATATCCAAGGATGGAGTAAGGATAGATCTAGAGAGAGTGGCAGCTATAAATAGGATATCAGTCCCCAAAACTATCAAAGCAATACAATCTTTTTTTGGCCAAATCAACTTTGTGATAAGGTTTATTTCTAATTTTGTAGAGATTGTTAAACTTATTTTCAAGATGTTAAAGAAAGGAGCTAAAATCATACAAGATGATGATAGTATTAATTCCTTTGTAGAAATAAAAAGAGATATCAAGGAGACACCAGTGTTAAAATCTCTAGATTTTAGTAAGCCTTTTCAGATCTTCTCATTTTCTTCATTCCACACTATTGTAGTAGTTATACTGCAAACAAATGAAGAAGGTTTCCTACAGCCCATTGCATTTTTTAGCAAGTCTCTTCAGGTCGCAGAGATGAAGTATGATATGGTAGAAAAGCAGACATATGCTTTGGTGAAGTCTATGAAGAATTTTAGACCTTACTTACTTGGTGTAAGGGTGGAAGCATATGTGCCCAATGTAGTTGTAAAAGATGTATTAGTCCAATAGGAGATCCAGGAGTTCAATATTGACATACAGATCACAAAACTGATTAGGGGACAAGGACTTGCCAAATTGATGGTTGAGGCTAACCTAGAGTCTACTTAGATTAATTTCATTGAGGAAGAGACAGGTGTGATATGTAACTTACAGATGACCTCATGGTATAATGATATCATCTATTATTTGACACACCTCATGTGTTGTAATGGGATCACCAAGAACCAAGAAAGAATATTGAAGTTATAGGCTATGAAGTATGTGTTTATTAAAGGGGACTTATATTGGAAAAACAATGACGGTGTCTTATTACTGTTCTTAGATAAAAACCAAGATGAAATCTTATTGAAGGAAATGCATGACGGAGTGTGTGGAGGTCATTTTATAGCCAAAACAATAGCCCACAAAATTCTGAGAGTTGGCTATTACTAGCCCGCCTTATTTTCAGACTCTCATAAATTTGTAAGATAATGTTAGGCATGCTAGAAATTCTCTAGAAATATTAAATATTCAGGTGCATTACCCCTGAGAACCATGCAAATTGAAGCCCCCTTATATCAATGGGGCATAGATTTTATTGGTGAAATCAGTGAGAAATCAAGTGGAGGCCATATATGGATCCTTGTAGCTATAGATTACTTCACCAAGTGGATAGAAGCCATCCCTACCAGAAAAGCCACAAGCAAGGTTGTGATGGACTTTATTCTGAATCACGTCATTGTCAAATTTGGAGCAATAGTTAGGTTAATAATGGATAATGCTATGTGTTTTAGATATGATGATTTCATAGGTTTTTGCAATTCATATGGCATTGAGATGCCATATTCCTCCCCTTATCACCCTTAAGGAAATGGTTGGGCTGAGTCAAGCAAAAAATCCTAATGAAAATCATCAAAAGGATGTTGGATAAAAACAAAAAGTCTTGGGATTCTAAGCTAAGTCTAGCTTTATGGGCTGATAGGGTGACTATCAAAAAGGCTATTGGCAAATCACCATTTGAATTGGTCTATGGCACTCAGGACAGTTTGCTAGTAAATAATCTCCTACCTATCTATAAGTTCATCCAAGAAGAGGATATGGACATCCCTTAGCCAATGGAGGAGAGGATTGAACGGTTAATTGAACTTGACGAAGTCAGAAGAGATGCACAAAGGAACAATTCAAATGTAGCAAAAAGCTAAATATTTGTTTGACAAAAGAACTTCTGATAAGAAGTTTAAAGTGAATGACATGGTACTGATATGGAATGCTAGGGCAAAAGACAAGGGTAAGCATGGAAAATTTGAAGCCTTGTGGTTAGGTCACTATGTCATAAAAGACTATCATGGAGAAGACTCATATTTCATGTAGGCCTTGAACGATGAAATCCAAGAATTGCTAGTGCATGGAAAGTTCTTGAATCAATTCTTTGCTTGATCATATACATATACATTTGTATTTTAGTGTAAATAGGTGTGTTGTCTTGTGCGCTTTCCATGTTTGTGTTTTTGTGGTCTCCTGCCTTCCTAGAGATTCTAGATCCTCGTGATGACCTTGTAGTCATCCGTCCCCAACTAGAGCCAATGTTAGGACTGTGAGAAATTTTCCTTGGCTTCCTATGTTGGCCCTACTTCAAGCTTCAATTTGGTGGTCCTACACTAGGGTTTAGCTTCAAGAATACTTTAAAATCCTATTCTTAGGTCTAAAACCCTAAACCGTAAGGCTTGTGTAAGTGTCAAGGCACCTTTTGTTCTAATTTTCTGTTGACTTCTTGCCACTTGCTACCAGTCTCCAAGTTATAATGTTGTGTCTAGGGTGTCAGCTGTTTACCGGTCCCTTGGTCTCACAGTTATTAGCCTGACTCGCATGCCCAATTAAATTGTCATATGCCTAATGTTTGGCCTGAGCCCCTTAGTAAAATATGGCCCTTCTATTACCTACTAGAACAATGTTGTTCTAAATGTACGTACTTGAGTCCCCCTTTAAAGTGTTTGCCTAGGGAACCATTTGTCAATGTGTGGCATGCTTTAATTACTTTATGTTGTTTTGTGGTGAATATTATAATGAGGTAAAAGATGATCGCAAAACCACAGAAGGAATGATAGATGGTGGGCCCTCTTACAAGGTTTTGTCATGGGATTTGTGGTGGGTCCCAATGTGTTAATGCGGCAAGCTTCCAAAGCTTTCCACCTTTCCATTGAACTTGTATGGTTGACCCCTGAAAAGCTTTCTCCAAGAATGGTGGAAAGATGCGTGGATAGTTTTAGATGACATGTCTTAAGGATGATCATTTTTGTGCCATGTGGCATGATCTAAATGATATTTTTCCATTCCATGGGCCTCCATCTATTGCCTTGTTTTATGCTCGCGGAAGCACAGGGAAGGGCATGTGGATAGTGCTGACTTTTCTAAATGGACGACAAGCCCTCTACTGAGGTGTGAAGATTGTCCAGGTGGATCAATGCTATTCATTTGAAATCTTTCGTGCATGTGGCAAAATATTTTCAAATTGATCGACCAAATCTACAGCATCGAATCATGCTTCTTTTATCGATGATCTACAGTTCAGATTCAAATGTTGGAAACAACCAGTTGCATGAATAGGATTGTGTGAGTTAGTAGTAATGGCTGAAAAGATGGTTACTAGACCAACAACACACATAATTCTTGTTGAAATGTACAAGACAACTAAGAGGGGAGGTGAATCACTTTTCACCAAAACTTAACTTCTTATAGACATCAATACATCAATCACTTAATCAATGTTATAATGATTTAAGCATGCAAGCATGAAATTAGAAACTTAAACACAATCACACACGAGACACATGAGACACCTAATTTTTACATGGAAAACCCTATAAGGGAAAAACCACGGTGAGTGTTAGGTCACAATATAATATGTAATAACAATACTAAAAATTAGAGGCTTACTGCCTTAGGGCTCACTACCCAAGGTTCACTACCCAAATGCTCACTACAAATGAAATAGGCTCACTACCAGAAGGGGCTCACTATCAAAATTGGTGAACTGAGATAGTAGCATCTACACCATGTTTGAGTTTAGTTCCATTGAAGCGCAATGTATCTCTTCTGCTCTGCTCTACTTTTACATTTCCTACTTATCTTCACATCTTTGCACTTCAATCTCTTTTTCGCAACTACATTACATGCTTTTATACAATTCATCAACCTTGGAATGTACATCAAGGTCCGCATTACATTCATCAACCATTGGAACAATCTCCAAGGTTGGCATTACAAACATATACAGAAATAGGTCTGGACCTAAACAAAACTAACTAAGGAAAAGATGTATGTGGATCATGTTATGCCTTAGTTGGGACTCAAATGCAATATTCCATGCCATGACACACTTTCACAATCTTTGATGCATCTCCGCACGTAGTGAAAACAACCAAGTCGGCGAAGACTGGTGTTAAAACTAAGCCTTCTAAGAACAGTCTTCATCCATGATCCAAATTTCTCTTTGCAGACTAATCCAGAGGTATGAACATGATTAGGAGATATACACAAGCTCATTGTAATCACAAGGAACAACTACATAATCTCTAGCCACTATGCCAAGAAGATTCATCAAACTGGAGCACATAAACAACAATCTCAGCTACTGTCATAAAGAAAATATCACTTGCAGACCACCAAAACATGAACCATTCTAGTTGAAGGCATTTATCATCATTACAAACTTAACTCTAGAATCATAGACCATAATACTTCAAGGTGGAGGAATGCGGAGCAAAATACTTTCTCCCTGTCACTAGTGAATACTCAGAGAAAGAAGTTTTTACTCTGGTGAATATAACTCACTCAAATCTTCATACCAGAGTCTCAAACTTGGAACATAGCATCTTTAGACAGCCTCTAACCAACTTCCAATCCATAGACAAAGATATTCATTCTACAAGAAATGCGGAGTAATCTACTGGATTGTTCTATTGTGAACAAAGATACTCTTATGTACATTGTTTACAGTGGAGGAGCAAATTTTCCCAAAAGCACTTGGAAACTTGTTGGCAAGAGACACTGTGTGGCTTCATGATTGTTGTCATTGATGGCAACAAAGCTTATCCCACACATTTGCAGCACATAGTATGTCTATACTGGAAGTTAGATTGAAGAGTGTTTTGGTCTGGTGAACAAGAACAAAGCATGCAACAAGGTCCAACAATCAGGTCTGGATCTCTCAGAGGATGTATCTTAGCAAAGTGTGGACTTTGGGAAGTCAAGAGGAATACATGACTGCCACATTCTAGAGATTGACCCTTTGGTGATGAAAGAGTGAAAAGATATGAGCACCTAAGTGTTGGGTTCTTGACAGGTAGAATAGACTAAGAAAGAACTGACCAACAGAGCATCAGACCTTAATCTGGATGAGAAATTGATGGTGATCAAGCTACTTAAGAGATCATTCATGGTTCTCCAACATGATTGATGACTTCTATAACTATCTCTTTGATACGTATCACTTAGTAAGCATGGATTCAGTCAACAGACCAGAGTTTGGGAAAATCTTGAGTATTCTAGATGTCGACTAGAATGATGTTGAAATCCTTGGTACGGATATATATACCAGATGGATTTTGATGTGAAGGTGTGTGTGTGGAGATATAGCCTATGAGAAAAGGTAGAGATAAGTGTGGAAGCGGCTATACAGGTTTGGTATGTGACAGAAAAACAACACCAAAACAAAGGAAGAATGAAGTGCAGTAGATCAGTATATTAAGCCTAATCAGAATTGAACCTCAGCATATGTGGATGCTTCTCATCAGTTCAAATACCTGGTTACTTTCTATAAACTATTGTAGGCAGTGACCCTCTTGTGAGCAATGTGCTCGGGTAGTGAGCCCTAATTGGCAAGTGTCATTTTGTACTTCTTATTCTTTTAATAGAGAATACAATCTTGGGTTAGTCACCCCATGGTTTTTCCCTTAATAGGGTTTTCCACATAAAAATCCTTGTGTTATGTGTGTTGATTTCATTTCTACTCTCATGTTCATTTATGCTTATATGTTTTGATACTACACTATTGTTAAAGAAGAAAAAAAAGTTAAGAAAATTAAGATAACTAATTCACCCCCCTCTTAGTTATCTGCCTTGTTTCCAACAATTAGTATCAGAGCCAAGTTCCTCCAAATAGAGCCTAACAGCTTGAGGAAGATCTGGGAATCTCAATGGATATGTATGGTATTAGGGAACAACTTCATTCTGCCCTAGATGATCTTGAGCAATCTCACTCTGAAGTTAATAACCTAAGGGAAAGATTCAAACAAGCTGATGACTTCATAATTGAACTAAAAGAAAAACTGAGTATCTCTGTGAAAAAGAGAAAGGAACTTCTTCAACAATTAGCAAGTCAAAGTGAAGCCAATGATACTAATGAAGATCTGAATGAGAAAAACAAGTTATGTGAGAAGCTATCAAAAGAGGTCATTATGGTAAGACATGAAATGGAATCAGGGGTTAAGAAATTCACCCAAGAAATTGAAGAAAAAAGAAAAATGGAAGATAATCTAAAACAATCTCTCATGGAGAAGTCAGAAGACTACCACAAAATGGATAGAATAATCAGGCATCTAGAATCTGATCTTGAAGAAGCTAGAGATAATGAAGAATAACTTGAAAATCAGATAGACACTCTTAAAAGGGATCTTCAGACAACAAATGAATACAAAGAAAAATTCAAGATAAGCTCTGCTCAACTTGAAGTTCTTGAAAGCCAAAAGAGGGTAGATGACAAGCATGGCTTGGGATATGAGAAAGGTGAAAGCTTCAGATCCAGTCAGAAGAACTCTAGATCAAGAAATCCAAGGTACAGGCCTAGAAGACCTTTGGTAAGACAACCAAATGCTAAAAGATATCCATCCTTCAATAGATACTGGCACAATTGCAATAACTTTGGTCATAAAGCAAATTAGTGTAGAAGAAGAATGAATCAGACTAATTCATCCTTCTTTGGATAGTAGTTTAACTGCAAAAGGTATGGTCACAAATCTCATGAATGTAGAAATATGCAAATAAACAATTCATTCAATGGTAGATGCTTTGCATGCAATAGAATGGGACATATGTCTAATCAATGCAGATCAAGAGGATATCAATCAAATATACAAAGAAATATAGCATGCTACAATTGCAATAGATCGGGTCATATTGCCAAATTCTGCAGAAGTAAGAATCAAGATAAAAAGGGTCCGGTGCATCATAATCAAAATCAAGACAAAGGAAAAGGAAAAGTGAATGTGGATGAAGTTCAAAGGGAGATGAACAAGATTTGGGTGAAGAGAAGTACAGAAAATGTTGGGGATGGATCTACACAAGAATCTGGTGCTGATATTCCTTCTGAAAACTAAATAGATGAGCTCTGGCTCAGGGGGAGTCACAAAAGAAAAGAATTTCCCCCAGCCAGTCAATTGGTGCCTAAATTGGCACATGGAGTGTAGCAGATTGAAGAGTTCTCAAAGAGATATCTAAATAACCCTTGGTAAAAATATAAAAGATTCGCAAGAAGTTTGAAGAGGCTAATCATCCAAAATTGATCCAGTTTGACAATCATCCAGTAAAAGTAGGATTTTCACAGTTAGATCCAGTATGATTCAAAATTGAAATACCTTGATCTGTGTATAAATAGGATGATTCAACAAAGGGAGATACATTGTAAGTTATCATTCTAAGTGCATCTCAGTGTTCTGGAAGGATCTCTCCCAGAACAAGGAGAATAAGGCAACTGAAATGACTTAAGTTGTGCATTTATTGCAATATGGAATTAGGGTTTTCGTATATAAATAAAAGGGTTCTTTTGTTCATCATTTGCACATTTGCATTCGAGAAGAAGAAAGAAAGAGCTCTACAACAAGATTGCTTCAACCCTATCAAGGATCAACCACAGAATTTGATTCAACTAGTGATCTTTTCGGCTCTTATCGTGAACCCTAGAAGCGTAAAAAAGTATTTTCGCTCTTGAATATCTCTCTCTGAATCTTTTGAAAGATGGCTACTCCAAATGTTGTCAAGATCACTGATAGGCTATGCCCTAAGTTCAAGAAACATCCTTACAAATCCCTAGAAGTTGATCCCCTAGGCGCATTCTCTAGCATTCCGCATGGGGTTCTACATGTAGAAGATGTTAGGGTATACATTCATGCCAACATTAAGGAATTTGGGGAATCCAAGATGATGGATATCTATCACAAGGAATTAATAGATGAAACATTTGAACTTAAACCCCAATACAAGGCCATTTAGGATAAGCATTTTGGACATTGCATCCATTTCCCCTATTTTACAGAAGATGAATGGGTCTGATATGTTCTGAGGAGAATGCGTGACAACTTCATGTGGTTGATGAGGCCATTTAAGATCACAAAAGATGCCATTAGGGCAGTAACCAGATTACTCTCATCTGGTGGGTTGCCTACTCTCAAATTAGTCAAAAACCAAACTGTAAGTGATGCTACCGGATCAAAATTTGACAAAAGAGTAATGACAATAAAGGATATCACAAATCCAGATATCAAATTTGCTTCTATGATAATCAGTTATAAAATATATCACTCCAGTAGGGAGAATTCTGTATCTGGAACAACAATATACACTACTTATCAGATGCTAAGGGAAAATGTTGATTATGATCTTTGTGAGCTTCTCCTGAATCAACTATTAGAGAATTTGCAGAAAATAAAGAAGGATAAGAATAATTCATTTAAGTATAGTGGCTTGATACTATGTCTATTCTTTTACTATATGAATGTGCTACCCAGATCCAATGGCTAGGTATGGCAAAATAATAGACCAGTTGCCATACAAATCAGAGATTATATGTATGGGCTTAGTGATGCCAAGGCACAAAGTATAGCACTCTGGGGTTACTTCAAAAACTTCTAAGGCATGATGCAGGCGAGAGAGAGAATCCCCCAATCTCTAGTTGAAAAATACAAGGATACAGTGTGCTTCATGGTAGACACTGATCAATGCCTAATGGAGGCAGTGGAGCCCAGAATAGTCTGGATTATACCAATAGGCAATGAGGTGGATGAGAAAATTTTGGAACTGCATGTCCAACACCTACTAAGTCAACCTAAGGACCCTGAGGCAGAAAGGTTTGGAACCTTTGAATAATTGAGTGTGAAAATTCATGTTGAGCTAAGACAACCGAAGATGAAAAGAAAAGTGAGAAGAGAAGTAGAGGAAGTTGCCAAAAGATATGGCATTTCAAAATAAGTAGTTGATGCAAATAGAGAGAAACTAGAAAGAGCAGAGAAAGAGAGACAAGATGCAGAAAAAGAAAGTAATTTGGTGCAAGCCCCCTCCCAGACTAGATCCTCAAAGAGTTCTACACCTACCACCTCTAAGAGCTCAAAATCCTCCAAACTGAAAGAAAAGACATCTAGAAAGGGAGAAAAGAGAACAAAAACCAAGGCTACAAGATTCTACATAAGTCAAAAGGATGATGAAGAGACAGAGACAGATGAGGAGGTTAAGAAAATGAAGAAGAAAAAGAAAATATCAGGTGGATCCTCTGCTGTTACAAATAAAGAAGAAGAGGTAGAAGAATTTGTTGAAAGGTCCACTCCTTCTATTGATAATGTTATCAAGGTAGTCACAGTGGGTGGAAATCTGCAACCATTAATAGAATTTTATGATGAGATTAGTGTTACTGACAAGAAAATCTTGGAAGACGCTGCAGTCAAGTATCTTAACATTTATAATAAAGCATTCATTGAAATCATCTCTCTAATTCCCAAAAGTTTAGAGAAGGAACTTGAAATGAGAAAGGAGAATGCTAAGGCAAAGGACCTAGAGATCTGGGAACAAATTGCTATTCAACTCTATCCTTCCATTACCTCTCAACAAATGAACATGATCTTCAAGGACTGCAAGGATGAGTTTTGGAGCAAAGCAAGAATGAACCAGCTTATGCTTGGAGAGACAGATCAAGTTGCCAAAGAAATAGAGGACATCCTCTAGAATGCATTTAAAAGATTCAATCTTCCTGTTATAGAGGACATAGGTGATGAACCTTCTGACATGGATGATGAAGGATTAAGTGCATCAAAGGAAGATTCTACTGAGAAAACTGCAGAAGAGTCAAAGGGGATAGGTGAGGAAAAGACTAAGGACTTGGGTTCCTCTGTTTCGGAAGAGGAAGTCCATGAAGAAGTAAACATCTCTCTTCTGGATCCCGCAGTAGACTTCGCAACTGAAGGAGAAGCCAGAAAAGAGGAGAAAGCAAGTCAAGAAGAGGAGAAAAAGGGAAGAGAAGAAGAACAGACAGAGAAGATTTTTGATGACAGCTCTGAGGCTGCAAAAGGAAAGAATTCTTCGGCAAGAGACACTGCAAAAGCAGTGAAGAATTTCTTGACCAAGGAATTAATGGAGATAGATGAACCAGAACTATTTCAAGGACCACTCAATTTTGACTCTCTCTCTCCAGTCCAGACAATGAAGGTAACATCTTTTCTCAAGCCAAAGCAAAAGAAAATATTTTGAAGTCTCACATGGAAGACTGTGAGCTGATAGAGATTGCATCCGATCTGTTCAAGAAGATCATGCCATCCTTCTAGAAGGATCCTTCAGCCTCTTGATCTGGTAAATTGAAATATCTTGTTAATTCTATTAGCACACATTTTGATTCTTTGGAGAAATCAATAGAAGAGAAAGTCCAAAAATAGTTTTTGGGAAGTGATTCTCCAAAGTGCAGGGACTCATAGCAAATGATAGGAGAAATCTGGATATTGGGATAAAGAGCTTAGAAAATGCTCTTAAAGATGGTGGAGAATTATACAAATTTTGTTTATCTTGGTCCATAGTGACAACAGACATTGCAAAGAAGGTGGAAGAACAAGAGGGTAAACTGTCAAGTTTATCTCAAAATTTTGATCCTCTAACCTCATCCATAATGAATCAAGAGTGCCAGACTATTGTCACTATAAATGAGTCATACAAAGGATCTAAAAGAAAGTATCACAATGAAAACATCAAACTACCACTACAAAATGAGACCAAAATCAAGATAGGAATGCTCTGTTGTTTCTATTAAACTAAAAGGATTATAAAAAATTAGAATCTGAGTACAAAAAGTGTTTACAAGCTCTTTGTAGGTGAACAAGAGAGAAGAAACAATAATCAAAACTAAGAAAAAAACTATGTTTTCTCTCCTATATATGCCTCCATAAATCTCCCAAAGAAAAGATGAAAAAACTCCTCAAAATAGCCATCTTGATCCATTTTCAAGCTCCAAGAGTAAGCCACCAAAAAAGTCACCAAAATGCCTCCAAACTAAAGTAGAAAAGTGCCAAAATGCCATTTAAAGTGGTCCCACCAAAATCTCCTCAAACTCAGGCTTTACCCAATCAATAAAAGCTCCAATTTGCCTAGTTTTCCTCAATTTCGCCCAAAAGAAAATAAATCCAAAAAAAAAAGAATCTCCTTATATCTACTTGCTTTAACTACATTAAAATACCAATTATTTAAAACAAATTTATAAAACATTGCTTTAAATAATGCTTTACAATATTTGTAGTTTTATTTTCTTGATTTCGCTCGATTTGATTTTATTGCAAAAATACAAGGCTTACACGAATCTTTGCCAAGTATAATACATTTTCTCTATTTGGGCATTTGATCTTTCTATAAAAAATCATAAAAGTTTCAAGGCATATTGAAAGGTTTTTTTTTAGAAAGAAAACCTCCTAAGGCATATCCTCCATTTGGTTTGCAAACAAAACACTAAGGCATATGGGATATTGTCTTATCTTCAAGTGTGACTAAATAGCCTCTAAGACATAAAGCCTAGGCAATGAAACATGCAAAAGAGACATGTGATACCCTTGATAGTATTAGTTGAGGCTTTGAAAATTAATTCAATGTGATAAAAATATCACAATCAAATTAGGGCATAATGGAACCCTAAGACAAAACCATTCTATGCCCTATCTTTTTGGGCTTATTTTGCACTTTGTCTTTTTGAGAAGTCATCTCTGCCTGGCCGCCACGAAGGTTAGGGTTTGAGGCAAAAACCCTTAATTCTCTACTATTCTGAAGGATTCTATGCATTTTTCTACAGGAAAATGGGAGGTAAGTGGTTCTCAGTCACATGTGATGTCGTTTCTCCATTTTATGAAGCATTCTTAGCTTTCATGACTGCAATCGTGGCTTCACCTTATGCATTTTTTGATCTTTGGTTTCTTTGTTTCGTTTCCATTGATCTTCCTCCTGTATTCAATGCTACCATGAAAGCTTGAAATGCACCTTTGAGATGAAAACTAAGGAAATACCCATGGCCTCTCATGTATCTCTCATAGCAGCAATAAGGGTAAGTTTTCATATTTTGAACCCTTGTATTTTTCTGTATACTTTCTCCATTGGAGGCCATGGAAAAGCTTGTAATTCTGATTGTTTTTTTATATGAGTTTGAAAACTTTCTATCATCCTCTGTATCTTCTTTTCTCTATGTAATATGATAAGGGTTTGGTAAAAAAAGACTCTCAAGCAGTAGATTTTGAGAGCACAAATTGGGTTTCTCTCCATTTTCTATATGTAAAAAATAATGAAATTACATTGTTCTTCCATTTCTGAAAATGTAAAAAATACAAACCTTTCTCTGTATCCAAAGTTTCTCCATATATTTGATACGAGTTTTGATATTTTGTAAAGAAAATTGTGTTCTTTCACTGCAGCTTGAGAACCCACAATATATATGATATTACCTACATTCTTCTATCATTTGTTGTTTCATTGTTGCCACAAGACATTACTATTCCTTGATACTTTGTTTAAACTCTCTGTGTTGTTTTGGTTTGGGCTTTCATTGTAATGAAATGATGAAAGCGATTCTATCTTATTCGATACAAATCCTAGTAGGGTTTACTTATAGCAGCTATGTTCACCATCATTTTTTCTTGTTCATCGACTTTGGTGATAGTCAATAGGAAAAGAAATAATTATAACTTTATTGTGTCTGCTGCTCCATCCTGACTCACATGTATGCTATAACTCTACTCTTTGTGATGAAATAAAATGAGTTAGAATATATGCTGCTCATTTTGCATCTCCTGTAGATAAATATGAGCATTGAAACTTTATCCTCTTATTACTATCTCTTGGCTAAAATATGTATTTTCATGAATTTCCATGCTCATATCATTTTGTATGTACTTGGTATGTCTTGCACTGAATCTCTACAACATGGCTTACTCACATGCTATCAAGTTCACTGTATTTTATAAATACTGTATCAAATGTATTCACATACATACCATATTCAATGGTTATGGCTTATTTACTTTATGTATAGCATGGACATTTCAGTGTATGGCTTCAATTGCATTACTCATTAGTTAGATCATTCATGTATGATAATGATGCTCATTTTTACGATTGTTTCTACACATGACTGAAGCAATATGTATCATGAGGTTGATGTTGTTCATGATTGAAGTCACTACTACCAACTGTATAACTTCATGCACTATCTCCTCATATATAAGCATTACTTACCATGTTCTCCTGTAGCTTATGATTTCTCCTTGGAATTTAGTCATTATAAATACACTTACCTCTCTATTCAATTTCATTGTATCTTTTCAAGATTTAGGAGTATGCTTGATGTGGCATGAGCTGCCCTTTCATTTGATTCATGGTGTTACAACATATCTTGAGGATGATTTGTATTTCATTTGTATTTGTAATCTGTGGCTCCATCTTGTATACTGTAGAGGCATATGGTGACTAATTTTTTATTCTTTATGGCTGCTCTATGTGTTCAAAGGCTATTAATGTTCCAATATAGTGATTTAAATGCATACAAATGACAATATATGATATTGTGAGAACAAATAGATGTAATAACAGAGAAAAAGATATTCTAATGTTGGCAATACCTTTTACTTAGTTTCAGACCTCATTGGACAGCCTTGAATGAGCTCACTACTCATTTGTGATTTTGATCTCATCATGTTTGAGCTGATAGTCATGAATGAACACTAATCTTGAGGCTCCTATAAGCACTTTATGAATTACTCCTTCAGTTGAAATGTTTCTATTTGCATTAAGAACATGAATTCTTATTTCAAACCCCTCTTGAAGATTCAGGGGTAGCATGCTGAGCTCAACCCTTGTGGGAGCCCACTTTGTACCACATGCTAAAATGTCTTCAAACTAGCAACATAACTTCTTCTATACGTGTATAGGAAATAAACATGTTTGTTTAAAAAATAGTGAAGCTCAATGATGTTTCTGTTGTTATATGGAGCCTAATCAGACTTGGAGGTTACATTTCCCCCACTTTTATCGGTGCAGTTTCCCCCAAATTCCTACAGGGTCAAGGGGCAGTGCCCCTTGTGGGGGTTTGGGGGCAGCACCCCCAAGATGGGGTCAAGGGGCAGTGCCCCTTGTGAGGTCCAGGAGCAGTGCCCCTGGCACATTCCCTATTGCGATATAGGGCGGGGTCAAGGGGCAGTGCCCCCATGGGGGCTTGGGGGCAATGCCCCCAAAACCTCACATAGTTTTTTTATTATTTCATAATGTATCGGGAGTTAATTTTTTCATTGACCAACATAAGAAAACCCTATTTTGTAACTGACAAAAAGCTTGATAAAAAGCGGCTAAGGGTTAGGGTTTTGAGATTGTATTTGTAGCATTTTGCAGCAGTAATTAAGTTGCAGGGATTGCTAATTGTAATTGGTTTGATTTACTGGATAATAATATTGGACTCTCTGTTTGGTGGATGTAGCCCGAGTTTGGGTGAACCATGTTAAAACTTGTCTCTCACTATTATTATTTCTGTGTATTTCCATTTCTCTATTTAATCTTTATTTGCATTTAATTGATATCTTCTGTCAGCTAACCCTAACAAGTGGTATCAGAGCGAGGTTGTGTTCGATTATCATCTGTAGGAAAGTCTCATAGTTGAGTGGGAGCAATGGCAGATGAGGGTAAATTGAAGGTTAATAAATTCAATGGGTAGAACTATCAGTTATGGAAGATGCAGATGGAGGATTACCTCTATCAAAAGGATTTATGGAGGCCGTTGGAAGGAGCAGCCAAGAAACTGGCAACAATGTTTGATGAGGATTAAAATCTTCTTGATAGAAAGGCACTAGGAACCATTTGGTTGTGCCTGGCACCATCGGTGGCATTCAATATAACAGAAACGAAGACAATAGATGGTCTGATGAAAGCTTTGGCTAAATTGTATGAAAAACCCTTAGCCTCAAATAAGGTATTTCTTATGAAGCGTTTGTTTAATCTAAAAATGGTTGAAGGTGGATCTGTGACAGATCATTTAAATGAATTTAATACGATTGTTAGTCAATTGACTTCTGTAAATGTAAAATTTGATGAAGAAGTTAGAGCTCTCTTGATATTATGTTCATTGCTTGAAAGCTGGGATAGTTTGGTAATGGTGGTTAGTAACTCTATTTCTGGTTCAAATACCCTAAAATTTGATGATGTTGTTGGTGTTATTCTGAGTGAAGAAATTCATAGGAAAAGCTCAGGTGGATCCAAATCAAGCAATGTTTTGAATGCAGAAAGTAGGGACAAATCAAAAGAGAGAGGAAAAGGTTCTAGAGGTCATGGGAAGTCACAAGGAAAATCAAAGGACAAAAGATCCCAAACCAGAGGACAGAACGATTGCTGGTACTATGGAAAACCAGGTCATCTGAAGAAAGATTGCTGGTCTCAGAAGAACAAAGAAGGAGACAAACAAGAAGGCAATAAAGAAGCAAATGTGGTAAGCAATAAATCTGAAGATGATGCTTTGATTCTTTCCCTAGATAATGCTGATGATTCATGGGTTTTAGATTCAGGGGCCTCATTTCATGCTATGCCCCATAGAAGGTATTTCCTTGATTATGTCCAAGGGGATTTTGGGCTGGTTTATTTGGGAGATAACAAACCCTGTCAGATTGTTGGAAAGGGAAGAATCAAGATTAAGTTACAGAATGGAAATCATTGGCTACTACAAGAGGTAAGGCATGTTCCAAGGCTCAGTAGGAATTTAATTTCACCAGGGCATCTAATTGAACAAGGTTGCACTTTTACATTTACTAATAAAAATTGGAAGGTTTCAAAAGGTGCCTTAGTAGTAGCAAAATGAGTGAAAGTAGGCACCTTATATCTTTGTACAGGTCATACTGTTCCTTCTACTTTAGCTGTTACAGAGAAAAAATAAACAGGTACAGGAATAGTTGCTACAGGGTTGCAGGAAGAGACTAGAAAAGTTGATGTAGGTTCTGAGACAACACTGTGGCATAACAAACTTGGGCATATGAGTGAAAAAGGTATGAAGGTATTTCATTCTAAGAAATTTTTACCAGGTCTGAAATGTATTAATATGGATTTCTATGAAAGTTGTGTGTATGGAAAATAAAAGAGAGCCAATTTTCTCAAGGATGGGAAGCAAAAGAAAAATGAAAAATTGGAGCTTGTGCATACAGATGTATGGGGACCAACTTAGGTATCTTCTCTCGATGGCTCTTGGTATTATGTTACATTCATAGATGATGCAACTAGGAAGGTTTGGATTTATTTCCTTAGACAGAAATCTAACGTATTTGAAACATTTAAGAAATGGAGAAGCTTGGTTGAGAATGAGATGAGTAAAAGATTAAAATGTCTCAGATTTGATAATGGTGGTGAGTATTGCAGCAAAGAATTTGAAGATTATTGTTCCTTTAATGGAATTCATAGGCAGAAAATAGTTCTAGGGACTCCACAGGAAAATGGAGTGGCTGAACGCATGAATAGGACAATAATGGAGTGTGCAAGGACCATGAGATTACATGTTGGGCTACCTTTAAACATGTGGACAGAGGCTGTCAACACTGTTGTATATTTAATTAATAGAGGTCCTTCAATTCCTTTGGGCTGTGGTATTCCAGATGAAACATGGATAGGCAAGAAGGTGAGTTATTCTTTTCTGACTGTGAAGCATTTGCACATATAGATTCTGAAAATAGAACCAAGCTGGATGCAAAATCAAAAAGGTGTACCTTTGTTGCGTATGGCATTGATGAATTTGGTTATAGGCTTTGGGATTTTAAAAATCAAAAAATTGTGAGAAGTAGGGATGTTATATTCAATGAGAAGGTGTTGTACAAAAATTAGTTGCAGCAACATGAGAAGAAAGAAAAGGATTATGTGGTGCTAGACAATACTCCAAATAGTGATGTTCCAGTGGTTCCTCATGCTCCGTAATAGCAACTAGAAATACCACAAACTCCAATAAATGTTAGACGGTCAACAAGGATAAGTAGACCTCCTGAAAGGTTTTCTCCCTCTTTGTATTCTATTTTGTTAACAGATACTGGTGAACTAGAAGGATATGATGAAACTATGTAGGTGGATACACAGGTTCAGTGGGAGCTTGCAATGAAAGAAGAAATTGACTCCTTGCTGAAAAATTAGACTTGGGAATTATATAAGTTACCTATAGGTAAAAAGGCTTTACCAAATAAATGGGTTTATAGGCTGAAAGAGGAAGATGGAGGTAAGAAAAGATTTAAGGCCAGGTTAGTTGTAAAAGGATTTACACAGAAAAAGGGCATTGATTTTGATGAGATATTTTCTCCGGTTGTCAAGATGACTTCTATTCATATTGTTTTAAGTATTGTGGCTGCTGAAGATTTACATTTGGAACAGCTAGATGTTAAAACTACCTTTCTCCATGGTGATTTGGAGGAGGAGATATATATGGAAGAGCCCCAAGGATTTGAGGTCAAAGGTAAGGAGAAACTAGTGTGCAGATTGAAGAAGAGTTTGTATGGCTTGAAACAAGCACCTCAGCAATGGTATTTGAAATTTGACAGTTTTATGGCTGAGCAAGGCTACAGCAGGTGTAATTCTGACCATTGTGTTTATTTTAAGAGGTTGGATAATAATAGCTACATTATTTTATGTTTATATGTTGATGACATGCTTGTAGCTGGGTCTAACATGGATCACATCAGAGAGTTAAAACAACAGTTAGCACAGTCATTTGCTATGAAAGATTTGGGGGTAGCAAAACAAATCCTTGGTATGAAAATTTGTAGAGATAGGAAGAACAAAAAATTGACGCTATCTCAAGCTGCTTATGTTGAAAAGGTGTTGCAGAGATTGCACATGGAGAATGCAAAAGCTGTCAGCACACCTTTACCTAGTCATTTGAAATTGACTAAGGAGATGTGTCCAGAGACACAAGAGGAGGAAGAAAAAATGTCCAAGGTACCATATGCTTCAGTTGTAGGAAGTTTAATGTATGCCATGGTATGCATCAGACCAAATATTGCACATGCTGTAGGAGTCATTAGTAGGTATATGAGTCATCCCGGATTAGAGCATTGGAATGCGGTAAAATGAATTCTCAGATATTTGAGAGGTACATCTAGTAAACACTTATGTTTTGGGGGATCTAACACTGATTTAGCAGGTCATGTAGACTCATATTTGGTAGGGGATATTGATACCAGGTGGAGTACTACAGGTTATGTCTTTACTGTAGGTGGAACAGCAGTGAGTTAGATTTCCAGGTTACAACAGGTGGTTGCTTTATCCACCACAGAGGCAGAATATATAGCTGCAACAAAGGCAAGTAAGGAGATGATATGGCTACAATATTTCATGAATGAATTGGGCACATAACAGGTTAACATTTATTTGTTTATGGACAGCCAAAGTGACATACATCTTGCAAAGAATTCTGCCTTGCATTCAAAGACCAAACACATATAGTTGAGGTATCCCTTCATTCGGTCAGTGTTGGATGATGGACAATTACAGTTGGAAAAGATACATACAGATGCTAATCCAGTAGATATGTTTACAAAGGCAATGACAAGGGAGAAGCTGAGCTCCTCTTCAGCTTCGGTTGGTCTTCTCGACTGAAAACAACAAAAATAGAACAACAGAGCCCAGGGTGCTTATTTCCAGTCGGAACTACAAGGTCAGTGGTGTTATGATCAGTCTCCAAGTGGGAGATGATATGGTGTGGAGTCTAATCAGTCTCCAAGTGGGAGATTGTTGTTATATGGAGCCTAATCAGACTCAGAGGCCACATTTTCCCCACTTTTATCGGTGTAGTTTCCCCCCAAATTCCTACGGGGTCAAGGGGCAGTGCCCCCAAGATGGGGTCAAGGGGCAACAACCCTTGTGAGGTCTAGGGGTAGCACCCCTAGCGCGTTCCCTATCATGATACAAGGCAGGCTCGAGGGGCAGCGCCCCCGTGGGGGCTCAAGGGCAACACCCTCGAAACCTCACACAATTTTTTTATTATTTCATAATGCACCAGGAGTTAGTTTTTTCATTGACTGACATAAGTAAACCCTATTTTGTAACTGACAAAAAGCTTGATAAAAAGCGGCTAAGGGTTAGTGTTTTGAGATTGTATTTGTAGAATTTTGCGGTGGTAATTGAGTTGCAGGGATTGCTGATTGTAATCGGTTTGATTTACTGGATAATAATATTGGACTCTCTGTTTGGTGGATGTAGCCCGAGTTTGGGTGAACCACGTTAAAACTTGTCTCTTGCTATTATTATTTCTGTGTATTTCTATTTCTCTGTTTAATCTTTATTTGCATTTAATTGATATCTTCTATCGACTAACCCTAACAGTTTCATCTTTTAGGCTCTCTTGCATATGGATGATTTGATATCTGATATATTACATCATAGGCAATATATTATGTTTCTGTTGATAGGCACATAGGAAACCATATTCAGAGCTCTAACACTCCTTCTTGTCATGGTACAAGTTCATTCAAAGATCAAGAGTGAGGAGGAGCCAGCTACAGTGAAAATCAAACCAAAACCTTAAATAGGCAATGATGGATATTCTCTTTTCCTTTCTTATTTTCAGATGCAATGTATTTCCTATGTTTTTACAAGTTTAGCTATTCCCATGGCTTGTGTGGGACATTTGATTTCTCTTGCTTTCATTTAATGCAATGATTATTCAAATGTTATATCTCATTTGTAAAATTGAATGATTATTGTAATGAAATGAAATATCTCTTATCCATGATGAATCTTCTACAAGGTAATGAGTGATACACTGGTTTTGTCTCTTCTAGTACAAGAAAACATGATAAAATTGAACCTTTACTTTTTCAAGCACCTCCAACTATACAAAACCCACACAACAAAAAATGTTAAGAATCTTTCATCTTAAAATGAAATAAATGTGCTCCATCTCTGCCAATTTGAGCTGTAGGTGAAAATTTGTTAACATTTCTGGTGATTTCTGCTAAATGCTTGCTTGCTAAGCATTAAGACTAGTTGTGTTAATTGTCCATTGGGCATGGAGTCAAACTCTGTTCATCTCAAACTCAGAAAATAGTGAAACTCAGCTGTAAACTACTCTAAACAGTAGTAGAAAAAAAAAAGAACCAAACTGAAAGCAAACTAGAAGGCTCGGTGGCTAGAAAACATGTACAACAAGACTTAGGGAAAGAAAATGGCTGAAAGGAAATGTGCATAAAGTACTTATTAATAGCAACACTAATCTACCATGGTACAAAAGAAGAACTTATCTTTAGAGGCAATGTTTGAGGTGGATCCCATTAACTAGGATAGGAAGCAACTCTCCATTTAAATTTGAAAGCTGAAATGCATTGTGTTCTTTGCACTCTATAATTACATAAGGTCCATCCCAAATTGCTACAAACTTGGAATGTTTTCTAGGTCTGCTTCTCAGTTCATTCCACTTGAACACTAAATCAACAATGATGAAATCTCTTGGTCTTGCCCTCTTATCAAAAGAACTCTTCATCTGAGCTTGATGGATTTCAAGCTTTCTCAGGGCTTCTTTTCTAATTTCTTCTAATTCTATTAGCTATGCTAGCCTTACTTCTAAAGGTTGCTCCTCTAACAGCTCAAGTTCTTTGATGAAAGTCAGAGTTGGTAACTCAATTGAAATAGGTAACTTAGCCTCCTTGTCATAAGTGAGCACATAGGGAGAGTGACCAGAGGCTCTCTTAGGAGTTATCCTGTCAGCCCAAAGGGCTAACTTCAACTTTTTGTGCCATGTCCTCTGGTTGTATTCAATGGTCTTCTTGATGATCTTAATCAAGTTCTTATTGGTGGATTTTGCCTGCCCATCACCCTATGGGTAATAGTTAGATGATGTATTCAAAAAGATATTATTCTTTACAGACCAATCTAAAATCCTCAAACCAATAAAAGCTAAACCATTGTTAGAAATAATTGAATCTAGAGTACCAAATCTAGACACCAAATCTTGATAAAAGTTCAAAATAGTAGATTCATTTGCTTCTTTCAAAGAAACAACCTTAGTCCACTTAGTGAAATGGTTTGTAGAAGTTAGAATCCATTTGTGGCCTACACTCGAAGGTGGGTTGATGGGTCCAATAAAGTCAAGACCCCATTTAGCAAATGGTTGTTCTACTTGAATAGGGTGTAGAGGCAACGCTATACGTCTTTGCTTACCTACAAACAATGAGCACTTTTCACACCTATTAACCCAAGAAAATGCATCCTTGAACAAATCCAGACAATAATAACTAGCGCTCATAACTTTCAGGGTTGTTGTCCTTGCTACAAAATGGCCTCCCGAAGGCCCATTGTGGAACTCTTCTAGCAGTTTGTTAACCTGATCTAGCCCAATGCACCTCAGCAAAACACCATGAGAATTCTTCCTATATAAAACACCATCAATAATAGCAAAGAGAATAGCCTATAGCCTATAGTACTTTCTCTTTGCCCTGTCTAAGCCTTCAGGATATTCACCAGTTTGTAAATAGTGTATCATATGCTGCACCCAACTTGTAGTAGGAGTTGAACCAACAACTTATTCTCCATTCTTTAACATTGTTTCAACATTTTCCTCTTTTCCTTGGTTATCTTCTCCATTTGCAGCAAGTTGTTCACATAACCCTTTGCCCCTAACAAGCTTAGTAACCTTGATATTGACATCAAATTCCATCACTTTAGTCACCCAACTAACCCTTTTGTTATTTATCTCCCTATTAAGTAAGAAATCCTTGAAAGTTGGGTGGGCAACCAGCAACTGAATTCTATTGTTAATAGCATATGTCTAAAATTTTTGAGACTTCTAACAACAACAAATACATGTTTTTTGACAAAGGAGTACTTTACCTCATAGTCATGCAATATTTGGCTAAAAAATGCAACAGGGTGCTCTAAACCTTCATCATTCTACTGGCATAGCATAGCTGAAACAATATCAACACCTCCAAAAGCATATAAGATGAAATCTTTTTCATAGTTAGGATTAATGAGGGTTGGGGCAGCTATGAGAGCTTCTTTAATCTGCTCAAAGCTTTTCTTACCTTCATTAGTCCAACTAAAAGGTACATTTTTCCTGAGCATAGCTATAAGAGGCTATAATAAAGCTACAATATTGGGAATAAACCTTCTTACAAAGTTAATTCTACCAAGAAATCTCTTTAAGCCTTTCTTGTGTGCAAGCAACGGTAAATCAAGAATTGCAGAAACTCTTTCTGGGTCAATGGAAATACCATGTTTTGAGACAATGTGTCCCAAAAGTTTACCTTCATGAACATAAAATATGCACTTCTTTGGGTTGAGAGAAACCCCAAACTCTCTACATCTTTGAAAAATCTACTTCAAATGGTCAAAATGGTCATTAGCATCTTTTGAAAAAACTGTTATATCATCTAAATATACCAAAACAATCTTATTCGTGAGGCCATAAAAGGCCATGTCCATTGCCCTCTAAAATGTTGCCCCTGCATTGGACAAATTGAAAGGCATTTTCCTGTATGCCATGGTACCCCACTTGGTTGTAAATGCATTTTTATACTAGTCTTCTTCCTTCACTAAAATCTAGTTATAGCCCGAATATCCATCAAACAAAGAAAATCTATCAGAACCAGAAATAGTTTGCAAAATTTCCTCCATTGAAGGGAGATGATAGTGGTCCTTTAAAGAGGCTTTATTTAGATCACGAAAATCAACACAAAGACAAATCTCTCCATTCTTCCTTCTAACTAGTACTAAGTTAGAAACCCAAGATGTATACTTAATAGGCAATATTATTCTTCTTTCAATTAACTTATTCAACTTAACTTTCATCAGATGCTCAAGTTTTGGGTTAAGAGGCCTTTGCTTCTACCTAATAGGCTTGGCATTGGGCTCTAACTCAATGGTATGTTGGGATAAACTAGGATCAAATCCTCTTAAATATTTATATTCCCAAGCAAAAACATCACTAAACTCTTGACATAACTGAATCAAATATTGTTGTTGTACTTCAGTGCATACCTTTCCAAGCTTGAGAATCTTACCTTTGATTATCTTGATTGCTTCATAATGTTCTTGTTTAACAGTCATGCTGCACTTGTCCTTTCTAACTTGGTCATCCAAACTAAACACCAATTCCAATGTCACCAATCCTTTGGTAAGCTTGTTTGACTTCAACTGTACAATCTAGTTGTCATATTGCTGCTGGTACTTTTGCTGATTTTTAGTTGCGAACTCAACTTTTGGAATCAAAAAACTCACAATCTACTCATCACTATCAAAAACTTGCCGGCTTACATTGTTATCTAGTACAGATGGTCTTTCAACCACTTTTATGTACTGCTTTACCTCTATATTATGAATATCAGTTAGAATGTCAAACTAAGATTACTATGGCAGCAAGCTTATCTGCATGTTTATTTTGATTTCTAGGAATAGAAAGCAGATTTAAAGCATCAAAATCCTCTATTAGATCCAAAAACTGATGCTTATACTTCTTGACAAAATCATTTTTGGTAACATTCAAATTCCTAACTTGATTCACAATTAAATCAGAATCACCATAAACCTGTAAGAACTTGATACCTTTCTTTTTGGCCCATTCTAGGTCATGGATAAGTGCCTCATATTCAACCACATTGTTTGTGCAGCTAAAAGCAAACCTCAACACTGAATACTACTTATCTCCATTAGGTGAAACCAACATGGCTCCTCCACTAGCACCCATTTTGCTTCTCGAGCCATCAAAGTACAACTTCCAATGCTGACTCTCTTGTTGTTCAAGCTAACTTTGGTCTTTAACAGGATTTGGAATCACTGCATTAGGCTCATGAATCATGTAAATGCCTAAAGAGACCTCATCAATGTGACGGAAAGGGTCATATTCATGATCCTCATTTGCCTACTCATCTAAATTAATATCCTCAATAGGTGTGCTGGGGTCTAGGGTCATGGATTGATCCTCCTGCCCATGGGTGATTTAGAGGTTAGCATTTATAGGGCTAGGGACATATGGCTCAATATGATCCTTGGTTAGAGGTTTAGATTTTATGGTTACTTTCGTATCATACATTGTTCTGAAAAATAGATGGGACCAATTAGAAGACAAAAACCCACCCAACCTGGTAATAAACTCCCTAGAAAGGCATATGGCAAAATGAGGTGGTAGGTCGATAACATGAATATCTTGATGGATTGCAAATTTGGGACAGACATGCAAGGTAAGAGGTAATTTTTTTATTATTTTGACAATATTAACAATAGATCCATCTAGCTGAACCACTCCCTTTAAAAGGGTCTCCTAAACTAATCCCAATGTATCAGCTAGACTCTTGGGATCTACAGAACTGCTTGTCCCAAAATCTATCATGCAATTATGAATGAGCTTATCCCCAATGACTAAACTTAGATAAAGAGAAGTAGGATTTACCTCTTGAGTTTGCTGCAACTCATTATTAATTTTTGGGTTGTTGGCAAGTACAACTTTGGCCTTTTCTTGGTTAGTACCATTAGAAATAGAAAGCTCAACCAAAGCATCTTGTAGTAGATTCTTTTGACCAGGAATATGCAATGCATCCATTACCGACATGTTAACTATAGACTTATTAAGGTGTTCTACAACATTGAATGAAACAGGACTCACCTTTTGCTATTCTTTAATAGCAACATCATTTTGCCTTTGTAAAGGCTATGTTTGCACTTTAGACTGATCTTTCTCAAGTACAATTTGACCTCTTTGCAGAATTTGCATCTTTTGTTGTGTTGCGGGGACAACTTGTGATGAGGAAGCTTGCGACTTATCTTTAGTAGGCTACTATTGTACATTTCTATCTTGTTGATCTAAATCAATAGCTCTCTTTTTAGATCTTGTGTTGGTAGAAACTAGTAAATTTGATTGATTTTGGCCTTGGGGGTAATTCACACTACAAAATTCAGTGCCTTGCCAATTCATTAAGGCCACATCAGGGCTATCTTGTTGAACTAAATTCTCATTCGCAACACCTTATGAACCACTATAGCTATTTTGTACCATAAGACCCTGATTCCTCATACCATTTGTACATGCATCTTGGTTATGAGGCTAGTGACTTGGATAACACCAGTCACAGTCCTGTGCTATATTGTTCTGAGTAGGCATGAATTCTTTTGAAGAGCTGACAGTATTAGGATTATAGGACTCAAAAGGTCTAGGATTGCAATTTCTCCTTTGGCCTTGAGAATCAACTTGAAAAGGTGTCGTATTTTGTTGGTGAGGTTGATATTCAGCTTGATAGAGATTATGCTCTTGGGCAACTTGTTTCTTAATATTTACTAATTCATTCCCAAAGGTTTTAAGTATGTTCTTAATCTCTTCAAACTCTTGGGATTGGGCTGGAACAATGGTTTCCTGAGTTGTAGCTTGATATCCTATTGTTGGAATTAGTGGGCCAGTAGCTAAAGGAGGTACAACCATAGGTGCAGGTGGTTAGATTTTAGGAAAAATAAGCAAAGGTGGCCTTGGGGGTATTTTCCCTACTTGAATAAAGTAGTTTTCTGCTCTAATAGCTATCTCAACAACATTAGGAAGAGTAAACCCTCCCATAGATTATATCATTACAGAGATTTCACTATTTAAAGCCTTAAGGAAGAATAAAAATGCATGCTATGGAGTAGGATTTACCATTGTGGGAATCCTATCCCAAGTCCTCTGGAAATGGTAGTTAAAATTTGTCATGTGCTCATGAGGAGCCCTCTTAATGGTACTCAACTACTCCAACAACAACAAATGATTAGACTTGTCCTGAAAATGTTGATGCAAACCATCTCCCAAATCATCCCATGACATGATTGAGCCTATTGTGAGTCCTCTAAACCATGGCAAAGCTTTCCCTTTCAATGATGTAGCCAAAAGCCTTAGTGCTAGATTTTCTTGGGTGATATTATGCAAAGAGCATAATGTTGCTATGACTTGGATATGTTCAATAGGAGTGGTATGATCTTCTCTAGTAAAAAATGGTAGACTTTTGAGGGTTGCAACTAGAATGTCATCATGCTGAGCAATATTTGATGGGATGCCCCCATTAAAAGGTGCAAATACAAAATTTTTAGGAATCATTGGTATTTGTACTACTAGCATAGGACTCCTAGTTCTCTGTACTAGAGTTGGAGGACTGAGTCTTGAAAGTGTAGATCTTGACCTCCTCGATGAATCCAAAATTCTACTTGCTATCCTACCCCTCCTTCTTGGCGGAGATAATTGTAAGCAATCAAATAGAGCAGGACTAGATCTAGTTTGTATTCTTTTCATAAGCTGGTTGCACTAGATTTGCATACAAAAATTAGAAAAAGGAGTTGCTAGGCATATCTTGAAGCCTCCAAAGGCTGGAACACTGCTGCATATACCAGAACAATAGTTTTAAAACTTGAAAACTTATGTGAAAGAAAATTTTAGAGTTCCACCGGGTGTGCCAAAAAAAGTTGTCAATCAAAGTATGCACCCAAATGCTAAGCTATCAACTTACCTACCTATTGACACATGGGAACACTCCTAGGCCTATGGGTTGCCTAAAACTTTGAGTGAACATCCAGAGTGAGCTGGTTCTCTTGATAAATTCACCTAATCTAAAAGACTTTCTAAGGAAAAGGGTAGAAGGTTGACTAAAAATGAAATTCTAAACTCTAACAGGTGATATTTTAATAGAACTTACTTATTTTGATGCTTCCACTCACAATCAATTTCTCAAGACAATGACTTTCACAATCTCACATGTGCATACAATACAAAAATGATTTGCATGAAGGTTTGAAATCAAACACAACATGCAACCTATATTATATGGACTTTTGCACTCACACCTACAATAGGACATACAAAGGATCTAAAAGAAAGTATCACAATGAAAACATCAAACTACCATTGCAAAATGAGACCAAAATCAAGATAGGAATGCTTTGTTGTTTCTATTAAACTGAAAGGTGTATAAAAAATGAGAATCTGAGTACAAAAAGTGTTTACAAGCTCTGTGCAGGTGAACAAGAGAGAAGAAACAATAATAAAAAATGAGAAAAAAACTAAGTTTTTTCTCCTATATATGCCTCCAAAAATCTCCCAAGGAAAAGCTAAAAAAAATCCTCAAAATAGCCATCCTGATCCAGTTTTGAGCTCCAAGAAAAAGCCACCAAACTGCCTCTAAACTGAAGAAAAAAACTATCAAAATGCCATCTAAAGTGTTCCCACCAAAATCTCCTCAAAATTAGGCTTTACCTGATCAATAAAAGCTCCAATTTGCCTAGTTTTCCTCAATTTTGCCCAGAAGAAAACAAATCCAAAAAAAGAAGAATCTCCTTATATCTACTTGCTTTAACTACATTAAAATAGCAATTATTTAAAAGTAATTTATAAAAGATTGCTTTAAATAATGCTTTACAATATTTACAGTTTTATTTTCTCGATTTGGCTCGATTTGATTTTATTGCAAAAATATAATGCTTACATGAATCTTTGCCAAGTATAATACATTTTCTCTATTTGGGCATTTGATCTTTCTATAAAAAATCATAAAAGTTTCAAAGCATATTGAATGTTTTTTTTTTAAAAGAAAACCTCCTAAGGCATATCCTCGATTTGGTATGTAAACAAAACACTAAGGCATATGGGATATTGTCTTATCTTCAAGTGTGACTAAATAGCCTCTAAGGCATAAAGCCTAGGCAATGAAACATGCAAACGAGACATATGATACCCTCGAGGGTATTAGTTGAGGCTTTGAAAATTAATTCAATGTGATAAAAATATCACAATCAAATTAGGACATAATGGAACCCTAAGAGAAAACCATTCTATGCCCTATCTTTTTGGGCTTATTTTGCACTTTGTCTTTTTGAGAAGTCGACTCTACCTGGCTGCCATGGAGGTTAGAGTTTGAGGCAAAAACCCTTGATTCTCTACTATTCTGAAGGATTCCATGCATTTTTCTACAAGACAATGGAGGGTAAGTGGTTCTCAGTCACATATGTGATATTGTTTCTCCATTTTTTGAAGCATTCTTAGTTTTCATGACCACAATCGTGGCTGCTCCTTATGCATTTTTTGATCTCTGGTTTCTTTGTTTCTTTTCTATTGATCTTCCTGCTATATTCAATGCCACCTTGAGAGCTTGGAATGCACCTTTGAGATGAAATCTAAGGAAATACCTGTGGCCTCTCATGTATCTCTCATAGTAGCAATAAGGGTAAGTTTTCATATTTCAAACCCCTGTATTTTCCTATATACTTTCTCCATTAGAGGTCGCAACCAAGCTTGTATTTCTGAGTTTTTTTTATATGAGTTTGAAAAAATTTCATCCTCCTCTGTATCTTCTTTTCTCTATGCAATATCATAAGGGTCTGGTAAAAAATGACTCTTAGGTAGCAGATTTTGAGAGCATGAACTAGGTTATTCTCCATTTTCTATATGTAAAAAATAATGAAATTACAGTGTTCTTCCATTTTTGAAAATGCAAAAAGACAAACCTTTCTCTATATCTGAAGTTTCTCCATATATTTTATGAGTTCATATATTTCGTAAAGAAAACTATGTTCTTTGGATGTGGCCTGAGAACCCACAATATATATGATATTACCTGTATTCTTCTATGATTTGTTGTTTCATTGTTGCCACAAGACATTACTATTCCTTGGCACTTTGTTTAAACTCTCAATGTTGTTTTGGTTTGGTCTTTCATTTTAATGAAATGATGAAAGAGATTCCATCGTTTCGATACAAACCTTGCTAGGGTTTACTTACAACAACTATGTTCACCATCATTTTTGCTTGATCATCGACTATAGTGATAGTCAACAGGAAAAGAAATGATTATAACTTTATTGTGTCTACTGCTCCATCTTGACTCACATATATACTGTAACTCTGCACTTTATGATGAAATAGAATGAGTTAGAATATATGCTGCTCATTTTGCATCTCCTGTAGATAAATATGAGCATTGAAACTTTATCCTCTTATTACTATGCTTACTCACATGCTGTCAAGCTCATTGTATTTTATAAATGTTGTATCAAATGTATTCACATACATACCATATTCAATGGTTATGGCTCCTTTATTTTCTGTATAGCATGGACATTTCACTGTATGGCTTCAACTACATTACTCATCAGTTAGATCATTCATGTATGATAATGATGCACATTTTTACAATTGCTGCTACACATATGACTAAAGCAATATGTATCATGAGGTTGATGTTGTTCATGATTGAAGTCACTACTACCAACTGTATACCTTCATGCACTATCTCCTCATATATAAGCATTACTCATCATGATCTCATGTAGCTTATGATTTCTCCTTGGCATTTAGTCATTATAAATACAGTTACCTCTCTGTGCAACTGTATTGTATCTTTTCAAGAGTCAAGAGAATGCTTGATGTGGCATGAGCTTCCCTTTCATTTGATTCACGGTGTTACATCATATCTTAAGGATGATTTGTCTTTCATTTGTACTAGTACTCCATGGCTCCATCTTGTATACTGTAGAGGCATATGGTGACTGATTTTTTATTCTTTATGGCTGCTCTATGTGTTCAGTGGCTATTGTTGTTCTAATATAGTGATTTAAATGTGTACAAATGACAATATATGATACTGTAATAGCAAATAGATGTAATAACAAAGAAATAGATATTTTGATGTTGGCAATACCTTTTACTTAGTTTTAGACCTCATTGGACAACTTTGAATGAACTCACTACTCATTTGTGATTCTCATCTCATCGTGTTTGAGCTGATAGTCATGCATGAACACTGATCTTGAGGCTCTTATAAACACTTTATGAATTACTCCTTTAGTTGAAATGTGTCTATTTACATTAAGAACATGAATTCATGTTTCAAACCCCTCTTGAAGATTCATGGGTAGCATGTTGGGCTCAAACCTTGTGGGAGGCCACTTTGCACCACATGCTGAAATGTCTTCAAACCAGTAACATAACTTCTTCTATACTTGCATAGGAAGAAAACATGTTAGTTTAAAAATTAGTGAAGCTCAATGATGTTTCATACTTTAGGCTCTCTTGCATATGGATGATATGATATCTGATATAGTACATCATAGGCAATATATTATGTTTCTGTTGATAGGCACATAGGAAAAGGGGCATGATTGGTCCACCCTGAAGCCATATGCCAAGCCTAAGAGTGTGTATACCACAACCCTCCCCCTTGGCGACTTAATATCTACTTTCCCCATCATGACCTCAACTCTGAAAAACACTTTCCAACTCATGGGATTGAGCGGAGGTCATAAGTGGTTCACATGGCTCTCTAGGCAAGTGCCCTCTAGTCCTAGGAGCCATTATGAATACTGTAAGATGGCAACTTACTAGCTTTGCTTACCTACTCCACCCTAGACCCTTCCCACAAGAGGATTCATAGATAGTCCAATACATTTCTAATTCTAGCATAGGAAAATATGCATCTATACATCATATGGGATAATAAGCTGAAGCATGAGAATCACCAGAAATGTGATAATAAACATAAGCATTTATAGATCAGATAATATATATAAACTATAAGCATATGTAAGAGTTAGCAGAAAGATACACCTGAGTATATATATATATATATATATATATATATATATATATATATATATATATATATACACACACGTGTGCGTGTACGCATGCATACGTGCGCACTGTATGATAGTAGAAAACTTCCCTCCAATATCAATTGATTTTCTCCATGTTTATATCTATTTTTCCTTACTTGATTTGATACGAGACTATTGTGTATCTCCCCCCTTAACTCCACTTTATCTCTTCTTTTTATATCCTCCTTGTGCCTTTTCATTAAGAGAGGTGGCTTCTCCAAGAAATCCATTAGCTCATTCCTAAATAATCAATTGATTTTAGTTTTCATTTCCTAAAGTGGGGTTCTTAATCACCAAGGGTCAGCCCACCTTCCACTATCAATAATATTGTTGTTTTACTTTCTGTTTAATTCTTAATTCTCAATCGCTATAATCTTTGCCATATAAATAATGATCCTATTGTAGGTGCTTTACCAATATATATGCAGGTATATCGATAATTAAATACTCATATGTTGAAGTCTTATATTTTTCACCACTCTGTGTGAAGGTGGACCCTTCCACGTGTTATACTTTGACCTATCATGGCAGCCATATCTCCTATTCTAGCTCATACATATGTAAGGAATGGATTATATAAGCTATGTTTGAAGATTATATATGAGTTTAAGAATTATGCAAGTATAGTCTATCTTTTAGTAGGTGTTGAGAATGTTGTAAGCACAATTATTTATCCATTTGTTAACTATATTACTTTGTCTCTAGCTTTAAATGGATAGGACTCTTCAAATATGTTATATTTATATAATGTGTTATTTATATTTATATTTATTATTTATACTATAATAATATATCTTCTTATAAATATATTATATATTATATTTGAATTATATTAAAAATATTTATATGATAATATTATTTAATATTATTTCTTCAAATTGACTAAACACTACATTTTATAAAAGCAACCTCACTATCTTTTATCATGATGTTTAAATCTTTAATTTAAACATTACATCGACTTCTTCAAATTGATGATAGTTGACCTATAGGAGAGGGGACATGACAAATGAAAGGATTAAAGCACACACAAAAAATATGATAAGCTCTATTGCTACATTTGTTGAAAATGAGAATAAAACACAAGAAGAGTTAACAACATCTATGAAGAAAATTGTTTAATTAGAGCATGACCTTGAAAAGCTTCAAGGTGGGCCTCTGAAAGAGGACAAACAAGTACATATTAAACCCATCTTCATTAGATGGTTCATTGTATGAATTCTAAAGGTTATGTGGATATGGGTAACCTATTTCCTAATGCAAGAAGATGATGAAATTTCCAAATTGAAAGCCCAAGTAGCTACCCTTCATGAGATGATCAAATATCTAGAGAAGATGAAGGAGGAAGCTTGTAAAATAGGGGAGTTTCTTCTTTCTTGTAGGACACCAGTCAAGATGCACATTATGTTTTTAAATGAAAAATAACTTTGATAGAAACTACTACAAATCTCATGCAATCTTCCATTCAATATGGATGGCAAGGAATTTTTAACATCTTTCAAAGATGTCATCCTTGATCAAAAGAATCTTTTATGCAAATTTTATACTCATAATTTACTTCGAGGAAATCACACAAATTTTTTTGTTAGTATTTTTGTAGGGGAAGTTTAAATTAGATCTTTTATCTCTAAATTACAAAATCAAGTAGCTTGGAAAGAAAGGACTAATATATATTATTAGGCAAAGAAAACTATAGGGTAACTATTGAGACACCAAAATTCCAAGCCTGCAAAATTCAAAAAGTAGTTTGAAAGAACATTAAATTATCCCTTGATGCGGGAAAAGTATGTAGAGATTATAAAAGCTACATATGAAGCTTTAATAGACTCATCTAATCTAGTTGATAAGACTTTTGAGGCCAGTGCTAATAGGTATAAGTCTCTTCCCTAGGTTTTGAAGAAAAGAGAAATAATTTCACCCTATAATCTCATTTGGTCAAGCACAAGATCATTGACAATAGAAAAAATGATTTATGAGTACCAAGAATTTTAGATAGGTATGAGATTTAGATATCCACTCCTATCTCCTCCTATTCTTGTGAATGTTACCTCCACTTACTATGAATTAGAATTGGAGAAATGGAAAAATGAGGTAAGGAGAAATAGGGGATTCATGGATAATGGCAGGGAGAATGGGGCAACATGGTTCAACACATATGACTATAGTTAGATGTGGGAAGATACCAATAAAAGAAAGGATGAACTCAGAAGGCAAAGCCAAGGATCTTCCTTAGCCAGATCTATAGAACCTGCCAGACAGTAGTTCTAGGGGGGAATGATGAGAGAAAATTTGGCCTCGCCTATTTTTAAAAAAAGTACCCATCCTTCTCCTTGTTCTACCATATATTCATCTAAATTATGTTTTGATTGAAGAATTATTTATTATTACAAGTAGAAAAAAATGTATTTGTCTTGTTTATTTATCATAGACTAATCATAGTGAAAGACTAATAAAATTGTATGCAAAAGATGTATTTTTCTCTTGTAGGATGTTTTGGATGTTTTTTGAAGAATTAGAATAGAGCTCCAAAAGAACTCAACCAATGCATGGGATTACTCTAGGAGACCTCCTTTCCAACTCCAGAGACTATGGGCTCTAGAAAAGGGGGAAACACTCTAGAATGACCAAAATGGTGAACCACTAAAGAAATAATTCTAGCATTCACTAAGGATTCTAGAGGGATAGCCTCAATTGACACTGATACTTTTTTCCATGTGATGATTACAATAAATTCACTCTAGTTATTTGAGCATACTCAGAGGTGGAAGACCCATGATAGGAGTCATCTCAAAAATATTTCCTTCATGCATGCTACATACTTTTATTTATATTATAATAGACTTATATATTCCTTTCTCTTAAAAACTTTCATAAGACTTAATAGCTCATGCGTGTCCAATACATAGATAGATTCTAGAAATTTATCTTAAATCTATAATTAAGTAGTGATAGTACAATTATTATTAGTTGTTATTTTAGAGGAGATATTAAAAAACATACATATGTTTAATTATCTATTTTTATCAAGGAGTAGAATGAAATATTACAAAATTTGAAAATGCCTTTGATATGAATGAATGCAATGCTATGTTTGTCTATTGTTTTTTTGAGTTGAGAATGTTGAATTAAGAATAGTCCATTTCCTCCAGAGAATTAGCCACTCATTGGAGAAAATATAACTGAATATGCAGCTAAACATCTTATGGTTTATTTTATATGTGGTGTTATCTTTGTTATAGTTACATGTGTCTAACTTACAAGTTTTGTGTGTGTGTGTGTGTGTGTGTGTGTTTGTTAATGTTATTAACGGTGCTGATTGTTATACATCATAAGCAATTTGTCATAAAAAAAATTATGTGAAGTTTATGTTGTTAGTCATTCTTAGAACAAAAAATGAAAAGAAATCATTATCCTTTTAGTTGTTAATCACTTGATATAGGTCTAGGTTGTTGATTCAGTAGTTGAGATTTACTTTTATATCATAAGTAATTTTCAGTTTTGTAGATTAGCATTTCTATTTAGTTTTAGCATTTGAAATTTGATAATTAATATTTTTTCATTCAGTCTAGAATTTCCATTTCTTAGATTTCCATTTGAATTCCTATTTAATATAAAAAAAGTGTGTGTACATTTCCTTTTAATAGAATAGGCTAGCTACTAAGAAATACTTTTGATCACTCATTTGTTGACAAGAATTCATTTTTCTAAAGTACAAGGATCAACAACACCTCGTCATGGTTCTTGTTAGTTTGCACATGATAGGGATAATTACTCCATTTTGTCAAACCATGTGAGGATACTAATTCAATGACTAGATAAACTATTAAGGACAATACTCTCAAACATGTAAGATGTCTTAGATGCTTGTGCAATGTAGATTCTCTAATAAATACTCTTTCTAGTAGGTGTAATTAGAAATGATATCTCTAGGAATAATTAGATCAAATGATCTAGCATGATGTCTAAAATGAAGTAGGGCTACTCTTTTAAATACAAAACCAAGATACACAAATTAAATTATTTCATGTCTTGATCCAATGCACAATGATCATAATGATAAGTCAAGTCAACATTATATTTTCATTTGAGTTTATAAATAATAGGAATATTTTTGCATGCGCAAAAGTGATCAAGATCATTTTGTTGATTGCAAATCTAATCCAAAGAAGGAAAATAGTAAAATCAATGATTAGTTTTAATCATTGGAAATGAGTGTAGATATGAATGGATAAGGCTTATAGGTTGTTTAGCCACTCTAAATTTAAACTATGCCATTTATACACTTGTTATTTCATAAAAGTCACTCTATTCAAAATGGACCCAAAACAAGAAAAAGATATAGGTATACAATTTTGAAAATTACATCAATCAATAAAATAGTATGATAGATTTTACATACTTCATGAAAATACCTTCCTTTTCATTTTTATAATATCCTATCCAATTTGTTGTTAATATTGTTAATAGATATACAAACTTTGAATGTTCTCTCTCTCTCTCTCTCTCTCTCTCTCTCTCTCTCTCTCTCTCTCTCTCTCTCTCTCTCTCTCTCTCTCTATATATATATATATATATATATATATATATATATATATAATGTATTAATGTTATTACTAGCTAGGACATTATCAAAATAATAATATTAATTAGTAAAAACACTTAAAGTGCCATTGAATGGCTAATAAGTGCATATATAAATAGCCCTATTGTTGAAGCATTACATATTTTTTGGTCAAGTCATTTTATGCCATGCTTAGCCAATGCGACTACTTATATATGTACACATCAACCATCCAATGACACTTTTAAGTGCTTTTATGAGTTTAGAGCAATCTTGTGGGTTTAATAATTTAAGAGATGTTGATGAATATGTTAAAAAGAAGTGACTTCTGATGTATCATAAGTTATCAATATCAATAACTTTTTGCAACACCACTAAAAATGGCTATAGAAAGTATCAAACATGAGAATTTTAATTTATTTGGTTTTCTATTAAGTAATATGTCTTTATATAACACTATAGTTATTTTAAAACAATGCATACATTAATTTTATATCATATTATGAATATACAATTGCAATATCTTGTGTATAATACAAACATATGTTACAAAAGAGTGACCAAGACATTTAGAAAACAAGCACAACATGAATTATAACAATATTAAATACATAGATGTCACTAATATACCCTAATACAATGTTAGTGTGTAATTATAGTCTAGTCATAAAACATATTCAAAATTTGTGTTATAAAATTTAAAATAAATCTATTTCTCTTTGTACGTAAATATATTGGGGATATTAAGATGATGATATCTAATTCACAACTATATAAAGATTTATATAGTGGTTATTTGACAAGCTACTTTAGGAGAAATAAATGATATGCCTATACCTTTAGCTACATCCACATAAAGAGTTTAATAAAAAATGTTGATAAAGTGAACCTATAAAGAAAAATGTACGATACACCACTAAATGCCATAGATATTAATAATATTAGAAGAAAATATGCTCGGTGTCCTTTAAGCCAATTTGGTCCAAACAAATTTTAATTTGAAATTTTAAAGATATCTAGATATATTTTTTTGTCAAATTATATTAAATTAATTTTACATTTTTATTGATTAAATTATAAGTACAAGTGTCTCTATAAATTTTCCTAATTATATGTTTCATCATGAAATTGAAGTATTGCCTAAATTTTTTAAAAATATTGATAAAATTAACCTAGAAGGAAAAATGTAGGATACACTACTAAATTCCATAGACATTAATAATATTATAAGAAAAGGCGCTCGGTGCCCTTTAAGACAATTTGGTCCACATAATTAATTTGAAATATCTAGATACATTTTTTGTCAAATTATTTAAATTTAAAAATTTATGGCCTAAATTATAAGTGTTTATAATTTTGCCTAATTATACATTTTATCATGAAATTGAAGTATTGCCAATCATGCATTTGTGATAATGCGATTAGTAAACCAGTCTCTCAGATAGTAAGAGTACAAATTTTCTTAGAGCAATGGACTGGGAATTTTTTCAAAATCTTATGGATTGTAGGGAGTAGGAAGGACACCTAGTAATGCTAGAGGAATAACTGAATGAAGCCTACTATCTTCATGGGTATGAAAGATTAGTTAAAGTCAAGACTTCAAAGAACACAATAGAGTTTATTGTTTTCTTCAATTAAATGATATATTAATGAACTTGTATTAGTCTTTGATAGTTCATGAGAGTTGAGGAAAATTGAAACAGACATGCATTGTTACCAAAGAATAGAACAATTTAACTAAGAACTACAGATCAGTCCTCTTAGGGAAGATTTCAAAATGTAGTCCAGATTTTGGACTCTTCGAAGGTGACTGAACAAACCAACCATACATTTATTCTTTAGAAGAACAACTAAAACACCAGTCAATTGTAAATTTATGCCTTAGAAAATAGAGGTTTCGATGACTCCATTCATCACTGCCTTTCCAAAATCTTTGGACACAAGCCGATAGAGAGGAGTTCCCTTCAAGATAATAGTTTAAGTTCACAACAACTGTAAAATGTTCCTTTTTGACCATGTTTCTAACATTTGAGCTTGTTGTTATGCCTTTTCCATGACACATAAGACATCCTTGGTCACATTTACCTTATTTACTTAGCTTTTAGGTTGTTTTGATGCCTTGAAGCTACTTCCTACCTCACAAACAACATAAAATTTGTGGCTATCCAGTTCTTCTACCCAACAACTTTCCATGAAACTGGTCACCACACTAATCTCTTCCCAATTGCGTTATTTCACCTCTTCTAACAACGTGGTCTATGTGTTCACGTGCTCTTTTTCATTTTCAAGGAAACTTTCTTACAAGAGAAAACCTGATCCCCTCTAGACCAAAATGTAATTGTTTTTCCTTGTATTCATTTTTCCTATATTTTCCAAAGACTATTTTGTTTGTAGCCAAAAAGATACTTCTAATGAAAACCTAATCGATTCTTGTTTTTTGAGCTTGAAATGAGTCATATGACATGTACATGTAAAATCATATTCAAATTCTCATACAATTCACCACTTCAAATGTCCTAAAATGACTTTGGTGTAGGAGCTAAGTTGTAAGTCTCAAAAGGCTAAAGAGCTACAATGAAAAACCAACAACCATACCTAACAAGAAAAATTAGGTAAAAAGATCTGAATGCAAACAAAAATGAGATAATGCAAAACAAAACTCCTCAGAAAAATGGATGCTCCTACATCAGACTCCTCTAGAGACAAAACAAAATCATGAGCTCCTTCTCATGAGGTCCAAGTACCTGAAATATTCTTGTCCTCTAGTTGTCTTTTTCCTCTTCTTCTAATTATTTTGCATTCTTAGCTCTTCATCCTTTCCATGATTGGATTTAGACACTTTGAGTTTCTTAGTGTGCCTTCTTTTGTGTGCCTCTTTCTTCTTATACCTTCTCCTTCTTATCTCCTTCTCATTGGCAAGACTCCAAAACTCCATCTCTCATTCATATGTGTCATTAATACTATCCATTTCCTCATCCTTTCTTCTTTGTGCTTGATTTCTTGTTGCAGTCTTCATCTTTGTCAGATTCATCTTCCTATTAGTGTGTATATCATCCCCACTTTCTACCTCAATACTAGGGGATATTTGTTCTATTTCCTTTCCATTGTCTTCCTTGGTGTTGGGTTGCATTTCCTCAAGTGTATGAATTGATCTTAGGCATTTGAAATCAATGAGATATTCCTCCAAATTCTCCCCTTTTGTCACCCCTAGCATGTTGCTTACTTGAGCTCCTCCATGTTTTTGTTCACTAAGAATTGTTATAGATTTGAAATCTTCTTTCATTTTATCTTCATTAGGTGCTAAAATATCTTGAAGATCCCCATATTTGTATGTCAAGTTAGACAACTCTCTTTGCTACATAATAGTTACAAGAAATACTTGCTTCCATGCCTTATCTCCTCTTTCAGAGTTAACATTCACTGACTCAAAAGCATCATTATCTGAAACATCCAAATCAACTTGCTTACCTTTCACCTTGCTTGCTCTCTCCTCAAGCTTCTTCCAACCTTTCCTTGGAAATATTTCAATCTTCTTGGGCTTTTCTTCACAATTTTCAGCTTGTTGTCTTGGGCTATCCTGTTGCAATATGGTCTTTTCATCATTGGTTGGTTTAATAATGATCTCTTGTTCATTGGACATGACCTTTCCATCACATATTATGCCCTCTTGAAGTGTCTCCTCATCACTAAGTCTTGCAACAACACTTTCTTGTACCTCTTTTCTACTCTTGACCAACCACACTTTGTTTCTCATAGCTTTGGGCTGATTATTCTTCATTGTTGCACTTGTTCTTCTTAATCCATAGACTGATTCTTGCTTTAGAACACCTCCTTTATTCTTCCATTCTTGAAAACTTACCCTATGGTGTTGGTTCCCCTTGAACTCCACCATGTCTTTCATGCTTTGTACCTATTTTCTGCTAGAATTTCCATCATAAGTAACTTCTTATTTGAAATTTGTATGCCCTACCTCAACAACTGATTTATTAAGCCAACTCGACACCTTGTATCCATCTTTTCTTCCAAGACTTGAGAGCTCAAATTTTCTCTTCTCCCTATTAACCCATATATCTACATTCTCATTCCCACATATATGATCAAACTAATATTTTTGCTTCCATTTACCTGTTCAATGGCCTACTATATGGATTTTCTTTCTTTCTTGACATCATTTCTTGCAAACTCCTTTTTTGTGAGATTCCTTTCCTTCTTTTGCAACATTCCCTACAACATCATGAAATTTTTGTGCATCTTCAACATCTTCATTGTCATACTGTAAGACTTCAACACCTTCATCATCATCATCTTTAGGCACTTTTCAATGTATCTCTTCTTGGTGAATTGTTGCAAATTGGTTCTTCCTTTTCTCACAGTCTTCTTTGTCCATGGGTGCTCTACTTGCCCCATCTCTTGTCAACTTCAAGGTATTATTCTTGACCTTTCTTATAAGTTTTATCACATATGCATGCACACACTCAAACACAACATTAGATAATAAAAAAGAGACAAAAAAGTCTCTATAAGTGCCTCCTTCCTGGACACTTTCCTCCCTTCTTTAATCTCTTCATTAAGTGCTTCTTTATGCACTTCTTCCTCTCTCCATTCTTTCTTATTTTCTCTCATGTTCTCCATAATAAGAACTCCCTTCACCACTTCTGGTGCATGTTGCTCACTTCGAAACTCCACTTCCTTTTCATGTTTCTCCTTTGGCAACTCTTTGCTTTTAAAACCTCTATGGTATTTTCTCATGTCGTTCTCTTCTCTTCTCAAGGGATCCATCCCTTTCCATCTTCTTCTCTTGAAAAGTATCTCTATAGGCCACTTCGATCTATTTTTCAATTTCCAACCACATTCTTGGCTTCTTACCTCTAGCCATAGCTTCACCAAGAGATTACAGCTCTCTAGATCCCTTCTCAATTTAGTCATCTCTCTATCCCACTCTGAATCTTGCTCTCTTATATTTGTCTTCACATTGCCTCTCGTCTTCTATCTTTCTTCCTTAGCATGTTGCTGCATCTTTCTATCTTTCTCTATTCTCAACATCTTAGCTCTGCCCCTAATAAGTCTATGCCATCTTGTATTCTTAATACCTCACCTTAGCTTTCTCTTTCCTCTTTCACCATCTTATAACTTCCCTCTTCTCAAGAGTAACCTATCACAACTTCAAAACACATGCTTGCACAAAATCTTATTATCTTGGACCACTTCTTCTTCCAGATCTTTCTTACTCTGATACCCAAATTAATGGCAGAGGAATAACTCAATGAAGCCTACTATCCTCCTAGGTGTGAAAGATTAGTTAAAGTCAAGCCTTTAAAGAACACAACATAGTTTATTGATTTGTTCAATTCAATGATTGATTAATGAACTTGTCTTTAAACAAAGGCTTTTAAACTAGTCTTTGATAGTTCACGAGAGTAGAGAGAAACTAAAACAAACATGCATTATTACCAAAGAACAAAATAATTTCACTAAGAACTACAAATTAGTCCTCTTAGGGAAGATTTTGAAATGTACTCCAGATTTTGGACTCTTCAAAGGTGATTTAATAAACCAACCATACATTTATTCTTTAGAAGAACAACTAAAACAACATTTAATTGATAATTTATGCCTCAATAAAAAAAAGGTTTTAATGACTCCATTCATCACTACCTTTCTAGAATGTTTGGACATAGGCCGACAGAGAAGAGTTCCCTTCAAGACAATAGTTTAAGTTCACAACACTTATGAAATGTTTCCTTTTCGACCATGTTTCTGACATCTGAGCTTGTTGTTATGCCTTTTCCATGACACATAAGACAACCTCAATCACATTCACCTTATTTACTTAGCTTTTGGGTTGTTTTGACAACTCCAAACTACTTCCTGCCTCACAAACAACATCAAATTTGTGGCTGTCTAGTTCTTTTTCTCAAAAACATTCCAAAAAACTACTCACCACACTAATCTCTTCCCAATTGTGTTATTTTATACCTCGTAACAACATGGTTTGTGTGTTCACATGGTCTTTTTCCTTTTCAAGGAAACCTTACAGGAGAAAACCCAATCCCCTCTACAACAAAACATAACTATTTTTCCTTCTATTCATTTTTCCTATATTTTTTAGAGACTATTTTGTCTACAGCCAAAAAGATACTTCTAATGAAAACCTAACTGATTCTTGTTTTTTTAACTTGAAACAAGTAGTATGACATGCACATGTAAAATCATATTCAAATTCTCATACAATTCGTGCCACTTCAAATGTTCTAAAATGACTTTGGTGGAGGATCTGAGTTTTAAGCCTTAAAGGCTAAAGAGCTACAATGAAAAACCAACAACCACACCTAACAAGTGAAAATTGGGTAAAATTACCCGAATACAAACCAAAATGAGATAACATAAAACAAAACTCCTGAGAAAAATAGATGCTCCTGCATCACCTAGAGTAGGAAGGACATGTGAAATAGGGTCAGGATTAGTTGAGGACCCACCAAGATATACAAAGGAAAGATTGAGGGGTTGGCATGTGTTGGACCTGAATGTGGACAAGGGGAGTGCCAAGCCTAGCTCTTCTTTTGACAAGGGGGTCTCTATGGCTCAAAATCATCGATGGCCTTGTTTTCTAGATTTAAGGGCGATCCTTACAAAGGAAAAGGATTCATGTATGTGGAAGGTCTGATTTATAGTTAAGTTGACCCAATGTGGAGTGGTGAATCTAAAAATCCTAGATTGTCTTGTGGAAAGGGGATCCTCTAAGATGAGTTCTACTCTTGTAGGAAAATTTAGGGGACCATAGCCAAATTTGGACAATGTTTGCATTTGGGCCCACAAGAAGTTGAAAATTAAAGGGAAGGTCAATATTTGTTCTATATTGAAAGGAATTTATCCTTTTCCTTCTCTTATGAAGAGGATTTTGAGAATTTCTTGCTTGATGACCCATGGTTCATGGGTAGATCTAGCCTATTTTTGAAAAAATGGTATCCTAGTTTTAATCTAGACAAGTATTGTCTTAAAATAGTAGGTCCATTTTGGTTAGGCTTGTAGGCCTTCCCCTAGAAATCTAGGAAGAAGTATTCAAGGTTGTTGCTACCTTCTTCAACTACATTCCTGCTATTGACCAAACCACTCATTTGAGAAGGAGGCAAGTCTTTGCATAAATTTGTGTGTATATTTCTAAGGAGACTCATTTTCCCTCCTCTATCATTCTCTTTTCTAAATATGGGTCTTAGAAAATTGTCGTATGAGAACTCCCCTTTTGCTTGCAACTCCAGCAAGAAAATGGGTCATATAGCCAAAATGTGCCCAAACAAATTAAGTGTTACAATATTCACAATATTGCCACACTCAATTCAGCTACCTCAAACTTAATTCTCATTACACAAAGGTTTATCATAATAGATGAAGTAGCAAGGAATTTTTTTAGTTTGTTAATTTGTGGTGCTTCCTTGATTTCAAGATATGAAATTTTCATAATTTGTGACCTAATGTAGCCTCTAACATTAAACATGAATTCACTAGAGAATTCTCATAAATAGAAGTCAATCTACCATCTCAAAAAAATGTCCACTACAAGGGTGTAGAATGATGGATATGTCAGCAACCTTGTTTAATCAAGGGTGTCAACAACTTTCCTAACCTAACATGGTATATATTGTCAAGCTCATGAATTAAGTAGCTAAAAATTCTAGGATTGACATGTAATCATAGGAGTACTTATGTTCCTCTTAAAGAAACATTCCCTATGATTTGGAGATTTAGTTAAAAAAAGTTATATACATGTGGTCAGTTCCTCATAGGGTATAACAACTGGTTTTTAACATCTTCTTTAGGAGACAACATCCATGAAGGTTAATAATAGTGGCTACAATAGCATTTAATATTTTGTAAAATCCATTACTTCTTAAAGTTTAGAATAACTATGAGTCAAGTTTAGTATAAGCTCTTCTTTTGTTAGCAAAAGAAAATGAATAAATTATAACCATTGTTTTAAAATTAACTTCCAAATATGGATATACTTGCTAGGTACCACCCAATTTCTAATATTTGAAACACCTAAATTGTTGTATGACTCCTACAAATGCTATTTCTTGAAAAATTTATATGGTCCACTTATAAGGCTTATTTCAAAATCTCAAAATAATTATCAATGTGAACCATACTATGATGATTTCAAGATATATTTTGAATGGCTTATTTCAAAAACTCAAGAAAATGCTAATTATATTGTCCTCATTGAAATATTATATTTAAGATACAAAAAACTTCATATCTTCAAAAGTTACCATCCAATTGTATTATTATCAATATTTACTTCTCTCAAGCATCACATCATTTCAAGTTGATAGTTTACAACATTAGCATTAGCTTCATCCTCTTCTTCAATTCCATGGCTATACTCATCATCATAAATAAGTAAAAGAAGAAAACTTAGAACTTATCAATCTATTCTATTACAAATGTAACTATCCTTGATCAAGTATAGGTTGTGGTAGGTTAATCAAGCTTATTCTGGATCAATGGTCATGACCACCCAAAATGATAAAACTCTTTTCTAGCAGTAATAAGAGATATAGAATGAAAAAATTAAAAACAAATCTACCCAAAATTTAAGCTAAGCTCAAAGAGCAGAGGAGTTTACCTGCTCCTGTAGTTGGCCAAAATTGCCTAGAACTTATGGACAAACCTCTTCCTTTCATCTTTATGACAATCCCTGACCTAGGTGATTTAGGAAAGTTTTAGAGTTTTGTGTTGCTATAATTTTTGGAACCAATAGACTTGACAGTAGCTAGACCCAAAATAATCTTAGGGTCACTATAGAAGACCAAATTACTCTCTAAAACTCAAATACTATACTCATACCTATTGTCAAGTTAATATCCACAAGTACTTACAAATCTAGTGATGAAAACCAATAATACTCTATGGTTTCTGGTAGGAGTATATGGGTTGTGCAAGCTTCAAACTTTGGTGCTTTCATTCAAATTTGTAGATTAACATGTTAGCCCCTTTAACATGCGATGCCCTCTTGAGATTCATAATTTAGGGCAGGTCTTCAATATATCCAATTTGCCTTTCTAATAGTGCATTGAACTAGTAGAAGATGTAGGTTTCTGTTGCATGGATACTGGTATAGGTGCCCCTTTAATGGATTTATTAATGGCTAGACTTGTTGTTGCAATTATATTAAGGGATGGTGTTGTGCCACTATCTAGTAAATCAATATTTAAAAAGAAACAAATATTGGCTGTGCCAATAATAGATGTTGTCTTGGTGCTATTAAAGCCACCTTAGTCCATCACAAAGCTGGAATAAGAAGATCACCTTAACCACAAATTTCCACTACTAAGAAAACAATGTTAGTGAGCCCATTTCAATGCTAAACAAGTTGTGATCAATGATAAAGCACTATACAATCTACTATATGGTCGACTCTGTGCAATCCGCATGAATGATGTCGACCCTGTGTAGCAATCACACACATTGATGAATTGTCCTTAGGCAAGTGGCCCTAACAAAATTCATAATTTTGGCTCTATACAAATAGACATCAACCTGATCAATATAATATTTGTTAATGTGTTAATCTTTAGGGTTACACATTTGTATTTCATGTAATCTATTTTCTAGTTATTTTTCGGTTTAGATAGTTATGGGTAGTTAAATTGTTCTTCTACCTATATAAACACATATGTAATTTTCTGTTTTAATATCAATACAATTTATCATTTTTTCCTCCTTTTACAATCTGGGCCTAACAGTGTTATCAGAGCCATGGCCAAATAATGCAGACAAAGGAGCCATTGCTGTGTATGTGATCACTGCTATGTATGTGAAATGGACAAGGTGCATAAGGAGTTATAAACTATAGCAAAGTGTTTGCAGATTTATTCCTAGAGTTTGGAGTACATTCCAATACCCCTGGATTGCATTTTTAGACGGAATATGGGAATAGTCTACCAGAGAGGAGTCTCTCCTACAACAATAATATTGCAGGCTAAGGAGGTAAAAATACTACGAAAAGTTCTGAATGTTGAATGTTAAAAAAACCAGGATGAAAAGCTTATGAAGGCTTCCATATTTAAAAATTTAGTGCATTAGAAATTCTTCTTCACATTCATTGATTGTAGCGAGCCAAATCTTGTAACATTTGGCCCACTATTTGAAACGGCTTTTCTTCAAAGATTTAGGCAAAATCAAATATCTAATTTGAATGTTATGTTTTGAATTTTAGTTTGAAATGAAATGACTAAATGGATTTTGGAAGGATACTCTTAAAGATTGTAGTGGAATGAGATTTTTTGTTGAAGATTACAATGGATTTTTAAAAGAAATTATTTTTGGTCTTTGACAATCTGAGATGGAGAGATTCAAATTAACGAATAGAAAAAAAGAATATATTTGTAAATTGCTTGCATAAAGCTCATGTGATTGAGAAGGTAACATAAAACCTCAACATACTACTAGCCTACTCATTGACTGCAATATAAAGAAGGAAAGAAGGGGGAGAGCAACATAAGTACCTGTATAAAAATTTTGGGAAGACATCTGTTCAAGATAAGTACATTTCTTTTAAGGTTTTATAAAAGATAAAAATTGTTCTAGGAGACATGAGATGTTGATTTGTAGTTATAAGGCGATTATTGATTGAACCCAATTAGTATTGAGTATTTTTCTTTGAGTTGTTTTTGCATCCTACATCATGGGATCTACTTTATATGAAGATCACATTTTATCTTTTATAGATTAAGGTTGAAAACTTGGAAGAAGCTACTCAAATATCTGAGTGTTGGAGGCAATTTCAGCCTATCTTTATGCAGTTTTGTGCTCAATATACTTTCTACAACAAGATATCAATATGTTACAAAATCATACACCTAATGCTAAAGAACAAAAGAAAAATATAAAGCAGAAAGATTTAAAGGAGGATGTACCTTCTTCTAGCACTTCAACACAACAAACATGTAAAACCAATGTTGTTGTGTCCCCTCTTGTGTCACATATGCAAGATGTTGTGCCTACACCTATGACCAAAAAATTCCACCAATCTAAGTCACAAAAGTAGAAACCCCTTGAGTCAAAATTTGTTTCTTCCTTAAAACCCATTGTGAGAGTTTGGGAATGTCAAAAAATAAATAGGGGAAAATGTGGACTTGGTTATCAAGGTTTTGTTGAGTCAAATGTTCCAAAGTATTGAAAACCTATCAAATTTGTATATGGAATGCTTATCAATACATGTAAAGTTGACTCTTTCTCTACCAATGTCAAATCAATTCAACCAAAAATGTGTTTCCATTGTGGTCATCATGGTCATACATCAATTTCTTGTTTTGATCTACACCCTTGTACATCAAGTGGTCTACATACTCATTCTACCAAACATTGTTATCTACAAAATCCACCTTCAAATTTTGTAAGGCATATGCATTCTAGTTGGATGGATCATTCTAGATGGAGATCCAAAGTTGATTTGTTAACCAAATCTTATAAGAGAGTTCGATCTATTATCAATGTAGAAAATGTGCCTACTCATAATGGTGATGTTCTCCATCATAATTCTTCTAATGATGATGTGGATCTTATTGAGCCTATATTGACTAGTGTTAATATTGATATTTTTGAGATGCCACTTTGCATATTTGATAAGCCACCAATTGTTGAGAATATTGAAGAATTGAATTTTCTTCCCACAAAGAGTGATTTTGCTAAGCAGTGTGATTGTACTAAGTATATTGGATATGCAACTTATGATGATGTTGGTGTTGACAATGAAGGCGATCTTTATTGGTTATAATGTATTTCAATTATTTGAGGATATGGAGATTAAGATGTTTCCTCTTGCTGATTTGATATGGTATATGCTCTCTACTCTTTCTCTCATCTACTAAAGGGAGAAACTTGTGTGTAAGCTAGATTCACGTGGAGAAACCAATTCAAAGATTATTGACACCTTTTGATCCTTGTGATCAATATTGTTTTTAGTAATAATGAATTTGTCCCAGATTGATAGTTGGTGACTACTCATATTGGCCACTAAGGTTATTTAAATCAAAATTTGAGACATGTCAAGGCAATAAGATCAATATTCCTGTTTCAACCCTGTTAAGGTGACAATGTTAATTCAAACAAATTTAGGACCCGTCACAGTAATAGGCTCTTTTCAAGAAGCTTTAGATTAGAGCTTAGCAGATATTCTCACCGAAGTACTTGGCTGAGAGAAGTTTGAGCAGTTCAATATACTTCTTGGTTTCATGATAACTCCTTCAGATTAAGGGGGATGTTAATTTGTTAATCCTTGAGGTTACACATTTGTATTTTATGTAATCTATTTTCTAGTTATTTTCTATTTTAGATAGTTATGAGCAATTAAACTCTTCTTCTACCTATATAAACACATATGTAATTTTCTATTTTAACATCAATACAATTTATCATTCTTCCCACCTTTTACAATCTAGGCCTAACAATATTCACTAACATAGCAGCCTCATAGAAAGGTAAAATTATAATGCCAATAACATATCATTTGGATTAAAAAAATCTAGAGAGGGCAGTGGAGGTTAGCAAGTGCACTATCCACAACATTGTGGAATGAATTATGATCCTTACTAATAAGCCAAAGGAACTTCAAGAGGATCAGGTCATGGGTACTTCTATTCAGATAGACATTTGGGAGAAGGATTAGACTAACATTGGCAAGGGTAAACATGGTAAGAATTATGAGAAGGGTGGTTTGATCACTCACACTCATGGGAGTAAGAAAAATTCTTTCAAGGATGAAAAAGATGAGTTGCTGGGATTCATGAAGCTACACAAAGATCTCTGCAAGTAAGAGTTGGAGGCTGCTGATACTTTGAAGAAGTTGTAGTTGTACCATTTCTTTGCTTTTGGTTTCCTGTTAGTTTTTTGTTTGTTGTTTGTTGGTTGCTAGTAGGTCCTATTTTATCTTTGGGAAACATTTTGTAATAGGGTTTCAGGGCCCCTTCAAAACTTGTTTTACCCCTTTATTCAAAAACACATTATTTGGATAGGAAAAGAATGAAGAACAAAAACACTCAGATATATATATTTGACCATACCAACATGACATAGTAAGATTAGTGAGCCACTATGCCAAAATACAAAATCATACTAGAACACAAAATCCACACTAGAATCCTCCACATAACAAACAAACTAGCATTTTGCAATCATCTAAACTCGCACAAACCAACAAATTTGAAAAACCCAAAACAAGCATTCAAACACCAACATTGAACCTGGAGATACCAATGAAGCTTTGTGTAATTCTTAGGTAAAATCACCAACTAGATTTCTAAGAGTTTTCATTCTCAAATCCCAAAAGGCCTCAAGGGTTTTCATGCTTAGATCTATAACCATAAGGGATTTCATTCCTGGATTGATTTTTGAACACCAATATTATAAAAAAATATGAGAGGGCTTGATAATATCAATCTAGATATCTTTTATAGATTTTTGTTTTCCTTCATAGATTTGTTAAAGAAATAATTAATTAGTATTTCTTTCCTTCCTTTCCCCCCCTTCACTACCATCATTTAATATATTTTCTTTCTTAGATATTCTAGACTATATTTAGTTTGTAACTCCCCTCAAGAGATTCCCCTTTATTTTAGACTATGACTTTCACTCCTAAAGAAATAATTAAATACTTCTAGGAGTTACAAATGGCCTTATTTGCCCCATTTAGGTGGCCCACCTCTCTATTTAAAATAATAATAAATAATTTGTCCTTAATAATCTTTCAAAGTAATATGAGGAACAACTTATTAAGATTATAATATTATAATTATTCTCCTATGAAAAATAAAATAATACCCTAGAGGACTTGATAATTTAACTTTAGAAAAGGGACATCACAATCCTCCCTTCTAAGGATTGCTTATCTTCAAGTAATGCAAACTCAACATTCCAACTTGACTGCACACTGTTGCAATACTAGGATCCTAAATCAACCTTGGAGGTTTGTGTGTACATCTGCTCGATGTAGTTAGCTAAAAGACATTTTTAGATACAACCTCCTCAAATTGCCTCTTTGGATGTTCAACAAAATTATGCAAGGATTCTGTAAGCTCCTAAAATATTTTCTTACCTACATCTTTTTTTCACCATGCCACTTTGATGTGATTTGAAAGATCTATGCAAAGAATCTCTATGGATATGAGTGGACATTTAAAGCTAGATACTTCCATTCTCTTTGCATGATCAAATGATTTTTCTTATTTGGAAGTCCCTTATAAGTCACCTCTCTACCTTTAGAAAGAAATAAAAACTCCAAAGTTTGAAAGTTTTGAGTAATTTCCCCAAGAGAGCATAGCCACTAACTACCCAAAACTACGTCAGTATCTCCCAAATCAACCACATAAAAATTATCACATACTCTATATTCTCCTATGAGTATGTTGAGCTGACTAATCTTATTTTGTGAGGAATTATGATCATGTCATCTACTAAGATATCAACCCTTGAAATTCTTTAGTTTGAAGTCTTCTTTTAGCTATTAGTCCTTTATCAATTAAGTATTGAGTGGCTCCACTATCAAGGATCATTGAAATTTTGAATCCATATAGTATTTCTTTAAATATGAAAGAATAATATCTTGGCACTCCTGAGAGAAAAGCAAGTGTTCCTCCCTTGATGTCTTCTTCTTCATAATTTGAAGGTGGCTTAAGTTCAGGTACCTCATCATCAGAAACTACCTTAATATAATAATTTTTTCCTTGCCCATGCATCTATGACTGGTTAGGATCCCAAGGTTCTCTACAAGTGAAACACAAACTCTTCTTCTTGAGATCATTCTTGGTCTCATCTTCTTTCATTGTATTTGGTGGTATGTTCTTATGTGCATAATTTTCATCCTTTTGTGAAAATTCCTTTAATTGCCCGCAAGATGGAGTCTTTGGGTAAGATTTATACTTGGCAACTAAAGTCTCCAAATCTAAAGCTTTCTTGATAGCCTCTTGCAAGGATAAAGGATTGAAATCCTTCACCAAACCTTTGATAGGTTCAGTTAGACCTTCCATAAAAAACATAATGAGCCTTCTCTTAGAAATATTAGGGACCATCACTGACAACTTCTAAAACTAAGCTACATATTTCTCGACATTGCCATTCTATCTACGCTGAGCTGACTCTTTGAAATGTATCTCAAGATCTTTTCTATTTGTTATGTATAGAAAAAGGATGAATGGTGAAGACTAGCATCAACACTAAATCAAACCCTCTTCCACAATTACATTCAAGGACAAGACTGAGCCAAATCACTACCAAATGGAGGTGGACTTTAGCAACAGATCTTGAGCTCAAGTGTACTATAGGAAGATCATATTTAATCAGGCCTTTTATCAAACCCTAGGTCAACCAATGCACAAAACCCTAGATTTTAAAAGATTTGATCACAACAAGAGATGTACAATAGATAATTAGAAACTAATTTCAAAAGATTGATCAGAGAGAATCAGAACCTGTGTCTCAGAAGATGGAAACTTGGAGGATTATTTTGCGGGCACCCAAGTCCTGTAATTTAGAATCTTCAGATACTAAAAACTAGAGAAATGTCATAGAGAGTGTCCTAATGCAGAATTCAATGCCTTTTTTAGTAAGAAGATGATTTTTCAGGTGCCCAAGTCTTCTATAGTGGAATATTCTAGAAAATCTTTCAGATCTTGAAACCCTTTTTGTCACTCAGTCTTCATGTACCTTCACCTTTCTGGATCTCACACCTATAACTTGCACATAAGAAGAAAAGGGGTTTGGGGGTTATGGTGTCTAGAGGCTTGCCTCAGTCAAATCATGGGACAGCATTCAAGCTTCCCAACACCATTGTAAGATAGAGAGTGTGCGCCCTAGCAGGGCAGAGGCTAAACAAAATCAATGATAGAATAATTCAAATAATAATGATATCACCTTGGAGGTTAAGCCCTTAGGAGAATGAAGATCCTTCAACTCATAAGGAGATGGATGGTGATTCCAAATTTGCAACAACACACACAATACAAACACAAATCTTCTCTAGATAATAAGTTTTCTATATCCATCTGGGTTACAAATGAATTCAAAACTACACTTATATCTACTTTCCCACTAACATTCATAAAATTAATCAAAATAGCGAACAAGGAGAGACCCCTTTAAAGGTCCTATGCCGACATGTATTTGAATTTTCCCCCACCAATTAGGGAGGAATTGGGCATGGGTACCCAAGCCCCAATGTGCCTTTTTGGTCTGGGTTAAGGCATAAAATGGGCCCCTAGTTCCCAATTGTCATGGGTTTCATGGGATTTTGCATCAGGTGAATATTTTGCATGTATAATGTAATCAGAGGGATTTAGGAGCTAAATTAGGAGGTAAAAAGGCATGTGTCCACTTTTTTACTCCATAACATTTAGCCCCCACTTTAATGTGTGTACAATCTTATGATTCAGTATATGCATTAAAGTATAGTTGAAGCATATAAAACACATCAAACACATCAAGCACTAGAACAAAGACACACCCTAAGTTTGAAGGACCATTTCTAGCCCCCAAGCTTAGGCAAACATAAGAAGACACTTGACAGTCACACAAGACACAATGAATACAATAAGGAAGCATGCAATACATGGAGAAGACAATGAAGCACACAATACATGCAGAAGACATGAATACAGTAATGCAATACATGGAGAAGACATGATTAAACAATTATATATATAATCCTAACACAAAACACATACTGTGGAGGGATCTCATCACTACACACCTTTAGACCATGAAAAAACATGCAAAACACATGGCATGGAGGGAGCTCATCACTACACACCTTTAGACCATGTAAAAACACATAAGACATGTAAGGAATACACATAAAACATATGGAAAACACATACATGAGCCCGTATAGTATGTCATTGACAGACTGTACGTCTTATACGCAGTAGACACAGGTGATAGGGACAAGCTCATTGCTACACTCCACTATCTAAGACATGCCAAAGACACCTGATGGCTAAGCTATGCTACCATAATTGCCAAAGACACACTTAAGGGTGAATAACTTAAGATTTAATCTCGCCTCCACAAAGGACTTCTTAAAAGGATGTACAACCACTCAAGGGAAGACACAATCCCACCTTCCATAGAAGGGATTTTAAAATGCCACCCCACCTACATCTGTAGATGCCTTACAATGAGAAGGAGGCGTGCTCAAAGTATACAACCCCACCTACATCATAGAGATGCCTTACAGTGAAAAGGAGGTATATTAAACAAAATAAACTACACAACCCCACCTACATCATGGAGATGCCTTATAGTGAAAAGGAAGCATATGCAAACATGCTTTTATCAATATCTAATAATAATACCACAATATATGCCCCCACCTTAAAGTGGTTGATCCAACTTGTTGGTATCAAGCACATTTAAGGTGAAGTGAAAACATGCAAGGGAACAAGAGATTTTGCAAAGCCCATGCCCCAAAGTTACATGCACTTGTAATTGGTGAATGTTCCCACAAACACATCAATATAATTTGCTAATGTAATCAACAATATATAAGCTTTGGTTAGAATATCTAAGATATGATACCAACCAAATCAATTCATGAAACTTACACATAAATCACATAATAAACCAAGGCTACACTTGTGGGTTTGGAACTGAGTATAGCTATGAGGTTATACTTTAGGTATCTCATAACCTAGTGTAGCTACAAGGTGAGATACAAAACAATCCAAATTTCATAGAAGTAGATTGAGTATTGCAAAGGTTTGGTACAAGAATAATCACAACATGACACATGAGTACAACACAAGGTGATTCTACTAGTCAAGTGTCAGTAATATATTAATCCCATCTCCATATATGGATTGAGTCTATTTTTACTTTCTTGTTGTAGGGATGCACAATCCTTATTAGTATTTATTTGTTTTTGTCATCTGCTGACTAGTAGAGCCATTGAATAATGTAAACACTAAAAATGAGAGGGAACAAAACTGATTTATTTTCACCATGTGGGAAGATGCCCCCAAGACATGCTCTACAATGCTATGCCTCCAAGGCACCACACAAAAATTACAAGCAAATAGAGGAGAAAATAGAAGAAGTGTCACAACAGAGGCAATCTCTTTGTATCCTTGACCTTAAAATAGTATCAAGAGTCATCCAAGGAGACCTAAACAATATTTTACAACATGGGGGAAACACAACACAACACATGGAGGCTACCTGTGAGAGGAACTCAAAGCTATGCTACATTAAAGGTGGCTAAAAGGGCGAGAAATACTTACTTGTTATCTTTAATCTTGATCCTTATATTTGATGTTAAGGCTTGATGCTTTTTTATTCCTTCTCTATGAGTCATGTTATTTGCATTTTCTAGTATTTGTAAAGAGGTAGCCGTAGGATTTGTTAATGAAAATCTTCGCTCTTGAAGGTCTTCTCTTGCTATATGTAAGGATGGTGGAGGAACCTTAAAAATTCCCATTTCTATTGGTTGAGGTGGTGTTGGAGCACCTTGAACCTTAGGAATGATATTTTCATTAACATCCATTGCCAAGGGTTTTAATGTAGGAGAACTATTCATGTTCTCAGCATCCTTAGAGATATCCAAGGTATTTAATTATTCAAGAAATGATAAGTGATCCATAGTATGAGTCTCATTTGGGAGATTGTTGAGAAAAGATTTAAGAGTAGTACATGAACATTCATTATCAACCAATTGAGTAGCCTGTTTAAGAGGAGATTCTTCATCCTCTAATGTTTCATCTTGGATAGGGAGAGCATTAGAATGAAGAGATGGTAGAGTGGTGTTAAGGAATGTACCAATGATTTTTTTTTCTTCCTCCAAAATTTCCTCACAAGTGGGAACTATTTTAGGAGAAGGATTTTAATCACTAGGTGAACTAAACAAGGCTATGTCAGCTTCATATGTCTTAGAGATGATGTCCATGATGTCTTCATGAAATGTGGTATAAATCACAAGAGGATCATCATCATCACTTTCTTCATTTTTATCTATGAATGTAGTGAGACCTTCTAATATCGAATGATATATTCCCATGAGAGTTATGAAGCTATTAAAATCAGATATATAACAAATAATTTTATATGTGGAACACATAGAAATGTTAATGTCATATATGTGTGCTATTTAATTTAAGACTTGAGGATGCCTATTCATAAATTTAGAGAAATTTTCAAATTCTATGATGTATGCAAATAAAGCTTCCAAAGATGAATAACAAGAAGCATCCATAATGAAAGTATGATAAAGCTTTGCACACCAAGTCACTAGTTTGAGGAAATTGGGTTTTTGAAGTCTTTGTAAAGATCAAAAACACACTAATTTCACTAAAATCAAAGTTCACGAGTATGATGTGAAAAATGCTATACAAAAAGGCAATGTAAATGATTTTAAGATTTTGAACAAGGAAGAGTGAGAAAGAAGCTAAAGTTCTTACTGTTGAAATACACAATGTGTAATTGTGAAAATTGTGATTTGTGAGATGAAAGATGATGCAACACTTCAATGCAAAATTAGATATGATTGAATGTTTATGAGAGCAGCAAAATCTAAAATAAGATTTTGATTACAAACCATTGCTTTGTAAATGACTAGGTTATAGGAAAAATGCAAGTTTTCAGCAAAACCCTAGCAAGTGAGACCTTCAAATGCAAGATGTGATATCATGATATGATTAATTTTTGTAATCTAGATTAAATCTTATGTAAAAATTAGAAAATTAGATGTTTCAATGATATGCAATGAAAATAATGCAAAACTATGGCTTTATGCAAGCCTATAATGCTTTTTTTTTTCACTTTTTTCAAAATTATGCAAGATTTTGAACAATGATTAATAATAAGCCTGCTATGAATTAATGCAAAATCTAAATTCAATACTCAGTGAGATGCAAATGCTCAATGGTATTGTTTTCACCAAAATGTTATGTACGGAAAAAGGATGAATGAGGAAGACTAGCATGCACACTAAATCAAACCCTCTTCCATAGTAATATTCAAGGACAAGACCAAGCCAAATCACTACTAAATGGAGGTGGACTCAGCTATAGATCTTGTGCTCAAGAGTGCTACGGAAATATTAGATTTAATCAGGCCTTTTATCAAACCCTAGGTCAACTAATGCACAAAACCTTAGATTTGCAAAGATCTGAGCATAATAAGAGATGTACAACATATAATCAAAAATTATTTTCACAAGAATGATCAGAGAGATATCAGAACCTATGCTTGGAAGCTAGAAATTTAGAGGATTATTCTATAGGTACCCAAGTCCTATAAGTCAAAATCTTCAAATACTGAAAACTAGAGAAATGCCACAGAGAGTGCCCTGATGTTGGATTTAATGCCTATTTTAGAAGGAACACTATTTTGTGGGTGCCCAAGAAGAAAAGGGGTTTGGGGGTTATGGTGTTTAGGTACTTGCCTCAGTCAAATCTTGGGAGACCATTCAAGATTCCCAACATCATTGTATGATAGAGAGTGTGTGCCCTAATAGGGCAGAGGCTAAACAAAATCAATGATAGAATTATTCAAATAACAATGATATCACCTTGGAGGTGAAGACCTTAGGAGAATGAAGATCCTTCAACTCATAAGGAGATGGATGATGATTTCAAATCTACAACAACACACGCAATTCAAACACACATTTTCTTTAGAAACACAATAAATACTTTGAATGTTCTTTGCTCCAAGATCATAAGCTCACTATATCCATCTAGGTTACAAATGAATTCGAAAACACAGTTATATATGCTTTCCCGCTAACATTCATAAAATTAATCAAAACAACTGACAAGGAGAGACCCTTTTAAAGGTCCTATGCTAACATGTATTTGAATTTACACCAACCAATCAAGGAGGACTTGGGCGAATGGACCTAAATCCCAAGATGCCTTTTATGTGCGGAGTAAGGCATAAAAAGGGCCCCTAGTTCCCAATTGTCATGGGTTTTGGGGGATTTTGCATCAGGATGAATATTTTTCATGTATATTGTAATCACGGGGGCCTATGAGTCAAACTAGGAGATTAAAAGGCATGTGTCCACTTTTTTACTCCATGACACTATCAAACTTCTCAATCAACCTCTTACTAAAATCATCACAAGTATTGATGAAACCATGACCCTAGGTGACCAACCTATGGTACCACCATTCATGAGTTATGCCCTCAAGGTGAAGAGTGACAAACTTGATGGCTTCATCATCACTTGTAGGTTCTAGTGATAAATACATGCCTAATTTATATATCTAGGCACAAGCTATACACTTCTTCTCTCCATCAAAATTAGGAAGTGTCATTTCCTAATGCATGTTGATGATCTTTCTGCCTTGCTTGAGATCTAGGATTGGGTCTAGGTTCACTTCTAGTTTTCTTCAAACTAATGAAGTTTGTAAGAGACATTGCCTCTAGAATCTCTCTTAGAAGAGCTCTATACTTTGCATATTTAGTGGTGAGATCATCATCCATCAAAATTTGAGCTTCCACCATAGGAACTTCTTCCTTCCTATAAAGGAAAGTAGGTTGGAATGGTCTAGAAGAAAAACCAATAATGGTTGTTTGGTTGTTGTTGTTGTTATTGTTAACCCTTGAAAAGCTTGCTTCACCATTCTAATTTTTAGGCACATTCATATTATTCCGCATCAAGTGTGTTGGCACTTAAATTCCCAAGCTACTTTTTGGCAAATATTAAGTTTCAATCATCCAAAGATTTCAGTATGTGAGCATATAGGGAAAGATCCACAGTTATTTTCAAGCAGAAATTAACAATTGAGTTGATAGAAATATTTGGATTCAATCTATTTTGATTCCTAAAGACTTAATATAACATGGTTGAAGTGCTCATTAAAGATGAATCGTAAACAAGGAAGTGAAAAGTTATAAACCTTGTTGAAAATAAAGGAAAAATGACATTAAGTACTAGACCTAAATATGGGTGAATTCCTTGTCAAAAATGAATAGAGTTTGCTTTTTGAACCATCTTAAAATTCCTTGTATTTTGCAAGTTATGTGTGTTTTTGGTAAAATGCATTGTGGTATGGGTTTGTATGTTTGTATATACAAAGCCATTTGTATATACAAAGTCTCTCATATACAAAGTGGTTTGTATGTTGTGTCATTGTATGATGCATATGCAAAGTCACTTGTATATCAGGCCATGGTATGATCACATAAAGGAGTCATTGGGTTGATGCATCATTTATTTGTATTCATTTGGCTAATGTAATATTGTTACATACAAGGTGGACCAAATGAGGTTAAAAGTTGAAATGTATTTTCTGTCAGGTTCGTTGCTTGTATGTTATGTTTGTATGTTTGGTAGAATGCAACATACATTGCAATACATACAAGGCGATATGCATATCCGGACTCGAAAAATTTGTGAAATAAGGAAAATTCGTTGTATGTTTGTGCTTTGTATGTATCTGACATACATTGTCGATATACAATGCATTACATGCAAGCTGCAGAACCAAAGGTTTATTAAAGTTGAAACATTTGTTGTATGCTTGTATGTATCTTAGATACATGCCGATATACATTGCATTATATACAAGTGGTAGAACCAAAAATTTATTTAAAAGGGTTAAATGCTTATATATTCTATTCTTTATATGCATGTTTTGAACACACATTACATTTGATACATACAAGAGAGAATGATGTTCTTACAGCGATGTAGGATGTCCTGCCAACAGAGAAACCCTAAAAAGACATTAAAATCTAAATGGTTAAGATATTTTTCTGACAGTTGAAATATTGGTTTTTTGCAGGATATACACAGCGGGGATTAAGTTGTATAAACACCCACGAAAGGATCCTGAGGAGCTGAATAAAATATCGATAAGTGAAGTAATTACTTAAGTAAATACATGTCTTTAACAAATTTGTTTTGATTATTTGATCAGAAATTAATTTGTGTTTTATCTGGTCTTTTTAAGATAATAAAGAAATCCTCGAAGGAGATTAAGCGGAACTACAATTAAAGAAGCTTTGTTTGACCCTGAAATGGTTATCCATTTGGTGATTAAAGAGGAGTATTAATTTTCCTGAAACTATTTTATTAAGACAAACATTGTTGTTTGGTTATCAACCGTCACAACTGTTGTAACTGGTCTAAAGCTTGTATGCCACTCTTTATAAGAGATGACCAAGACCATGAAAAATATAGAGGAAAATAGATAGATAGAATATGAGGAGATTACAAAATAGAGCAAGGGATACTATAGATTAGATTTGAATAGAAATGCTAGTTCATTTTTAATATATTTTATTTCTAGTAGACCATGTGCAAGCATTCTCTGATGAAGTCAAGTCTGTAAGCATGAAGCAGTGACTGCAAATTTTGATATCAACTATCTATTAAATTTATTCAATTATATGACTGTCTCCTTTCAAAGTTTTCTCTGTTATTCAATTTGAGTTATCAAGTATATCTTCAAGTTGTCTATGCACATTTGCTATTATAGTATGATAAGATTAATTGGTTTCTGCTTTCAGAATTAAATCCTTTAAATTTGTCATAGTAACTGTGAAGACATTGTCATGGATCTGTAAGAAGAGTCATTTAGTTAGGGTTTATATTCTGTCTCTAATTTTTAATGAATCTATTATGATTGCAATATTATTCTGATAGGTTCCTTCAAAGAGGGATTAAATCCTTTTAGATGAATGCAGGTAATTTGATTTTGTCAATTGGATATATATAAGTATAGAATATTAACTACTTCCTTGCAGGGTTGTACAAGTTACATATCTATTCTTTCATGCCAGATAGTTTGAGTTTTTACCAAACAAACAGTTATTTATTTCATGATCATACTGACTCTATATTCAATAAGGCACTAGTCTAGTATTTTCATTTTCACTTATACAAATTCACTTCAGACTTACTTAGTTAGATTGCATTATTGTTTTATCATTACAATTTAGATCATTTAGGATTAACTTGTTGTCTTTTCATCCGTTTATAATTTGTTCCATTATTAATAGTTAGATTAATTCTGATCAAAATAGTAATCATCTCTTTATCTACTTTATTAATTAGAGGTTTACCTACCTAGGTCTAGCAGAGATTAAAGTGAAGGGGGTTTACCCATATCTACCTTGTGTTAGTTAGCCAAAAACGTCAAGAGAGCCTGGCAACCTCTTACAGTTAACGACATGCATTTTTGAGACCTAACAGAATTGGTGACTCTGCTAGGGACACATAGAAGAACTTGGTGCTAGACCATGTTATTAGAGTCAGAGAATTAAAAGGCATAACTCTGCTGGTGGAAGGAAAACCCCTAAAAATTGATTAGTCCTCTAAATAGAGGTGGTGAATCTACACAAAATTCAAATACAGAGTGGTAGATTCTACTAGCAAGAACCTAGAAAAATGAAGTTTTCATCTTCTCACAAGAAGTGGTGACTCTGAAAAAATAAAGTTGATGAAACATGAAAAAATATAACATACCTTCTTTAGATGCATTCTTTGAATTAAGGAGACATGAGGGAGAATCTGGGTGTGATTTGTTCCACAGGTTGGTGGACATCTATATACAGATACCTTTTCATCTCAAACCTAGTGTATCCTTATGCATTAAAATGTTCGTGCTTGCTTATGAGCCTATGTCAATTTATTGGCCTAAATCATTAAAGCCAGTTACTCTAGACCAAGTGGCTAAATTGATTCCTATCATAGAAAGGAAAAGGCATGAGTGTAGGAGTCAAGGACAACACTGAGAGGGGGGGTGAATTAGTGTTGTGTGAATTTTCAAATCTTTTTACAAACTTGAACTTGCAGAGCACAAGGAGAGAAAGCTATCATTGATTTGTCAAACACATATGCACATAACTGAGAATGAAAAACAAAAACTCATGAGTAAAACACACAACCACAAAGAGAAGATCAATATGAATCAAGACACAAGAATTGCATGAGTGGAAAACCCTCTAGGGGTAGAAAAACCACTCCAAAACTGCCTCACTAGCTTAACTGATAAAACATGCCTCACTGGCTACAATATGTATCTAGAGCACCAACTCCTTAAGGAGCACCAACTCCAATACCAAACAGAAGCACCCACTTCCAACACTGATATACCTCACTAGTAAACAAATAGGTCTCACTGACCAACAAGCCTCACTGGCTAATACAAGGCCTCACTGGCAAACCAAATCTTCACTTGAAGTAATAAACAAGATCAGAGGGACATTTTGTTTCCATTCAATTCAATATTTCATCTCTGCATAATACAAACTCCATTTGTGATTTCTCCATGTGTATGTCTCCAATCCTACATCTGATGCTCAAACAATTCATTCTTGCATATTCATATTAACTTCTTGCTTGACTCAATTCAATCTATATCATTCAACACACATTATTTCTTCCAACCTACATTTTTTTCATGACAACTTAATCAACCTGATAAGGAATCAATATTTAACCATCACTGCAACATATTATAATTCAAGGCTACAATTTTGATCTTTGCAATTCAATTCTTCATGTTTGTTAAAAAAAATCTTCTTCATTTCTTCTTTGGAAATTCATATTCCTTCTCCTCAAATCAACATTTTTCTTCTCTACAAAATGACAAAAAATCTCCTTTGCAATATGATAATCTTCTCTTCAGAAAAACACTTCATGCATCATTAGCTCATCTCAAAATACACAAAACTCTCTATACTTTTCTAGTTCATCTCTCAGCACATTAATCTTATTTCTATCAAAAAAACAAATCTTCACAAAACAAAATAGTCTCCTTAAAGTTTTGATCTTTTATGAAAAAATTGTCTTCAATATTATTTTATGTTTCAAACACGAAACAATGAAATATCTGCACCAAAAAAAACTCTACAACACAAAATTAGTTCTGCAATTTAATAATATCATCAATCTATTTAATCTTCTCTTTTGATTTCATCTCTACACATTGCTTTTCTTCTTCTCCATATTATTTTCTTTCAAACACTATCCCAAACACCGCTTCTTAAATCAATTCAATATCATGTGGAAAGAAATTGCTTTCTGAGATTTAATACATTGTGCATACAGAACTAACATTCCATTTCAGACTTTTTCAAATTAGAAACTATCCATCCCATTTTACATGCATTCAGACCACTCTATTTAAAACCTTAAAAGCAGGCTTTTTAGCCTTTTTCACATAGAAACCGTCAAAATAAAACCAAGCACTGAACCGTTGGAATTCAAACAGACTTTGAATATGGAACATAGATTTCATATTCCCACCAGGTTAAACAGAGATCTTCGATCATTCGATGGAAGCTTTCCTACCAAGTTTCTAAAATAACTTTTAGCCACCAAAAGACTAGGACATCGGGGCCAGTCACCGAATGTAATAATATGCCTTCAATCAGTGGACTTTAAGTGAGCAACCTACTATTCCTAGTCAACAAAGAACATAAAGAGCAATTTAAATGACAGGCAAATAAGGGTTATACACAATGTCTTAATGACTTAACTTAGTGTATTGATTAGGATTTAAAACCATTGAGAATTGCATAAGCATAAATGAGATCACGAGGAATATTTTTCCTGCAAATCCTTAACACTGTGACAAACACTATGATTAAGATACATAAATGAACAATAAGCTTCTTATGACAAGAATGCAACTCCTTGACCCTGTTTTGTCATAGAAGATGCCACTAACTAAAATTCATCTTTTGCAGACAATAGCTTCCATGAAGACCACTCACTAGATATCAAGACATGATGACCTCTCATCTAGATATCATGAAAACTAAAATACAATAGATAAGAGAACCAAATCTCATGAGATGAGCATCAAATGCCAAAGATACAATATCTCAAACCCATCAACACCCATCATGACCAAAACTAATAACATGTCTGAGATAAATCTGATCACTGTTTTCAAACTTCTGTCAGTAGCTAGCTAACTTACATTGTCACTGAGTTGTTAGTAGCATAGACCCCTACAAAAGACAATCTTTACTGCAAGAATGATCTCAAATGTAGACCAAACCACTGTGATTATGAAGACCATTGATCAAGACAATCTTTGTAAACCAAGTAAACCATGAATGAAGATAATCTCATAACTGTGACTTTCAAATTTATGACATCACATTTCCAAACTTATGATCAATGACATCCTAAAACAAGAAGAAACTCTTTCCATCAAAACGACATTACACCAAACCAAGTCCACATCTCTGTGAACTGACCAAGCAAAGAGCAACTATCTCCTCCAGAAGTCCTGCAACAACTATGGCAACTTTACATCATCAACTGAACAAACTCTTGACATCAATGACAATCTATCACCATCAATCTCCCGCTTTGTCATTGATGGCAAAACTCCATGGATGTAATTTTTCTTTCTCCCCCTTTTTGACATCTGATGACAAAGCCTGAATTAACTACCCCTGAGAACAACTCCACTGAAAGATGTTATAGCATGATCATAACCATTGAATTATGAACAGTTTGAAGGCATAAACTCTTGTCATCTTGTTATCTTCAACCAAAAATAAAAATGAGAACCACTTATCTTTTAAAAGATTGAAGGTAATGAATACTTATGCAATTTTGCTAAACTTATCCCGAACATCAACATTTCAAACTTGAGAGCAAAAAGATACCATGAAACTCACATCTGATGACAATACCACTTCTTATTACAATACCACTATGAAGATGAAGATTGACACACTTCTGATGACATCACATGTGATTGAAAGACAAACTTTCAAAACAAACAATTCTTCTTCAATCAACAATACTTTTTGACCCATATGACAAATCTTCAATAAATCTATTTGTTGCCCCTATGTTTAAAGTTCACAAACAAATCACTGACACAACTCAACTCAACTCAACATTGATCCACTTCTTGAAGCAACATATCAACCTGAAGTATACTATCCAATTACTGACATCCAACCATCCATGGTAAGAAACAAACATGACACCATCAAACACCTTTTGACATCACAATCAACTTTTCTTGTATCAATGTAAAGACAACAAGATCTCAACAAAAAAATATTTCATTTTGAAATGGATAATATGACATCCTTGTAATGAACCATTCTCATTATGAAGAGCATCATAATACAACAACTCCAAGCCAAACAAATCTCTAAAATATAATATCACTTCTTGACACAAAACCAATATGAGGATGAAGAAGACATATCTCTGATACCACTTCAAAACTGGAGGCACACAATTTGCACATACCTTTCTTTTTGCAACACAATGTCAAATCTGATTGCAATATCATGTCAATACAACCTTGTAATCATCAACATGATCAAAAACAATTTGTGCATTTGAACTCTTGAAACACCTTTTCAACATAATGAGTCAAAGAACATCTGAAATACTATCACATACTAAACATCAACATTGTTAGCAACATCATCATCAACTATTTCAAAGCATGGCAAGAATGATAAACATGACAAGATCATCATTCAAATGATCTCCTTCCTCAAACTTCTTGGGGACAATTGATAGGACATGAATAACTCCCCCTAACATCATGCTATCTGTTATGCAATTGATAAAGTGACTTGTGTAAGATACACAAGCTTGGAATCTATCTTCTTTTCACTTTGTTTTTTCTTCAGTCTCCAAACCATTACAAGTTCTTTCTTTTTCCAGACCTTTTCAGCTTCTTTTCTTTTCCACCTTTTTAAATTAGGTGAACCTTTCCTGCAACTATGAGCTTTATGACCAAAAGAATTGCAATTATAACAAACTATGTTATAACCAAATGACTGATACCTTTTTGACATCTTCTGAGCAATTATGTTATGCTTCCATGTAGGATCATACATTCTATTCATTTTGTAGTTTCTTTGAATGTGTCCAAAATTATTACACTTATAACAAATAATAGCAGTATTTCTTCTGCAATTAACTGATCTATGTCCAAATTGATTACAAGCATAACAATGACCATTAAAAGAATAATTATACCTGTACATGTATGCTTGTCTAGCAGGAGCATTTCTTCTGAAATTTCTTCTTCTTTGATTATGCATCTTATTTTTAGTGGCAACATTCAAAACAATCTTCTTTCTGGGAGTCTCTCTAGCTTTTGAACATTCTCCTTCTTCAAAACCAAGTCCAGTAGTGTCTCCATATAGTTTTTGTTTACCAAGAATCTCATTTAACCTGCTTGTGCTCTCTTCAAATTTCAAATTCTTTTCTAATTTCTTCTTAACATCCTCAAGATTTTTTCTCAAAGAAACTATTTCTCTTTCAAGTTTTTGACATTCAACTGATTTAGCTTCTAACTCTAACTTTGTTACATTAGCTATTATCTTAGCTTCCTCAACCTCTATTTTCAAATTGGTGATTAATTTATCTAATTCACCTGCTTGATTCCTCAAATCTATAATTAGGTTTCTAGCACCTTCAAAATCTATAAGACCTTTGTCTTTTAAATCTCTTTCTTGTTGCAGTTGCAACATCAATTTCTGGTTCTCCTTCTTATAATTCTTGAGCTCACTCAGAGCATATATAAGCTCTCCTTCCATATCAATCTCACAATCTTGTTCATCATATCCCTGATCATCATCACTTTTGATGCTAGCTTCTTCTGAATCTGATTGGGTTTGAACTTTAACTCCTTCATTTGAAAGTCTCCTTTCATTGCCACTTTCTTCACACACTAGAGTGTCCTCTTTATCATTACCTTGATAAATTCTTATTAGTACTTTCCAGATATCTTGAGTTATTTCACACTACACAACCTTACAAGAAATATCATTAGATATACCAGATAAAATAACCTTCTTGGCTATATGATTGCATTTAAGAGCCTCTTTGTTATTTGTAGAATTACCATTCTCAACTGACATTAAAACATCATATCCTAAGGAGGATAAATACACTTGCATTCTAACATACCAAACTAAAAAATTTGAACCATCAAACTAAGGAACATCTAAAAATTTTTCTTCTAAAACAATATAAGATTCAACATGGAGAACATCTTTATCAACTGACTTTATATCAACATCTGGATTTGATATGGATGATGTCTTTTGTATCTTTTGTCCAGAATGAATCTTAACATTTCTCATGTTCTTATTTCTCCTGCACTTACCTATTGAACTCCACATAGAGGACCTACCCAAGCTTATTAAGCTTCAAAAAGGGAACCTAGCTCTGATACCAATTGTAGGAGTCAAAGACAACACTGAGAGGGGGGTGAATCAGTGTTGTGTGAATTTTCAAATCTTTTTACAAACTTTAACTTGCAGAGCACAAGGAGAGAAAGCTATCATTGATTTGTCAAACACATATGCACATAACTGAGAATGAAAAACAAAAACTCATGAGTAAAACACACAACCACAAAGAGAAGATCAATATGAATCAAGACACAAGAATTGCATGAGTGGAAAACCCTCTAGGGGTAGAAAAACCACTCCAAAACTGCCTCACTGGCTTAACTGATAAAACATGCCTCACTGGCTACAATATGTATCTAGGAGCACCAACTCCAATACCAAACAGAAGCACCCACTTCCAACACTGATATACCTCACTGGTAAACAAATAGGTCTCACTGACCAATAAGCCTCACCGGCTAATACAAGGCCTCACTGGCAAACCAAATCTTCACTTGAAGTAATAAACAAGATCAGAAGGACACTCTGTTTCCATTGAATTCAATATTTCATCTCTACATAATACAAACTCCATTTGTGATTTATCCATGTGTATGTCTCCAATCCTGCATCTGATGCTCAAACAATTCATTCCTGCATATTCATATTAACTTCTTGCTTGATTCAATTCAATCTATATCATTCAAGAGGATGTCATAGAAAATGTCTTCATTTCTGTATATAGTCCCACACACACATTATTTCTTCAAACCACATTTTGTTCATGACAACTTAATCAACCTGATAAGGAATCAATATTTAACCATCACTACAACATATTATAATTGAAGGCTACAATTATGATCTCTGCAATTCAATTCTTCATCTTTGTTAAAAAAATCTTCTTCATTTCTTCTTTGGAAATTCATATTCCTTCTCCTCAAATCAACATTTTTCTTCTCTACAAAATGACAAAAAATCTCCTTTACAATCTGATAATCTTCTCTTCAAAAAAACACTTCATACATCATTAGCTCATCTCAAAATACACAAAACTCTCTATACTTTTCTAGTTCATCTCTCAGCACATTAATCTTATTTCTGTCAAAAAAATAAATCTTCACAAAACAAAATAGTCTCCTTAAAGTTTTGATCTTTTATGAAAAAATTGTCTTCAATCTTATTTTACGTTTCAAACATGAAACAATGAAATGTCTGCACCAAAAAAAACTCTGCACCACAAAATTAATTCTACAATTTAATAATATCATCAATCTATTTAATCTTCTCTTTTGATTTCATCTCTACACATTGCTTTTCTTCTTCTCCATATTATTTTCTTTCAAACACTATCCCAAACACTGCTGCTTAAATCAATTCAATATCATGTGGAAAGAAATTGCTTTCTGAGATTTAAAACATCGTGCATACAGAACTAACATTCCATTTCAGACTTTTTCAAATTAGAAACTATCCATCCCATTTTACATGCATTCAGACCACTCTATTTAAAACCTTAAAAGTAGGCTTTTTAGCCTTTTTCACATAGAAACCATCAAAATAAAACCAAGCACTGAACCGTTGGAATTCAAACAGACTTTGAATATGGAGCATAGATTTCATATTCCCACCAGGTTAAACAGAGATCTTCGACCGTTCGATGGAAGCTTTCCTGCCAAGTTTCTAAAACAACTTTTAGCCACTGAAAGACTAGGACATCGGGGCCAGTCACCGAATGTCATAATATGTCTTCAACCGGTGGACTTTAAGTGAGCAACCTGCTATCCCCGGTCAATAAAAAAATAGAACATAAAGAGCAATTTAGATGATGGGAAAATAAGGGTTATACACAATGTCTTAAGCACTTAACTTAGTTTATTGATTAGGATTTAAAACCATTGAGAATTGCATAAGCATAAATGAGATCACGAGGAATATTTTTCCTGCAAATCCTTAACACTGTGACAAACACTATGATCAAGATACATAAATGAACAATAAGCTTCTTAAGACAAGAATGCAACTCCTTGACCCTGTTTTGTCGTAGAAGATGCCACTAACTAAAATTCATCTTTTGCAGACAATAGCTTCCATGAAGACCACTCACTAGATATCAAGACATGATGACCTCTCATCTAGATATCATGAAAACTGAAATACAATAGATAAGAGAACCAAATCTCATGAGATGAGCATCAAATGCCAAAGATACAATATCTCAAACCCATCAACACCCATCATGACCAAAACTAATAACATGTCTGAGATAAATCTGATCACTATTTTCAAACTTCTGTCAGTAGCTAGCTAACTTACATTGTCACTGAGCTGTTAGTAGCATAGACCCCTGCAAAAGACAATCTTTACTGCAAGAATGATCTCAAATGTAGACCAAACCACTGTGATTATGAAGACCATTGATCAAGACAATCTTTGTAAACCAAGTAAACCATGAATGAAGATAATCTCATAACTGTGACTTTCAAATTTATGACATCACATTTCCAAACTTATGATCAATGACATCCTGAAACAAGAAGAAACTCTTGCCATCAAAACGACATTACACCAAACCAATTCTATATCTCTGTGAACTGACCAAGCAAAGAGAAACTATCTCCTCTAGATGTCCTGCAATAGTTATGGCAACTTTACATCATCAACTGAACAAACTCTTGACATCAATGAGAACCTATCACCATCAATGAGGATGCTATCAATATTAAATCCAATGATAAAAAATATCAAGAGGATGATAAAACAATGCAACGATTAAAGGATGGGTATGTAAATGAAAATAATAAGTATAATAGCCCACATGATGAGGATGAAGATAGAGAGGGTCTATCCTGCATAATAGATTGTGACTGTAAATGTTATGAAGAATCCATCAAAAATCTAGATTTTGATGACAATCATGTGGATTTGCAATTAAGTGATTCTCACAGCTCTTATGAAGAACAGTAGAGGTTTACTAATCATGCTGTTGTTGATCTTGATAGCATGACTAATTAGGAATTAGAAGTGTATTTAAAATGTAAAAACAATAGCTTAGGAGGATACAACAAAGGATACAAGAAATTGATGATAGACAAAAAGTACAATTAACCATCAAGGCATCAAAACCACCAAAATATGTCACTCCACATAAATAAGGTGGAAATGTCAATTCACATACACCCTCTCAGAACACATATGCTCCATATACTCCAAGAGTACCTCATAATCCATACCATAACCCTATCCAACATAATAATCCACCACAAGGGCTCCAACCTATAAATGCAAGTAACATTCCTCAATACTATCCACCACCAGGACAGTACTATGCCCCACAATACCAGCAATATGTGCCACAACAAAATGCTTACTATTAGCCTCCATATCAGACAAGTTTTATCCCAGCCGACCCACTGCAATATATGAATCAGCAATGTTGGGGGGAAGAAGAGCATTGTTTTCAAAAAGGAAGACAAACTTTTGATAAAGAGGGTCTACCAGAACATGAACTCCAAGTGTTTCCAAACCCATGCTATCCTAAGGATGAAGTCTGTTTAGATAACCAGGGTCAATACTTTCAACAAGTAGAGCAAAATCTTGATCAAGAGGAAGTGCACATAGCAGAAAATAATCTTCAAGCCTGTTCAAAACCATTGTATGATGACATAGCACAAGAAGATGAAGAGGATGAAACACATTCAGATAATCAGGGAGGTGGATATTCTGATAAAGAGTCTATAAATGATCATGTTGATGAATCAGGTACATCAATCTTTTAGCATTATAGTAGCAATGAAAAGAATGATGAAAATTTCAGTGACAGGGTTGATGAAGAAACATGGTCACTTGACAGTGAGCATATTTTAGAATTGCTCACCAAAGAATATCAAAGATATGTACATAAAGATGATACCCAATTACTGTGTCCAGCACATATATCTTTTGACAATGAATCCATTCAACATGGTAAGGGTGATGAAATATATGAGGCCATACTTCCCAAGTCACATTTTTACAAAGAAGAGATAGATAGTGGTCATGAGTTCTCTTGTCACACTAATCTAGAGATAAAGATGTCCATTGAACCAGAGGAGGTTGATGATTCCAGTATGTATGATTGGAAGATTATTGACTCTTAAGCGTGTGGGGAAGATGGATGTGATAAGGAAGAGGCTACAGTGTTTTATGTTGGAGCCAGCATTGATGATAGCAAGTGTCAGAAGCAGCTTGATCTATTCCATTTTCCAATATAGTTAAAAGACCAGCATTTGATGAATAAGAATAGATATGATAAAGTAAGACATCCTACAAGATCTAACAATCATGACTTCCTTATGTCACACAATGATGAAGGTGTTTAGACTATGCTTGACTTCCAGATACTGAATAATACAAAACACACTTACAGCATAAACTATGATGCATTAATGAACTATACAAACAAATTCAGTCAAGCAAATGGGATATTAGTACAACATGATCATAACAAGGTTTTGATAGGGGAAAGATATGGATTTCCTTTTTTGATATGGTCTTTTGACCATATCAGTTTTGGGGCAAAAGTTTTGACTCTATCACCCTATGGGGTAGGCACTGGTCTGCTCCTCCAGAAATATGGGATCTTGCTATTCCCACAAGGGGCATACATCCCTAAAAAGAGCCACTGTTGGGACTAAAATTCCCAAGCTACTTTTTGGAAAATATTAAGTTTCAATCATCCAAAGATTTTAGTATGTGAGCATATATGGAAAGATCCACAGTTATTTTCAAGCATAAATTAACAATTGAGTTGATAGAAATATTTGGATTTAATCTATTTTCGTTCCTAAAGACTTAATATAACATGGTTGAAGTTCTCATTAAAGATGAACCGTAAACAAGGAAGTGAAAATTTACAAACCTTGTTGAAAATAAAGGAAAAATGACATTAAGTACCAGACCTAAATATGGGTGAATTCCTTGTCGAAAATGAACAGGGGTTGCTTTTTGAACCATCTTAAAATTCCTTGTATTTCGCAAGTTATTTGTGTTTTTGGTAAAATGCATTGTGGTATGGGTTTGTATGTTTGTATGTACAAAGTCATTTGTATATACAAAGTCTCTCATATACAAAGTGGTTTGTATGTTGTGTCATTATATGATGCACATGCAAAGTCCCTTGTATATCGGGTAATGGTATGATCGCATAAAGGAGTCATCGGGTTGATGCATCGTTTATTTGTATGCATTTAGCTAATGTTTTATTGTTACATACAAGGTGGACCCGATGAGGTTAAAAGTTGAAATGTATTTTCTGTCGGGTCCGTTGCTTATATGTTATGTTTGTATGTTTAGAAGAATGCAACATACATTGCGATACATACAAGGCGATATGAATAGCCGGACTCAAAAAATTTGTGAAATAAGGAAAATTCATTGTATGTTTGTGCTTTGTATGTATCTGACCTACATTGCTGATATACAATGCATTACATGCAAGCCGCACAACCAAAGGTTTATTAAAGTTGAAACATTTGTTGTATGTTTGTATGTATCTTAGATACATGCCGATATACATTACATTATATATAAGTGGCGGAACCGAAAGGTTATTTAAAAAGGTTAAATGCTTGTATATTCTACACTTTATATGCATGTTTCGAACATACGTTGCATTTGATACATACAAGCTAGAATTCAGAGAAATTTAAATCTAGTATATACAATGTATCACACCGGGACTTTATGTATATCACCAATGCATATACAAGTTTATATAAGCCCGGATTTGAATGACATATTAAATATTGTGAATTTTAGCTTGGGGCTGCGCTTGTATATGAAAGAAATCTATTTGATATACAAGAGCGAATGATGTTCTTACAATGATGTAGGAGGTCCTACCGACATAGAAACCCTAAAATGACATTAAAATCTGAATGGTTAAGATATTTTTCTAACAGTTGAAATATTGGTTTTTTGCAGGATATACACAATGGGGATTAAGTTGTATAAACACCCACGAAAGGATCCTGAGGTGCTGAATAAAATATCAATAAGGGAAGTAATTACTTAAGTAAATACATGTCTTTAAACAAATTTGTTTTGATTATTTGATCAAAAATTAATTTGTGTTTTATCCAGTCTTTTTAGGATAATAAAGAAACCCTCAAAGGAGATTAAGCGGAACTACAGTTAAAGAAGCTTTGTTTGACCCTGAAATGGTTATCTATTTGGTGATTAAAGATGAGTATTAATTTTCCTAAAACTATTTTATTAAGACAAACATTGTTGTTTGGTTATCAACCGTCACAACTATTGTAACTGGTCTGAAGCTTGTATTCCACTCTTTATAAGAGATGACCAAGACCATGAAAAATATAGAGGAAAATAGATGGATAGAATAGGAGGAGATTACAAAACAGAATAGGGGATACTATAGATTAGATTTGAATAGCAATGCTAGTTCATTTTTAATATATTTTATTTATGGTCGACCATGTGCAGGCATTCTCTGATGAAGTCAAGTCTATAAGCATGAAGTAGTGACTACAAATTTTGGTATCAACTATCTGTTAAATTTATTCAATTATATGACCGTCTCCTTTCAAAGTTTTCTCTATTATTCAATTTGAGTTATCAAGTATATCTTCAAGTTGTCTATGCACATTTACTGTTATAGTGTGATAAGATTAATTGGTTTCTGCTTTCAAAATTAAATCCTTTAAATATGTCACAGTATCTATGAAGACATTGTCATGGATTTGTAAGAAGAGTCATATAGTTAGGGTTTATATTCTGTCTCTAGTTTTTGATGAATCTGTTACAGTTGCAGTATTATTCTGATAGGTTCCTTCAAAGAGGGATTAAATTCTTTTAGATGAATGCAGGTAATTAGATTTTGTCAATTGGATATATATAAGTATGGAATATTAACTACTTCCTTGTAGGGTTGTACAAGTTACATACCTATTCTTTCATGCCAGATAGTTCAAGTTTTTACCAAACAAGTAGTTATTTATTTTATGATCATACTGACTCTATATTCAATAAGGCACTGGTCTAGTGTTTTCATTTTCACTTATACAAATTCACTTCAGACTTACTTAGTTAGATTGCATTATTGTTTTAGCATTACAATTTAGATCATTTAGGATTAACTTGCTATCTTTTCATCTGTTTATAATTTGTACCATTATCAATAGTTAGATTAATTCTAATCAAAATAGTAATCATCTCTTTATCTTCTTTATTAATTAGAGGTTTACCCACCTAGGTCTGGTAGAGCCTGAAGTGAAGGGGTTTTTGGCATATCTATCCCATGTTAGTTAGCCAAAAATGTCAAGAGAGACTAGCAACCTCTTAGGGTTAACGACCTGGGTTTTTGAGACCTAACAAAGTGGAACAACTAACCCAGCATGTCTATTAAGCATTCTTTTCCTTCTATGATTCTATCAAACCTTTTTCCAGTCGATTCATCTTCTAACATATTTCTCTTCTCTCTTTCTGCCATATTCAAGTCTACTATAATCTCTGGCGGCTTTGTCACATTATTTTTCTCTTTGATGGTATTTGGACTCTTTATCACTAGGATGCATGTAGCAATCTACATCAAATGGTTAGCTTCTTGAATAGGCTAGAAAGATCACCATCTTTGATGCCACTATAATGTTAGGCTGGCAAATGGAGGCAAAGATTTAGTTTACTTGGCACTTTCTATTCACCAAGATCTCAAAATTAAGCAAGGTGAGAACATACAATGAATAAATAGATTAGTATAATGCTAATATATTAAACTTGTAAGTCTTGCTTCTACTAGGACTGGTTGTTGGGCCAACATAGCTAACTACAATGTATTGTGATAATTTTATAACCAAAATTGTCCTCAAGATTATATCTATAAAGTACTACTCAATATATTACAAATGATAAATTGCTAAAATCATACTTAGCTTCCCAATCACTATGACTGGTAGCATGGCTAGTGTAGTCTCTATCAAGAGTATTATTCAATAGACTTAACAATAGATAGACTCGAATAATATCAGGGTCACTGTGGAAGACCAAATTACTTTCTAAAACTCAAATAATATACTCATAACTAATGTCAAGTTAATATCCAACAAACTTAAATATCCATGAGTATTTACAAATCTATTGATGAAAGATAGTAACACTCTATGACCATTGGCAGTACTATGTGGGTTGCAAAAGCTTCAAACTCTAGTGCTTTCATTCAAATAATTGGAATACTCACACAAACCAACAACTATAGAAAACCCAAAACAAAGATTTAAACACCAACATTGAACCTGGAGACGTCAATGAAGCTTTGTGTAATTCCTGGGTGAAATTACTAATTAGAATTCTAAACGTTTTCATTCCTAAATCCTAAAAGAACTTAAGGGTTTTCATCCATGGATCTACAACCACAAGCAATTTATCCCTAGATTGATTTTCAAACACAAATGTTATAGAAAATATGAGAGGGTTTGATAATATCAAATTGGATATCTTTTGGGATTTGATTGGATGGCATTGGGCACTACTAGGTGTTGTAGGCCAAGGTATACCTATTCATGGCCCTAGCCATGTCTCTTCTCAATTGGTTTTCTTGCATAGGGGGGTCATTTGGTAGGGGTTTTCTGTGATGCTGGGGTGGGTTAGGGTTTGAGCTTTTGTGGGGATTTCTTGGGGGCTATGGCTATTGTTTGAGGTTCAGGTAGTAGGGTTTAGTGGGGTTGGTGCTAAAGTTTTTTCTAGATACTCTTTTTTGTTGTAATTTGTTCTTTGGTTCTGTGGGACAACTATTGTGCTTTCCTCTTTTTGGCTAGGGTTTGGCTTTTGTTGTCTTGGTTCCATGGGGCTTGTTGTAGGAATGTTCAATGGATCTAAGGAATCTTTTCTAGAGGCTCTCTATAGAGAAGATCCCTCTTCGTCTAATTTTCTTTAGGGTTTGAATGAAGAGCATAGCTTAGTTCAGAGATCCTTGTGTTTCCAAAATGAATTGATGCCTCAAGAGGAGCCAGGAAAGTCTAATTTTGGTGATCTAGTTGGAATCCATGGAGGAGGATGTGTCTTACTTGGTAAATCATGCCTTAATTTGTATGTTTATAGGGATCCATTTTTCATTACTCTTTATTGAATCCTGGGTAAGACGTACATGGAACCCTGAAGGTGATATGGAGGATATGCTAGTCGTGAATAACTACTTTTTGGTGGTGTTTTCAAATTTGATAGATCATAATAAGTCCTTTGAGGGGGGCCTATACTTTATTAATTAATTTGGACCTTTTATTAAGCCTTGGTATATCAGCTTTAATCTAGTTGAGGAGCTTCCTTCTAGGATTCCTATATGGGTGTGGCTTCTTTGGTTTCCACTTGAATTCTAAAAGAATGATATTTTGCATATGGTTGTATTGCTGCTAGGCATACTGGTGGGCTCTTCACAATAGATGCTAGATAAAAATGTAATTTATTTTGCCTGTATTTATGTTGAGATAGATTTAAACAATCCTTTTCCAAACTCTTCAAAAATTCATTTAGAATCATCTTCATGGACTCTGTTAGGTCTCAGAAATGCAGGTTGCCAATCCTAAGGGGATGCCAAGCTCTATGTTTAGATTGGCAACGTTTCTGAACTAACTTGATGAAATCAAACTTTAAGGTTGGATGATTTCCTTCACTTTAGGTCCTGCTATACCTAGGTGGGTAAACCTTGGAAAATTAAAGTAGATTGAATGTGAATGCGTGGACTAACTAAATCTATCTACAATGGCACAAGATGTAGGATAGATAAAATGCTTGCTGACTGATTTTAGGTTTAATGTCTAATGAGTGATTGGTAAGAATTGTATAAGCAATATCAAGGTAAAAGGTTTTAAGTAAAATAAGACTAGTGCCTTGTTGGGTAACAGAGTCAGTTTGAAGGACCAGGACTAGTGGTTTCCTAATGGTAATAATTCTAGTTGTTTGGCACAGTTTTAGTTTATAGCTTGTATAAACGTGCAAGTAAATGACTGACAGACTCTTCTTGATAATCCAACCAAATAAAATTAGATATCTTATAATTCACCAGAAGGTACTTTAATCCTTACTTGAAGGAACCAAATGAAATGAATAGACAAGATTAATAGATAATATTTACTGGAGACAGAATGGCAATCTAATTGTATGGCCCTACTTAGTAATCCAATCTTAATACTTCCAGGCTACTGTAATTAAATCAGAAGGGTTTAATTCCTCAAATGGATACCAACCTATTTAATCACACAGATACAGCAAATGTGTATTGACAGATCAAATATATACTTGATATGTTTAATCTGAATATCAAGGAAATGCAGAAATGGAGACAGCCACACAACTGAATAATCTTAACAAACAACTGATACCAAAGCAGAACCACTGAATCAAAGAACTTCAAACTTCTTCTTTAAATAAAATATGCAACATAGTCATTTTGAAACATTGTATATATGATATATATGAATATATTCTACTGCTGATGATTTTTCAGCATCGATTGTTTGGACTTATATAGATATTTCTATGAAGAGTCATAACTCTTCAATAAGTCTTTTGGGAACTTTAACAAACATTAACAATTATAACATAATTATGATTAGGATCTATTTAGCCACAAGTAGACTTTTGCCAAGTAATCCAAGTAATCCTACTCACGATGAGAATCAGTAAGGTGAACAACACTTCTGGTAATTATGTCAAGTGTAATCATGTTCTCCAATTGTTTGCAAACTTCTTTAGACGCAGAGGCTTTGTCTTTCAGAGCTCTTGTGGCTTTGTGTAATATAATCTGACAATCCATAATCCATTCTTCCTTGCTCTTCACCTCTCCATTATCTTTAAATATCTTGGGCACTCCTGCGTTTGAGGCATCATTTCCTTAGCATCAGCTTTAAGTTTGTCATAGTAATTTTGATGCTGTTTGAGAAATGCTTTTGCATTAGAGATATCTGTACTATTAGTAGTACTCCTATTTTGTATCTTAGTTATTTTTTCTTGTATTCTCTTTTCAAGTCTTTCATGTTCTTGAACTGCTTTATGATTCTCTGAGAAGTTATCCAAAAACTGGTTTAACCACCGTACCATGTTTGCATACCTACTCTGCAGTATTGTAACAAATGCATCCATCTGAATTTGGGTTGCCTGATCAGGGGATAACACTTGAATGCCCTATGAGCTCTCATCTTGATTTATTCTTTTTGTGGACTGGCCAAAAGTACTTTTAACAGCATCCTTCAAGTAATCATTTTCTTTTGTCAGTCTTTCACAATTCAATTTGTATGCATCCCTTTCTTTGATCAACATTTGAGCTTGTGCTTTATTCAATTTGGCAACATTGATACCAATGTCTGCTGTAATTATAGGGTCAGTTTCCCCTGGTCTCAAAGTCATAACGTGGCCAAAAGTCTTTTCAGTATCTATGATGGCCGTCTTCTTATGGGGAGGGTATAATGCCCATATCATCAAGGAATTCTCATCATTATTATACCTTGTTCCCATATATACTTCATTAACTCCTTCTAGAGTAAGTTTATACTTATCATTTGTGTTATTTAGAAAACTGTCAAAAACCAAAAGCAGAATTTAAATCCAGACCAGGAAAGATCATGACCCCTGCATCTTTAAGTAACTGTCCACCCTTGCTAGGTGTCATGTCTTGCATTTCTTTATCTACTATTTCCTTCAGCGTGTCTAATAGTTGTTTTTCATTATCAGCAGAGACATCATCTACTGACTCTTTGATTTCTTTTCCTTTGTATTTATACAAAAATGATTTAAATTCCTTTGATTGAATAAACTTATCATCTGAAATGAAAGAATCATAGGCTGTTTGGCGTGGATCCTCATTAGCAGACCCCTCCTCATCATGTAGTACAACAGGAGGCTGATATTGTTGCATTTTCCTCTTGGACATCTCTACCTTTTTATCAGGTGACTGTTCTTGCCCTGTCAGTTCTTCATCTTCAGAGGATACAACCTCAATTTGTGCTAACTACTTTTTCTTTTCATCTAGATCCCTGTTATATTTCTCTACCACCAGTTCGACTTCTGCTTCTTCTAAATTTCTAATGACATCATCATGTGGATAATGTATGTGCATGTATCCACTGAGATTCTATTTTCTTCTTGCAGAATCAATAAAGCCTTCAGGGTCAAATCCTTTTCTTATCTCAGCAGTCATCATGTTATAATGCATCAATTTATCCATAATGAGATTGTAACCTTCTTTTGAAACTACAGTAAAATCTCCAAAACATAAGGTGCTGGGCATAAACGATTATTTGTCATGTGAACTCAAATGCATCACATTTGAACAATGCATTTTCCTAATTATCTCTAGATATGCAAGCCTGTCAGGGACAGTCTTGGGCAATATGAATGGAGCATCTTCAAAACCATAAACTCTGATCATAGTAGCATCCTCAAAGCAATACCAATCTCCCCAATTATGAGTGACAGTAGGGTGCCACCAAAATCTTTTGGTCTAAGGAATCTTTTTATTTCAGTTGAAATTGAATATTCACAGGGGTGATTAAAATACCTATACAGTACTTTTACACAATGCTCTTCAAATTGAGCATAGCTGGAATGGACATATCTACTTTCCCAAATTCTGGTCCACAGTTGTACAGGTATCTTTTCCCCTTTCTTATCTGCAGCAACAACTTGAAACTCAGTTGGCCATAACCCTACCTCCTGGCCATAATATAACACCATGTGCATAAGCATTGAGTAATGCTCAAAAGAGCATGTTGGAGCACTATTTTTTATTGCAGATAGACCAGAGTCCATTCTATTAGCAATGTAGGAAGCATAATCAAATTTCCTTGCATTATGACATTGAATGTCTGAGGCTATGACCATCAAAGGAATGGTCATGAACTCAGGGACCTCTGAACCCAGGATTTGGCCTACAGAGAAATAGGTATATTGTATGTATGGTTCAAATATGGCTACATGAAAGGGAGGGCCATCATTTTCAGTTAAGGGCATCACTTCTCCTCCAACCCTGGGTCTATGAATGGGCAACCTCCATCCATTGTAAGTTGTGTCCATTCTCCAATACTTCTTATCCAAATCTTCATAGATGATAGGGACAGTGCATAAATCATCTAAATCAAAAACCTCACAAATCGCATTTTTTGACAAATGCACAATTGGTTCTCCCTGTGGGTTGTAGATGGCTTTCAGGTTTGAATTATAACGTCTGGCAAGCAATTGAAGGAGTTCCACATTCAGGAATACATTGGGTACAACCAATTTTCCTAAATTCATGTGCCATGGGTTTGACACAGGAGCATTCCTAAACCTTCTATTGTAGTGGAATCTGAAAAGTTCATATCCCCAAATTGGGGTCTAAATATCTCCCAGGCATTTGTGTTTATCTTCTAATTTTTCCACTTCTGCTCTAAGTTGGGCAGACCTTCTGGCCTTGGGAGTTGACCCAGGCAATTGGTCAATTAGGTCCTGGTTCAATTTTCTTTCTTTTACTTTCTCCTCAAGGGTTTGTTTAGTTTTTTGTTTCTTGGGCTTACTAGTTTCCCCTTGTAACTTTCTGCCTTTTCCCTTCCCCAGAGTTTCCATTTTAAAACTTTGGTAGAGAATTTAAATACAGGCTATACAGTGGTTTGTGTATATGTACCTGTCGTTCGGCGGCTGGAATTGGAATCCTTTGCTTTTGCCTTGAGAGTTCTTCTGTATTCTCTTCTTGGACAGTTTTTTTGCAACTATGATGATCATACAAATTTCATAGCCATTTGCATTTAATTATCTGATTAATTCAATGTTCATTGCTGTGAAATGTCACATCGCCGTAACTCTTCTTATCAGCGTGAATTTTGAAATTTCTGGGTGACCTTAATGCTTTTATGGCGCGAATAGTCAATCGGCATGACCCCTCATTTATATTCCCGACGCTATGTAATGTCATATCTTCAAGTGGGCGCGACCATCGGCATGACTTCCTTCATCGCCATATGATTTAGATTTCACTCCAAAGTAATGAGTCTTACCGATATGATTTGTTTATCGGGGTGATTAATACTATCGGGATAACATAATTATGTTTCCCTGATTCTTGTTGTCCCACCGATAGTCATATTACTTTGGATTGGGATGACTATTTTAATGTCTTGCTGCTAGAGTATACCCATCAGAATGAAACACACTATCGAGATAGCTTTCAAAAGATAACCCGATCCGAATCCTCTCACCGATGGTTCTTTCATATTCTTTATCAGGCAGAATACATTAGAGTGTCACCGATACCTTTTGATCGCCGTGACTTGTGAATCGGTGAGACTTAATTCCCTTGTCCCAATGTGTTGAGTCATCCCGATAGATTTTGTATCACTGTGAGTCTCACCGAAGACCCTCTTTTCGCCAAGACCTTGAGTATCGGAGACTTATTTGTTTCTCATCCCGATAACTTATTTCTTGCCGATAGCTATTTGTTTCGTTGCCCCCGCAGGACGTTTGGTGAAACTGTTGCCGAAAGACTTCATCGGTATGATATATACCATCGGGGCAGCTTTCGAAGGATCCTCCGATAGTTATTAGTCATACCGATCGGTATGACTACTTGGTTATCTTGCCGATGTAAGGTCATCAGTATTACTTACTCCATCAGCAACTTCTATAAATCTCTTTCCGATCTCTATTCTCATGTCGATGGCTATTTTCAAATGATTCCTTATGTATCGGTGTAAGCAACACAACATCTTGCCAATAGATTGGCCTTGAAGAAATTTAACACTGCTCATCTATAGACACCTTGTGAGATGAATAAAATTTTTATTATGATTTTTGGGATATTTTTTAGGATTATGCTCAAACAGGATGGAGTGAGAAAATAGTAAAATTTTTAAATTTTTACTGTCCTAATAGTGGCTCTGTCTGGGATGTATACTCCCTGTGAGTATAGCAAGGATCCAGATCTCCTGGGGAAGTAGACCCCATGTTTTATTTCTTTGGGGGTGATGTTTTTATGAAAATGGGAAAAGGAAAGTAACAAATGATGGGGATCGGGAATGATTCCTAGACTACTGTGCATGGAATAAAATATTTTGAGAATTATTTGAGGGCTGTCCATGCACTGGCAACGCTCAATTCTCTTTGTACATGTTTATGAAAAGAACTGCTTCAAATATTGCCCATGTACAGGCAATTCCTGCTCCTCTCCTGACATATTCTGTACATAGTAAGAATCATCACCTCCCTTGCCAGTGATAACGAAAGGACCCAACCACAGGGCTTCAAATTTTCCATGTTTTCCTTTGTCTTGACATCTTGCATTCCACATCAGTACCATATCATTTATTTCAAACTTCCTGTCTTTGGCCTTCTTGTCAAAGAGATATTTTACCTGTGATTGTAATTTAACATTCTGCCTCTGAGCTATTCTTCTTGTTTCATCAAGCTCTGCCAATTATTCTAACCTTTCCTCCATTGGTTCAGGAATATTCAAGTCTTCCTGGAGAATGAATTTATACACTGGTATAAGATTGTCCAATGGTAATCTTGCTTGTGTTCCATATACCAACTCATAAGGAGATCTCCCAATTGCCCTTTTTATAGTAATTCTATCAGCCCATACTGCCATTCTCAATTTTGAATCCCAAGCTTTCTTATTTCTATCTAGCATTCTTTTTATGATTTTCAAGAGGCTCTTATTACTTGATTCAGCTTGTCCATTGGCATGTGGATGGTAGGGAGCAGCATAAGAAATAGTGATACCATGTGTACTGCAAAACCCTTTGAATTCATCAGATCTAAAACACATCCCATTATCTGTAATCAATCTTACTGGAGTACCAAATCTGCACATGATATTATCCATTAGAAAATTAATCACAACTTTACTTGTAGCCTATTTGGTTGGGATTGCTTCCACCCATTTTGTAAAGTAATCAGTAGCCACCAAAATCCATCTATGCCCTCCACTTGATTTTTCTAAGATTTCACCTATAAAATCAATACCCCATTGATAAAATGGAGCCTTAACCTGTATAGGTTTTAAGGGTAGTGCTCCTTGATATTTTAACTTGCCTGAGAATTTCTGGCATGCTTCACACTTTCTAGTGTACTGGTATGAATCATTAAAAACTTTAGGCCAATAATATCCTGCCCCCAGGATTTTGTGGGCTGTAGTTTTCGCTGAGAAATGACCTCCACACATGCCTTCATGCAACTCCTTCATAATACGTTTTGACTGATATTCATCCAAGCATAATAGTAGAACCCCATCTCTATTTTTCCAATAAAGATCCCCACTGATGAGTACATACTTCGAAGCTTGTAGTTTAAGTGTCCTCCTTTTGTTATCATCATATCCTTCAGGACACTTCATATGATTTAGATAATATATTATATCAGTATACCATGGAGTGTGTTCAATACTGGTACTTGCATCAACATTACATATCTGAGAGGCTTCTAGATTACTTTCAGTCATCAATTTGGCAAGACCCTATCCCCTTACCAAATTGGTGGTTTAGATTTCAATGTTGAATTCATGAATCCTATTGATCCACCTACATCTTCTGCCGGTGACTTCAGTTTGGACCAATACATCCTTCACTGCAGCATTAGGAACATATGTTGTGATTTTAGCTCCCACCAAATATGGTCTAAAATTTTTAACTGCTTTTACCAATGCATATGCTTGTTTTTCAATAATGTCATACTTCAACTCTGCATTCTGAAGGGACTTGCTGAAGAATGAGATAGGTTGTTCATATCCATCATTATTTTTCTGTAATAACACTGCTGCTACTGTATGATAGGAAGCAAATGAGAAAAGTTGGAAAGGTTTACTGAAGTCAGGGGACACTAAGACTGGAGCTTGCTTGATTGCCTCCTTAATATTACCAAATGCTTCTAGTGCTTCTATTGTCCATTTTATCTCGAGTTCTTCTTCAGCATTCTTGATATAGGACAAACAATTTCTGCAAAATTTGGTATAAATCTTCTGACAAAATTTATCTGGCCAAAAAATGATTGTATGGCTTTTACATTCTTTGGAACAGGGAGCTGATCAATTGCTTTTACCCTTTCAGGATCTATTTTAACTCCTTCCTTCGAGACTATATGGCCAAGCAATTTTCCTTCTGTCACTGTAAAATGGCATTTTTTAGGGTTCAATGATATCCCATATTCTAGGGCTTTGATAAATACTTGTTCTAAATGTGTGCAATGATCTTCGGCCCTTTTAGAATATGCTGTCAAGTCATCTTGATATACTATCATAATCTTATTGATCAATTCAGCAAAAGCTACATCCATTGCTCTTTGGAATGTTGCTCCAGCATTAGTTAATCCGAACGGCATTCTCAAATATACATATGTTCCCCACGGAGTGGTGAATGCAGTCTTAAATTGTTCAGACTCCTTAACCTTTACTTGATTGTAACCGGAGAAACCATCCATCATTGACAACAATTCGCATCCAGTGACTTTCTGCAATATTGCCTCCATATTGGGAAGAGGATAATTATCTTTAAGGGAAGATTTATTCAAGTTTCTGAAATCCACACACAGTCTAATGTCACCATTCTTTTTCCTGACAGGCACTAAATTTGAAACCCAGGAAGAATGTCTAATAGGTTTGATTATAGCTCCATCCCTTAACTTTGTAAGTTCCTCTAACATTTTAGGGGCTAGTGTAGGATTAATCGGTCTCTGCTTCTGTCTGAACGGTTTAGCATCTTGCTTCAGTGGTATCTCATGTTGAAATAGATCCTCTCTATATGCTTTTAAGTCATCATATGACCAAGCAAACACATGCCTATACTTCCTGAGTAGGTTGATAAGTCTGCTCCTAATTTTTGGGTCAAGACTTTTTCCAATATACACATTTTTTGGAGTTGTTTGTGTCCCCAAATTGATTTCTTCAAGGTTACTAGGTATCACTGGTGTGTCTTTCTTTTTATACCTGTCATGGCCATCAAATGTCTTTTCTAATGCAATAAGTCCTTTGGGTATCTTATTTGTTTTCAACTGGACAACTTCTTGGCCAAAAAGGGTTTCCTTCCCATCATGTTCCTCCACAAATGCACTGAAATCAATCTCTTGATTTTCATAATAATCAGTACAATGCAAGAAATTGATTATATCAGCATCACTATCAAATACTTGCCAGTTCTATATATTATCAAGGATGGTAGGTCTAGTTTTAAATTCAGCTTCTGTGATTCCTCCCAATGTGACATCATCTCTCTTTAATGCAATGTTTGCTAAAAAGTTTGCCATAATGTTTTTAGACCTATCAACCCAGCTGATTGAAAAGGCATCAAATAATTCAACACTATCCCAAACTACATTTCTGTACTGTCTTAATCTTTTATTTTTAGATAAGTATTTTTCTCTTATTTGGGAGATGACCAGTTCAGAATCACCATAGACAGCCAACTTTTTTATTTTGTGTTTGGTGGCTATGTTTAGGCCAATGAGCAGGGCTTCATACTCAGCTACATTATTTGTGCATTCAAATGTCAATAGGAAAGAGTATTTAAAAGTTTTACCTCCTGGTGAAATGAAAATTACTCCAGCCCCATTTCCTACTTTGCTGCATGCACCATCAAAATACATTTTCCACAACTCATTTTCTTCTTTCATAGATTCAGTGTGTATTGGGTCAGTGTTATGCAACTCTGGTGTAGTTTCTCCCACTTTGAAAACTCCCAAATCTATGTCACAAAAGAAATTCACCTGATGCCGGTCCATTCTTTCTATGATATTGTCATACCTTGGCTCTCTGCACAATTTGATTTCCATGTCACCCACTGGTATGGTGGCATATGATAAATCTAACTGAACATTGCCTCCTACCATAGCAGCCCATTGCCTTGATAAAAGCATCCCATAATACGGTGGGATGTCAACCACAGTAATGTCAATGTTATAAGTGGCTTTAGGATGTGAGGCAAGTTTTATCTCTACATCCTTCATGATACCAACTACTGGAATAGATCTGTTATCCATTGCATAACACTGGCCATACGTAGTATCAACCCACATTCCCAATTCTTTCATAACTGCTATAGGCATGATATTCATAGTAGCACATGAATCAATCATGCAATTTCTGACTATCCTATTCTTGATTACTAATGTGGTATAGAATGGGTCTACCTACGAGGGATTTTTTGTAAGTGTGTCACCAAGGTATACCTCAGGCATCTTGAAATTTTCCTGATGTACATTATTTGTTGTTTTTTCAAACCTTTATGTTTTGGATTAGGTGAATCAGAAATCATCTTGACAACTGTACTCCTATATTTATCTATTTTCATCATCTCTAGAAGTGGGACTGATATCTTCACCTGAGACACTCCATGTGCAATATCAAAAGAATGGGCTATGATCTGGTCATTCTTTTCTGTTTTTGTGTTCTCTTTTTCTTGATTTTCTTTCATTTTACTTTTATCCCCCTTTTCTGGTTCTTTAGATGATGATTTTGTGTTATTCCCTTTGTTATTCTGGTCTTTTATAAATACACTTCCAGGAGTTCCTTGCTTGTTCTATTCCTCAAGTTATAAGTTTTTCGAGCTTGAGCCACTGTAGCCACTATGAGAGCCCCTCTTTCATCCTCAGTAGGTTTTCTCCATTGACCATATGACTTGTTGTTATAACTATCTTCCTGGTCTGAAAATACCTCTTGTTCTCCCATGTTAGAATGATACTTCTGGTTCCCTACATCATACTCATATCCTTCCTCTTCTGAAGAAGAATAATCTTCTGTCACCACACATGGTGTATCCTGCATCATATTGATGGTATGATTATCCCTATTATAGTTGTATAGCATTTCCTCTTGCTGTATGGATTTAGCTACCTCACAGTATTCAGGTAAATGTGGTAAACTACATACAAAACACCAAGGCTTATTTTCTACCATGTGTGCCATGTTTCTTTTCAGGGGATTAGGAGTATCTTTTCCATATGGTTGCTTTCCGTTGTTATCAATAGGCCTTCCATCCTTCCAATTTGTATTGTAGGGCATATCATGTAACCTAGGTCTATCATGTCTATGCTGACCCTCTGGTTTGGTTTGTTGAACATTTGAATTCTGAGGATTTCTATGATTATCCCTCTTACTGACCATTCCTACAGCCTTCCTATTATTTTCAATAGTTATGGCCACTTTCTGTGCTTCGGCCAAGGTTGCAGGACACCTGTTTCTAAGTTCATATCCTGTTTTAGGGTCAAATGCTTTCATATAGATACTTAGTGCTGCCTGGTCAGATAACTTAGCTCCATGTGGTACCTTATTATGTAACTTGGAAAACTTCAAGTTGAAATCAAATACTGACTCATTTTGAAAACTCCACATGATTGCAAACTTGGCTACCACTACACCAAAAGCTTGAACTGTCAGTGAATGGCGCCCCGGTCATGTTAACCCAGAGACCGCGCGGGTCCGGGAAGGGAGGAGTTGAGGGTCGCACACCTAAGCACCAACAGAGCCCCACCAGCCCGTGCCTGCCTAGTGATAACCACATAGGTAGGTACGGGCTGCTTGGCGCCTTCTTGTGCGCATGGTGTAGGTGGGCATCGGTGGGAATCGAACCCCTCCCCAGTAGAGTCACCAGTTTGTTTTAACACAAACCTGGCGACCACTACACCAAAAGCTTGAACTGTCAGTGAATGGTGCCCCAGTCATGTTAACCTAGAGACCGCGCAGGTCCAGGAAGGGAGGAGTTGAGGGTCGCACACCTAAGCACCAACAGACTCAATAGTTGGATTATGAGGCTCTCTCATTTCATTGCTGGGTCTACCATGTGTATGGTCATTTGCAAAAGAACTATCCCAGAGTTAACCATGCAGAGTGTTAGGCTGATAACCCTCATCGGCCTGCTCCTAAGTTGGATAAGGGGAAAGCCCCAATTACAATAGAGGAAATAGATAAAGAGGGTTTTATCCTAGTAAAACCTTGTAATAAAGGAAGAGGACAGAAGAGGACTTTTAATGATAGATATGTTGATGGGTTATATAACCAATTTGATGCCTTAGATGTAGGTGACCAACATGAGATGATTCCATAAGAGCAACATGTTTGGTTAGCCCCCATAAGGATGGATCAGGAAGGTTTTTAAGGGAGGGTGGCATTTACAATAATAATCATGTGGAGTTTGCAGGTGTTCAGATGGAAACAGATCAGGTTCCTATGGTTTCTAGAAGTCTAGAGCCAGTTAGAATAGTGGAGGTGGTGGTTGGTTCAATTTAGGTGCCCCCAACCTTCCTTTTGAGAAGGAAGTTCAAATTCCTAGGGCTAGAAGTAGAGCTCAATCATCCCTTAGGATTTATAAAAAAATCTCAAAAAGGGAACCCTAGAGAAGCCTCCCAACTTGGGGTGGAAGAAAGATTAGGAGAAAGTGAAGATGACAGGTGAGACTTTGGTAGAATTGGGGTCAATTAAAACAATTGATTCCCATTTCTCTATTTCCCATAGATGTTCATGCTTTCTTGGAATACATGCGGGTTGAACATCATCCTTAGACAAAAGGATGCTCATGATTTGATTTAGGTTCATTCTCCTGATATGGTTTTCATTCAATTGTTGAAGTTGTCAGTGGAAGGAATGTCCATCATTGCTTCTAGATTATGGGTTAGAGATCAGTGTTAGTATATCAGGGCCTAGGGTAGTGCAAGTGGAGTTGCTTGCGTATGGGACCTATGCAAGATTTCTCCTATTTGGTGGCTCTTTAGTGGATCTTCTATTTCAGTGGTTGCGGCTAGTTTTGAATCTAGAAAAGTTATTTTTTTCACCAATGTGTATGCCCTAGTTGATGTTATAAGAAAATCTTCTCTTTGGTCACATATTTTCTATGTTCATTGCTTAGCCTTGGATTATGGTAGGATATTTTAATGCTATTATTAGTCTAAATGAGAAGAAGGGGGGTTGGACAATTTAGAACCTTCTTCCATATTGTTTCTCTTAAACTTGGTGGACATAAAGCCTTCCAATGGCTTGTTTACTTGGAGTAACAAAATATGTGGAGAGAATTGTATCTCTAAAAGGCTAGATAGGTTTTTGGTTTCTAGCTTCTAGGTTGGCAGCAAATGGGTTATGAGTTTAGAGATCCTAGATTGGTAGGGATCAGACCATTGGCCTGTAAAAGTTTTGGCCTCTTTGTTTGGAACTACTAAGAATTCTTATTTTAAGTTTTAGCTTATTTGGCTCAGAGATCCTTCTCTATAGGATTTTATGGTAGGTTGGTGGATTAAAGGTAAGCCAACTTATGGTACTGCTATGTATTCCTTTGTTAAGAGGTTGCAATATGTGAATTTCCAGCTTAAGAAGTGGAACGGGCAATATTTTGGTTACATCTTCTTGGCAAAGAAAGCTGCCCAATCCTATTTAGATATCATTTCCCAATAGATTAGAGACTTTGGTCTCTCTAGGAGGAGTCTTAGGGATGAAATAGAAGCTATGAAGGAGCTTGCAGAATGGGAATTGCATGAGGAATTTTTTGGAAGAAAAAGTCACATATTAATTGGCTCCGAGAATGTGATAGAAATACTTCTTTTTTCCATAAATTCATCAAAGATAGAAGACACATGAATGGGATTACTTCTTTGGTGTCCTCTCAAGGGGTTCAATTATCTTTGGCTAGGAGATTTTGATAGAGGTTTCTTGGTTCTTCTCTTCTTTGTTTTCACAGGATTCTTCCTTAGCAATTGATGATGAAAATATTGTTCTGGATTGTATTCCTTCTTTGGTGTCTAATGCGATGAATGAGGCTATTTTCAATGCCATCTCCATAGTTGAATTGGAGAGAGGGAAGGCCCCTAGGCCTAATGGTTTCCCAATAGAATTCTTCTAGGAATTTTGGGAGATTATCAAATATGATCTTTTGGAGGTTGTTAAGGAGTTGCAAAGGAGCAAACAGATGCTGAGAGTGTTGAATGCTACATTACTAGCTCTTATTCCTAAGATAGAAGGAGCTAACTCACTAAATTGTTTTAGGACAATAGCTCTGTGTAATGTTGTTTATAGGATTATCATGAAACTGATTGCTGAATGGTTTAAACTGTGGCTCAATGGGTTGATTTCTGAGGAGCATGGTGGATTTTTTGTAGGTAGGCAAATTTTTGATGGTGTTGTTGTGATGCTGAGGCTATTCACTCCATGGTATCTTCCAAGGAGAAAGTGATGTTCATTAAGCTGGATATGGCTAAATCTTATGATCACATCAAATGGAATTTCCTCCGCAAGGTTCTTTTGGCATTTGGATTTGGGATTGATTGGGTTGATTGGGTTATGAGCTATGTTACTTCAACTTCTTTGTTCTTATTAATAGTGAGCCTAAAGAGTTGTTTGGTGCTTCTAGGGGTCTTCAGCAAGGGGATCCTCTATCTCCATATTTGTTTATCCTTTTGGATGAAGGATTGGGCAAACTCATAAAATCACATGTGGGATAGGGCTTGATCCAAGGTTGGAGTTTGGGCAATAGCTTGCCTCCTCACTCTCATTTAAAATTTGTTGATGACACTACTTTGATGGGTTTAGCTAGAGTCAATGAGGTGGTTACTTTAAGAAGCATTTTGGATATTTATCTGGCAACCTCGAGATAAAGGATTAATGAGGACAAGTCCTCCATCTTCTTCTTTAATACTCCTCAACTTATTCAGATCAAGATTGTAAGGATTCTTAGATTATTGATTGGGACCCTTCCTCTTATTTATCTTGCTATCTCCATCCATGCTGGTACCTTGTCAAGGGGATTTTGGTAGGATATTTAGACAAGTTTTGTAAGTGGGTTAGTCATTGGACTTGTAGATGGCTTTCCTCTTCTAGGAGAGTGACTTTATTGAAATCTATTATTCAATCTCCCCCCATTTACATGTGCTTTGTTCAAGGGGCTCAAAGTGGAGTCTAGTTAAGTGGGATTCCATTTGTAGGCTAAAACATGAGGGAGGTCTTGGACTTTTTCAAGCAAGTCTTTCTAGTCAGGCCTTAGTAGCCAAGCTATATTTGAATTGGTGCACTTTTTAGGATTAGGATTGGGCTAAGATCCTTAATTATAAGTACTTGGAGGGAGTGGAAAGTATCAATGTTCCAAGGACTAGCCTCTCCAATAATGGTTCCATGATTTGGGGCAATCTTAAAAGGGGTTCCAATTTAATTAAGTAGGGGTTGTTTTGGACTTGTAATAGGGAATTTGAGGCTTTTTTTGGTATGATTCTTGGGATGGTTGCCTGCCTATCTTGTCTATGTTTCTGCATTTACAACCCTTGTGCAACCTCTTTCTTGAAGTAGGGTGGTGTTGTGTTGAGCATTTCAAATCAGTTCATCTTTTGGGCTAGGTGGAGGTATGCAGATGGAAAGATTCTTCTGAGTGGCCACCATGGGGATTGTTGGAAGATCAAGAAGAATTTTCTAGGATTCTTTCTAGTAGAGTTTTACAATTCTTTAAGGAGCACAATACTCTTACCTGGAGTCCTAATCCAAAAGGCGTGTATTCAATTGCTTCTGGATATTGAGAGTTGGATGGGAAAAAGTTTGGGGAGATTGATTTACCTTGGTGGAAGTTTGTGTGGAATAAGATTGCATGGCCTAAATACAACTTCTTCCTTTGTTCAATTACTCGTAATCAATGCCTCACTTGGGATAACTTGTGAAAGAGGGGTTTTTAGGGTCCTATTTGTTTCCTCTACAATAGTAGTGAGGAGTGTGATTCTCATTTGTTCTTTTATTGTTCCTTGGCCAAAAAGATTCAACATCTTTGGTGGGGAGCTTGGAAGCAGAAATATGTCCATTCTTCTTCTCTGGTGGATTTTTGGAGAAGTTTGGGAAGACCCCCAACTAAGGCCTCTTTTCTTCAGGTTGCTTGGAATATTAGTCCCTCTTTCTTCTTGTGGTAGCTTTGGTTGGAAAGGAATTGGAGAATTTTTTAGGACAGGAAGTTGGTGGTTCAACAAATGTGGTAGAGGATTCTTAGTATGCTCTAGGAGACCTTAGCAGCTAAGTGTGAACACTAAGTTGGATATTGGTGAGGTTGAGGTGGCTCAAAATTTGAGTTTAGTTGATAATGGCTTACGCCTTTCTTGTTCCACGAAAAGTGGTCAATCCAAGAGTAAGATTTATAGAGAAGGAAGGTGGTCTCCCCCATCTCCAAGTGTTTTTAAGATTAATAATGATGGCTCTTCTAGGGGAACCCTAGTCATGTTGGGATTAGGGGATTAGTGAGGGATAACTCTAGTGTTGTCCTATTTTTTTCTCTATTTATAGGGGGAAATAGATGAACAATTTTATGGAAGCCCTAGCTATCATCTATGCTATGGAAAGAGGGTGTACTCATGGTTGGTGCATGATTATCTGACTCTAACTTCCAAATTGTGATTAACATGTTGAATGAGAAGAATGTGGACAACATGCATTGGCAGTTGGCTTTAGTGGTTAGATAGATTCTCTACCTGAGTCATTTGATGGATTTTGTTTCTTTTGTCCACATCCCTAGGGAGTGGAACATAGTGGTTGGCTACTTGGAAAAGTGGGCTTCAAAATAGATGGCGAGTGGAATGTTAGTGATTGGGATCTTTGTCTCAAGATTGTGTCCAAAATTTGGAAAGGTTGATATTAGTTGTGGTCCCTGTTTGGGGCATTGGTGTTTGGGGGTGTTCCCCTAGTTTTGGTTAGGTTAGATTGTGTTTTGTTCTTGGCCCACTGTTGTTTTTGTGGGTTGTTGTTTTCCTTGGTTTGTATTGTTGGTTTCTTTATTAATAAAATTTTACCCCTCTTTTATTAAAAAATCTGGATCTCTTTTGTATCTTTTTCCCTTCCTTTATAGATTTGTTGAGGAAATAATAATAATTTTTTTTTCCTTTTTCCCCTTCCACTACCATCATTTAATATCTTTTTTTCTTAGATATTCCAGACTATATTTAGTTTGTAACTCCCCTCAAAAGAGTCTCCTTAATTTTAGACTATAACTCCCACTCATAAAGAAATAATTAAATATTCCTAGGAGTTACAAATGGCCTTATTTTCCCCATTTATGTGCCTCACCTATCTGCTTAAAATAATAATAAATAAGTCATTCATAACATTTTTTTTAAATAATATGAGGAAAAACTTATTAAGATTATTTTATTAAAATTATTTTCTTATGAAAAATAGAATAATACCCCAGAGGACTTAATTCTTTAATTTTGAAAAAGTGACATCACATATAGTGTAAATGTTTCATCACCCAATGTTGACCCTTCAAGCATGAACCTTTTAAAGATGCAACTAGAAAATTTCCCCAACCTTGAGTGAGTGAGGTGTGCCATGAGCTTAATGGCATTCTTTGTAATTCTACTATTGGTGTGAGGGAATCTACTATATTTGTTAGTGAACACATTGAATATGAGTAAAAAAACTATGCTCTATTTGCTTCTCGTTCCCATGTGAGAGATCCCAGATAAAATGGTGTGTAGTACGTTATGTCCAAGGTTGTAGGCTAGAACCAAAGACATGTCCTAAAAGAGCTATGCTCTAGATAGAACTATTGTAAGCATGATGGATGTAGAATAGGTTGTCATCTTAAGTGTGTAGATGTGCCCTACTATAGGTAGGCTAATGCGATAGGCTAAAGATGCCCTAGTGTGTAGTTGACCACCTCAATCTATCCATCAATATTTGAATGAAAGGATGTGGATAGATCTAATTATGTATCAAATCTCTCCTACAAGGATTACCAAAATGCACTAACAAACCTTGGGTCATGATTACACACAATGGATGTAGATAGGCTAATATGTACTTGAACTTATAAATATGATTGACGTTGATCTTGACTACTAATAATTACACAACATAATGTTGATATATGATATATGTAAGTACATAAATGACTAGAAACCTTAGACAAATGGATTTTGAGAATCTCAAGGCATAGTATTGGATGATGCACATGTTTTAGTCGTTTGACATCTTTACACCATGCAATCGTCCACAATATAATATGTCCTTTGATACTTGCATTTTTTTTTTTGCATCATTGAGAGATTGCTATGTAGCAAGGGAAGTGTGTAACTTCCTTGATGGAATTTAGGTCCCTTGGTTGACTTGACAATATGGAGAAAGAGATAAAAGAAAGAAATTGATGCCAAGGGTAAATTAATATTGATGTAAATTGAATTTGGAACCAACCAAATTTCATTCAAACTAATATTCAAATTAACTTTGTGATGATTCCTCAATTATGAAGATCAAAGTAAAGATAACTTGAAAAATAGATATATATATATATGTATATATATATATATATACATATACATATATATATACATATACATATACATATATATATATATATATATATATGACTTTTTGATTGTTGTGTTTGATGTGAATTGAGATTAAACTATGACTAATACTAAATGAGATTGATGGTGATATTGATAGCATGGGTTACACAATCATGCACAAATACCCTTACAATCAACAAGAGAGAATCAAGTCTCGTACCATTTAAAGGGGCTTCCACATCACTTCAGACAATATGAAGACACAAACTTGGCCAGTCACCATAAAAGATTTAAAAATAGCCCTTCATACAATAATATTCATCACAACATTATAAGGTGACAAGAGACTAAATCAGTTCTAACATGCTACAAGAATAAACCATTGAAATAAACCTTCATTATATATAGCCAAACGATCTTCAGTACAATATCTATCAAACTTTGCAATTACATCAATATATTATTTGAGCTCTCTTTCTAAACAAGAGTGATCTCATACTTTTCTTTTAGCCCTACAACCTGCTTGCATTGCCTTAATCCAACAATCATCATATTTGATATCTTCTACTTGTTACCTCTCTAGCCTCGACTTGCACTCAATCCTTAACCTCTATTCTAATTAGCCTACACTCCTATTGGCCTACAACCTCTTCCTTTTACCTTTGGCCTATTGACGGCTTGTTCCTTATAGTCTTCTTCCCATTGGCCTAGCAGCCTTCTTCTGTCATCCTCTGCTACTTCTCACTAATCAGTCCTCTATCTATGTTTTACGGCCTCCCCTTTTTGCATCATCGACCACCTCTCCATTATGTATGTGACCTCTCTATTGTCGCCCCCCTTCCAATATACATTTCTTTATTTTATCGACCTTCTTTGATTTTTTTTGGCCTTCTGCATTGATGGTTTCACTATCTTTCGCAGCATCATTAACTCTCAGATGCTCCATTACTCTCAGCCATCCATGATCTGCCAGTGGTTTCTTTATTTTGTCTTTTCATCCCTTTTACCTTTACCATTCTCCTCTTTATATTATTAGACTATCGGCCTCCTTGACTATCTATGCATAACTCCTCTTTGTCGCCTATTGACCATAATACTTCCTAGTGGTTATCCTCGCAATCAGCCTCCTCTAAATATTAAACAGCCTCTGTCTATACCTGTGGCTTTTTATTTCATTCACAATGCCTCCACTCTAGCCATTTCACCTCCTTCCTTGTAATCAAGCCTTTTATTCCTTATTGGCCTGCTTTGTTCTATTTTTAGCCTATCATAAATCTATGTGGCCTGTCTTCTGCCACCTTTCTTTTTCTCCCTTGTCTCTCCACTATGCTCAATGCCTTCCACAACTATTATTAGCCTTCAATCAGCCTGCCTCTATATCCATGCAGTCTACCTTATCAGCTCACCATGTAACTGCCTACCTACCATTTCTTCCCATAACCACCACTAACTATTAATTTTTTAAACCTTCTATCACCACTAACTTCTAACAGCTGTCACTTCCTCAAAAATAGTTGTTCTCATCATAATTACCACCTTCACTACTTATCCAACATTTTAGAATATAATGAACAATTATTATTATTGGTCCTGTCACCAAGGTGACAGGAGCCTCCTTCTCATGCTTCTGTCACTTGACCCATTCAAACCAAAATTCATTGTCAAAGACAATTTTAGAATTTTAAATGGATGCCCCTGCATCAAACTCTGTAGGGACAAAGATCATGTACTACGACACGTGTTCCTCTACAATATTTTCTTCCTCCTTTTCCATACTTCCTCTATTTCACATGCTTCATTCTTCCAACATCTTTGTTCAGCACTATAGGCTACCGTCACATGGTTGTCTACACACTTGCAATCCTTCCCCAAACTCAAATTCTTCTTTCATTTACAAACAAATCATAATCAAATAGAAAAATTACAACATTCATTACATAATCAAGACTTACCATTATTATATCATCTACCATCTGTTCATCTGTCACATCCTTCATCCATTCTTCTTTCATGTTCATCTGCTGCAACACAACATCATTTTTAGCTTCCTCTTTTATCATCTCACATTCTAAATTTGCAACATCTTCATTCTTTATTTTTGTAACTATTTCTGCATCATTGTCTTCAATCTTCATTGTTGTCCTGCTCATGCTTACACCTTCACTCTTCTCATTCCACTCTTTCTCTATGTCTGCCAACTACTTCCATAAATCTTCTTCTATGCTTTCCTTTGCTGCTCCATCTTCTTCTTTGCTTACATTCTTCCTTTATTTCTCTTCTTCTTCTAGAACTATGGCTGTTCCACTTTCATCTTCTTCTTTTGCATCTTCTCCATTGTTCAAATCAGCATCTTCCACACATACCTGTGATGTCTTATTTTTCCATACCATTCTTCTATTCCACTTTTCCTCTCTTCTATCATATCTGCATTTGTCACTTTGCCTTTGCCTACATTCTTTTCTTCTCAAATATTTATTCCTCTTTATCTCTTTTTCATCTAACAATCTTCTCATATTCTCCTCATTATTATGGATTTCATTCAAAGCTTTATCAAAATAAAAATCAGATTTTTTTTCTCTTACCTTTCTCACACTTGGCTTTTCTTGCTGCAATTTCACTATTTGCTTCTCCTCTTTCTTGCCATCTTCGCCTGGATTCCTCATGCTTCCAATTTATTGGAGTTTGTTCTCCTTATCATGTCTCCAATCCTTTGTCTTTTCTGCAACACCTTTGTTTGCTGCTGCTTCTTCACTACCCATACTCTGCCACTGGACTACTGTCTTTCCCTTGCTACATTCGAGCTTCTCTTCACTTGCTCTATCTTCATCCTCCACTCATTTTCTCTAGGCCTTTTTGCTGGCCAATTCCTTCTTGCATCATACTGCCACTTATTTATCTATGCATCTCTTCTTCTATGCACTTGCTTGTTATCATAAACATAATAAAAAAGATTCACTTCTTTACAACCTTTTTCATCAATCTTTTTCCTTTGCCAATATGGCACTACATATCCATGATCCACAATCATATTTACAGTCTCAAATTTCTTTTCCTTATCAACTTCCCTATCCATATTCTTATTGCTACATTCATGATCAAAAATAACAATTTTTCCTTCATTCTTCAGTGCAAGGATCTGCTGTCCCAAACGCATCCACCTTCAGCTTCTTGGCTTTTCAACTTTTCCTCTTCACAAGCATCTTGTGCTACTGCTGCAACATCTTCACATGCATCATGAAACTCTAGGGTTTCCTCTACATCTTCATCATCAATCTGAACATCTTTAGCATCAATCTCCTCTTCTTTTTCAAGCACTCTATACTGCACCTCTACTGCAAACTCTTCTTGGCATTCTGCTTCCATCAATATTTCCTCATTCACATCTTTCTCTCTTTCTTTAAGAGTAATTCTTTCCCCAACTTTCACCATCTTCAAGGTCTCATCCTCGACCTTCAGCATCACAAATAAAATAAGAGACCATAATGTCTCCATTAATGCCCTTCTCATCGACATTCTTCCCTCTTCATCATTTTCTACTCCAAGTGCTTTCTACTGCACTTTCTTCTCTTCCTCTTTTCTCATGTTCTCTTCAATGAGAAATCTCTTGACCTCTTCCAGTCTATGTTTCTCCAATGACAACTTTCTACTGTCTCATCTTTTTGGGAACTTTCTCATCTTCTTACCTTCTCTTCCCAAGGCTTTTATACTCTGCCTTTTCCTCTTCTCAATAATCTCCTTTACTGGCCATTTCACTTTCCTTTCCATTGGCCATACCCAGTAATATCCTTGGTCTCATTCTTCATACCATAGTTTTATCATCATCACATCTCTCCCCAATGCTACCAATTCTCTTTTGAATTCTTCATCTGTCATTCTCTTATGTTCTTTCCTCTTGTCTCTTTTCATGAGACTCTTTTCCTCCATTTGCTTCTGCATCATTCTTTCTTTCTTCATCTTTGGGCACCTCCTTAGGGCTTTCTTCTTTTTCCACTCTACCCTAGTAATCAACCACAACAACAAACTACACAACCTTCACAAGGTCAATAACACATTAATCATTCACACTCAAATTGTTCTGAGCTCTACTACCATTCTAATAGCACGAGTTACACAACCATGCACAAATACCCTTACAATCAACAAGAGAGAATCAAGTCTCTACCCATTTAAAGGGGCTTCCACATCACTTCAGACAATATGAAGACGGGAACTTGGACAATCACCATAAAAGATTTAAACATAGTGATTCATACAATAATATTCATCACAACGTTACAAGGTGACAAGAGACTAAATCGGTTCTAACATGCTACAAGAATAAACCATTGAAATAAACCTTCATTATATACAGCCAAACGGCCTTCAATACAATATCTATCAAACTCTACAATTACATCAACATATTATTTGAGCTCTCTTTCTAAATGAGAGCGATCTCATACTTTTCTTTTAGCCCTACGACCTGCTTGCATTGCCTTAATCCAACAATCATCATATTTGATATCTTCTACTTCTTACCTCTCTGGCCTCTAGTTGTACTTGGTCCTTAACCTCTATTCTAATTGGCATGCACTCCTACTAGTCTATGGCCTCTTCCTTTTACCTTTGGCATATTGACGGCTTGTTCCTTATAGTCTTCTTCTCATTAGCCTAGCGGCCTTCTTCTATCATCCTCTGCTACTTCTCACTAATTAGGCCTCAGTCTATGTTTTATGGCCTCCCCTTTTTGCATCATTAGCCACCTCTTCATTATGTATGTAACCTCTCTATTGTTGCCCCCCTTCCAATATATATTTCTTTATTATATCGACCTTCTTTGATTATTTCTGGCCTTCTACATTGACAGTTGCACTATCTTCTGTGACCTCATTAACTCCTGGTTGCTCCATTACTCTCATCCATCCATGATTTTCCAGTGGTTTCTTTATTTTGTCTTGTCAACCTTTCTACCTTTACCATTCTCCTCTTTGTATTATTGGCCTATTGGCCTTCTTGACTATCTATGCATAACTCCTCGTTGTCTCCTATTGACCATAATACTTCCCACTGGTTACCTCGTAATCAACCTCCTCTAAATATTCAATGGCCTCTGTCTATACCTGTGGCTTCTTTTTTTCATTCACAACGCCTCCACTCTAGCCATTTAACCTCTTTCTTCCTTATAATTGGGCCTTTTATTCCTGATCGGATTGCCTTGTTCTATTTTTAGCCTGTCATAAATCTATGTGGCCTGTCTTCTACCGCCTTTCTTTTTCTCCCTTGTCTCTCCACTATGCTCAATGCCTTCCACAACTATTATTAGCCTTCAATCAACCTACCTCTATATCCATGCAGTCTACCTTATTGGCTGTCACCACGTAATTGCCTACCTACCATTTCTTCCCATAACTGCCACTAACTATCAATTTTTTAAACCTTCTGTCACCACTAACTTCTAATGGCTGTCACTTCCTCAAAGATAGTTGTTCTCGTCATAATTACCACCTTCACTACTTATCCAACATTCTAGAATATAATGAACAATTATTATTATTGTTCTTGTCACCAAGGCGACATGAGCCTCCTTCTCATGCTTCTATCACTTGACCCATTCATTCAAACCAAAAATCCATTGTCAAAGACAATTTTTGAATTTTAAATAGATGTCGATGCATTAGATATCTAGAGTGATATTCTTTCTCTATGTCATCATTGGAATTAGTGAAAGTGTCTTAAGATGATGTCCTAAAATACACAACCTTAAACATGTAATTTGAAACTTTTCTATTACCTGAAGTAGGGCTACTCCTTTAAATAAAAAACCAAGATACACAAATTAAATTATTTCATGCCTTGATCCAATGCACAATGATCATAATGATAAGTCAAGTCAACATTAGATTGTCATTTGAGTTTATAAATAATAGAAATATTTCTGCATGCGCAAAAGTGATCAAGATCATTTTGTTGATTGCAAATCTAATCCAAACAAGGATAATAGTAAAATCAAGAATTAGTTTTAATCCTTGGAAATGAGTGTAGATAAGAATGGATAAGGCTTATAGGTTGTTTACCCACTCTAAATTTAAACTATGTCATTTATACACTTGTTATTTCATAAAAGTCACTCTATTCAAAATGGACCCAAAACAAGAAAAAGTTATAGGAATACAAATTTCACAATTACATCAATCAATAAACTAGTATGATAGCTTTTACATACTTCATGAAAATACCTTCCTTTTTATTTTTATAATATCCTATCCAATTTGTTATTAATATTTTTAATAGATATACAAACTTTGAATGTTTTTTCCCATTATATATATATATATATATATATATATATATATATATATATATATATATATATATAATTTAAAATGTATTAATGCTATTACTAGCTAGGACATTATCAAAATAATTATATTAATTAGTAAAAACACTTAAAGTGCCATTGAATGTCTGATAAGTGCATATATAAATAGCCCTATTGGTGAAGCATTGCATATTTTTTTATCAAGTCATTTTATGCCATGCTTAGCCAATGCGACTACTTATATATGTACACATCAACCATCTAATGACACTTCTAAGTGATTTTACAAGTTTATAGCAATCTCATGTGTTTAATAATTTAAGAGATGTTGATGAATATGTTAAATAAAAGTGACTTTTGATGTATCATAAGTTATCAATATCAATAACTCTTTGCAATACCTCTAAAAATGGTTATAGAAAGTATCAAACATGAGAATTTTAATTTTAATTTGAACATTCCCTTGCTTTCTTCTCCATACCTTAATAGAATTCCTCTTTTGCTTGAACTTTCCATTAACTCTTATGTTCTTAGAGGATTTATTCAACTTGCTGCTATAGTGCTTTATTTTATGTCCCAACATATGATAGTTAAAGCAAATTATTCTCTTCCTTCTATTCAGCCATTAAAAGGAGTTCTTATTATATCCCATTTTTCTTGGATACATCCAATAATTCCTTTCTATGTGACTAGCTTTATTGTAGTTATAACAAGCATTATTTGCAAGTTGTGGATGAACATCTCTAGCATCTGTTTCTCTGGCGTTTGGTGTGGGTACTTGCTTGCCAATTGTCTCCATCTTTGTAAGAATGCAGTGAAAGATTCTCCACCTTTCTATTTTGTGTTACAAAGATCTAATATTGAGGTGTTGTGCTCAATGTTGTAAGAGAAGTGGGTAACAAATTTGTGTACAAGCTCATTGAATGTTTTAATACCAGGTGGCAATCTAAAGAACCACTCCATGGTTTGTCCACCTAAGATTCATGGAAATAGTCACATAAGCTAAGTGTCGTTGTGTACGACCTCGAGACAAGCAGCATTGAATTCTCTAATGTGATCCCTTGGATCACCCTTTCCTTGATATTTGTCAAACTTGGGCACCTCAAATTTTGAGGGGAAACGTATCATGACCAAGGCCCTATCAAAAGGATATGGTGAAATATCTTCTAGGGTGTAACATTTAGGTGATGCCCCTGTTTTCATGTCCGCAAATTCTTGTCATAATGCTTGGATTTCTTGGTTTACTAGACTTAGGGTATCCAAGGAATCAATTGTTGCTTTGCTCTTATCCTTTGGTATTTCATCGTGTCTACTACCTTTAGGGATTTGACCAACTATAAAAACTTTTCTCTTTATTCCATCCAAAATCATTTCTTTTACAATCTCTAGCCCTATGAGCATAAACATGACATGAATAGCAATAACCATGGAATTGAGAGTAATTGTACCTCATTATTTACTTGGTGGGTAGAGATCTTGTGAACCTGAATGTCCTTCCACCTTTTCCTTCAGAAGCAACATGATCACTCAAATCTACCTTCTTCCTAGGTGTCTTATCTACCTTAGAAGACTATCCTTATTCATAACCTAAACCTATTGTGTCCTTATAATATTTTTGTTTGCCCAACATTTCATGCAACTTGCTTGTGTTCTCTTCAAACTCCTGATACCTCGTTGACAGAACCTTGAGACCTTCATAATGCTTTCTCAACCTAACTATTTCTGCTTCTAACTTCAGAAATTCTATTCTTTTTACTTCAAGATCAGATTTAGTCACATCTAATATTCTTTTGGCTTCTTCAATCTCAATTTTTTAAGTTAATAATAAATTTGTTTGATTCATCTACTTGTGTCCTTAAATTCACAATCTAATTTCTTGCCTCTTCAAGGTCTGAAACAACTTTGTCCTTAGAGTTCTTTTCATGTTGAAGCTCCAACTCTATTCTACAGTTCTCCTTTTTGAAATTCTTGATCTCACCTAGAGCACACATGAGTTCTCCTTCAACATCAACCTCAAACTCTTGTTCATCATCACTCATATTATTATCTTCTTCTTGTAAATATAATTGGGTCTCATCTCCTTCATGTGAAAGTCTCCTTTCATTGCCACTTTATTCAGACACCAAGTTGTCCTCTCCTTCAAGTGCATCACATTGATAGATTCTTATCAATTCCTTCCACACATCCTGAGCTATTTCACAATGCATAACTTTACAGGAAACTTTATCAGATAATCCAAACAAAATGGCCTTCTTTGTTGTATGATTGTATTCATAAGCCTCTTTGTTACTTGTAGTATTAGGTGATTAAGAGGAAATAAAATACCCATTTTCAACTGACATCCACACACCATACCCTAAAGAAGATAGATAGACTTGCATTCTAATACACCAAATAGGGAAATATGAACCATTAAAGAAAGGAACTCCAGAAAATTCTTCCTCTAATTTAATATTTGAGTCAACTTGTGAGACATTTTTATCAACTGATTGTAGATCACCATTTAAATTTGGTATAGACTATACCTTTTGATCGTATGTGACTTGACATTTTTATTCTATCTATTTATTTTGTACTTTCCCATGGTACTCCACTATCAGGACCTACCCAAGATAGTTAGACTTCTATAGGGAACCTATATTCTGATACCACTTATTGGCATATAATCAAAACTAAGAGGGGGGGTGAATCGGTGTTGTATCAAAAACAAGATATTTACTTCTTATCAAACTTGAAAGAATAAAGTGAAGGAATCAAACTTGACAATAAGATTTATCAAAAGAAGGAATCAAATACTGAATGTTCAAGCATGAAGGACAAATTAATCACATAGAAATTGAGACCATAACACAATAGATTTCACGAGTGGAAAACCCTCATAGGGATGAAAAACCACTCAAAACACCTCACTAGCTTAATCAAAAGTTCCACTTATTACAAAGCCTCACTAGCTACTTTGTTTAGAAGTACCAACTTCAAGGGCACCACCCCCTAATACATGAATATGAAAATATATAGAGGAAAAACTTTGTTTCTCTATAAAGCAAAACCTTCTTCAATCTCTTCAATCTTTGAAAAACATGAATGATGTTAACGTCATAAACTACAAATATCAATCTTCAAACATCATTATCAATCTACAACTACCAATCTATAACTATCAATCTACAATTATCAATCAACACAAAAGAAACACAAGTCTTCTACATAAGTACATTCTCTCATTCTCTGCAAACCTTACACCATACTCCTCTTATCAAATCATCTATAACCATGACTTTGGCAACCTAACAACACCTTATGACACAAAGGAAGCATTGATTAAGCTTCTTTTGCACTGAGCAATCTCAACAAGCATATACCTATGAACAACCTCTAATCACCTATTAACATGTCTCAACAAATGGCCAACTCTATCATGTCATCAAGACACACTGCATACAAAGACATCAAGGTGAGCAATAACATGAGCCTTGCATTATGAAGTATATGGATGCACAAGAAATACATGAAACAATTCCAATCAACATATGAGCCTGAGTCCTGATGCATGATCAACACATAAGCAACTCCAAAACTTCATGAAGTCCTATCATGCATGGACCATGAGTAATACCATCATAAATTGAACAAGGCATCTCCTACAATTGTGAAGCAACCTCCTACAACTGTGAAGCAACTCGTGCTTGAAACTGAAAGCATCCATTACATAGAATAATCTTGATATCCTACAAGGAGTAAAGTTGAAAATGAACAAATATAAATTCTATCAACTTGTCATATGAACACAAGATCCTCTTCCTTGACATTCCATAACATCTTGAAACATAATGATAGGAACATCCTGCATTATACAAAGAGGCTTGAAACATAAAGCAACATTTCAACATTTTAATATAAAGAGGTTTGATATCCTCTTCCCCTGATTGATAGTGATCTCCAAATCCAACTCAAACCATCTCCTCACCCCCTGATCATGATACGAGCTACCTTTGACATCAATCACCAAATCAATGCTAATACCCCTATAGTATATGGGTTGCCCAAGCTTCAAACTCTAGTGCTTTCATTCAAATCTATAGAGTAGCATGTTAGCCCCTTTTCCACACGACACCCTCTTGTGATTCATAATTTAGTGTGGGTCTTCAAGGCATCAAATTTTCCTTTCTAATGGTGCATTGAATTGGTAGAAGATGTAACTCTCTGCTGCATGGATACTAGTATAGGCACCTCTTTAATGGATTAATTAATGGTTACAACTTCTTACAATTCTATTAAGGGATGGTGTTGTGCCACTATCTAGTAAATCAATATTAAATAGAAACAAATATTGGCTACGCCAATAATGGATTCTACCATGGTGCTATTAAAGCCACCTTAGTCCATCACAAAGTTGGCATAAGAAGGTCTCCTTAACCATATTTTCTAGCGCTAAGAAAATTCTATTAATGAGCCCATTTTAATGCTATATAAGTTGGGATTAATGATAAAGAGCTATACAATCTACTATGGAACCTGTGTGAACAATGTCAATTATGTGCAACAATCACACACATTGATGAATTGGCCCTATGCAAGTGACCTTAACAAATTTCATAATTTTGGCTCTATACAAGAAACCATTAACCTGATGAATATAATATTCACTAACATAACAATCTCATAGACATTCAAAAATTTGAAATGCTAGTAACACATTATTTGGATAGGAAAAGAATGAAGAACAAGAGTGCCCATATATGTATTTGACCATACCAACATGACACAGTGAGTTTACTAAGCCACTATGCCAAAATAAATATTTAAATTGGAATACAAAATCCATGCTAGAATCTCTAACATAACAAATAAACTAGAATACTACAATCACTTATACTCACACAAACCAACTACTATAGAAAATCCAAAAGAAACATTTAAACACCAACATTGAACCTGGAGATGTCAATGAAGCTTTGTGTAATTCATGGGTGGAATTACCAATTGGAATCCTAAGAGTTTTCATTCCTGAATCCTAAAAGACCTTAAGGGTTTTCATCTGTAGATCTACAACCACAAGCGGTTTATCCCTAGATGATTTTCAAACACAAATATTATAGAAAATATGAAAGGGTTGATAATATCAAACTGGATATCTTTTGTATATTTTTCCCTTCCTTTATAGATTTGTTGAGGAAGTAATAATAATTATTTCTTTCTTTCCTTTTTTCCTCTTCCGCTACCATCATTTAATATCATTTTTTTCTTAGATATTCCAGACTGTATTTAGTTTGTAACTCCCCTCAAAAGTTTCTCCTCAATTTTAGACTATAACTCTCACTCCTAAAGAAATAATTAAAGATTTCTAGGAGTTACAAATGACCATATTTTCCACATTTATGTGGCTCACCTATCTGCTTAAAATAATAATAAATAAGTTGTCCTTAACAATTTTTTTAAATAATATGAGGAACAACTTATTAAGATTATTTTATGAAAATCATTTTCCTATGAAAAATAGAATAATGCCCTAGAGGACTTAATTATTTAATTTTGAAAAAGAGATGTCACATATAGTGTAAATGTTTCATCACCCACTGTTGACTCTTGAAGCATGAACCTTTTAAAGATGCAACTAGAATTTATCCCCAACCTTGAGTGACTGAGGTGTGCCATGAGCTTAATGGCACTCTTTGTAACTCTACTATTGGTGTGAGACAATCTACTATATTTGTTGGTGAACACATTGAATATGAGCAAAACAAATATGCTCTATTTGCTTCTCATTCCCATGTGAGAGATCCCACATGAGATGGTGTGTAGTAGGTTGTGTCCAAGGTTGTAGGCTAGAACCAAAGACATGTCCTAAAAGAACCATGTACTCTATAGAACTATTGTAAGCATGATGGATGTAGAATAGGTTGTCATCCCAAGTGTGTAGATGTGCCCTATTGTAGGTAGGCTAATGTGATAGGCTAAAGATGCCTTAGTGTGTAGTTAACCACCTCAATCTATCCATCAATATTTCAATTAAAGGACGTAGATAGATCCAATTGTGTATCAAATATCTCCTACAAGGATTACCAAAATGCACTCACAAACCTTGGGTCATGATTACACACAATGGATGTAGGTAGGCTAATGTGTACTTGAACCTATAAATATGATTGACGTTGATCTTGACTACTAAGAATTTCACAACATAATGTTGATATATGATATATGGAACTAGATAAATAACTAGAAACCTTAGATGAATGGATTCTGAGAATCTTTTAAGGCATAGGATTGGATGATGCACATGTATTAGTCTTTTGACATCTTTACACCATGCAATTGTCCACAAGAGAATATGTCCTTTGATACTTGAAATTTTTTTGCATCAATATCCATCTATGTTTGAGAAATTGTGATGCTAAAGTGCATCAGTGAGAGCTTGCTGTGTAGCAAGGGAAGTGTGTAACTTCCTTGATGGAATTAGGCCCCTTGGTTGATTTGACAATATCAAGAAAGAAGTAAAAGAAAGAAATTGATGCCACTTGTGCAAATTAATATTTATGCAAATTGAATTTGGAATCAACTAAATTTGATTCAAACTAAAATTCATAATTGACTTTCTCATGATCCCTCAACTATGAAAATCAAAGTAAAGATAAGTTGAGAAGTAACAGATATATATGACTTTTTGATTGTTGTGTTTGATGTCAACTGAAATTAAACCATGACTAGTGTTGAATGAGATTAATGTGTGATATCCAGAGTGATATTCCTTCTCTGTATCATCTTTGTAATTATTAAAAGTGTTTTAAGATGATGTCCTAAAATACACAACCTTAAACATATAATTTGAAACTTTTAGCATCCATACTAATGGATGTCTCACGTGTATCTATGCCAGCTTCCCCAAAATCCTTTTCTTATAATTTTAAATCAAATCTTCTGCCTTTCATGGGTTCACAGATATACCAAAAACTTCATTGAAAATAAAGCTTAGAATTACCAAATTGAAACAAAACACCTAAATGGATATCAACGTCTTGCTTTTTAAAGGTGCAGAAAAGCCAAGAGAATTTTTACAAGCAACTGTCAATTTAAGAAAATCCTGTATCGTTTGAAAAGGCGTCGCATTGCTAAATCGGAGTCGATTGAGATTTTTACATCAGCTATTATGTATTATTTTGTCTTCTATATCTTCAAATTTCATGGCATTTGATTTGATCCTTAATTTTCATTTAAGAGTAATGCTTTGCGGGTTGTGGGTGAACTCAAATGGAGACGCAACTCAATTCTACACAACTCTACATTTACTGCAACCAATAGGAGTTAGCCATGTCGTAGGCCCACCGTACTATTATCAATGCTTTATGTTATTGAGTTGAACTATCCACTAAAGATATCACTCCTTTCCTTAAACCTGATGGCTCAAATCTATCACAGGAAATGGCTACTAAATCAATGATTGTAGAGAAAGCTAAAGGGTTGAGCATTCCAATTACCCGTATTGCAAATTTTCTGCAGTCATATAGTAGCATCATGTATACGTCGCTCAAGCTCTCTTGATCGAGCCCTTTAGTCTACACGCAATGACTTTTGTTTGGCTATCTAATCCTATGGGGTCACATAAGTACCTACGCATATAGTCTTGACCGTTGAGATTATGTCACATATGCCCAGTACCATATCAGACACCATGCATTGTGTAGGGAGATAAGAAAATTGTAAGCCCACAGGGAAACATGCCATTACTGGCAAATCCGATCAGTCACAGTGCTAAATTCACTGAAGAACTAGTTGTTAGTTACCCATGCACTATGAAAAATCACTTAAAAGTGATTCAGGACCAATAGTAGCTAGCCAATGCATAAATAGAATGAAATGCATAAGCTTAAAACAATAGGTGCTGAGGTATGACCATATCTAAAGGCAAATTTTGATCATGGTGAGATCGATTGATAGAGGCTGAATGGTGAAAGCTATGTTGTGAACAATTTCATTTAGTCTTTTCTCCCCGATTGCAACCCATGCCCCCAAGCAAAACTTAATGGTGCACATTCAAACATACACTTTGAACATTAGAATAAATACAAGGCATGGATTCAAATACAGGGCACATCCAAATTCAGAAAATACAAACATAGAGAACTGATGGCACGACTTGCTAATCAATTAGTTTCAATGTACAGAGATTCAATAGATTCAAACAACACAATCCGGCAATAATTATAGTAAGTTCAGACTATCAAATTATGAGTTCATACATGCACTTGCAGACATGAATTTCTATCAATGAGAGGAATTATCATACACATAGATATGAACAATGATTAAAGACAAGAATTCATTGAAGCAATGAAACAGTTCTCAGATGAAACAGAGCAATGTAATTTTCTCATTCAACTTCAGGAATTATTCATCTACTCACAATTCAGTCACCACCGTCAGCCTCTTTGACATACATCCGACCAAAAAATCCTAATGCAAACTCCTACTCCTCAGCCCCCTTGTGGATTCGTTCCTTTCTGTCGCTATCTCCTCTCTATTTTGCCACCGTTGGTTTTCCTTTATTTTTTAAAACAAGACTATTCACCCTCTCTTTCTCTCTTTTGCCCAACTCTCCACATTCTCCCTGTCTTTGCAGAGATGAGGAACTCATTGTTGGTTACCAATTGTCTTGTAACCGTCGACCCCAACCTTTCAACTTCCTTCAAACTATTCCAACTGCCAATTAAAACCTGCTAACAAGTAATCCTCTTGGGTTTGGGAAGAATAACCGTCGATAGATAAACGAGCCCCTTTTGAAAATTAGCTCCTGTCGCTTGGGTGATAGAATACCTTTTCTAAGCCTTTGATTTATATAGTGACAGGAGACTTCTATGCTAAACTTTACATGAAGACTAGTCACAGGAACTCATAGAGCAAACCCAAGGAAACACCACTTATTATCAAAGTAAACAAACAAAAAACCCAAAACAACAAAAGAAAATAAAACCAAAATTTGTTAGGAATATGATGCCCTTGCATCGAACTCCTAGGGGACTAATGAATTTGCTCCTGCACATGAGATTTTGAAAATTGTTTGCCTCTATCATTGACCAATCATCCTTGCTCGTTCTCCTTTTCTTTCTCTTCTTCCAGCATTGTTCTGGAATGATCATCTTGTTCCTCCAACAGTGTTGTACACTATCCTTCTTCACACTCGCTAATATACAACCTTTACCTACCATTCTTCTACAACGATTGCTTATCCCATCATCAAGAGAAATGACTATTTGGCAATTAAAACTTCCCATGTCTTTAATCTCTTCCACCCTCTCCACAACAGTAACATCATTCATATCATTATACAAATCTGGACTTACTATGTCAGACTTTGCTTGTATCATGTTCTCATCATAATACTCCACATCTTTATTAACAACTTGCTGCATTTCTCCATACTCTTGCCCAAATTTCCCATCATACAATAGAACAACCAAATTCAAAGCAATTTCTTCATGGAATGTTAACAAATTTACCTTTTCCTATATGGTTGTATCAACTTCTATATCCGCTGCTGAAATCTTTATATTTGTTGTCTTCATTTCTTCATCCACAATCTCCTCCACCCATTCTTTTACAATTGCCAAATATTGATCCCATAGATCTTCTCCATTGACACAATTTGTTGTACCCTCTTCACATTTCATTTCTTTAACTTCATCATCTAGTATTTCTTTACCTCACTCACTTTGAACTAATGCTACTCCAACATTTATCTCTTCATTGTCTATTGTACCTTCTTGGATTCTGTCATCATACCATACTGTGCACTCTTGTTTTCTATTCTTTCATCCCATTCGTTGTGCATTCTAATTTTCTTGTTCTTTCTTTGTTTGTTTTCCATTTTCTTTTTGTATCTACCTCTTCTCATACATTTACCATCTGCAAACTTCCAAAGCTCTATCTCACATCCATCCATTTTATATTCACTGTTGAGTTTAACATCACTCTCACCTTCCTCTTTCAAATTCTTAATCTTATTCAAAGTTTCAAAAGCATCTTTCTTATAGTCACCTGAAATTTGCTTACTTTCTTTTGTGCTTGTATTTTCTGTAACCTCCAGCCAATCTACTCTTGTAATTGTTCCATCCTCTTCAATTGTATCACCTTTTCCCTTTATGTACTCTATTGGTTTCATCTTGGTCTTTTGCACATTGGGCTTGACCTTTTTTTTGCATCTTCCATTCTCTTGCATTGGCTACTCCTCACATCTTGTAACCTCATATTCTTCTATTGCTATCCTATGCTTATTTACCCATGCTTTACTTCTTATATCCATGTCTATAACATTTTCCTCATACTTTTGTTTGTCTTCTCTATTTAGGACCATTGCTGCTTCAATATAAATAGTCTTACTTCCTACTGCATTCTGATTTCCTTGCATGTTTAAGCCCTCTTCTTCATGAATGTCATTGTCTACTACAGCTATCTCAACATTTCTTGTCATTTCTAGATCTACATTATCTTTTTGTTTCCTTCTGTCTGCTGCACATTTTTGAATTTTGTTCTTCTCCTCTAATTCCTCATTCACATACTTCTTGTTTTTGCTCCTTCTATCCTTCTCATTATGTCTGTATTTGCTTTCTCTCCTTTTTGGATGTTTGTTTCTCCTTCCACCTTTCTCATATATCATTCTCCACACTTCCATGTCATATTCATAAATTTCATTTAAAGCCTCAAAATTATCATCATCAAAATTAAACACTTAACCTTTTACCTTGCTCGAACTATGCTTCTTCTTCTCTAATGTTGTTGCATGCCCTTGATCTTTATTCTCTTTTTCATCCTTTACCATGACTCCTTGTTCTAGGGGTTGGTTCTCTTCATAACTCCAACTCTTGAACATTGTCTTCTCAACAATACATTGATTTGCTACTACTTGCATTACTACCCATACTTTATCATTGGACTGATGTCCTTTCCTTGCTACACTCATGCTCCTCACTCTTTGCTCTGACTTCATCCTCAAATCATCTTTTCTAGACCTTCTTACTGGCCAACATTTCCTTAATCCTAGATTCCACTTGTTTCTGAACATCCTCTCTTTTTGCACTTTTTTTTGAAAGGAAGCTAGATGTGCGGAAAACGCTTCCTACACTAATCTAATGAGGAGAGGGCTCTGCAAATTTAATTTTATCCTAACTATTACAGCAATGTTAAACCATTAACATGAGATATTGCAGCAAAACACAAGAACCAGAAAGAATACAGAAGAAGAGAGACAAGATATACGTAGGGAAAACCCTTATGGGTGAAAAACACCACACTCCAAAACATAGCTCAAATGTATTACAGTAAACAATAACATATTACAATACAATTTTAGAGCCAATGCTTTTTCAGGAGTCTTCGAAAGTTAAATCTAGAGATATTTTGGCAGCATAATAGTACTTGTACCAAAGTTATCTATCTCCCATCCAAGCACCTGTTTATATAGAGTTTACAAGGCAAATATGGAACCTTCTAGAGATGGGTGTCCATTTTGGACTCATGCCCCAAAACCCACGCCTAAGGACACTTGTCCAACATCCCATCCCAAAGTGGGTGCCTGGTCCCAAGATAGGTTATGATAGATGCTCTTATGTACCTTACAGCTGTAAGAGAATTTGACATACACTGACTAAAAATATCATATTCCTCTTACATGTCATAACCTCCCTTGATAGCCCAAAGATGCCTTTCTCTCATGCAAAGATACTCACCGACACTTGTCATTAATTAACCCCAAACCCCCGTTAATTATTCAAGGGGGAAACTGCGGCTGCCAAAGTCACCAAAATCTATCTTCCTGCATATACACAAGGTGCTGACTATGCCAACTCAACATGGGATAAATAAATACAACATTAGGAATTTGGAAAGGTTGATACACCTTAATTCCCAACATTCTCCCACTTGTCGAACACCTTGCAAGGGCCAAAACAATGACAAGATTTAACTACTAGGAGCTAAGAGGTCCATAGACTCTGAACACCATCTAAACTTCTCTGTGCCCACTAGTTTCGTCAATGCATCTACAAAATTCTTCAAAGTATCTACCTTCTCCAAATTTACCTTTCCATCCTCAACCATGTCTTGCACGAAGTGAAACTGAACATCAATGTGCTTTGTTCTAGCATGGAAAGTTAGATTCTTTGCAAGGCAAATTACACTCTGACTATCACAACTGATCGTGATTTGTCCTGCATCAACACCAATATCTAAACACAATCTCTTAAGCCAAATGGCTTCCTTACAAGCATGAGTTGCTACCATATACTCATCTTCAGTCATGGACAAAGCAACAACAGGTTGTCTCTTACTCATCCAACTAATAGCACCACCAAACAATGTAAAAACATAAGCACTTGTGGATCTCCTGATGTCAATGTCACCTGCCCAATCTGAATCCACAAATCCATGAATATCAACAGAATGTGGAGGTCCTGAAACATTACCATGATAGCAAATGGAATATTTGAAAGTACCCCTCAAATATCTGAACACTCGCTTAACTACATCCCAATGAACCCATCTGGGATTAGCCATAAATCAACTAAGGACTCCCACTGCTTGGACAATGTCTGGTCTTGTATAGACCATAGCATACATCAAACTGCCAATAGCACTAGCATAAGGTACTCTACTCATGTCCTCCACCTCACTAGGAGATTTTGGACAATCCTCAATAGACAACTTTGTCCCCAAAGAAACAGGAACACACAATGGTCTACAATCTGCCATACTGAATCTATCCAACATGGACTTCACATACTTACTCTGGCTTAACCAAAGTTTTCTGTTGGTTTTGTCTCTTCTAATTTCCATTCCTAGAATGTACCTAGCTGCCCCTAAATCTTTCATTTCAAACTGAGGTGACAACTAAGATTTAAAATCAGAAATCATATGTTTACCCTTCCCAATGAGCAACATATCATCAACATATAGTGCAACAATGAGAATACGATCACCATCAAATTTATAATACACATAGTGTTTTGCTTTTGATCTCATAAATCTAATTGACAACACAAAGGCATCAAACTTCAAGTACCATCTCCTAGGGGATTGCTTCAAATCATAGAAAGACTTCTTAAGTTTACAAACCAATTTTTTTTACCTTTCACCATGTAATGCTTTGGCTATGACATGTAGATCTCTTCCTCCAAGTCACCATGAAGGAAATTTGTCTTCACATCCATCTATTCTACCTCAAAGTCATAAGCTACTGCAAGTGACAATAGGAATCGAATGGATGTCAGCTTTGCAATGGAAGAGAAGATCTCACCATAATCTATACCCTCCACTTGTGACTACCCCTTCACAACCAATCTGGTCTTATACTTCTCAATACTACCATCTGTACCAATCTTCTTCTTGAACACCCATTTGCATCCAATGGGTTTCCGTCTAGGAGCCAAAGGTACCAAGTCCCAAGTTTGATTCTTTTCCAAAGAAGCCATTTCTTTCTCCATGGCCTCCTTCCAGGAACCTGTATCCTTCATATCCAAAGCCTTTGATACAGTTCTAGGTTCATCACTATTAGTGATCAAAGCATAAGCACAACTAGAATCAAGCAATGTAAAACCAAACCTTTCAGGTTGCTTTCGTATCCATGTAGACCTCCTCAAGAGCTGAGGTTGAGGTTCTGGTTCTTCCTTTGAGCTTTCAGAGTTGCTAGAGCTCTCCTCATCATCAGGTCCAACATTGTCTGTCTATTTAGTCTTCTCAGGGGTGAGAGGAAACTGAACAACATCCTCTTTCTTTTCTTTTTCTTCTAGCTGCAAAATAGTGGAAGAAGGTGTAATCTCTCTAAAGATGACACTTCTGCTATACAACACTTTTTCAGCCATGGGGTCCCAAAGCTTGTATCCTTTCACACCAACACTGTAGCCAATGAAGATACACTTAATATCTTTTTTCTCCAACTTTGACCACTTCTCCTTAGGCACATGTGCATATGCCTCACAGCCAAAAACATGAAGATGCCTTACTGAAGGCTTTCTACTAGACCACACCTCCATGGGTGTCTTTCCAACAAGAGCTGATGTAGGAGATCTATTTACTAGATAGTAGGTAGTGGCAACAGCTTTAGCCCAAAACTTTTGTTCTAGACAAATTCCACTAAGCATACTCCTAGCCTTCTCCATCAGTGCCCTGTTCATCCTCTCTGTAACTCCATTTTGCTGCGGTGTGTATGGAGTTGTCTTATGTCTTTCAATCCCAAGTTCCTTGCAATACTTATCAAATTCTGTAGAACAGGACTCACCACCGTTGTCAGTTCTCAAACATTTAATCTTTTTACTAGTCTAATTTTTAGCGAAGGCTTTAAACTCCTTAAACTTGCTATAGACTTTAGATTTGCTTCTAAGAAAATAAATCCATGTCCTTCTACTATAATCATCTATAAAAGATACAAAGTACACAGATTTTGATAACGAAGGAATATTAACAGGACCAAACACATCAGAATGAATAAGGTCCAACACACCAGAAGACTTATGAGAACTCGAGTAAAACTGAACATGGTTTTGTTTTCCATAAATGCAATGTTCGCAAAAGTCAAACTCAAGATTACAATCATCTAACCCCTCAATGAGGTTCTTATTCTTTAGGGTACGTAGACCCTTCTCACTAATGTGGGCAAATTTCTTATACCATAACATTGTCTTTTCTACAGGAAGTTTAACTTCCAATGCACGATTACAACCATCAAGACTAGAAACAATAGATTTCTTCATTGCTCATTCAGATGGTGGGGATGAAGTGACTGCTGCCCTCTTCCTTGAGTTAGAAGAACTATTGTATTGTGCAATTCATGCTTCCATCTGAAACAGAGTACCTCCTTGAGTACCCTTAGCAAGCACCATAGATCCTCTAGTCATCTTGCATCCTTCTTTCAGAAAGACAACCTACACACCTGCATCATTCAAACTACTTATAAAAAGTAGGTTTTGTGCTAAGCCTGGGATGTGCATAACCCTAGAGATCCCCTTTAATCAACCATCAGGGAATCAGATAGAGACTCTTCCGTGACCAACAATCTTCAGATGAGAGTCGTCACCCAGATACACCTTTCCACCATCGAACTCCTCATACTTAGTGAACTAATCTCGATGCAAGGTCATGTGGAATGATGCACTAGAGTCGATTAGCCACACTTCATCAGATGCATGGGTTACCAAGGCTACGATGAAAGCATCACCGTCATCTTGTGATTTGTTAGAATTTGAGTCAGGAGCTTTCTTCTTTTTCTTCTTCTCCTCTTTGCATTCTTTTTAGAAATGCCCGGTCTTGCCACAGTTCCAACAAAGAGCCTTAGACTTTCTAAGAGATTTGGATCTCCCACGGGATTTGGATCTACCCTTCTCAGCTTTCTTGTCCTTCTTCTTCCCTTTCTCCTTGGGTCTTCCATGAATTGCAAGGGCTTCTTTGGCTACCTTAGAAGACTTTCTCTGCATCTCTTCAGATAACAGTAAAGAAACCACCTCTTCCATTTTGAATGTGGATGTGGTGCTTCCGATTGCCATGACAAGATGATCCCATGAGTCTGGCAGAGAACAAAGTAGGGTCATACACCCGTCCTTCTCCTCCATCTTTACACCAATAGATGTCAATTGTGCAACCAGCATATTAAAGGCATTCATATGTTCAGCCATGGATCCTCCATCCTCCCTTCGAAGAGAATACAACTTCTTTCTCAGGAAAAGTTTATTGACAAGGGATTTGGCTTGATACACATCCCCCAACTTCTTCCAAAATAGTGTTACAATAGCCTCCTCATGGACATTTAACAATACAGAATCAGAAAGACTAAGTCTTATGAGACCCTTAGCCTTCCGATCCTTGTGATCCCAATCATCTTGTGACATTGCAACTGGTTTAGTTCTATTCACACTTTCCCAAAGGTCTCGGTCAACTAACATGTCTTCCATCTTGAGCTTCCACGGCTCGAAATTACTCTCGTTGAACTTCTCTACTTCAGACCTTCCTGATGTGCTTGCCATCTCCTTGCTGCAATAAGATACAAAATGCTCTACACAGACTCCCACTTAACCTAAGATTAGCTCAAAAAATCCCTACCCTACAACTAGGACGAAAGGTGATCAAGCTCTGATATCAACTAAATGGAAGGTAGGTGTGTAGAAAACGCTTCCTACACTAATCTAATGAGGAGAGGGGTATGCAAATTCAACTTTATCCTAACTATTACAATAATGTTAAACCATTAACATGAGATATTGCAGCAAAACACAAGAACCAGAAAGAATACAGAAGAAGAGAGACAAGATATTGGTGGGGAAAACCCTTACGGGTGAAAAACCCCACAGTCCAAAACATAACTCAAATGTACTATAGTAAACAATAATAGATTACAATACAATTTTAGAGCCAATACTCTTTTAGGAGTCTTCGAAAGTTGAATCTGGAGATATTCCAGCAGCATAACAGTACTTGTACCAAAGTTATCTATCTCTCATCCAAGCACCTATTTATATAGAGTTTACAAGGCAAATATGGAACCTTCTAGAGATGGGCGTCCATCTTGGAATCATGCCCCCAAACCCCCATTAATTATTCAAGGGGGAAACTGTGGCTACCAAAGTCACCAAAATTTATCCTCCTACATATACACAAGGTGTTGACTATGCCAACTCAACATGGGATAAATAAATACAACATTAGAAATTTGCAAAGGTTGAGACACCTTAATTCCCAAGATTTCTTTGGTACAATAATCTTTGGGAACAACTTCTACACTGTATTTTAATGGCTGCCCTTCAACAACCCATTTTCTTTGCCAACCTCCAAGTGTTCCCTTTAATTTCTTCATAACTTTCCTCTCTTCATTATCATTTTTTGCTAACTAGGCACCTCGGATCGATGATCTTTTGTAAGATTCAAAAACTTCATCTCTCTATTCTCACTTTTCATTTGTAAACCAACATTATTGTATCTTTCTTTAGGGCCCAAACCATTACTCATATTCACAGGTTCAACACTTTACTGCTTAGATTTCCTTACTTCTTTGTTTACCAACTCTTCACCTTCAGGGGCTTCTTTATATTCGTTAGCAACATTTTCTAGGGCTTCTTGAAATTCATAATTATCCTCAACATCTACAGTATCATTTGAAATCAATATAATACTATTCTCTTCTTCACATTTAAATTCCTTGTATTGTACCTATTCCTACTATATTGCTGCAATTTGTTCATGCATACCAGCTACTGCAATTTGTTTTCTACTTCTCTCATCTTTACCTCTATCCAAGCGTGCTCTACTAGATCCTTATATTATCCATTTCAAGGTATCATTTTGGACCTTCCTTGTAGAGCTCTTCATACTTGCACACACATGCTTAAAGACAACATTAGACAATACAACAAGAGACCACAATGTCTCCATAAGTGCCTCCTTCATGGACACTTCCCTCTTTCCCTTACTTTCTTCTTCTTGCACTTCTTCTATGCTCCATCTCTTAATGTTTCCCATGTTCTCCTGAATGAGAACTTCTTTGACCTCTTCTGGTCCATGTTGCTCTAGAGGCAACTCCTTGCTGTCCCAATCTTTCTAGAACCCTTTTATCCTCTTATCCTTTCCTCTTAATGTTTTTATATTCTGTCTTTTCCTTTTCTCAACAATCTTCTTTACAAGCCACTTCACTTTTCTCGTCATTGGCCATACCTAAACATAATCTTGGCTACTTTCTTCTAGCCATTGCTTGTATACTTCTAAATCTCTTCGTAATTATGCCATTTCCCTCTCAAATTCTACATTTTTCTTCTATTCATTTTCTTTCCTTTTGTCTCTCGTCATGAGACTTTCTTTCCCAATTTGCTTTTACATTTTTATATATTCTTCTCTCTTCTAGAAACCTCACCTAGGGATTCTTTATTTCCCCTCTGCCCAGTCTTTTGGTGCCACACCTTTCTTGTTACTGCATTAAAATGTAACACAACAAACCTAACAAAATATCAACCAACAATTTGGAACACACTGTGTGTCTTCTATCCAATCCTTTGGGCTCTAATCTTTTTGCAACACTCACACTCTCCTTCCTCTACTACCCATAGGTCCTAGCTAAGTTGCCTCACTTTGGTGATCTAGTCAATGCTCAGAACCTTTTGTGCTCTAATACCAATTTGATGACATGACTTGCTAATCAATTAGTTTCAATGTGTAGAGATTCAATATATTCAAACCACACAATCCAAGAATAATGATAGGAATTTTACACTATGAAATTATGAGTTCATACATGCATTTGTAGACATGAATTTCTATCAATGAGAGGAATTATTATACACATAGATATGAACAATGGTTAAAGACAACAATTCATTGAAGCAATGAAACAGTTCTTAGATGAAACAAAGCAATATAATTTTTTCATTCAACTTCATGAATTGTTCATCTACTCACAATTCGGCCACCACTGTTAGCCTCTCTGATAGACATTCAACCAAAAATCCTAATGTGAACTCCTACTCCTTGGCCCCCTTGTGGGTTCACTCCTTTCTGTTGCTATCTCCTCTCTGTTCTGCCACCATCAGTTTTTCTCTATTTTTTAAAACAAGACTATTCACCCTCTCTTTCTATCTTCTGCCTGACTCTCCACATTCTCCCTGTCTTCGCAGAGATGAGGAACTCATTGTTGGTTACCAATTGTCTTGTAACCATCGACCCCAACCTTTCAACTTCCTTTGAACTGTTCCAACTACCAATTTAAACCTACTAACAAGTATTCCTCTTAGGTTTGGGAAGAATAACCATCGACAGATAAATGAGCCCCTTTTGAAAATTAGCTCATATCGCTTGGGTGATAGAATACCTTTTCTAAGCCTTTGATTTATATAGCGACAGGAGACTTATATGATAAACTTTACATGAAGACTGGCGAAAAGAAGTCACAAAGTAGACCCAAGGAAACACCACTTATTATCAAAGTAAACAAACAAAAAACCCAAAATGGCAAAAGAAAATAAAACCAAAATTTGTTAGGAGCACGATGCCCCTGCATCAAAAACCAACTAACAAGTGTAAAATTGAACCAAAGGAACAAGATGGACAATGAAGAGCAAAAAGAAAGATTGGAAACATTCATAGTCCACAAAAATTATTCTCAAATTGGTAATCAACATGGCTATCTAGTAGAGAGATATAGGTGCACACTTAGAGCTATAGGTGCACACTTATATCTTTGACAACAAGGGGTTCCCTAAGCCATTTCAAAAAATGGGTTCCCTAATTTCCTTGGAGAAATTAGGGCATATTGTGCTTAATCTAAAACAAATAACTTTATATCATAAAGAAAACCAATAACTCATATAGGATATTTAAACTTTTAGAAAATTAAGAGTAGGAAATTAACCACCTTAATGTGAAAGGGAGATTAACCTACGATAATGTGTATTAATTAGATTAACAATTAGATTACTTTTTTAAGAAAGAAAGTTTGAAACATAAATTGAAATATGTAGAAGAATTATTATTTTAATTATGTAAAATAATATTTATTTGGGTCCATTTGTAAAGTTGTATTGTAAGATTGATTATATATTTTATGTGTGGGAGACATAAGATAAATATTTAATTTTTGAGTCAATGGTTTTGTGTTTTCATGGTTTCAAGACACATGGTTTAGCCAAGACTATAGTTGTATTTGTGTCATCTCAAATCTATAAAAGAAAGCATGCTTAATGGTTGATGTTGGTTGTCAGTTGTATTAAGCTCCCCTATAGAGCACATATGTGAAGCATGACATGGGATGTGTGGTTGCATGGTCATCCATTTTCTTTGGACACATAGAGAATGCATTAGAGGTGTTTAATACTTTAGAGTGCTCATGAAAGCTCTATAAGTGTATTGTATTGTTTTATTAATAAATAATACATTGAGTGTGGGTATTTTTGAAGGCTAAGTTTTTTTTTCCCTCTTAAAGGTTTTTCTAGGGTATATCTTATGTAAGCTTGTGGCATGTATTTGATTTTTATATTATGGTTATTTTGTAAGCTTACATGCATGCTTTTCTCTCATTGATGAAGGGTACACCCCTTATCAACCCAAACACACAACAATAACAAAGAATAAAACAACGAATGCAAGAAAGAAACACATGCTTTCTATTATCTCAATGTAATGACATTACAATATTCAAAAAAATTTCAAGCTACAACGACACGGGCTTTCTAATTACAAGAACCTACAAGCCAGAGCAATCATATGCCCTAATACCCCCTATAAATCCCATTCACCTCCTTTATCTAGAATGTGTAACCACCCCAGAATCTTCTGGAAATTGTAACTCCCACCAATAAGATATTTTTATTTTTATTTTTAAATTTCAATAGTACAACTTCTTGGGATCATATCTTTAGATCCAACCGTTGAATTTTTAATCATAATATATTGTTGGAAAGATCTCGAAAAGATGTGCATCTAGAAAATGACCTGTTAGGGTATATTTTGATTTTTTGCCAATTTTTAGGCTCATCTGAAGCCTCTAAATGCCTCAAATTTGTCTTCAAATATTTTATCAAGATTTTTAAAAATGAAAGTATTAATATCCCACAAACGACAAAAGATATTGAAGTGATTTTTTCACCATTGGCTTCAATTCACCATTCTGGAGGTTTGTGTAAGATTTCATGTCCATACGTGCACAAATGCCAACTTACTAAAAATAGTAACCCTACCAATTTTAGCCCTTATTGAAAAAGAAACAATATTTTTGGGTGATGCAAGATTGCTCTTACACCCTGGATGCTCCTACTTCACTCATATGGTTATGTAGGAAATGGTTTGATCAACCTAGTTAATTTCCTAATAAAATAGTAGTCTAATCAATATATTTATTTTTTTGAGAAAGGAAACTATTTTGATATTTGAATTAGATTGTAGAAACAAAATTGGATAAAAGTACAAAGAGAATAAATAATGGCATCCCTAGTTCAAAGGTTGATATTTCAAATATGAGACCAAAAGTTAGTAATAGGAGGGGGATCATGAATAAGAACTAGTTTTGATAGAAAATTGATGCTAGATGTTTCTACAATCATAGAGGAGTCCATCCAATTATGAATCCATCCTTTGTAAATGAAATAAAGGCTACTCCATATAATGGTAGGAAGACTTGGAAGATAGACACTTAATAATGTAAAACAAAATGCATTTTCTTGCTTCAAAGCTAATGTAGTCATGATCGGAGGCCCTAATGAAGGACAATCTAGTCCTACAACCATAACAAATAAAGATAACATACATGGCAAAAATTCATTGAAATAACCACAAAACTTACTTGGTTCAACACTTTTCAATGATTACAACTTGTCACAATCCAACCATGTAGCCTCACACATAATAACACACAAGTAACCAAAATAATCTCACAAATTTATTTATCTTATAGTCAAGATATTTTACAGTCTACCTCAATAGGCTTTATACATTGATGATCACATACAACCAATGAAGCAATTGCTCTCCTTCCAACCATAGGGTTTGAATGCAACCCCAGCATCAAGCTATTCCCACATGTTGTTCCATATTGTCATAGCCCTCCTTGAACTCTCATACTCACACTTGCTCCTTTCACCTCTTTCTTCATTCCCTTACTCATGAACTAAGATGGTGATGATGACTTATGACCCTCATATAATCATATGGAATATGTATATAGTAATCTGCAACATTAAATATGATCTATATCAGATACAAGATGACATAAAGCTCTAGGTCATATGAAACATGTAGTCAGCCAAGTGGGGTGATCCCATTATAATGTGTCCCACTTTTTGTCCAAAGTGGCACATTGAAACTAACCTTTTAAACCAAATTTTCACTTTTCAACACCTATAACAACTAAAGTGTTAAGAATTTAAAGATGATGCAAACTAGTAATTTTTGAGATTTCATGTGTAGATTCTAAATATATATTTTTTGAATTAAAATATATAATTTGTGAAATTGTTTATGTAACTTTTGATATAACTTGTTTTTTATAGTTAAAAATATTTTTAAAAAGTGACATTTATACCATATAACATAACTTTTTCTACAAAAAGGATAAAATTATAAATTTTTAAAGATAGATTCATCACACCAATATCAAGTACACATATTTTCTTTGTAATTTTTGTTTCATACATTATTTTTTATAAATTCTTAAATTGCGATTAATTATAATTTAGACATAGGTTTATACCATATAACATATTTTTTTTGTATATATCAAAACTAACTTTTTTATTAAAAGAAGGACATTAATATATAGTGCATAGATAATTTTTATAATTGTTTTCTCTATTTTATTATTTTTTAATCTGTGTTGAACAGAGACCTTGATGTTTAGTGAAAAACCTATGTTAACTAGAAAATAGAAAATAAATACAATAGTCAAACTAATATATTTTGAAATTATATTTTTTTGGAAATCTTACTGCTAGGGCTATAATACTACAAATTATCTTGTCATGTTGATACCATTTTCTACTCTAACTTGAGGTTTGAAACTAAAAAATTTGAAGGAAATTTGAGGAGCATAGGAGAAAAGGCCATCCAAGGGCCTTTGTATGAAGAACTTTTGAAGGAAGGCTAGTTATAACCTTCATTCAAATATCTCTTCATTTGAAGATCCTTTTGGCCAATAATAATATATTAAAAAATTCTTGACAAATGACCTTTCAACGAAGGTCCGCAATTCAAAGAATATTAAAAAAATTGTGACCAAAGACCTTTGAATGAAGGTTCTTAAGTCGATATTTAACAAAAATTATAAAATTTACAAATTGTTTATAAATATTAGACATAACAAATTATTGAAATTAAAAAAATTGAAATATTCACATTTTTGGGATTATTTGTAGGCAGAATATTTGGTAAATAATTGCAAAAATTATGTTTGTAGTTTTGGAATTTTTTGTATGGTAGAATATTTGGTAACTAAAATTTAGACACATTTAGTAGAAAAGGAACATAAATTAAGTAAAGAAAGGGCACAAAGATATTTCAGAAAGAATGAAGGTATGTATATTTTTAAATTTGTATAAAAAATATTTCAAAAATATTAGATTTGTGTTTATCCCTACTTCGTCAACTCTAGGGTGTGAGTATAGTTTGTAATTTTAGATATAATTTTAATGTAAATTAGATTTCTATATGTTCTACATTCATTGAAATTTCAAGTTTTGTATAGATTCCAAAATTCTCTAGGTTAAATTCACTAGATTCACTAGTTCCTCTCTAGGGTTTGTATCTCTTTCCCCTACTTCCTCAACTCTAGGGTTTGAATATATTTTCTAATTTTAAATTTAATTTTAATACTTGAATTAGATTCCTACATGTTCTATATTCATCTAAATTTTTAAAATTCTACATTGATTCCAAATAAATTCTCTAGGTTAAATTCATGAAATTCACTTGTTTCTCTCTAGGCTTTGTATCTCTTTCCCCTACTTCCTCAACTCTAGGGTTTGAGTATAGTTTCTAATTTCAGATTTAATTTTAATACAAATTAGAATCCTACATGTTCTACATTCAGCTCTAAATCTCAAATTCTACATAGATTCTAAATAAATTATCCAGGTTAAATTCACTAGATTCACTAGTTTATGTCTAGGGTTTGTATCTATTTCCCTTACTTTGTCAACTATAGGGTTTGAGTATAGTTTCTAATTATAAGTTTAATTCTAATACAAATTAGATCAAGGTCTCAAAGAGAAATCAACAATCTATATTAATTACACCCTTTTTATTTTTTACTCATGAATAAGTGGTATTATTCAAGAAACAATGTCCCCTTGTAATAGTGTGATTCCTCAAGCTTCTATTGTTCTTGTAAGTATTGTAATGGTTGATGGTCCATTTAAACAATTGTCTCTATAACCAACAAATAGTGCTTCTAACTTTTCACCACTTGCACAAAAGACAAAATCTCTTTGTCATAGGTAATATACCTAAGGAAAAATCCATGAAAAAATTCTAAATAGTAATAAACAAGCTTATCTCCATGCATTGAAATAACTCCCATAACATAGTGATTAACATATATCTCCACCTCAAATAGTGTTTTAAATTTTAAAGAGCCAACATGAGTGTATTTCTAACTTTATTACAATTCTCTTTCCATAAAATTTTATTGCATGTAAAGGTGTAGCTATAAAATAAAAGACAACAATTTTCCTTAACTATTAAGCTACATGTACAAAGCCCCTGATTTTTATGATGCTTGTAGGATTATGCCAATTCATCTGGCCTCTATTTTTTATGGCTCTATATGAACCAATCCAATCCACAAAAACATTAACAAGACTAACTAAAATATTCTTAGAGAAATCACATTTTTAACCATTCAAATGAAGGTCGTCCTCCTTTGAAATTAATAATACCTTCTCTAGGTGTAGAATAAGTTACTCATATTTTAGATAAAAATGATAATTTCATCCAAGTATCCTATCACATACTCTTCAAAATTCTCAAGTGTAGCACTTTGTTCATAAGCCTCATTAAGGTTGTCAAAACTAAATTGAATTCTTGGTTAAATTTGATGCTAAACCTTTGTTCTCTTGATCTTTAGAAAAGTTTGTTAGAATTTTGTGACAAAACTCTTTCAAATTTCCTCAAAGCTTAATTGTTCAAAAATTGTGTGTAATGATTTCTAAGGTTAGATCTAGATGTTTACATAGTTCTATAATTTAATTATAGAGATCATGTGCACCTTTTAAGATTCACTAAAAACACTCTAATTTTAAACAAATTATCTATTTGCTTTCTTCAATTCAATAAAAAGTTTAAATCCTTTGAATTTAGAATGGCCTAAATTAATCACAATATATCAAAACTATCTCTCCTTTAATCCAAAAAACATAATTTTCCATTCACTAGATTCAGTAGTTTCTCTCTCTAGAATAGATACCAATTTTCTAATTTCAAACAATGTTGTTATTTAATGTACAAATCTACGCTCATATAATTTAAGTATAATTGAAAAACATGTTTAGATATATTAAGAATTTCATCCACACAAGATCCAACATTCAATACTAAATTGAATTCTTTTTTGAATTTGATCTGCTAAAGATTTGTTCTCTATCTATAGAAACCTTGTTAGAATTTTGCGACAAAACTCCTTCAAATCTCCTCAAAGATTAATTGTTTAAAACTCACATGTGTAATGATTTCTAAGGTTCTCTAAATGTTTATATAATTAAAATTTAATCCTAAAGATCATGTACACTTTTTTTGATTCACTAAAAATATTCTAATTTAATAGAAATCTCTATTTGTTTTCTTCTAATTAATTATAGAAATCTATTTATATTATTTGTGACATATTTGTATTTTTTGTACTCTCCTCATTGTGCAAGTGTCATTCTACCCTTCATACATTGGTTCATTTTTATCTTATAAAAATTAAATTTCATTCAAATTTAGTGCATAATGTTTCATTACAAGTAATTTGTTGATAATGTTTGCATTTCACTTTACCTAGTTCTCTACTAGTCCTATAAAATTAAAATTCTATATATGGTGCACCCTAAACTCTAATTTCTCCATGCAATAATTCATTTATTTTATGCTAAATTTATATATATTGTTGCATTTAGAATTGTGCCATGCCCTTACCTCTTTGTTTGTACAAGTTGCTAATGCTAAATGTTTTATACCTTTTATTCTATCATGTTACACCCTTGCCTTCTTTCATATATGCATGGACTTAATATTTCTTTTCCACATCATGCCACATCTTGGATTCAATCTTGTATGTTATCTAAATAATTTAAAATGTTATGAAAGTCACCTCAAGCTATCTTTGTGCATCTTAATGATACCATTATGCAAGTATATATAGACACAAGGAAAACAATCTTAGAAATACATGTTTAATTTTATAGTAATTTCAGAGTAAATGGAAAGACAATACTATATATTTAAGATTATATTCAATATATAATAGAGAATGAAAAAATATTAAAATGTTAAAACATAGTTTTTTGAAAATGTGTTTATTTTTAAAAAAGTACATTTTGGTTTATATATCCATTTATTAAATATATTCTAACATCGCTTTTATATGATATCTGTAGGGGCTCAACATACATAAACTAGAGTAGAAGTTGAGCATAATTTATATATTGGAGCAAACAAGGCTCAAGGTCACACACAACTAATGTCAGGGAGGAGGCCCAAGCAAGATTTGATGTTTGAGTCAGGTTGAGATCACTTCCTTCTATAGATATGTATATGAATCTAATTGAAGAGGTTAAGGGGAAAAGTCTAACATAAATATAGATCATTTAGTTAGAATTGATATAGAGAAATTGATATTTTATGTTGAACATCCTAATCAAAAGTTACTAAAAGTCCTTTGAATAGAACAACAAAGGAAATAATTGAGAAATATTTTAAACATCATGATATAATTAGTCAAACTCAACTATTATCAAGTATACTTGTGATGAACTGAAAGAGATTACAATTGTTGGGTGTAGATTTCACAAAAAGGAGGAAAAGAAACCTAGAAAAGGGTCTTGTTCAAAATGTTGCAAAAGGTTTCAGTTCCATTAGAAAGAAATTTTAATCAATTGATAAGATAATTTTAAAAAGAGTGATGTTGACCTCTATTGTAAGTCCACAAATGTAAAGAAAACATCAAATTTCTTCACTTTCAAGTGAAATTGCCTTTTAAAGTAGAAGGAAACTAACAAGATATGTGAAAAGGAGAAAGGTTTTGGATAAAAACATTGTAGAAGGTAATTGGAGATTAGTGTGTAGGGCTCCTCATTCTAACAATATTAAAGATGATCTTAGGAAGTTGATCTCAAATTTCTGGCATGATCGTACTTGTCCAAGTAATCAAATAGTAGAGATGTTATCAAACATAGGATTGGGCCAAATGATTATGAATTATATACAAAACATTGGTTAGACATAACACAACATGATATGTATGTTACATTTTGTGATGTGAATCCTATTATAAACCCCATCATTATAGGCAAGGGAATTAAACCCCATCATTAATGTTACCTATACCTTCCTCTTCCATAGACTTTGCTCTAATTTACATTAAGGTTGGCATGAGTGAAATCATAAAAGGATGATTAGATGAATACTCTTCTAGGAGATATAAAAGATATGATGTGTTTTGAAACAACTTTGAACTTAATTCTTATAGATATGTTCAATCAAGTTTTGATTTTAATATTTGCCAAGTATCAACTTTCGAACTTATAAGATATTCCTCTTTCATGTCTACAACAAAGTTTTCCAAAATATCTACTTCTTTATTTATTTCCCTAAATATGTGATGAACTGAATAACTTTCTAAAGAATCCAGAAGGGGCCATATTTGTTGTAGAAGATTATTAATTTTCTAGTTTTGTGATTTTTTCTTCTTAACCACTTTCACTATAATTAAGGAGTCTACTTCAATTTCAGCATTATTACAATTGAAACTTTGCAAATTTGAAGACCAAGCATTAATGCATGTACCTATGTTTCATTATTAGTTATGTCACTAAGTTTTTCAGAGGCTACTCTGATAAAATTACTCTTTTCATGTTTGATGATACATCCAGCTCTAGAAGCACTTGGGTTTCCTTTAGATGTGGTCCCTATTCATGTAAATAACATTTTTTTAAAAATATATAAAAATACAGTTTTGTAGATCTATAAGTTCAATTTTTTAAAATATATATATTTTAATAGTTTAATGTTGGAATTAGCCAAGATCAGCAAATGAAAAATAATATAAACTTCTACAAAGCATGAGCACAAAAAGAAAAATTTGATATTCAAGAGATAATGAAAAAGTACAATGAGCCTTGCATATATAGGCAAGGAGAAGGAGGTAGGAAGGTGGGACTGAACTACTAACTACCCCTACAAGCATGAAACACTTTTCTAACTCACATGACATGTGTGAGGGCAAGTGTCAAGCCAAAATGAAATAGGTGTCTCACATGTGTGAGTACACATGTCCAAATGAGACAAACTCCTAAAAGACTAAGTAAACTTAAGCCTATGTGTGAATAGGTCAAAACTTCAAAGAGGAGATATCTAAACTAGTTAGATAATGACACTATTTACACTAACACCCCCCATTAAGTTCAACTTAGGGAGTAGTAAAACAAAGATGATGATGGGCCTAGCTACTAGGCCATGTTAGGTATCCATGAACAAATTTCTCATAAGCAGAGAAAAAGGAGAAAACCTAGTGGGAAAAAGAGAAATTATGAAAATAGAAGGAGGACTATACACGACCCCCCAAGGACTACTTCTAACACTAAAGTATAATAAATATCCCCCATAGGAGAGAAAATGAGAAGGTCGATGACACCCCCCCATTATACATGTCCTACTACAGTGATGCTAAATAGTCGACAAAGGATGCAGATGTAGATCCAAGAATGCTGAACAATGTTCCTTCCTTTAGGAAGAAAAGAAACTACCTAAAGATGCAGGATGTCTTCCCATGCGAGAAGATGTATGTATGATTTTGAATCATGTTGATGCTGATCCAAGGATGATGGTGCCCATGCTAATGCCTTTGAAGAGTGCTCAAGTGTCCCCATGTCGATACCAAAGGATGCTATAATCAAATCAGGAGCATGCACAATAGATCAGAATGATGATGATCCAGAACCATGTGTAGGACAATGTAGAGCATGAATATCCAAAGTGGAAATGTTGATGCAACTTCATCAAAGTTGTCCTCAAAGAGAAGACTAATGTCCTCAATGGTGTCTCCCAAATCTGTAATGTGGGACTCTATGAAAAGACACAAAATGTTGGGTAGATATACATCCCAAAGTGGTGGATATGGAAAGACGATCGTAGTAGGTTGTTTTGTAATTTTACAAAATAGTGAAAAGATAGTGTGAGAGAAATGAGGACAAAATTCATCCCCATGTTGAGTGCTCCCACAATATGTACACTTGACTATGCAACGTGTAGACATGGTCTTTACAATGTCAAAAGATCAAATGGAAAAATACAATAGTGCAATGAAGCCCCCCCAAAAACACTAACACAAAGACCCGTACATATTTTTGGCACTTTATAACTTAGTGCATTTTACAAAATAATTGTCACCAATGCATGGAAAATGGAAAAATATGAACTTTTACAAAAATGACACTCAATTTTGAGCTACAAAGCAAAAGTTATTACAATATCAAATTCCCACAAATATGGTGTATTGTAATAAACAGCACTTGAAAAGCCAAAAAATTCCCTATCTAGGAGGTGAGCATAGGCTTCCAACTACTTGTTGGAATTAAGGCAAAGTGTAGATTACAAAGGGTTTGATTGTGAGGGTAAATTGACCTCCTGCAAACCCAGGCCTCACCCTTCATCTTCAACAAGCGAAAAATGAAGGTTTATTACAAACCAATAGCTTGTGTGAAAACAAAATGACTTTCACCAAGTGTGCTGATAGTTAGAATAGATGTTGTTGTTACATATAATGTTTGATAGGGTGAAAAGTTCAACATAGAACCTAACATATTTCCTTAGAAGATGCTAAGGCATAACAATTGTAACAAACAACAAATGCTAAACATGACAAACGCTATTATTCGACTACTACAATGCAAAAACAAACATTGCAAAACAATACAAAGTCACGACAAGTGTCAATGCAATGTTATGCAATACAATTTGAACATAAAATCTCCCAATTCTAGTGTTGGCTTTGGGTGGACCGTTGGATCAGAATTAGCCAAATTTGGTGGTGAACTAGTGGATTCAAGAGTGCAAGAAGGAAGCAGCCATGTGAAAAGATAGTGACTGATTCATAAGCCAAAAGACTTGGTCAAAAAATACTGGTGAAGCCATTGGAGTAGTTTAAGACTACTGGGCCACATGGGTAACTATTGCAGTGCAGATAAGAAGAGCCACTAGATGTCATTGAGCAGTGCACAAAATACAAAATGCCAATCTAGAGTGGCAAGATAATGATCTTACACTTCAGAATGAAAAATCCATGCAATCTATCAATGTTTGAAGAGCACAACCTTTGATTAGTGACTGTGGCAAATGTTGAGGGAGAAACCTAGAAACAATGACCTTGCAGAGATTGAAGACTTCATATATTTGACATACACAGAAGAAACTGCAACCAACATTACATAAACTAGCAACTACATAAAACAAAATGGTGACTTGTGACAAAATCGGTGACCTCCAATAGTAATTGCTTCCTGTAGGAATGAAAAACTAGTGAATATGGTGGATTTGTAGTCAACTGCAACTTCAAACACTGACTTTGAAATCACAACCACTAGTGACTTCTAGTGAAAGTAAATGCCAACCTTGACAAGGCTTCTACCTGGAAGAACAACAACTAGGTATGACACGAGCTAGACCAACCTATGTGGAAGTAGGCCGAATTGGTTGAAAGTGGCTAGGATAGCTAACAGGAGTGACCAATATGATAGGGCCAAGGAAATCATTAGAAGACTGCAACCAGAAGAGAACAAATCACACATAAAAGTCAACTAGAGATTGGGCCTCGGGGATGAGAAGGCATGGCCCAAAATGGGTGCAAAAAGCATGTAGAGTGTAACTTTGATAGCTTTGTGATCTTCATCTATAGATCTAGGAGTTGGTGACAATTGCTAGAGAGGATAGCAAAGACTATTGATGTTTTGAAATCTTCAAATCAGGCTCTGTTTTAAAACTAGCAAGCACGATCCGATGGTGAAAGACCACAAAAAACCCTTGAAACCGAAGAAGAGCAGAGGCCAGTATGGTGAGAACAATAAGCCCATGAATGGTTGATGGCCACATATTGGGCAAAGAAGACTCCAAAACTCTGCGAATAAGCTTAATGGACCAAATATTTTTCTCAAAAAAGAGCAAATTAAGGCCAAGTAGGTGAGTGACCTTGAAAAACTTGTAAAAACCAAGATTACCCAAAATGGATAGATGGGCAGAGGGTTGAAAGGCCCTCTGCTATTTTTTTTTAATTTTTTACAACTTTTTTGTATAGAATTGATTTCAATATAGTCACCTAATTGCAAAGAAAAATACCAAAAATTGAACTCTTGAAATGGCTAGATGCATAAATTAGCTAAAAATGAGAAGCATTTCACTTGCATGTCTTTGATACCATGTTGGAATTAGCCAAGATCAGTAAATGAAAAACAATATAAACTTCTACAAAGCATGAGCACAAAAAGCCAAAATTGATACTCAAGATATAATGAAAAAGTACGATGAACCTTGCATATATAGGTAAGGAGAAGGAGGTAGGAAGGTAGGACTGAACTACTAACTACCCCTAAAAGCATGCAACACTTGTCTAACTCACATCACATATGTGACGGCAAGTGGCAATCCAAAATGAAATAGGTGTCTCACATGTGTGAGTAAACATGTCGAAATGAGACAAACTCCTAAAAGACTAAGTAAACTTAAGCCTATGTGTGAATAGGTCAAACCTTCAAAGAGGAGATATCTAAACTAGTTAGATAATGACACTATTTACACTAACATTTAATTATTATTTATATTTTCCTTTTTATTTTTACTAAAAGTAGGTTATTAGCACAAAACATTAGGTCAATTACCATGTGAAGGAAAAATAGTAAAACTTATTAAATTTTTTGAAAAAACATGATGCACTAGATAAAAGAATCTATATCAAGATGGTATAATTCTTTTTCTATTTTAGATAAATAGTTAATACGAAAGTTGACGTTGAATGGAAACAAATATGGTTTAATACACAAACATTTTAATATTTATTTAAAAATATGTATTTATCAAAATTGGAAAAAAATATATCCATGCACTAAAGTTTCAAGTTATAAATACACACAAAAAAATTGAAAAAAAAAATTTACTATATAAAGATTGATGTCTCATGTAACTTCATTTTTCGGCATTTTATCAGCAACTCAATTATAGTGTCAATTTATTAAAAACTATATTCAAATATTTTTTTAATTGTTTCAAAAAATACAAACATAAAATATATAACAAAATAAATATTTTATTAGTTTACATCATGTCAAAATTCAAAACATATATGTCATTTTTTAGCGATTCAAGTTTAAAAGTTGGATCAGTGTTGGTTGTTTCCTTTATAAAAGTGTGACACAACTTTATACTTTTACCCATAAACATTAAGGAAATGTCACATGCAATAGACATAAGTCATATACAAGCATTCATAAGTTACACATAAATATACCAGGACCCTTATATCTCCTTATATATATTTGTGATCAATTGTTAATTACACATTGATATTGGTAGGTCTAAGTCTCTACCCTTTGCATATCCTTACTCTTATCTCACTCTTCTACTACTCTTGATTACATTTCATTCCTATTATTCTATTATATATACATAGGTGTGTCCTTTCCCAAAATATCTCTTTGTATGTCAGTACTGCTCTCCGCATACCATGTGTAATACCTTCCAATAAGATTTGTTGCCTACTCTATCTTTAGCCAACATTATTCCCCCTTTTAAAATCATTTCTTGTGCTCAAGACATACTCTGTTCAGTTTGAAGGTAGTACATTTTTATATATTACTCTGAGTTGAGCCAAAGTTGTATCCTATTATTTCTTGGCCGATGTCAAAATTTGGATTTGACTCTCTGTTTTAGTGTATGTATCCCCTGCATCACCTAATGTAGTGGGTATTTGTATCTTCTAAGTAGTCTACTTAGCCCTCGTTAACAGTTCCAATCAGAGATGCTAGTTTGAAGCTTACTACTTCTCTTAATTGCATGATTTGTGGCTTTATCTATTCCCTCTGATCTTGAAACTGTTGGAGCTAAGTGTGTAATGCCTCTACTTGTGCCCTTATTGTTTTATTTGTATCTTGTATAGGATCATATGTACTAGCTACTTGTGATACATGTGCTTCTAGTGCCTCTATTTGATACTTAATATTTTTAGTAGTAGTAGGCCACTGTAGACAAAATTGATACAACACCTTTTCTTCTTCCATACCTCGTTGAATATTTCTTATTTCTTATTCTAGTTTAGTATGTGCCTTAGCACATTTATTTGATGCTTCTACCAATATTTTATTATTTACCTGCTCAATGATACATTCTTTTGCCTTGTTCTCTAGATAAGTAGAATGTGATTTAAAGCTTTGCATCAACTGTCTCAACTATTGTGTAAGAGGTAGGGTTGTGTCCCTTTTTGCCTCTGACATTTCATTTTGAATTATATTTACCACCTCTTGTAGTATTTCACTACCTTCTATGTGTTGTTACAAAATTTCTTCTCTCATTGTGAAGTGGAATATGTCACCAAGTTGTAGCTTTTAGATAGGTGATATTCTTGATAAATTAATCTATCCTCCTACTACTAGTAGTTGTAGTAGCTAGCGTGTAACCATAGGCTAAATTTGCTTTTGTTGCACTAGAAAATCCTTAATAGATTTAATAGGAGATGCAGAGGAGGATGCATCTTGATTACTTGATCTTTGTAGCTCTTCCTCTTATTGGTTATCCCCTATATTTAGTGCCTCCTCTCCAATTTGTTGCTCATTTTACTGTGTATTTGTGTTATGTGGAGGAGAAACCCTTTGCTAATCTTCTTGTAAACTATGTGAAGGAGATATTTGCTATTGTTCTATATTTTTATCTCATTCCTTTAACAATATCATATATTTTCTTTGTGATTTTCTTTGTTTCTTGTTGAATCTTTTCTCTATCTACTTGCTCCATATTCATTAGAGTATCCACTCTCTAATTTTTCCTTAGCTCCTTAGCCTTTAATTGCGCTAGCTTATCTTTTTCTTCTATTGAAATAGTTCCTACCCCATAAATAGCCTATTGTCTGAGATCCTCTACTAGTTTCAAGGCTTTCTCTCTTCTTTGTCTCAAGGATCTTGCTAGATCCTCCGATAAGTTTTCTAGGGTCTCATCCATTGTTTTATTTGTTTTGATCATGTATCTTATCATTTCTCTTTCTATTATTCTCTTGTTTTCAATAGAGACTTCACTATATAAAAACCTATTGTTTCATGCAATAAATCATGGCATTCTATCCCATTTAGTAATGCATCCATGCTCAATAGTTCATGAGGTGTTTATTCTTCTATTTGCTTCTTTTTCTTTTTCTTTTGTGTTTGGGAGACTTCTTCTTCTCCTTCTTCCTCTTCTATCTCTTCTACAAGATTTTTTTTCTTCCTTTTTGGGTGTTGTTTTTGTCTATGTGCTTTTATCTTGTCTGCACCCAACTACACAAGTGTTTTTGATGCTACCCTTCTTCCTATTGACACTATTTTTGTCAAAGATGTTCATTGTGGTGTAGCATGTGCACTTTCTATTGTGGATGTGCTTCTCCCTGACCTCCTTGGATTTTTTGGTGAGGTGGGAATTTGTAGAGCTAATGAAGTGCATTGCAGAGCTTCCATAGTGGTATGTGAAGCTAATGATGCATGATACGGTATAGATGCACTTGTCTAAGATGGAATTTCCCATTGTTTATGAATTTTTTCTTTCTTTTTCTCTAATTGCTCCTCCACATTCTTTATGTGCTGCTTCTCTATTATCTCCTTATATGTTCCAAACCTTTCTACAGTAGTATCCTTAGGCTTACTTAACAAATTTGTCACATAAGCTTTTATTTTTGTTGATGTAATCTCATAGGGTAGCCTGGGAATCCAAAATGTTCTAGGTTCCACTGCTTCCATATATGTGCAGTCTTTGTCCACCATGAGTGTAATATGATTGATGTATTGTTTAACTGCTTCATAGGGAATCCTTTCTCTAGCTTGCATTTCTGATTCTAATTCTTGAAGAAACCACAATACATGGTATTAAAGGTTATTGTATCACTAAATTTTCTTAAATGTTATTTTATTTGTGATGCTACTATGAGATGTTGTTCCCTTGTCACTTTCCCCTTTAATTATAGTAGATCATTTAAAAAGTAAAATACTAAACAAATGATCGGGGTCCCATACCAGAATTTGTAATTAGACTCCTTTCTCTTCAGATTCTGTAGTAATTGTTCTCTCGTCACTTCATAGAGGTCAAAGTATTTTCCTTCTTTTACCATTTGATAGGCAGTATGTATTATGGTATCGGTGGATGATCTCTCTCTATTTGCATAATAGACCTTATATACAATCCCCATTGTCACATATTGAACCCCTAGATATATTAAATCTTTAATGCTTAAGCTCTATATATTTAGTTTTTCCCCTATGATTTCAGTCACCTTGTCATTTTTAATAGCTTTCATTGCTAGTACCAATCTAGTTGAGCTAAGTCCTGTTGTACTGCTCTAATTTCCTCTTTGGTGATCTGGTAAGGTTTATCTAGGTATATGAATTCATCATGAATTCTGCTGAGTACAATCCAAACCCATTCATGTGCACCACTGAAATCTGGATAGTCCTTCCAAATGTCAAGTTTCTTACTTGTGATGTTTTGGTATTTTGGTGAATAACCTATATCATTATCAGTGTGTCCCTTAGTTCTTTAAACTTTCATGTGATATATCTCCAAGATTGTGACATGAATATATTTCTTAACATCTTCTATGTATACAACATTTGCCAGTACCTCAGAGAATGCTCCTTCTTTATCAACTTCCATTGCCTTGTAGGTGCACTTCTGATATTTAGGTCTAGGCTTCTCTATAACATCAATGAGTACTGGTGTGGCCATTTTTCTTTTCATAGCTTGATGGCTAGGGTTTATTTGCTTCATAGCCCTTTCACTTCAGAGCTCAAATTTATCAAAGTCTTTGGGTTTAAGTGAGATGTGAATGAAGTTTTAGGGTTTATATATCCCTAATAGTAACTTTATGCATTTATTGCAATTATTTATTTTTGCTCTTCATAGGTTTTTGTAACCGTTTGAGTGTTATAAGCTACTAACAGTTAGTTTATGATACAATATGTTATAGTATGATACATTTTCTATGATACATGCTATAGTTGTTTTGAATTCCATCTTATTATCCTAGAGGTCAATGATATTGTTTCAGTCTAGCTCCATTTACATAACCAACTATTAATTTTCTTTCCATGTCCTTTAATCTTACTGCTCCGGACCTTGCAATTTCATGTATATAATATGACCCTAACCATCTTACTTTCAATTTACTCTATTTCTTGAATTTTCTATTGTACATGAGTACCAAATCACCTTCTTTGAATTTTTTCTATTGCATGTTTTCATTGCGCCATGCTTTCATGGGCTTTATTTCTAAATGCATATTATATGTTGTTAGTAATCTACTTTCATCCATCTTTTCCAATTCTTCAATCCTATATATTAGGGATTCCTCCACATTTAGCCTCAATGTCCATGCGGTACAAAATTTTGGTAGTATAAAGTGTACTAGTATTGTGGCGTCCATGCCATAACTCATGGTGTGAAGTTTGTAGTCTTTTTATATGTTGTATAGTACACCCAAAGTATTGCATGCACTTTTATGTTCCAATATATTCTATTCCCATTACACATCTTTGTTAACATTTTCCCAATAATTTTATTCAGGGCTTCACTTGTACCATTTGCTTGTGGGTGATAAAGTGAACCTTTTTTGTGGCACTCTCATGAAGGTTTGTAATAGATCTGCAATCATATTATTCACAAAGTGTTTCCCTTGGTCACATGTTATGCTCAGTGGGAAACCAAATATAGTTATTATATTCTCATATAAGAATTTTGTGGTGGTTTTGGCTATACAGTCCTTAGTTGGTTGAGCTTCTTCCCACTTGGTGAGGTATTCCACTCTTGTTATGATATATCTTACTTTAGACTATTTATTAGCGGGGTCTATAAGTCCAATAAAATCAATTGCCCATTTTTCAAATGGGAGTTGTGCTAGTACCAATCTAAATGGCATTTCATATTTTGCAATAGGTTTTCCTATACATTGACATATATCACAATGTTTTACATACCTTTTTGCATCTTGAAATAATGTAGGCCACCATAAACATACTAATTTTATCTTCCTTGTAGTAAATTCTCCAGAGTTGTGGCTTCCTGCGGCTCCCTTAATATTACCACTCTTTTATGTTCATAGACAACTCTCCTTATTATATCATCTCTTCCTCTGATATGCGATTCCCCTTCAATGAGTGTGTATGGGAAATCATTCCACATTAGGATTTGTTTTTTCCTGTAGAAATGTATCTATTGGGAATTCTCCTATGGATAATAAGTATGCTATGTCTTTCAATTCCTCTGATACCACATTAACCCTAAAAAGGTTTGCATTAGGAATTTCTTCTTCTTGAATTTCTTGTTCCTCTCTTGTTTCAATCCTAGACAAACAGTCAGGTCTCTGATTATGCTTTCCTAGTTTTACCATTATAGTGAAATCAAATTCTTGGAATTATAATACCCAATGACAGATTCTCCATTGGATGACTAGTTTATTTAATAAGTATTTTAATTGCTCATAATTGGTATAGAAAATGAATGGTGTAGATAGGAGGTAATGTCTAAAAGTTTCTATAATGTATACACCAATGCTAGAGCCTCCCTCTCTGTTGTGGTATAGTTATTCTCAACCTTGGGTAGTTTCCTAATAGGAAATGCTATAGGGTGGTCTTTTGTTCCCTTGGACTGGGCTAGTACCGCACCTACTACTACTTCTGAGGCATCCACATGGACATGAAATGGGATGTTCCAATCCGAAAAGATCAGACTAGGAGATTCTACAATTTTTTTTGTTTTAATATGTTGAAAGAAGTTTGATATTGGTCATTCCACTTAATATTTTTTCTGTTTCTTTTCTTTAATAGTTCCTTAAGAGGTGTCACTATTGGTGCATATCCTCTAATGAATTTGTAGTGGTATCAAGTATATCCCAAGAAAATTTTTATCTCTATGTTTTTTTTGGTGCTGGTAGTGTAAGGATTAAAGCTATCTTCAAAGGGTCCACCATCAACCCTTATTTGCAAATAATATGTCCTAACAAAGTCCCAAATGGTACTATAAAAGTACATCTCTTCAAGTTTAATGATATTTGTAAACTTTTACACTTGTTTAGCATCATCTTTAAGGTTTGGGTGTGGTCTTTTACCAATCCATATACAATCCAATCATCTAAGTATACCTCTAAGAAATCATGTATGAATTCCTTAAATGCATTTACCATGATTCTACTAAATATTGCAAGTGCATTCTTTAATCCAAAGGGAATTACTACATACATGTAACATCCTAGTTCAGAGGCAAATGTTGTTTTTGGTTGATCTTCCTCTCTAATTTTCACTTGATGGTAACTAGAGAACCCATCAGTGAATGAATAAATTTCTCATAGCATCTGATTCTAAGATCTCTTCTATAAATGGTGTTGGGAATGTTTCATGAATAGAATCTTTGTTTAATTCTCTATAATCTCCACATATTCCTATTTCTCCTAATTTTTTATTCTGGACCACCATTAGACTAATCCAATCTTCTTCTTCCACTAGTTTATAATCCATGTTGCGAACATTTTATCAATTTCCACTTTGAGCCTCTTCTTCATGTTTGGATTTAGCCTGTATGGCCTTTTCCTTACTGGTTCAATTTCTTATTTTAATTGTATTTTCATCATACTTGCTTCTTCCTTGATTCCTTTCATTTCAGTGAATGTTCTTGGAAATAAGTCCTCAAATTCAAAAATAATTTCAGTTACTTGTGCCACTACTTTATCATCCCAATAGTCTTTTATTTTTGCTAGCTTAGGGTCTCCTTCTTTTGCAATGTTTTCTCCCCTAAGTTTGAGAGGTTTATTGTAGATTTTTTTCCTTTAGTCATATTAGTAACTCTAGTTCTTTTTATCATTCTTTGACATTTATTTTTAGATCCTTTATACCCTCATCATCCATTTTTTGTTGTCTTATAGCATTTATGACCAGTGTATTTTGATTGTTTATCTATCCATTCTACCAGTTTCCACATGCCTTCAATTCTAGGTGGTAGTATGTTATGCTCTGGTTGTTCTTTATCTTCCTCTATCATTTTTTGGAAAATTATGTCCTTTATTTTCAGGAGTGTAGTATGTATGTATTTGTTTGGGTTGGAGAAGGAAAATGTATGTATAATGTCATTTTGTGTACTTCATCCCAATTGTTGGTTTCTTTTCTCCTTTCTTGGTTTATATACCAAGATTGGTAATAGTGTCCAATAGAATAGTTGGGCGTATATAAGATTATTGTGTTCCTTTCTACCATCCCATACTATTTTATAGTGGGATAAATGCTACTGTGGTGGAATCTATCCCTCATATTTGGATAATTTTTTATATTCCCCTTCCTTCGATAGATATCTTATCTTGATGAGAAGATTAAATATTGGCCAGTTGTTAACTAAATCTTTATGGGTAGACCACCAATTTTCTGCATTGAATACTACTGTATGTGGTACTACTTCTAGTTTCCTTTGTTTCTCTAAGAAAATTTTCTCCATCTCTGTCAAGTATATTTGTAAATCCTGTAGTCCTAAAAAATTAGGTAATTTGATACATGAAATGCCTCTCATGATATGATTTATTGGTTGAGATATGCGAGATTTCTTTATATTTTTCTTTGCATAAATGGCACATACATTTCCATGTGGAGGTTTGTGGTAAGTTTTCCCTACTACTTTGAATCATAAATATCCTTCTACACTTGATCATTCTTTGAGTTTTTAGCTCTGGTTCATTTCTTATCCATGCTTATAGTAATTCCTCACTATCACTACTATCATTGTCATATTCTACTTCTATCTCTCCCTCTAAATTTGGTTCTTCTTCTCTCTCATTTTGTATCTAGAGTTTTGATATTGAATAAATATTCTTATGATAGTTGTCAGTACCTTCCACATGATTAAATTCTTCAATGTATGCTTCTTCCATGGGTGATCCCAAAATTATGTATGCACTTTTATTGTTATCCGCAAAAGATAATTCCTCTTTGCAGGAGGCAACAATCCCATTTGCATCAAAAAACCATCTCGATCCTAGTAATGCATTCAATGAATCACCTTGTTCTTTTATGGATACAACAACAAATTCTATGACTTTTTTTATGCCCATTATGAATAAATTCCACTTGTTTCAAAGTCCCAAGTGTTTCCATGTACTAGATCCATCTACCAAAGTGATATTATAAGGAGTTGCAGATAACCTAATAGGATTTCCTAGTTGTTCCCAAAGCTTCTTAGTAATCATGTTCACATCCTCACCCAGGTCTATCATAACATGTTTGACCTTTTTATGGTTGATATGGACATCTACCAATAGTGGTTTTGTCTTCCAATGTCTATTTGTTCTTCCCATTTTTTGGATTTGACTTTTAGGTACTTGCTCTTTGTTCTAGTATTTGGAAAATGGCTTCAATTTCTCAATAAGATTGTGTTGTTGCATTAGCTCTGTGAACTATTTAAGTGTCTCAACCTCTTCTTCTAAAAAGAACTGATTATATTGTTTCTGTCTATCTTGATATTGAGTTATAATCTACTTTGTTTTCTAGACAATGTCCAGGTCATGTTGTTTTCTATCAGGGAAGAATGTATCTTCCTCCTCAGTCTCTCCTACTTCTGTTTCAGTAGTATAATGTCCTATGATATTTGTACCTTGTCTTGTTACTGTTGGATCCTTTTCTTTCCCTTTATTTTTGGTCATTTTGATTTGTCATACTTGACTCCTTTATATTGGTTCTCTCCTAAATATTTTGTTGAAGATATATCCATCTCACCATATTTGGTTCTCTGGCAGGTTCTTAGTAACTGACCTTAATCTTTAGGAAATCTTTGGATTACTTAGGCACCTTTTTGGTTCATAAGATTTTCTATTTCAATACTTTTTGATTGTTGCACTGTATTGTGAAATATTATTGTACCTTATTACATGAAAATAGGTCATGTTTTGTACTATTACAGAATGTGCACTATCTTCTCCTCTCTCCCCAACATTCATTGACAAAGTGTCCTAGTTTACCACATTTATAGTAGGTTGCATCATCTCTCCTTATTTGGCCTCTACCATACCCTCAACCTCCTCTATATCCTACAAATTGGTCTCTATCATTGAATTATTATAATTGTTTCCATATGGTGCATTGGGGTTTGAATTTTGAACAGTGTTCATATTCCTCTGGTTTCTCTAGGTTAGGTTTTTATATCACTGATCTTGAGTATATAAAGGTATTTCCACCAAGCCTTTCACATATGCCATAGTATTGTTTTGTTCTTTATTCTTATGGTTTGTGTTATACCATAACTCATTTCCATCAGCATCTTCCCTTACTTTGAATAATTGTGAAGGGCAACCTAGTGTCTCATGGTCTTTCCACTCACCACATAGTTCACAATATATTGTATTATTTCTTGTAGGTACTACTTTTATATTTACCTTCATGGCGATAGCCTGCCTTTCCCCTTTCAATTTTGGACATTCATTCCTTATGTGTTCTTACTTAGTGCAATAGGAGCACCTTATATTCAGTCTCTATTTGTGTAAATTTTCTTCCTGCTTTGCTAAGATTTCTTTTTTTAGTTTCAATTGCACCAATTCTATCCTAATTCTCTCCAATTCTAGGTTTTCTTTATTTTTATCCTATTTGCACCACATTTGTGACTCAATGTAGTAGGCCAATGTAACCACTTCTACATATGTTTCAAATATCTTGCCATCCAAAGATGTTCTAACATCTAGGCTTAATCTAGATATGAACCATTCAATCTTTTGCCTCTCAGTTAATGGCTCCTGCAATTTGCAGGTTGTTTCCTTGAATCTTTTATCAAATTCTTTTATGGTTTCTTCATCCTTCTATACTAACTCCCTCTGTAGGGATCTCCGGAGTCTCAAATTTTTCCAAAAACTCCTTCTTTACTTCATCCCAAGTTTTATCATGTTTAGGGCATGCCTTCGTTGTCACAACCCAATTTTTTAATTCTAAATTTGAAAACTAAACATAAAATGTATATTCATTTAAAAATACAAATAATAAACAATTTATCAATGGATTACACTTAAAAAAAATTGAGGATAAGATTTGCAAATCCACTAAAAAGTGGAGGATGCGTTATCATTAAAATAAAAGAGTGGAGGATGCATTATCTTTAAAAAACAAGAGTGGAGGATGCATTATCACAAAAAAAACAAGAGTGGAAGATGCATTATCATTAAAAAATAAGAGTGGAGGATGCATGGATTTTTCTATAAATTTCCTAGAATTGTGAGGAAGAGGGACACTGGGAGATAGTTTTGGGCTAGATGGATGGAGGATCTTGTAAGATCAATCCCTCTCATAATTTCTTTTTTTGAAAATTCTTTCAAATAGTTCATTGTTTGAAAAAGTTTTTTTTTTAAATTTCTATGAGTAATAATTGATTTTTCAATGAAATATTAAGGATTAGTATTAGATGGATAATCGTAATCCAAATGCAAGTGTTAAATTTTCACTATGATGGTAGAGAAATATATTTTCTACAACATTAAGTAAATGTATTGCATCTAGAAAATACTCTGCTGCCTTCATCTTCTAAGCCATTTTCTCCAACCTTGCATCGATCCCCTATGTATATGATTGTGATTATTACTTTTAGCATACATAAAGGTGAAGGACGTTGGCGAATGTTATGGACTTTGGCTTTACACATGCTAATTGCATCTACTTTAAAGTTTCAAGTCTTTTTAATAGATCCATTTTATGCATAACCTGTAAACTTGCGTTGAGGTCTTCTATCGAACAGTTCATGTGTCTAGTCTATTCTTCCTCATTTTGTATATATGTCTAGAGTATTTTCAACTATAATCGCTGACAAGTATCCCCCTTCCATTTATTGTGATGAGTGTGCCTACCCTGTTCGTAATCACCATTGGGCATAGGCAGGGAGGTCTTTGGTAAAGGTTTTAAATTTTGGTGATTCTGACAAAATCCCACTTCTGTTCTGCTTTGATGGATGTCCATACCCTATCTGAAAGCTCCCCATTTTGGCATATGCAGGGAGGATGTAGGCAAAGGTTCTTGAATTTGTCTTTACACCTACCGGTCACATTTGCTTGAAAAGTTTCTAGAGCCTTTTGAACAAATCCATTTTGTGAATACCCTACGATCATTACAGTCCATGAAATCACATTTCTTTGGGTATTCTATCGAATAGTTTATGTGCTTTGTGCATTCTTCTGCATTTTGCATACACGTGCATCGGGGCACTGCAACTACAACATGAGATGAAACTTATCTTTCCTTTATGCTTGATGTATGTCCATACCCTGCATTCAAGCTCCCATTTTGGCATAGGCAGGGAAGACATGGGTAAAGGTTTAGAATTTGGCTTTACATCTACCCATTGTATTTGCTTGACAGTTTCTAAAGCCCTTTCAACAAACCCATTTGAACATATCCTGCAATTATTGCTTTCCGTTAGATGAGATCTCTGTCATTTGGTTAAATAGTTCACGTGCTCTATGCATATTTCTAAATTTTGTATATATAAGTACAATGGCATAGGAGCTGCATTTGATGAAATTCCTCTTTCCTTTATTCTTTGATGATTGTCCACGCCCTTTTCTATAGCCCCCATTTTGGCATACATTGGCAAAGGTTGTGTTATTAGACTTCACATCTGTCGATTTACGTTTGCTTGAAAACATCTAATTCCCTTTTTCAAATCCTACATGCATTGCATCTCATGAGTCGACATCTCTGTGAGTCATTTTGTCAAACAGTTCAAGTGCCTAGTCTATGCTTCTACATTTTTGCATGCATGTCTACCAAGTCGCTTGCAATTACAATATCTAATAGAAAATTATCTTCCATTATGCTAGGACGGATGTCCATACCCTATTCCATAGCTTCATTTTGTGCACAGGTAGGGAAGACGTCAGTAAAGGTGTGGAATTAGACTTCACGCTTGCTAATTGCATTTTCTTGAATTTTTTTTAAAAGCCTTTTCACCAAATGCATTTTTAACCTGAAATCAGTGTACTCCACGAGATGACTATTCACTGACACATTTTGTCAAACAATCAACGTGCCTGATCTTTGCTTCCTCATTTTTACATATATGTCTACCAACTATAATATCTAACAAAAATTCTCCTTTCCATTATGCTTTGGTGGGTGTCCATACCCTATTCGAAAACCCATTTTAGCATACACAAGGAGAATGATTGCAAAGGTTGAGGAATTTGACTTTACACTTACCAGTCACATTCATTTAAAGGTTTCTTAAGTCTTTTCAACAAATCCATTTTGTGCAGAGCCTACAATTATGGCATTCCACGATATAACATTTCTTTGAGGGATTCTGACAAATAGCTCACGTTCTTGATCCCTACTACCATGTTTTGCATATATGCCTACCTAAGTATTTCCAACTATAATATCTGCCGAAAATCCCCTTAACCTTATGCTTTGATAGGAATCCATACCCTGCTCCAAAGCTTCAGTTGTGCGTAGACAGGAGGGCCATTGGCAAAGGATTTTCTTGTTATGCTAGTGATATATCGTAATTATATTTTACAAGCCTAGTCTATATTATGTTATGTAAATGAGGAAATTCTATGTTGTAGAAATATCCAAAAACTATGTTATGATCAAGGATTATCTTATTACGGTAGTGATATATGGTAATTATATTGTACAAGCCATATATATTAGAAAGTCAATTCTATGTAAACTCATTGGGTTAGTATAAGACATGTGTTTAAGGATAATCATACTTCTATTAGGCGAAACTTTTATTTAACATTAACTATTTAATCCTAACCTTTAGTTTCAACAAGCATGCATAATGAGGTGTGGAACTATCCAATAGTTTAATTGTTAAAATATTTACATTACAAAAGTTTTCATAATATTGAGTAAGAATTAAAGAGCATTTATTAAGCCATTAGTGGTGACTCCTTAAGTCGATTATGAAGTGATATGGGATTGAATCTTATGAGAAGAGGCATATGAATTTTATGCCTTGTTGAATGAATGAATATTCTATACTCCCTATTATTGGTTTTAAATTCTCCCTAATAGTGAGGATTGAAGGGATTGAGTCAAATTAGGCTTCATTCCGTAAGTTAGTCTTTCATGGTCAGGTGTGCTAGTGTCCTATTACAATGCGTGTATTATATGTCTCTTTTCTTCTGGTTACCATTGTAGTTTACTTGTTCATTGGATTGTATGCCACAAATTTGTACTATCACTTTTACCATGTTTTCCCAGTTGTGTTTTAAGATCCAATAAATGGCTTGGGGTAAATAGATATTGTGAATTCATACAAAATTAGATTGATCTTTAGTGTCACATGTATTGTTTGAGTCATTGAAAATATTGTTAATAGTTATAGTTGCCTCATGTATTCTTTAGTAGCATTAGTATGTGAGTTTCTAATTTAGTAAATCATAAATTGACATTATGAGATTAGTCATACATTTATATCATATTACGTCATGATATGGGTCAGCATTAGGCTTTAGATGTTAATTGTTCAACCATTGTATTGCATGCTCTCTCTCTCTCTCTCTCTCTCTCTCTCACTAGTGGTTACTGATCTATTTGGTGGATGACTCCATGGGTTGTGACTTCTTGTGTATTATGATATTGTTATTTATTTACTCAAATGCATATGGCTAATTCATTGAGTGTCGGTTGTGGAGTATTAAGGGCCTAGACAGGGACAACCAAAGTAAGAATACCATGATAGTAACCCATTTAAGAAAATAACTTTATATGCTTTATTGATAGAATATCTTTTCTAGTTATGTTATGTGCAATTATGAATTGATTCCATTGATTGTATCATTTAAGGTCCTATTCATTTTGCATAAAAGAATTGATCAACCATATTTTCTATACTTGACTTGCATCAAGATTCAACAAAGTATCTTCCTTTATCAATTTATTTATTAGTTTTGATGCAAATTTTACTTTTCTACTTAGCTAGGTAAACTTTTAAATAAATGTCCAAACTCAAACAAATCACAGTGTACAATTTTTATGGTACCTCTGTGTCATGTTTATGGGTAATGCCATTGTGTTTAACCAAGTATCTCGTGCCTAACATAGCTGTAACAATGACGTCTGGGCACCATCCCTCTAAATTGTCAGGGAGTAATAAGGAACATGTCAAAGTTAAATCTGCAAGAAGGGAAAATCTCCTCGGATATCTCATTAAGAAGATTAACTAAAAAGAGAGGATGAGTCTATTGAAATAATGATTACCATGATGCTCATTTGGAAAACACTTCAAGCATACTAACAGAAAATGAGGTTTATTGATGTACGTGAGTATAGGTCGGGAGGGCATGTGAAATGTCAGATAGGGCAACTAGGCCACTCTAGAAACACTATCTATCGTATGCTCTCACCTCACCCTCGTGGATCATGGTGAAAGTACTAGGGGATCAGGAATGGACTTAGTCATGAAAATTACCTAATTTGGCTTGGGGGAGTAAATTAGATTCATGGGTAGACATCTTATAGGGATTCCTCCACACTAGGACTAACTAACAAACACCCCCTTAATTGTTTGTGGTAGTGGACTAACTTCTGTCCCTATTTTACCGAGTGGGTGACAGCTGACGAAGAACTATCTGGGGCAGGGAATAACCCTAGAAAGGGCTGGGTACCCGCTCACAGTTACACCAAACATAGTGCAAAAGAGAACTACATGTTCACATTCCCCGTGTTAGTCACATCCAAAGGAGGGGTCTTGATCTCATGGATACAAGGTATGTAAGCAGTCTGGATGGCGAAGGATGCCCCTAGTACTTAGGTCCCATGGATGTAGGGTGTCGTACAATTAGCATCATGATCTTAATTTTCTGTGTAGTGATTACTAAGTTGTGTTAACATAAGATTGTTTAGTTAATTTTGTGTAGATGATAAGGATACAGTTGCTGGAGGAAAAGAAAGCTATTGGAAATGAATGCAGGACGTAATGCATGACTTAAGGTATGCACTGATCCATGGTTCATATAGGTTATCTTGCATAACGTACTCCCTCTTCACTAGGTTTAAAATTGGTGATCCTTTAGGACTTGATGGTTTTTAGAAAACTGAATTCAAGTTGTCCCATCTCTGTAACAAACATTTAACACTTGTTAGAAAAAATTTCTCATTTCCTACATCTGTTAGATCAAAAATTTTATTCGTCAGTATTTTTGAATTTAGAGTTTAGTATTATTTGTTTTAGGATTTGTCAAGTCCTTACATGTGGTATCAGAGCTTTTGGTTCAGACACTAGGCCTGAAGGTCCACTAACCTAAAGCATGGTCAAAATTAAGACATAAGGCTAATAGTATTCCCCCAATTGTGATCTAATGATCATCTAGTTAATCATAAACATGGATAGAAACATGAAAAGGGAAGGATAAGGTCGTAAGAAACGCCTCCTTAGAGGGTGAAGGGAATAGCTTAATGACAGTAATGGTATGTGTAATGAGACAACAATTGTTGGGTACATGAAAACCGTAAGACTTGTGAAGTGAATATCATATTCTGTGGCTAATTCCTCTTATGGCACATCGTAATCTTTTTAGAATGGCATGCCCTGGGTTGTATGGGGTCATATGACTATTCATTTGGATTTTTGATATAGAAGTATGATAAGGTTGTTTCAAGTTTTGTGGTGAATGCTTAACGTGACATGATGATTATCATTGTTCTCTATGTGGTTTGAGACCACTATACGATTTAGCTATTTGAGTGATAGAAGTCCACCTAGTTTTTGTACTCCCCTTAGGTGGTCTTGTTGTAAGGCTACACGGTGCTTGTAATGTGCAAATTTTATGAGATTGTTACATTATTTATTCTTGTCTTAAAGATTTTACTTAAGTGTTAAGCCATAGTGTTTTATTTCTTTATTTAAATTTTGAGATGGTCCTTTTGCCTCAAGGACTTGTTCTTTGTTGAACTTGGGATGTTGCAATAATTTCTATCTTTGATCTTCACTTTGTCTTGGCTTGTTTTATTTTAATTCAGGATTTAACTTATTGACTTGTTTCACTTAATCCTTCTTGATTTGAGGCATTTTAATTTTACAACTGCTGGCATGTGTGGAGTAATGTGACTTCTATAAAACTACCATATATAGGTAGGGCCCTGGTAGGTTGTATGGGGGAGTAGGTGGCCTGGGGAGATTCTACTGTGAGGATGTGACTGGTATGGGATAGTCAAAATCCATCCAACCCCCTAGATCTATGTGTCTATTTTTTGCATATCTCCCTCTTGGAGGATAACACCTTAAACAAATCCAAGGTATTACGAAACGTGTGGAGGGGTTCTTGAGAGGGCCCTGAAATCCATCTTTATTTCTCAGTTACTTGGCACTAAGAAATCAATGATATTGGGTTTCCTTGGAGGTGAGACTATATGATGAGTACTAGAGACAGCTATTGACTTTTGAGAAACTGATGACATTCATGGACTCCTATTTTGGGAAGCTACTATCAATTTTGGGATATGAGCACTACTTTTAGATAATAAGCCCTAAGGTGGCACTAATTGATGTGACAATTGCGAACAGACATGGATGGAAAGTTTGGAAGAGTTTTTGATAAATAGGCATGCATGATAGCTAGAATTGTTATCTTTCACTTGAGTCTTGATGTGTGCACTTGAGCATGAATTCATTTTAAGAGTAATGTCTATATGATATCAGAATAATGGAAGTCATTGGTACTCAGAAGAATCCCTGGGGTGGATTACTTGTACTAGTTTTACCAATACTGAGGTGTGTACAAGTTGACATCCTCAACGTAGTGCTTGGGCGGACTGTGGTCTCCAGGAAGTGACTTATGGATCCAGATTGATCCCGAAGGAGTCAAAAGTCTCTGGCTAGAGCATAATGATTCCTGTCCTATTTAGCTCGTATGGCTGTTGTGTTTTCCTATTGGATAAAGATTTGATCCGTTTGACCCATGTAGGCCGTTTGGCCATCATTTTGGAGAATTGTGCAAAATCAAAAGGTGTAATTCAAAGTTGTTGGAAATAGAGAGAGGAACAGAAGACAGCTTGAAAGAATTGAAAAGGGGGAATAGTAGCAGGATTCAAAGAACATGTTAATCAGTTGGAGAAGTCACTTGTAGCATGTAGAAAATAAAATGAAAACTTGAAATCTAAGCCTGAACCTTGTGATGTTTCGTGATGTTGCAGAAGTTTCTTTAGAAAATGAAAGTGAAGATAACAGTGTGACTGAACTGCATTTACTAGTTTGCTCAAAGGATAGAAGAGCCCAGTTGGCTTTATTTTAGTATGTCCCATTTTGGACATCTTAGCCCGGATTGGCTATTTCTTGAGTACTCAAATTGACTAAGAGAATATAATTCTTTTAATCTACAGTGGTCCATCATTACTCTTGGATTCTAGCACATGTTGGAGTAAACTTAGAATGTAATTGAAAATTTTGATAATGATGGATTACCAAGGGAGAATCTATGAACTTAAATTTTTATTTACCGCACTTAGAAAGTTGATTTATCTTTGATGATGGAAATTTTAAAGTGAATTACAAGTGTTTATTCTAGATACAAAAAAATTTAAATGAACATTCAACATTTCAGACTTGAGGACAAGCTGCAATGATATGCTCAATCAATTGTTGTCCACTACTCATCTCAATCTCACAGCATTATGTGGAGAGGCACTGCACACTCCGCTTAAAGTACACAACCCCCAGGATGACATAACATTACATAAGACTTTCTAAATTAGTTACCTAGATAATACTCCTTGTTATCTTTATCTATGTTAAACTATTTAACCTACCTTGTTGAAGGATAGAATTTAAAGTAGGAAAGTATATTTATTTCTATATGTTTTGATCTTATTTCTAACATGCAACGGGACAATGCATAAATTTAGGGGAGAAGGATGTCACAACTCAATTTTTGAATTCTAAATTTGAAAACTAAACATAAAATGTATATTCATTTAAAAATAAAAATAATAAACAATTTATCAATGGATTACACTTAAAAAAAAATTGACGATAAGATTTGCAAATCCACTAAAAAGTGGAGGATGCATTATCATTAAAATAAAAGAGTGGAGGATGCATGGATTTTTCTATAAATTTCCTAGAATTGTGAGGAAGAGGGACACTGGGAGATAGTTTCGGGCAAGATGGCTGGAGGATCCTGTAAGATCAATCCCTCTCATAATTTGTTTTTTTGAAAATTTTGTCAAATAGTTCATTGTCTGAAAAAAAAAAAAATTTATAAATTTCTATGAGTAGTAATTGATTTTTCAATGAAATATTGAGGATTAGTATTAGATGGATAATCGTAATCCAAATGCAAGTGTTAAATTTTCACTATGATGGTAGAGAAATAATTTTTCTACAACATTAAGTAAATGTATTTCATCTAGAAAATACTCTACTGCCTTCATCTTCCAAGCCATTTTCTCCAACCTTGCACCGATCCCCTGTGTATATGATTGTGATTATTACTTTTAGCATACGTAAAGGTGAAGGATGTTGGTGGATGTTATGGACTTTGGCTTTACACCCGCTAATTGTATCTGCTTCAAAGTTTCAAAAGTCTTCTTAACAGATCCATTTTACGCATAACCTGCAAACTTGTGTTGAAGTCTTCTATCGAACAGTTCGAGCGTGTCTAGTCTATTCTTCCTCATTTTGTCTATATATCTAGAGTATTTTCAACTATAATAGCTGACAAGTATCCCACTTCCATTTACTATGATGAGTGTGCCTACCCTATTCGTAATCGCCATTGGGCATAGGCAGGGAGGTCTATGGTAAAGGTTTTAAATTTTGGCGATTCTAACAAAATCCCACTTTTATTCTGCTTTGATGGATGTCCATACCCTATCTGAAAGATCCACATTTTGGCATATGCAGGGAGAATGCAGGAAAAGGTTCTTGAATTTGTCTTTACACCTACCAGTCGCATTTGCTTGAAAAGTTTCTAGAGCCTTTTGAACAAATCCATTTTGTGAATACCCTGCAATCATTACAGTCCATGAAACCACATTTCTTTGGGTATTATATCGAATAGTTTATGTGCTTTGTGCATTCTTCTACATTTTGCATACATGTGCACCGGGGCACTGCAACTACAACATGAGATGAAACTTATCTTTCCTTTATGCTTGATATATGTCCATACCCTACATCGAAGCTCCCATTTTGGCATAGACAGGGAAGACGTGGGCAAAGGTTTGGAATTTGGTTTTATGCCTGCCCATTGTATTTGCTTGACACTTTCTAAAGCCTTTTCAACAAACCCATTTGAACATATCCTGCAATTATTGCCTTCCGTTAGATGAGATCTCTCTGGCATTTGTTTAAACAGTTCACGTGCTCTGTACATATTTCTACATTTTGTATATATGAGTACCAGGGCATAGGAGCTACATTTGATGAAATTCCTCTTTCCTTTATGCTTTGATGATTGTCCACACCCTTTTCTATAGCCCCCATTTTGGTGTACACTGGCAAAGGTTGTGTTATTAGACTTCACATCTGCCGATTTGCGTTTGCTTGAAAACATCTAATTCCCTTTTTCAAATCCTGCAAGCATTGCATCTCATGAGTCGACATCTCTGTGAGTCATTTTGTCAAACAGTTCAAGTGCCTAGTCTATGCTTCTACATTTTTGCATGTCTGTCTACCAAGTCACTTGCAATTACAATATCTGACAGAAAATTATCTTCCATTATGCTAGGACGGAAGTCCATACCCTATTCCACAGCTTCATTTTGTGCACAGGCAGAGAGGACCTCAGTAAAGGTGTGGAATTAGACTTCACGCTTGCCAATTGCATTTGCTTGAATTTTTTTTAAAAGCCTTTTCACCAAATGCATTTTTAACCTGAAACCAATGTACTCCATGAGATGACTATTCACTCAGACATTTTGTCAAACAATCAACGTGCCTAGTCTTTGCTTCCTAATTTTTACATATATGTCTACCAACTATAATATCTGACAAAAATTCTCCTTTCCATTATGCTTTGGTGGGTGCCCATACCCTATTCGAAAACCCATTTTAGCATACACAAGGAGAATGATTGCAAAGGTTGTGGAATTTGACTTTACACCTACCAGTCACATTCGTTTAAAGCTTTCTTAAGTCTGTTCAACAAATCCATTTTGTGTAGAGCCTACAATCATGGCATTCCATGATATAACATTTCTTTGAGGGATTCTGACAAATAGCTCATGTTCTTGATCGCTACTACAACATTTTGCATATACGCCTACCAGAGTATTTCCAACTATAATATCTGCTGAAAATCCCCTTACCCTTATGCTTTGATAGGAATCCATACCCTGCTCCAAAGCTTCAGCTGTGCGCAGACAGGAGGGTCGTTGGCAAAGGATTTTCTTGTTATGGTATTGATATATCGTAATTATATTGTACAAGCCTGGTCTATATTATGTTATGTAAATGAGGAAATTCTATGTTGCAGAAATATCCAAAAACTATGTTGTGATCAAGGATTATCTTATTATGGTAGTGATATATGGTAAATATATTGTACAAGCCATATATATTAGAAAGTCAATTCTATGTAAACTCATTGGGTTAGTATAAGACATGTGTTTAAGGATAATCATACTTCTATTAGGCAAAACTTTTATTTAACATTAACTATTTAATCCTAACCTTTAGTTTCAACAAGCATGCATAATGAGGTGTGGAACTATCCAATAGTTTAATTGTTAAAATATTTACATTACAAAAGTTTTCATAATATTGAGTAACAATTAAAGAGCATTTATTGAGCCATTAGTGGTGACTCCTTAAGTCGATTATGAAGTGATATGGGATTGAATCTTATGAGAAGAGGCATATGAATTTTATGCCTTGTTGAATGAATGAATATTCTATACTCCCTATTATTAGTTTCAAATTCTCCCTAATAGTGAGGATTGAAGGGATTGAGTCAAATTAGGCTTCATTCCTTAAGTTAGTCTTTCATGGTCAAGTGTACTAGTGTCCTATTACAATGCATGTATTCTATGTCTCTTTTCTTCCGGTTACCATTGTAGTTTACTTGTTCATTGGATTGTATGCCGCAAATTTGTACTATCACTTTTACCATGTTTTCCCAGTTGTGTTTTAAGATCCAATAAATGGCTTGGGGTAAATAGATATTGTGAATTCATACAAAATTAGATTGATCTTTAGTGTCACGTGTATTGTTTAAGTCATTGAAAATATTGTTAATAGTTATAGTTGCCTCATGTATTCTTTAGTAGCATTAGTATGTGAGTTTCTAATTTAGTAAATCATAAATTGACATTATGAGATTAGTCATACATTTATGTCATATTATGTCATGATATGGGTCAGCATTAGGCTTTAGATGTTAATTGTTCAACCATTGTATTGCATGCTCTCTCTCTCTCTCACTAGTGGTTACTGATCTATTTGATGGATGACTCCATGGGTTGTGACTTCTTGTGTATTATGATATTGTTATTTATTTACTCAAATGCATATGGCTAATTCATTGAGTGTCAGTTGTGGAGTATTAAGGGCCTAGACAGGAATAACCACGGTAAGAATACCATGATAGTAACCCATTTAAGAAAATAACTTTATATGCTTAATTGATAGAATATCTTTTCTAGTTACGTTATGTGCAATTATGAATTGATTCCATTGATTGTATCATTTAGGGTCCTATTCATTTTGCATAAAAGTATTGATCGACCATATTTTCTATACTTGACTTGCATCAAGATTCAACAAAGTATCTTCCTTTATCAATTTATTTGTTAGTTTTGATGCAAGTTTTACTTTTCTACTTAGCTAGGTAAACTTTTAAATAAACGTCCAAAGTCAAACAAATCGCAATGTTCAGTTTTTATGGTACCTCTGTGTCATGTTTACAGGTAATACTATCATGTTGAACCAAGTACCTTGCGCCTAACATAACTGCAACAACGACGTCTGGGCACCGTCCCTCTAAATCGTGAAGAAGTAATAAGGAACATGTCAAAGTTAAATCTGCAGGAAGGGAAAATCTCCTTGGATATCTCATTAAGAAGATTAACTAAAAAGAGAGGATGAGTCTATTGAAATAATGATTACCATGATGCTCATTTGGAAAACACTTCAAGCATACTAATAGAAAATGAGGTTTATTGATATACGTGAGTATAGGTCAAGAGGGCATGTGAAATGTCAGATAGGGCAACTAGGCCGCTCTAGAAACACTATCTATCATATGCTCTCACCTCACCCTCACAGATTATGGTGAAAGTACTAGGGGATTGGGAATGGACTTAGTCACGAAAATTACCTAATTTGGCTTGGGGGAGTAAATTAGATTTGATGGGTAGATACCTTATAGGGATTCCTCCACACTAGGACTAACTAACAAACACCCCCTTAAGTGTTTGTGGTAGTGGACTAACTTCTGTCCCTGTTTGACCGAGTGGGTGACTACCGACGAAGAACTGTCTGGGGTAGGGAATAACCCTAGAAAGGGATGGGTACTCACTCACAGTTACACCAAACATAGTGCAAAATAGAACTACATGTTCGCATTCCCCGCTTTAGTCACATCTGAAGGAGGGGGCCTTGATCTCGTGGATACAGGGTATGTAGGTAGTCTGGATGGCAAAGGATGCCCCCAGTACTTAGGTCCCCTGGATGTAGGGTGTCCTACAATTAGCATCATGATCTTAATTTTCTGTGTAGTGATTACTGAGTTGTGTTAACATAAGATTGTTTAGTTAATTTTGTGCAGATGATAAGGATACAGTTGCTGGAGGAAAAACAAGCTACCAGAAATGAATGCAGGACGTAATGCATGACTTAAGGTATGCACTGATCCGTGCTTCATATAGGTTATCTTGCGTAACGTACTCCCTCTTCACTAGGTTTAAAATTGGTGATCCTTTAGGACTTGATGGTTTTTAGAAAACTAAATTCAAGTCGTCCCATCTCTATAACAAGCATTTAACACTTGTTAGAAAAAATTTCTCATTTCTTGCATCTGTTAGATCAAAAAATTTAGTCCTCAGTATTTTTGAATTTAGACTTTAGTATTATTCATTTTAGGATTTGTCAGATCCTTACATTCGTATACCATTTCAAAGCATCATTCCACAATGTTCCTATAAAATCAAATAGTTTGGTTTCATCCCTTGTTATATCATTCTAATTCCAAATGGATTCTAGAACAGATATATGCTTTATTTCTTAATTGGTATCTTTTTCAAACATTGGTAACTTAATTATTGCATCCATTTGTACTTTCTTCTAGTCTTTCGATACGTCCAGTGTTTTGCAGTAGATTTCTTCCTTTCCTTTATACTTAGGTTTTTTTTTTCTGTATTAGGCTTTTGTTTTCCCTTCCTTTGTCTCTTTGTAATTTGATCTCAAAGCAATCCTTTCCCAATATTTTGTCAAATTATTTCTTAATTTCTTCTTCTATGTCTTCCTTATTGTCAACTTGGTCCTTTATTAAAATTCTTCTTGCTTTATAAGGCACCTAGGGTGACTTCTAGTTGAGGGGGTGTGTCTCTTCAAATTGTCTCTTTGTTTTTGGGGACAACTTTTCATTTTTTAATGACATCATGTATTTTACAAGTGAGTTTTCATTTAATTATCTTATACTTCTGGAACTAATCTCCTCATAGACTGCATCTTCTTCTCTTTCTATAATCTTCATTACACTTCTACTTACCAAATGGTCTAGGTAATCTACGTCCAATTTCAAGGAATGGAGGTTGTGTATAGGATTGAATAATTTTTTCCATTAATTATCAACTCTAATTTGAATATTCAAAAAATTATGTTGAAATTTATGGGTTTTACTTATTTACGGTAGGGCTAGGGTTGGATTATGCTCTTCCCTCCACATGTTTCTTAACTGGTCATATGCCTCAATATTTCCAGGTCCTATACTTTTATGAATTTATGTAGCCTTATAAATATGCATTGTTATTGGCTCAGGGTTATCTATATCCCTTTGTATCAAATTTGGAGAAGCCTCTATGGATTTCTCATCCATTCTCTCTTTTCGCTTTATAGTCCTCTCTCCAGTAGCACCCACCTTGGTGCGGTCAATAACACCCTCATTGGTGTGCTCATCCAACTATTTCTTTTCCTCTGCAACTTCTCATGTGCACTTCCTTCTTGACTAGATCCTACCTTTTCCATCATTCTATGGTACCTTTCTTGATGTTCCTAAATTTGTTTCTTTCTCTTTTCCCTGCTCATCTCCATTTCAGTTAGTATAATCTCACTTATTTCCCTTAATCTTTTGCTATCACCTTTTCCATGGGTGGTTTTGATTTGGTATTACATTTATCGTTATGTATCCCATGCTCAACTCAAATTGAAGAGTTACATCTTTTCAAGGATCTTTTTAGATCCTCCCCTTTTTCATTTGTCATCCTTTTAAGTGCCTTCCCCCCTCTCACAAGGGTAGGAACTTCAGATAATTTATTCTTCTCTACATATCATAAAAAAATTCTTCTCACTTTAGTTTTCTTTCTTTTCACTACTCCGCACTTTTCCTTTTTACTGTTTTATCCTCTCTATTTTTCACTATCCTTTTCTAGGGTCCTGGCAATGAAACCAAATGTTGGCAAGAAATGGGAAGGAACCAGTCTGAAGATCTGGTCTTCAATCAAATCTCTAAAGTCAGTTTATACCCCAGCCATACAATGAGAGAATTCTAGATAAACATTAAGGAAATGTCACATGTGGTAGACATAAGTAATATACAAGCATTCATAAGTTACACATAAACATATCAGAACCCTTATATCTCTTTATATATATATATATATATATATATATATATATATATATATATATATATATATATATATATATATATATATATATGTATGTATGTATGTATGTAAATATATGTATATATATATGTATGTATGTATGTAAATATATGTATATATATATGTATATATACATATATACATAATATATACATATGTATATATATATGTATACATATGTATACATATATGTATACATATGTATACATATATGTATACACATGTATGTATACATATATGTATACATGTATATATATATATATATATATATATATATATATTACATAGAGGTGTGTCCTTTCCCAAAATACCTCTTTGTATGTCGGTACTACCCTCTGCATACCACTTGTGGTACCCTATGGTAGGATTTTTTGCTTTCTGTATCTTCTACTAATAATTGGCCACAAGATAGAGTCTTTGGGTAAGATTTATACTTAGGAATTAAAGCCTCAAAATCTAAAGCTTTCTTGATAGCCTCTTGCAAGGATGAAGGATTGAAAACCTTCACCAAGCCTTTGAGAGGTTTAGATAGACCTTCCATAAAAAGCACAATGAGCCTTCTCTCATAAATATCAAGAGTTATCATTTATAACTTTTGAAATTTAGCTAAATATTTCTACACATTGCCAATTTGTCTAAGTTGAGCCATCTCTTTGAAATGGATCTCAGGATATTTTCTATCAAACTACTCAATCAACCTCCTAGTAATACCATTGTAAATGTTGATGAAACCATGATCATGGGTGACCAACCCATGGTACCACTATTCATGATCTATGCCCTCAAGGTAAAGAGTGACAAACTTGATGGATTTATCTTCACTTGTAGGTTTGAGTGATAAATACATGCCTAATTTCTATATCCAAGCACAATTTGTACACTTATTGGTTCCATCAAAATTAGAAAGTGTCATCTTCCCCAATGCATGTTGAAGATCTTTCTACCTTGTTTGAGGTCTAAGCTTGTTTCTAGGTTCACTTCTAGTTTTCTTTAATGAAGTTTATAAGAGACATTGCCTCTTTAATCTCTCTTGCAAGAGCTCTATACTCTGCATATCTAGTGGTGAGATCATTCTCCATCAGAATTTGACCTTCTGCCATAGGAACTTCTTCCTCCCTACAAAGGATTTAAGTAGGTTGAAATGGTCTAGCAATAGAACCAATAATGGTTCTCTAGTTGTTGTTGTTGATATTGTTGACCCTTGAAGAACTTGCTTCACCACTCTAATTTTTGGACACATTCATATTATTCTGCATCAAGTTGAGCAACTAACCCAACATGTCTATTAAGCATTCTTGTCCTTGTAACATTCTATCAAACTTTTTTTTTTAGCTAATTCCTCTTCTGATGTATTTCTCTTCCCTCTTTTTTCCATATTCAAGTCTACCACAATCTCTAGCCACTTTGTAACATTCTTTTCTCTTTGATGGTATTTGGTCTTTGTATCACTAGGATGCATGTAGCAATCTACATCAAATGGTTAGCTTCTTGAACATGTTAGCAAGATAACTAGCTTTGATACCACTAGTAATGTCCCTATAAAATGGAGGAAAAGATTTACTTCACTTAGCACTTTTTTTCACCAATCTATCTCAAAATCAGGTAGGATGAGAGCATACGGTGACTAAATGGATTAGAACAATGCTAATATATTAAACTTGAAAGTCTTATTTCTACTGGGGCTACAGGTTGGACCAGTACAACTAACTATAATATTACAATGATAATTTTATGACCAAGATTGTGTTCAAGATTATATTGGTAGAGAACTGCTCAATATATTACAAATGATAAATTTCTAAAATCATACTTAGCTTCCCAATCATTATGACTAGTGGCATAGCTAGTGGAGTATTTGTGAAGAGTAGTTTTCAATAGACTTGACAATAGCTATACTGGAATAATATCAGGTTCACTGTGGAAGACCAAATTGCTTTCTAAAACTCATATACTATACTAAGAACTAATGTCTAGTTAATATCCAAAAAATGAAAATATCCACAAGTGTTTACAAATCTAGTGATGAAAACTAGTAATACTCTATGACCATTGGCATGAGTATATGGTTTGCCAAGCTTCAAACTATAGTGCTTTCATTCAAATTTATTGATTAGCATGTTAGCCCCTTTTCCAATGAAACCATCTTGGGATTCATAATTTAGTGTGCATCTTCAAGGCATCCAATTTTCTTTTCTAATAGTGCATTGAATTGGTAGAAGATGTAGGTCTCTATTGCGTGGATATTGCTATAGGCACCCCTTTAATAGATTAATTAATAGTTGTAACTTGTTTCAATTCATAGGGGATGGTGTTGCGCCACTATCCACTAAGTCAATATTAAATAGAAACAAATATTGGCTAGCCAATAATAGATGCTACCTTGGTGCTATTAAAGCCACCTTAGTCCATTACAAAGTTGGAATAAGAAGGCTTCCTTAACCATAATTTTCCAATGCTAAGAAAATGCTTTCAATGAGCCCATTTCAATGCTAAATAAGCTATGATCAATGATAAAGCACTATACAATCTACTATATGATCGACTCTATGCAACCTGTGTGAACAATGTTGACCATGTGCAACAATCACACACACTAATGAATTGGCCCTATGCAAGCAACCCTAACAAAATTCATAATTTTGGCTTTATACAAGAAACCATTAACCTGATGAATATAATATTCAATAACATAACAATCTCATTGAAATGCAAAAATTTAAAATGCTAGTAACACATCATTTGGATAGGAAAAGAATGAAGAACAACAGTGCCCATATATATATTTGACCATACCAACATGACACAATAAGGTTACTAAGTCATGCTATGCCAAAATACAAACTCAAATTGGAATACAAAATCCATGCTAGAATCTTCCACATAGCAAATAAATTAGCATATTGCAATCATCTAAACTCACACAAACCAACTACTCTAGGAAACCCAAAAGAAATATTTGAACACCAACATTAAATCTAGAGATGTCAATGAAGATTTGTGTAATTCCTACGTGGAATAACAAACTAGAATCCTAAGAGTTTTCATTTTTGAATCCTAAAAGACCTTAAGGGTTTTCATCTTTGGATCTACAACCAAAATAGGTTTATCCCTAGATTGATTTTCAAACACAAATGTTCTAGAAAATATGAGAGAGTTTGATAATATCAATCTAGATACCTTTTATAACCTTTTCCCTTTCTTTATATATTTGTTGAGGAAATAATTAATTATTATTTCTTTCTTTCATTTTTCCCCTCCACTACCATCATTTAATATCCTTTTTTCTTAGATATTCCAGACTATATTTAGTTTGTAACTCACCTCAAGAGATTCCCCTAAATTTTAGATTGTACCTCCCACTACTAAAGAAATAATTAAATATTCCTAGGAGTTACAAATGATCTCATTTGCACCATTTAGGTGGCCCACCTATCTGCTTAAAATAATAATAAATGAGTTGTCCTTAACAATTTTTTAAAATAATATGACGAACAACTTATTAAGATTATTTTATTAAAATTATTTTCCTATGAAAAATAAAATATAGCCCCAAAGGACTTAATTATTTAATTTTGAAAAAGGGACATCACATATAGTGCAAGCGTTTCATCACTAGATGTTGACCCTTGAAGCATTCCTTTTGAAGATGCAACTAGAATTTTTCCCCAACCTTGAATGAGTGAGGTGTTCCATGAGCTTAATGACACTCTTCAACTAATTCTACTACTAGTGTGAGACAATCTACTATATTTTTAAAGGTGAACATATTAAATATGAGAAAAAAAATTGTGTTTTGTTTGCTTCTCATTCCCATGTGAGAGATCCCACATGAGATGGTGTGTAGTAGGTTGTGTCCAAGGTTATAGGCTAGAACAAAGACATGTTATAAAAGGAATATGCTCTATAGAACCATTGTAAGTATGATGGATCTAGAATAGATTGTCATCCCAAGTGTGTAGATTTGCCCCATTGCAGATGTGCAAATGATGCAATAGTGTGTCATTGACCACCTCAATCTATCCATCAATATTTGAATGAAAGGATGTGGATGTATCCAATTATGTATCAAATCTCTCCTATGTAAGGATTACTAAAATGCACTAACAAACCTTGGGTCATGATTACACACAATGGATGTAGGTAGGCTAATGTGTACTTGAACCTATAAATATGATTGACGTTGATCTTGACTACTAAGAATTCCACATCATAACATTGATATCTAATATATGGAACTAGATAAATGACTAGAAACCTTAGACGAATGGATTATGCGAATCTAAGGCATAGGATTAGATCATGCACATGTTTTGGTCCTTTGACATCTTTACACCATGCAATCATCCACAATAGAATATGCCCTTCAAAACTTGCAATTTTTTTTCCTCAATGTCTTTCTATGTTTGGGAAATTGTGATTCTAAAGAGCATCATTGAGAAATTGCTATGTAGCAAGGGAAGTGTGTAACTTCCTTGATCAAATTTAGGTCCCTTGGTTGATTTGACAATATCGACAAAGAGAAAAGAATGAAATTGATGCCAAGTGCAAATTAATATTGATGCAAGGAACCAATTAAAATTGATTCAAACTAAGATTCATAATTGACTTTTTGATGATCCCTCAACTATGAAGATCAAAGTAAATATGAAAAGTAATAGATATATATGACATTTTGATTGTTGTGTTTGATGTAAATTGAGATGGAACTATAACTAATGTTGAATGAGATTGATGTGTGATATTTAGAGTGACATTCCTTCTCTGTGTCATCTTTGTAATTATTCAAAGTGTCTTAAGATGATGTCTTAAAATACACAACCTTACACATGTAATTTGAAACTTTTGACATCCATGCATTAGCATGTATCATGTGTGATCTACGTCAGCTTCCCCAAATTCCCTTTCTTATAATTTTAATCTACTCATCTGCCTTTCATGGCTTCACACATATACCTAAAACTTTACTGAAAATAAAGCTTAGAATTACCAAATCGAAACAAAACACCTAAATGGATATCAACGTCTTGCTTTTAAAGGTGCAGAAAAGCCAAGAGAATTTTTACAAGCAACTATCAATTTAAGAAAATCTGTATCGTTTAAAAAAGCATCGCATTGCTAAATCGGAGCCGATTAAGATTTTTACATCAGCTATTATGTATTATTTTGTCTTCTATATCTTCAAATTTCATGTCATTTCTTTTGATCCTTAATCTTCATTTAAGAGTAATGCTTTGTGGGTTGTGGGTAAACTAAAATGGAGACGCAACTCAATTCTGCACAACCCTACTTTTACTGCAACCAATAGGAGTTAGCCATGTCGTAGGCGCACCATACTCTGATCTTCAAACTACATACAACAACGCTTTATGTTATTGAGTTGACCTGTCCGCTAAAGATATCGCTCCTTAAACCTGATGGCTCAAATCTATCACAGCAAATGGCTTCTAAATCAATGATTGTAGAGAAAACTAAAGGGTTGGGCATTTCAATTGCCCGTAATGCAAATTTTCTGCAGTCATACAGTAGCATCATGTATACGTCGCTCAAGCTCTCTTGATCAAGCCCTTTAGTCTACACGCAATGACTTTTGTTTGGCCATCTAATTCTATGGGGTCACATAAGTACCTACGCATATAGTCTTGACCGCTGAGATTATGTCACATATGCATTGTATAAGGAGATAAGAAAAATGTATGTCCACAGGGAAACATGCCATGAGTGGCAAATCCGATCACTCGCAGTGCTAAATTCACCACAGAACTAGTTGTTAGTTACCCATACACGATGAAAATTCACTTAAAAGTGATTCAGGACCAACTGTAGCTAGCCAGTGCATAAATAGAATGAAATGAATAAGCTTAAAGCAATAGCTAGCTGCTAAGGTATGACCCTATCTAAAGGCCAATTTTGATCATGGTGAGATCGATTGACAGAGGCTGAATGGTGAAAGATAAGTTGTGAGCAAGTTCATTTAGTCGTTTCTCCATGGTTGCAACACATGTCCCCAAGCAAAACTTAATGGTGCACATTCAAACATACGCTTTGAACATTAGAATAAACACAAGGCATGGGTTCAAATATAGGGCACAGCCACATTCAGAAAATACAAACATAGAGAACAACCTAAGAAGTGTAAAATTGAACCAAAGGAACAACATGGACAATGAAGACCAAAAGGACACATTCATAGGCCCACAAAATAATTCTCAAATTGATTAACAACATGGCTATGAGCATATAGTAGAGAGCTATAGGTGCACACTTATATCTTTGACAACAAGGGGTTCCATAGGCAATCTCAAAAAAGGGGTTCCCTAATTTCCTTGGAGAAATTAGGGCTTGCTATGCTTAAGCGAAAACAAATGGAACTTTTCTAGAAAATGCTCCTAAATATTAAATCAAAACAAATAATTTTATATCATAAAGAAAACCAATAACTCATATAGGACATTTAAACTTTTGGAAACTTCAGAGTAGGAAATGTGAAAGGGAGATTAACCTACTATAATGTGTATTAATTAGATTAACAATTAGATTATTTTTTTTAAGAATGAAAGTGTGAGACATAAATTGAAATATGTTAGGAAAAAGGGTGGTGTACACCTTGTACAAGAATGAATTATTTTAATTATGTAATATAAATATTTATTTGGGTCCATTTGTAAAGTTGTATTGTAACATTGATTATATATTTAATGTGTGGGAGATATAAGACAAATATTTAATTTTGGAATCAATGGTTTTGTTTCTCTCATGGTTTAGCCAAAACTATAGTTGTATTTGTGTGATCTCGAATCTATAAAAGCAAGTGCATGTTTAATGGTTGAGGTTGGTTGTCAGTTGTATTAAGCTCTCCTATAGAGCACATATGCGAAGCATGACATGGGATGTGTGGTTGCATGGTTATCCATTTTCTTTGGACACGTAGAGAATGCATTAGAGGTGTTTAATACTTTAGAGGTGCTCATGAAAGCTCTATAAGTGTATTGTAATGTTTTATTAATAAATAATACATTGAGTGTGGGTATTTTTGAAGGCTAGGGTTTTTTTCCCTCTTGAAGGTTTTTCTAGGGTATATCTTGTGTAATCTTGTGGTATGTCTTTGATTTCTACATTATGGTTATTCTGTAAGCTTGCATGCATGCTTTTCTCTCATAGGGTTAGGTAGGAAATGGTTTCATCAACCTGGTTAATTTCTTAAAAAAATATTAGTCTAGTCAATCTATTTGTTTTTTTAGAGAGGAAACTATTTTGATGTTTGAATTAAATTGTAGAAACAAAATTGGATAAATAATGGTATCCCTAGTTCAAAGGTTGATATTTCAAATGTGAGGCAAAAAGTTAGTAGTAGGAAGTGGGTCATGAATAGGAACTAGTTTTGATAGAAAATTGATGCTAGACGTTTCTACAATCATAGAGGAGTCCATCGAATTGTGATTCCATCCTTTGTAAATGAAATCATGGCTAATCCATCTAATAGTAGGAAGACTTGCAAGATAGACACTTAACAACATAAAACAAAGGCATGAATGGTTCAAAACTAATGCAGTCATGATCAAAGAGCCTAATGAACTTGACAATCTAGTCGTACAACCATAACAAATAAAGATAACATACATGGAAAAAATTCATTGAAATTATCACAAAACTTATTTGGTTCAATAGATTTTGAATGATTACAAATTGTCAAAATCCAACCATGTACCCTCACACATAATAACACACAAATAACCAAAATAATCTCACAACTTTATTGATCTTACAGTCAAGAATGTTTACAATCTACCTCAATGGGCTTTATACATTGATGATCACATACAACTAATGAAGGAATTGCTCTCCTGCCAACCATAGGGTTTGAATACAACCCCACCCCTAAGCTATTAGACCACATGTTATTCCATCTTCTCATGGTCCTCCTTGAGCTCTCTTCCTCACACTCGCACCTTTCTCCTCTTTCTTTGTTCCCTACTCATGAACTCAGATGGTGATGATGACCTATTCTCTCTCTTGATGATCCTCAAATAATCATATGCAATGTATATATAGTAATCTGCAACATTAAATATGAACTATGTTAGCTACAAGGAGGTACAAAGCTCTAGGTCATATGAAACATGTAGTCAGCGAAGTGGGGTGATCCCATAATAGCGTGTCCCACTTTTTGGCCAAAGTGCGACATTGAAATCAACACTTTAAACCAAATTTTCACTTTCTAACACCTATAACAACTAAACCGTTAAGAATTTAAAGATGATGCAAACTAGTAATTTTTGAGATTTCATGTGTAGATTCTAAATATATATTTTTTAAAATTAAAAAAAATAATTGGTGAAAAATTTTATGTAACTTTTAAAAATTTATTTTTTATAGTTAACAATATGTTTTAAAAGTACATTTATACCACATAACATAACTTTTTTTTGACAAAAAGGATAAAATCATAAATTTTTAAATATAGATTTGTAACAGAATATCAAGTGCACATATTTTTTTTGTAATTTTTTGTTGAATATGTTTTTTTTTTTAATTTTTAAATTGAGATTAATTATATTTTAGACATAGGCTTATGCCATATAGCATAACTTTTTCTATATATATCGAAATTAATTTTTTTTTGTTAAAAGAAGGACATCAATACTTAGTGCATAGATATTTTTCAAAAAAAAAATCTCTATTTTATTATTTTTCCACATGTGTCGAACAAAGACCTTGATGTTCAATGAAAAACCTATGTTCACTAGAAAATAGAAAATAAATATAATAGTCAAATTTAATATATTTGAAATTATACTTTTTGGAAAACTTACTCTGAGGGATATAATCCTACAAATTATCTTGTCATGTTGATTCCATTTGCTAGTCTAACTTGAGGTTTGAAACTAAAAATTTTGAAGGAAATTTGAGGACAGAGGAGAAAAGGAAATCCAAGGGCCTTTGTATAAAGAACCTTCGAATTCAAAGACCTACCTTCGAATGAAGGTTGCTTAGAACCTTTATTCAAAGATCTCTTCATTTGAAGGTCCTTTTGGCTCAAGATAATATATTAAATTTTTTTTCACAAATGACCTTTGAATAAAGGTCCCCAATTAAAAGAATATTAAAAAAATCGTGATCAAAGACCTTCGAATGAAGGTTCTTAAGCTGACATTTACATAAAATTATAAAAATTAAAATCTGTTTAGAAATATTAGACATAATGAATTATTGAAATTAAAAAAAAATTAAATATTCACATTTGTGGGATTATTTGTAGGCAAAATATTTGGTAAAAGATTGTAGAAATTATGTTTGCAATTTTGGAATTTTTTGTATGATAGAATATTTGGTAATGGAATTTTGGGCACATATTTTGTAAAGGAGGAGATGGGAAATAAAAGAACAAGGTCAAATAAGTCTATGCATTCATATTAAGTAGAAAGGGAACATAAATTAAGTAAAGAAAGGGTGCAAAGATATTTTAAAAAGAAAGAAGATATGTATATTTTTAAATTTGTATAAAAAAATATTTTTTATATTGCACATCATTTACAAATATTCTGACCATATGAGCATCAACATGAGACCAATACAAGACCTCTATGAGCAAACACATTAGAAATCACCTATGAAAGACCAAGAGTCACTATTTATAAATCCACTTTATTTAGAAACCACATCCATATTAGAAGCCAACTATGGAAGAAGAATAGTCACAACTTAGAATTCCACATTAGATGTCCCTATGGGGATTTGAACTTGGGTCTCCACAATGAGAACCCAACATTTTAACCAATTAAGCTCAACCCCTTGGACTTATAAAAATAATTCAAAAATATTAGATTTGTAACTATCCCTACTTCCTCAACTCTAGGGTTTGAATATAGTTTCTAATTTTAGATTTAATTTTAATATAAATTAGATTTCTATATGTTCTAGATTCATCTAAATTTCAAATTCTGTATAGATTCTAAATAAAATCTCTACGTTAAATTCACTAGATTCACCAATTCCTCTAGGGTTTGTATCTCTTTCCCCTACTTCCTCAACTCTAGGGTTTGAATATACTTTCTAATTTTAGATTTAATTTAAATACTTCAATTAGATTCCTACATGTTCTACATGTCCTACATAGATTCCAAATAAATTCTCTAGGTTAAATTCATTAGACTCACTTGTTTCTCTGTAGGGTTTGTACCTCTTTCGCCTACATCCTCAATTCTAGGGTTTGAGTATAGTTTCTAATTTTAAATTTAATTTGAATACAAATTAGATCCCTACATGTTCTACATTCATATCTAAATCTTAAATTCTACATAGATTCCAAATAAATTTTCTAGGTTAAATTCACTAGATTCACTAGTTTCTCTCTAGGTTTTTTTATCTATTTCCCTTACTTCCTTAAATCTAGGGTTTGAGTAGAATTTATAATTTTAGATTTAACTTTAATAAAAATTAGATCTAGGTCTCAAAGAAAAATCAACAAGCTTATTATTTATTAACTACCAACAACAATGGTGGCTCGAAGAAAAAACAACAAGCTTATTATTTACACTTCTTTTATATTTTACTTATGAATAAGTGGAATTATTCAAGAAACAATGTCCCCTTGTAATGGTGTTCTTCCTCAAGCTTATATTGATCTTGTAAGTATTGTAATGGTTGATGGTCCATTTAAACAATGGACTCTTTAACCAACAAATAGTGCTTCCAATTTTTCACCACTTACACTAAAGCAAAAATCTCTTTGTCATAGGTGAAATACCCAAGGAAAGAACCATGAAAAATTTATAAATAGCAATAAATAAACTTACTTCCATGCATTATAATAACTCCCATAACATATTCATTAGCATCTATCTCCACCTCAAATAGTGTTTTAGATTTTAAAGAGCCAACATAAGTGTATTTCTTACTTTATTGTTTAAATCCTTAAACAATTTTTGTTTCATATTACCCAGCTTGATTCTCTTTCCATGATTTTTTATTGCATGTAAAGGTGTAGCTATAAAAGAAAAGACAACTATTTTCCTTAACTATTAAGCTACCCGTACAAAGCTTCTTATTTTGATGATGCTTGAAGGATTATGCCAATTCATTTGGCCTCTACTTTTGATGACTCTATATAAACCAATCCAATCCAAACAGCATTAACAAAACTAACCAAAATATTCTTAGAGAAATCACATTTTAAACTATTCAAATGAAGTTTTTCCTCCTTTAAAATCAATAATACCTTCTCTAGGTGTGCAACAAGTTCCTCATATTTTGAGCTAAAAATGATAATTCATCCAAGTATCCTATCACATACTCTTAAAAATGCTCAACTGTAGCACTTTATTCATAAGCCTCATTAAGGTTGTCAAAACTAAATTGAATTCTTGGTTGAATTTGATGCTAAATCTTTGATCTCGAGATCTCTAGAAAAGTTTGTTAGAAATTTGTGACAAAACTCTTTCAAATCTCTTCAAATCTTAATTGTTTAAAAATTGTGTAATGATTTCTAAGGTTAGATCTAGATGTTTACACAGTTCTATAATTTAATCATAGAGATCATGTGCACCTTTTTAGATTCACTAAAAATACTCTAATTTTATAGAAATTATCTATTTGGTTTCTCCAATTAAATAAAAAGTTTAAATTCTTTGAATTTAGAATGACCTAAATTAATCACAATGTATAAAAACTGGCTCTCAAATCCAAAAAAATATAATTTTCCATTCACTAGATTCACTAGTTTCTATCTCTAGAATAGATACCAATTTTCTAATTTCAATCAATGTAGTTCTTTAATGTACAAATCTAAGCTCATACACTTTAAGTCTAATTGAAAAAAATGTTTAGATATATTAAGAATTTCATGCACATAGGATCCAACATTCAATATTAAATTGCATTCTTTGTTGAATTTTATCTGCTAAACCTTTGTTCTCTATCTGTAGAAAAGCTTGTTAGAATTTTGCAAAAAAACTCCAAATCTCCTCAAAGATTAATTGTTTAAAACTTACATGTGTAATGATTTGTAAGGTTCTCTATATGTCTATATAACTATAATTTAATCCTAGAGATCATGCACACTTTTGAAGATTCACTAAAAATACTTTAATTTAATATAAATCTCTATTTGCTTTCTTCTAATTAATTATAGAAATCTATTTATATTATTTGTGATATATTTGTATTTTTTGTACTCTCATCGTTGTGCAAGTGTCATGCTAGCCTTGACACATTGGTTCATTTCTATCTTATCAAAATTAAATTTCATTCAAATTTGGTGCAATGTTTCATTACAAGTAGTTTGTTGATATTGTTTGCATTTCACTTTACCTAGTTCTCTACTAGTCCTATAAAATTAAAATTTCATATATGGTGCACCCTAAACTCTAATTGCTGCATGCAATCATTCATTTATTTTGTGCTAAATTTATATATATATATTAAGTTCTACATTTAGAATTGTTCCATGTCCTTAACTCTTTGTTTGTGCATGCTACTAATGCTAAATGTTTTATACCTTTTATTCTATCATGTTACACCCTTGTCTTCTTTCATATATGCATGGACCTAATATTTCTTCTCCACATCATGCCACATCTTGGATTCAATCTTGTATGTTATCTAAATAATTTAAAATGTTATGCAAGTCATCTCAAGCTATCTTTGTGCATCTAAATGCTGCCATTATGCAAGTATATATAGACATGTGAAAAATGATAGAAATACATGTTTAATTTTATAGTAATTTTTCAGAGTAAATGGAAAGACAATGCTATACATTAAAGTTTTTATTCAATATATAATAGAAAATGGAAAAAAAATAAAATGTTAAAACTTACATAGTTTTTTGAAAATGAATTTTATTTTAAAAAGTACTTTTTGGTTTATATATCCATACCTTAAATATATTCTAACTTATCTTTTTTATATGATATGTGTAGGGGCTTAACATATAGAAACTAGAGTGGAAGTCCATCCTAATTTAGATACTAGCACAAAGGAGGCCCAATTACACATAGTTGATGTTAGGGAGGAAGCCCAATCAAGATTTGATGTTTGAGAGGGGTTGAGATCAATTCCTTCTATAGATATGTATATGAATATAATTGAAGAGGTTAAGGAAAAAAATTCTAAGAGAAATATAGATCATTTAGTTATAATTGATATAGAGAAATTGAAATTTTATGCTGAACAACCTAATCATGTTACTAAGAGGCTACTGAATAGAACAACAAAGGAAATATTGAGAAGCATTTTAAACATCATGATACAATTGGTCAAGCCCAACTATTATCAAGTATACTTACTTGTGATGAACTAAAAAATCCATTACAATTGTTGGGTGTATATTTCATAGAAAAGAGGAAAAGACACCTAGAAAATGATCTTGTTGAAAATGTTGCCAAAGGTTTGAATTCCATTAGAAAGAAATCTCAATTAGTTGACAAGAGAATTTCAAGAAGAGTGATGTTGACCTCTATTGTAAGTCCACAAACATTAAGAAAACATCAAATTTCTTCACTTTCAAGTGAAATTGGCTTTTAAAGTAGAAAGACACTAACATGATATGTAAAAATGAGAAAGGTTTTGGATGAAAATACTATAGAAGGCAATAGAACATTGGTGTATAGGGCTCCTCATTCTAACAAGATTGAAGATTATGTTAGGAAGTTGATCTCAAATCTTTGGCACGATCATTCCTTAATTAAATAGTGGAGATGTTCTCAAACATAGGATTGGGCCAAATGATTATGAACTACATACAAAACATTGGTTAGACATAACACAACATGAGATATATGTTACATTTTTGTGATACGAATCCTAATATAAAGATTGGGTAAAAAATGTTTGAAATGTTAAGGCCATGGTATGTGAAGGAAAACAAAGTTTTTGAAACTTGTTGTTGCCATCACCATATTAAATTTGATCTTTACTATTAGGTGTTTTGAAAGATCAAAGATGAAAGTGATGGTTTTCAAAATACACCTCCTAAATAGGTAAGTGATTTCATAGCATCCATCTTATGGGATAAATCTAATGATGATGCAGATGGTCCAATAAAATGTATAAAAGGACTTTGTGAAACATGTGGAAATTTGGTAAAAGATACCAACATGATGAAGATGTTAAATTGCAAGAGTTACAAGTACATAATGCATCAAACAAAATTTGAGAAAGAAACCACAAGGTTATCTATTATGTAGAAGAGGAACTACCTATTGAAATTTATTTATGGAAAAATTTGTAAATTGATACTTGACCATACATACGTCATGCATTTTTTGTAAAGTGCCAAGCAAAAGATTTTTAGTTTTTGAGATATACTTTCCCACCTAGAACAATCTTATTAGTAGTCAACTTTACAGAAAATTACTCCTTTACCCATTAAAAGAAGATTCAAACATAGTATTGTTATTTAAAGTATGTCACTATTATGGTGTATGCGTTCTATTGATATGCATAATTAGATTTGGATGGTGTTAGAAATGAAGGTACAAACCACACAATGAAAATCTGATTCAAACCTTATTTATACCCTCTAAATAATGTAGAATTAATGGAGATTTCAATAAAAATAAAACCCACTACACCGAAATAACAAGCATTAAGAACATAACACATAACACAATATGTAATGTGGAGAAAACCCTTTCAGGTAAAAAACTCCACCAAGAAAAGAGGCTCCAAGTTGTACTATCTTCAAATATATGAGATTACAATACATGCACTTCCTCTGTTTCTTAAGTCTTCAATCCAACGGCGCCTGTTACTCTCAACTCTGATAAAAATGTAGTAAAAATATCCTTATAAAAGAGGGTTGCGTTCTAGGGCAAGAAAACCAACATAATATCAACCATCAGATGTGTGACCTAATAACGAATGGTCTAGATTTACAATGATCTCCACTGGGGTGCACATCCCCCAGACCCCCCATCGAGGGGATGATCCCCCCATACACCTCACAGGGGGAAACCCCCCTACGAACCCCCATGTCGAGGATTGGATAGAAACATGTAGCTGAAACAAGACCGCTACTGGTGAAACCTTTCATCCCTTATGGGTGATTTACAAAAAATATTAGGATTAATTAATTACATAGGATTTACAAGGTTGATGGCACCTTAATCCTAACAGATGGTGTTGAGTGTACATATCTACAATGAGTCATTAAGATATAATATCACTTTTATATTAGTGATGATAAAGAGAATGACACACATTTTGTAAAACACCACTTTAAGAAGTTTTTTGAAGATCTAGAAAGAAAGGGTGTTAAAATTGAGAAATTTTTTGTATGGTCAGATGGGTGTGTGTCACAATTCAAATAATCAAGGCCATTTTATGCACTTTATAGATATCATTGACATGAAAATATACCTCATTATTGGAGTTTCTTTGAGAGTGGCCATGGAAAGGGTGAACATAATGGTGTAGGAGATTGTACCAAATGTGCTCTAATAAAACATCAAATGAATTATGATGGAATTTGTATAAATGATGCACATGATATTGTTGAATGGTGTAAGAAACACTTCACATGTGAGGTTGGCACATTTTCAGGGAGGAACCCACATCCAAATAGAGTGCTTTAGGAGATATCAAGTATGTATTGTTTGAAAAATGTTCAATGCTTTGTTTAATATTTACTTAAATATTTATTTTATTTGATTGTCTTTACAATTTTGCAATTTTGATAAAATTATAGAATTGTAATTTGTGCTTGATGTATATATAAAATTTGTAGGTGTGGATCCAAGAAAAATGCATGGAAAATTTTAAGAGGGTAGAGAGAACAAGGTCTTTGCATTATGCCATGAGTACACATAATCACACGTGGACATTGTGTACTAGGGATTACTCTTGCTTTAGTTGTGATTACATGTTGAGAGATTATGATAATTTCAAGAGTCAACAATGTGGATGATGAGGGTCATACTCCACACAACACACTCAAAATAGAAAATTAAAATCTTCAAACAAATGAGAACAAAAAATCATAGAAAAAATCATTCCTCAAACAGAAAACTACTTCACAATTTCTTCAGGAAATTGCCTTCAAAAGGCTACAAATCTGAAATTAATCACTCATGGGTCAAGGGATCTCTTGTTATAGAAACATAAACTGATAAACAATAGAAAATAAGGCTAAATGATGCAGCAAAAATAATGAAATCTATAACTTGAAATCTTCAATTCATAGCCAAAAATGCAATTTCTGGAGCTTCCCTTTGGTATTTTCTTCACATTTTCTGATCTTGGACAAAAATAATTTTCACATGAACTCCAATTATTCTCCTCCAATTTCTAAACCCTCATCTTGGGCATTCAAGCCCCAAATATTGTTGCACCTGTAACAATATCCACCAATTTTCTCCACTTTGCCTCTTCTAAAATACAACTTAAACACCATATATGTAGAAAATTATTTTTCTAGAAAATTTTGTTCCTAAGTTGGGCCAAATCCTACACACTCAATCTTGGGAATATAAATTTATGTGCTAAAAATAGTCTCTTACAAATTGTCATAAGCTCTCATAAATAATTTTCCAATATGAGCTGCTAGAATCATGTAAGTCCACTTACAAGTTAATAATTGCTATCATAGGTTGTCATAGATGCTATTACAACTTATGAAAATTGTCATAACAATATAAATATAGATCTCCCAAAATTGGATGCCCAAATTCACCAATTAACCTCATTTACCATTTTCATGATGTTTTGACTAGTAACAATATTTCTGTAACTATCTACCAGTAAACATTTAATTACTACTAGCTGGAAATAAATAATTATTGACCCTCAGTAAATAATTTCTACTTTCACAAATTCCTTTGATTTATTAAAGCCTACAAAACCAAAATTAAAATAAATAAAATAAAGTCATTTTTTTGAGTGATGCAAGATTTCTCCTACATCCTTGGATGTTCTTGCATTAGATACTCGGGGTTGTTTGAGAAGTGATCTTGTCACAACTCCAATGTTTTCTTTCTTCTCATTTTCCAACACCCACTTGAAACTCCTCTTTTCTTTCTCTACCAAATCTATATACACCTTCCTTTTTCAAATTTTCTTGTGGGATTCAACCCACCACAATTAAATCTTTTTCCACTTCATGCACTTCTCTGGCATACAAATCAAAAGTATTTGAATTATGGAAATAAAAAATTTCAATCTTTTCCTCCTCATACTCTCTAACTTGCTCCATGCCTTCCAACATACTTTCTATTTCACAATCGTCTCTTTGTTCTTCTTCATCCTCTTGTATGCATTATTTCTCCTTTTCTTTTCCTACAAACAAAGTAGCATTAGAGAAATTATGGGATTCAACTTCTCCCATCTGCATCTCCTCCATCAACTTCTTAGGTTCATCTAACATTTATCCTTCCAATACACTATCTATCTTTCTCATCTCCTCTCTCAATAGGAGATCATCCTCTTCTTCATAAATTATCTTGTAAAACATGGGACCCTCAAAGTCTATTATCGTAGCTGAACTACATTTGCTTCATATTTTTCATTATCCTCCTTCGCAAGGATTTCCTTCCCTCTTTCTTTGATTTCTTCAATGTTACCTACAAATAAATCAATGCCAAATAAAATACGGGTTTCAATCTTTACCCACTTCCTCTTCCTCTTCTAACATCAATAAATTTTTCTCTTTCATCATGCTATCTACAAAAAAAACTTCTAGCATTGTTGCATACCCTTTCTTCTACTTATATTATAGGTTTCATCTTATGTCTCACTCCATATTTTGTCAAATAATAAGTGTTAGCATGGCCACCATGGACATCACACTTGTCATACTACCAAGACCTTCCCAATAACAAGTGACATACATCCATAGGCATAATGTCACACAACACTTCATTATGATAAACTCCAATCTTAAATTTTACCGAACATTATTAATTATTCAAAGCTTTGTGATATTTTTGTATCCAAGCAATCCTATATGGGTGCAGATGCTCTACTCTTTTCAAATTCAACTTTGTAACCATTTTTTAAGAAACTAGATTATCTATACTTCCACTATCAATGATTACATTACAACATTTACCTCCCGACTTACGCTTTTTTCTAAATAAAATCTTTCTTTGGGATAGTTCTTCTTTTCCTTCTTCCTTCAACAAGGCTCTTCTTATGACAAGAGTCTCTCCTCTTTCAACTTCTTTTGAATGTTTAGATCTAGTCTCCTCATCAATATGGGAAACTCTAACATTACCTTCTAGTCTTCTATTTGGTCCTCCATGATTTTTTCAGTAGTCATAAGCTCTATGTCCTTCTTCACCACATTTGAAACATTTTCCTCTGAATCCTCTTCTTCCAGGTCTTCTTTCAAATCTCCCTTTTCCTCTTTGATACCCATCATTTTGGTCTCTAGGGTAGTATGTATTTTGACTTCTATTATTTTGGCCGGTGCTTCCATCATCATCACTCTCTTGTTCATCTTGTTGTCCATTGCCTCCATATGATCTTCCTCCTATTCTACCACAATGACATCTTCCTCTTTGCTTGGTTTCAAATTTTCTACTTAATTTTTCTTCAACTTTCATGGCAAATTGGTATGCATCTTCAATAATAGTTAACCTTACCAACCTTAGCTTTTGTTTAATACTGGGCTCTAGTCCATTGATGTCTATGGATACCTTTTCTTTATTGGATTTAGTATGGCCTATGCTAATGATGATTTTATAAAAATCTTCCGTATACTCTTTTACTATTTTGTTCATATGCTTCAAACCTTTCATTTTCTTTAGAAGTTCCAACTCATAATCTACAGGAATAAATTGCATGTTCAATTTTTCAACCATTCTATCCCATCTAGAGATATTTTATTTTCCTCTTCTATTCCTTTCTAACTATCTCATATATTTCTTCATATAGGTCTTAGCAAACTCAACCCTCCCAGGATCATATATTTATTCATATTCAAAATATTCTTGCATATCATTGATCCAATCTATTAATTCTTTTGGATTGGGACTATTGAAATATGTAGAGATATCTATCTTTGGCCTTTTTCCAATTTTTTCTATGACCTCTTCAACAATTTAACTTGTTCAAGTTCCTCTTCTCCATCATTTTATTTATATTGTACATCATCTTCATCTTCACTTTCATATATCCTTCTCAGTTCAAACCCTCTTCTCAACTCTTCTTGGATTGCATTAATCTATCTCTATAGAGCTCTAAATCCTTCTTCTATCACTATAACATTTCTACCACCACGATTTCTTCATCGAGGAATTTTAATATTTTATTTATTTTATCCTCTTCACTTAATGTAAAATTCCTTAGTGCAAAGATGCCTCAAATCAATGCTTCTTCTTCCATGGACCTTCCAACCCACTACCTCAAGGTCTTGGCACAAACTACTCCACTGTTTAGTGATCTATTTGTACACTTAGGATACACTCACTCTAATACCACCTAATGAGGGTGGTACTCTACCCAACACACTTACAATATAAAATTAAAATCTTCACACAAATGATAACAAAACCTCATAGAAAAAATCATTCCTCAAACAGAAAAGTGCTTCACAATTTCTTTAAGAAATTGCCTTCAAAAGGATACAAATATGAAATTAATCTCTCAATGGTGAAGGGACCTCTTGTTACACAAAAAATGGAATGATAAACAAAAGAAAAGATATAATCTAAGAGTCTTTAAATGATGAGGCTAAATGTTGGAGCACTAAAAATGAAATTTATAACTTGAAAGCTTCGATTCAGAGCCAAAAATGTAATTTCTAGAGCTTCCCTTTGGCATTTTCTTCACACTTTCTGATCTTGCATGACCATGACCTACACATTAACTCCAATTATATTCCTCCAACTATTCAATCCTCCTCTTGGGCGTTCAAACCCCAAATATTGCTGCACCTATAACAATATCCACCACTTTTGACACCCCTTGTCAAATCTTCAAAAAACTTCTTAAAGCAATGTTGTATAAAATGTGTGTCATGCTCTTTATCATCACTAATATAAAAGTGATATTCTTTTTTAATGACTCGTTGTAGATATGTACTCTCAACACCATCCAAATCCAATTATGTATGTTGATAACACACAAGCACCATAATAGTGAACTACTCTGAATAATAATACTGTGTTTGAATCTCCTTTTGATGGGTAAAAGAGTATTTTTTTGTAAATTTCACTACTGATAAAACTGTTCCAAGTGGGAAAGTATCTCTCAACAACTAAAATTGTTTTTCTTGCCACTTAGCAAAAAATGCATGATACATGTATGGTTGTATCAATTTATGAAAATTTTCCATAAATGTTCTAATAGGTACTTCCTCTTCTATGTAATCTAACCTTGTGGATTCTTTCCCAATTTTTTTTTTCAAACTTTATGTACTTGTAACTCTTTCAATTTACCATCTTCATCATGTCAGCATATTCATTTCTCAAAGGCATTTTAGCCAAATTTTCACATGTTTCACAAAGTCCTTTTATGCATTTCATTGGAATATCTACATCGTCATCAGATTTATCACATAAGATGGATGTTATGAATTGACTTAACCATTTAGGAGGTACATTTTCAGCACCATCACTTTCTTCTCTAATCTTTTGAAGCACCTAATAGTAAAGATCAAATTCAATATGGCAACAGAAACAAGTTTCAAAAACTTTGTTTGCCTTCACATACCATGGCCTTAACATTTCAAACATTGTTTGCCCAATCTTTATATGAGGATTTGCATCACAAATGTCACATACATCTCATGTTGTGTTATGTCTACCCAATGCTTTGTATGTAGTTCATAATCATTTGTCTCGATCCTATGTTTGAGAACATCTCTACTATATGATGAAGGATGGGTACGATTGTGCCAAAAATTTGAGATCAACTTCCTAACACCATCTTTAATCTTGTTAGAACGAGGATCCCTACACAATATTTCTCAATTGCCTTCTATTGTACTATCATCCAAAACCTTTCCCCTTTTCACATATCTTGATAGTGTCTTTCTACTTAAGCCAATTTCACTTGAAAGTTAAGAGATCTGATGTTTTCTTTGCATTTATGGACTTACTATAGGTTTCAACATCACTCTTCTTGAAATGCTCTTATCAACTTATCAAGACTTTTTTCCAATGAAATTCAAACCTTTTGTAACATTTCGAACAATATCTTTTCCTAGGTGTCTTCTCCTTTCTTTTGTGAAATCTACACCCAACAATTTTGATGGATCTTTTATCTCATCATGAAGAAGCATACTTGATAATAGTTGGGCTTGACCAATTATATCATGATTATTGAAATTATTATCAATTATTTCCTTTGAAGTTCTACTCAACAACCTGTTAGTAACATAAGTAAGCTACTCAACATAAAATTTCAATTTCTCTACATTCATTTCAAGTAAATGATCAATATTTCTATAAGAAACTTTTCTCTTAACCTCTTTAATTAGATTATGAATATGCATATCTATAGAAGGACTTGCGATCTCGACCCCTCTCCAACATCAAATCTTGTTTGGGCCTCCTCCCTGACATCAACTGTGTGTGGTTGGGCCTCTTCGTTGACATCAAATGTGTGTGGTTGGGCCTCCTCCCTAACATCAACTACGTGTGGTTAGGCCTCCTCTGCTCCAATATGTAAATTAGGTTCTACTTCTACTCTAGTTTATGTATGTTGAGCCCCTACACATATCATATAAAAGAAATAAGATTTTAGAATATATTTAAGGAATGGGTATATAAACTTATTTTCTAAAAACTAGATGTAAGTTTAACATTTTAATATTTTATCATTCTCTAGATATCATATAATATTAAATATAAAAGATGAAAGATGAATGTACCTACATGTAGTCCAATCTAATTCTATGAAAGATGAATGCACCTACATGTAGTCCAATCTAATTCTAGTATATTAAAATTAAATCTAATTTCTAGTGTATGTGATCTTTAGGATTAAATTATAGAACTATGAACTACAAACATCTAGAGAATAGGTTAGAAATCATTGTATGTATGCAATTTTTATTTACAATTAAACTTTTAGAAAATTTGAAGGAGTTTTGTCACAAAATAAATAACAAGATTTTCTAGAGATCTAGAGTACAAAAGTTTAGCATCAAATTCAACTAAGATTTCAATTCAATTTTCACAACCTTAATGAGGCTTATGAACAAAGTGCTACACACTCATGTTTCAAGAGTATGTGATAGGTCTTTAATACTTGGATCAAAATTCTCAAATTTTTAGCTAAAAATATATGAGGAAATTGTTGAATACTTAGAGAAGGTATGGAATTTTTAGCTAAAAATACCTTTGATAATCTAAATTGCCATGGGTATTTCATTTAAAGAAAAATGAAGTCCAATGTTTTTAGTGCTTTCTCCTCCTGTTTCTTCAGGTTGAACCATTTTAGTGGCTTTTTATACATACTAATAGCTATTTAATTTTCTTATATACATAGGTTGAGAAGGATGTGATAAAAGAAACAAGAAAATCATTTTACTAGATAATTTGATATACATCGGATAGTGACTACACAAAATTTGAGATTTATATGCTTTCGTGCAATTGACCTAAAAAATTGGAAGCACTATTTGTTGACCTTAAATCTAGACCATTTAACAAGATACCACAAATGAACTTCATGAATGATAATTCAAAATGTAAAATACTAAATAATTGTGGAATATTTTAACTTAGTATCATCTTGTGGTTGAAATATTTATGCATAAATATTAACATATCATTGGAAATAATCAATCATAGTGATAAGGTAGTTCACATAAGGTGAAATATCATGCTCAACATGTGGCATATATGTATAAATCATATCATTTATAATAATGGTGGAGGATGTGAAGGGTGTATAATATAAACTAATGACACATTATCCTCACATTTACCAAGTAAAATTTGTAAAAGATTCTCACATTGTTCTTCATCCATGCCCATATGTTTAAGTAATTTATTTCTACAATGGAGGGTGTCTAAGAATATAATCCACAATCACTCTAAGATATATCTAAAGAAAACATTAGAGGATCCACAAGTGGATCTCTATCAAAAATTTATATATAATCATGATGCATAGAAATTTCCATGTGATCCACTAAGGAAAGGTGATTAGAATATGTGTAAAAAACCAAATTGTCATGAGGCAAAGAGCCATAATCATCATATCATGAAAAGATAACGAATAATTAATATGATTTTAGTTCACTAAACATGTCTTGAAAAGAACATGATTCATTTGATAGAGAAGGACTAGCAACTTCATGAGAAGGTTTTAAACATGTACTATTATCACTAGGATTCTCAAGGAAAGCTAAAGGAAGGGAAGCACAACTAGGAGAATCCTTAAATGAATAAGGACATATAGCATAGGATATATATCTAGTAGGGGTATAATATCAACAAGAATCAATGTATTGATCATGAGAAGGTATCACTATGACCACACTATCTTCATGTGCACTAGGGCTAGAAAAATAAACAATAAAATCATGTGGGAAGCTCATAAAAGAAGTTACAAAAAATAATATGAATCAAGCCATTTCAAAGATTTAACACTTAAAGTCAAGATCCATAAATGTATCAATTGTATATATAGGAATGAAGTATTAGCTATGTTGATATCATAGACAACAAAAGAAGTATCCTCATTTAAAGTGTGGTGACATAAGAAATCATCTTGGTAAGGTAAGGAAGGGGGAAAGAAATCCATGATAAGATAATGCCAATCAATTTTAGCTTTAATAATTACAAAAAATAGTTGTACATATCAAATTTGAAAATGAATCTATAAGGAGAAATTCAATGGTGAGTTGGGTGAGAAAAATTAACGTAGAATAATTTGAGAACAAACCCTAGAAGTAAAGATGTAGCAATGAAGTAATAATAAATATAAACACAAACCCCAAAAAGAATTGAAGAGAAATTAGAGAGTGAAAATATAAAGCCATGATGAATGTATAAACCCTAATGTAAAACTGTAGGGTGGTGGAAGATCAAATCTAGGTTCACCAAAATTGTAAAGGAAAAACACTTTTGCTAGGATGTAAATCTAGGCTTAGAACTAAACTCATAGAAATGAATCACAATTAACCTAGATTAATTAAATGATAGCTAGGATTGGAAATTCTATAATAAATGTTATTTTTAGGAAATCAAATATGAATGGATAAGGCACTTATCTATAATAACTTTGATGAAGAACTAAGCCCAATGCCACATAGAAATCAACCATTAGATTATAAAAAATAAGACGACCTTGATATGCTCACTACATGCAACTTTAGAAAACCTAAAAAACTTTTGTTGGTTGATTTTGTAGCTATGGCTCAATATTGTATGGTGTAAATCTACTATGTAATCTATACATCTTATTTACTTCAAAATGTGTACTTTTTCTAGCTAGTTTGCTCCAAACCCTTTTTTTATTTATACTTAAGGATGGGTAGTATTTAAATGTACCTTAGGGAAAGTTAGATCACAAGGGCCAAGTTCTCCAAGGCTAATTCACTTAATTGGATTGGCTTCACAATTGTCACCAAGGTTGGAAAACAATAAGTAGGTACCCAAATGATCTAGATAATAACTTTGATGCGAGGATTGATTTTGTTTAATACTTGAATTTAGACATTCCTAGGAAGGCTTCACTTAATTCTAAAGATGCTTTATTGATAATTAGATGTTCCCAGACATGAATTAATATCCAAATGAATGTCTTTAAATGGAAAGACATAACAAATTATTGCACAAATGTGCACATAAAGTAGGCTTGCAATGGATAGTGAAAGGATTAGGAATCAAAAATTTAAAATTTTAAATTATAATTAAATTGGATGAGATCTACATTGTGCAAGATCACTCCGATGCATTGTAGAAATGACGCAAGATAAGGAATTTAGAACCTTGAGGTAGGGATTAAGTGCATGGAAATGTGGATTGATGATAAGACTCATGTGATGGAATAGGTGCAAATAGAACATGGATAATGTCAAATGTATGAGAATGCATAAAAGAGAGTAAATGGAAGTGGATTTAAGAATAAGGAATGAAGGCAAGCTTAAGACAAGAGTGTGCCATATATTGCTATGTAATTATATGAAGACAATCACTCAAAATGGGCCCAAAACTAAATGGGAATTGGCAATGTGACATATTGTAATTATCCAGCTTATCATTTCTTATTGAGATGCATGTACCCCTAAGGTGGATGGGAACTTTGGGGACACTAAACCATATAGATAATTAGTAGTATTACATTAATTAGACCCGATGACATCTAATTATGTTTAACATCAAGTACTTGAGGTGAGATGTTATTGAGGGTTGAGTAATTGGAAACTAGGACTATATCAACCACTTCAAATCCAGACACTATCACATGTGAAAATATAGTGAGATTTGATAGGTGATTTACCTAGATGACAAAAGAATGTGCATGGATATCTCTTTGTGGTGGTTGCTAGGTTTATAAATTTATGTGAATGTCTAGAACATGTAGGAATCTAATTTATATTAATATTATATCTAAAATTAGATACTATACTCAAACCCTAGATTTGAGAAAGTATTCCAGAAAGAGATACAAACTCTAGAGAGGAAGTAGGGAATCTAGTGAATCTAACCTAGACAATTTAGATGGATGTAGAACAAATACGAATCCAAATACGAATCTAATATGTAGTTTAAAATTAAATCTTAAATTATAAACTATATTAAAAACTATATTTTTGAATCTAATTCTAGATTATTGAAAAATATTTAGAAACATGTAGGAATCTAATATTTTTGAAACATTTTTATACACACCTTGTTTTTTCTTTTAATATCTTTGTATCCTTTCTTGAGATAATTTTTGTTCCTTTTCTATGGAATATGATCGCATAGCTTTATTTTTCCTTGTTCTTTTATTTCCCATTTCCTCCTTCGAAAAATATGAGTCGAAAACTCCTTCACCAAATTATTTGTCTTCAAAAAACTTCCAAAATTGAAAAATGCGAATAAATTAGGATATATATTTTTTACTTTTACTAAACATTTGATTATTTATATATATAGTTCACTTAATTTTTTTTATATTATAGTAGGCTTCATAACCTTCGAACAAAGGTGTTTTGTTATGAATTTTTTTTAATTTTTTAAAGCAGCCTCTCCCACTCTAGGCTTCAATATTTCGTTAGAATTTTTAGTTTCAAACCTTGGGTTGGACCTCCAAATGGAATGAACTTGGCTAGATAATTTGCAAGATTATAGCCCTCGAAGTGAGCTTTCCAACAAGTATAATTTGGAATATATTTAAATTAATTATTATATTTGTTTTCTATTTTTTATTGAACATAAGTTTTTCACTGAACATCAAGCTCTATGTTCTACACATATGGAAAAATAGAAAATTTGTGAAAAAAAAAATATGAAAACTATCTGTATAGTAGATACTGATGTCCTTGTTTCAACATAAAAGAGTGAATTTGGATACATATAGAAAAAGTTACACTATATGGTATAAACATATGTCTAAAATATAATAAGCTCACTTCACAAATTAATTAAAAAAATTATGCATCAAAAAATTATAAAAAAAACCATGCATTATATATTGGTGTTATGAATCTATATTTAAAAATTTATAATTTTATCTTTTCTATAAAAAACGTTATACTATATGGTATGAACGTCACTTTTAAAAAATACTATTAACTATATATATATAAAAGAAACTTATTAAAAGTTGCGTAAAAAATCACAAATTATTTTTTAAAATTAAAATATATATATAGAATCTACACACAAAATATGAAAAATCACTAGTTCACATCATCTTCAAATTCTTAATGGTTTAGTTGCTATAGGTGTCAAAAAGTGAAAAATTGGTTAAAAATTCTGATGTTAATGCCCTACTTTGGCCAAAAAGTGAAACACACTATTGTGGGATCACCCAATGAAACGTAAAATAGGGTCAGGATCAGTTGAGGACCCACCAAGATATGCAAAGGAAAGATTGAGGGGTTGGGATGTGCTGGACCCGAATGTGGACAAGGTGGGTGCCAAGCCTAGGTCTTCATTGGAGAATGGGGGTCTCTATGGCTCAAAATCTTGGGTGGGCTTGTTTTCTAGATTTAAGGGTGATCCTTGCAAAGGAAAATGATTCATGTATGAGAAAGGTCTGATTTATAGTGAATTTGATCCATGTGGAGTGGTGCATCTGAAAATCCTAGATTGTCTTGTAGAAAGGGGATCCTCTAAGATGGGTTCTACTCTTGTTGGAAAATTCAGGGGACCACAACCAAATTTTGATGATGTTTGCATTTGAGCCCACAAGAAGTGGGAAATCAAAAGGAAGGTTGATATTTGTGCTATGTTGAAAGATTTTCATCCTTTTCCTTCTCTTTTGAAGAGCATTTTGAGAAAGTCTTGCTTGACAACCCATGGTTCATGGGTATATCTAGCCTATTTTTGAAGAAATGGTATCCTAGTTTTAATTTAGACAAGATTTCTCATAAAATAGCACCCATTTGGGTGAGGATCCTAGGCCTCCCTCTAGAATTCTACAAAGAAGAAGTATTCAAGGCCATTGCCTAGACCTTCTTTGACTAGCTTGCAGCTATTAACCAAACCACTCATTCGAGAAGGAGGCAAGTCTTTGCATAAATTTGTGTGAATATTTCTAAGGAGACTCATTTTCCCTCCTTTATCATTCTCTTTTCTAAAAATTCCCTATATCATTTTAAGATTCACTTAAAGAAGTTATATACATGTGGTCAATTCCTCATAGGGTATAACGAGTTGTTTCATAACATCTTCTTTAGGAGACAACATCCATGAAGGCCAGTAATAGTGGCTACAATAGCATATATTTTCTAAAGTCCAAAAGTTCATAATAACTGAGTCAAGTTTAGTATAAACTCTTCTTTTGTTAGCAGAAGAAAATGAATAAATTATAACCATTGTTTCAAAATTAACTTCCAAATATGGATATACTTGCTAGGTACCACCCAATTTCTAATATTTGAAACACTTAAATCATTGTATGACTCCTACAAATACTATTTCTTGAAAAAATTTATATGGTCCACCTATAAGGCTTATTTCAGAAGCTCAAAATAATTACCAATTTGAACCATTCTACAATCATTTCAAGATATATTTTGAGTGGCTTATTTCAAAAGATCAAAAAGAATGCTAATTATATTGTTCTCATTCAAAGATTATATTCAAGATACAAAAAACTTCATATCTTCAGAAGTTACCATCCAACTGTATTATTATCAATATTTACTTCTTTCAAGCATCACATAATTTCAAGTTGATAGTTTACACCATTACCATCAGCTTCATCCTCTTCTTCAATTCCATGGCTCTACTCATCATCATTAATAAGAAAAAGAAGCAAACTTAGAACTTATCAACCTATTCTATTACAAATGTAACTATCCTTGATCAAATATTAGGTTCTTGTAGGTTAATCAAGCTTATTCTCGATCAATGGTCATGACCACACAAAATGATAAAACACTCTTCTAGCATTAATAAGAGACATAGAATGATAAAATTAAAAACAAATCTACCCATTCAATAAAAGTATAACTAATTTTGATAGGCCAAAAATTAATATTTGGAAAACAAAAATTTTTACATGGAAAAAAAATGATGTTTACATATTTCTATTTTTTTATGACTAAAATATTAAAAAAGATTATTGTAGGATGAAGGGTTGCCAAATTCTTCATAATTACAAAATGTATTGGCATATAATAACCTATAGGCCAAATAAATATAGAAATTCCACTGTTGGAAGTATTAGACTATATTCCTCAACCTGCCAAAAGAAAACCAATGTTGTATCCTTCTAAAGTAAATGGACGGCGGGAAACCAGTTATATGACATGGGTAAAGCTTAAACAGCCACCTTGTACCAGCTGTTGAAATTTCAGACTAGTTGAGACAGATCGACCATATCCAGAAACATTCTGATGCAAATAGATCATCATCGGTAAAAAAAAGTCGAACAGACAAATTTAAAAACCGGAGCCAAAAAATTTGTAAACAGCCGTGCCAGCTGTTTACGGTGAGCGTATGACATGAAGCTCGTCCAATTGTCTTATTCTTGCAAAAAATTAGTGTCGCTCCACCATTGTTTACAGTCATACACAGAACAAAAAGCCTGTAAACAAGTGAGAAGCAGAAGCATCCCTGCGGCCAGAACAGTGAGCAGCTGCCATGAACCAAATATGTATTTGTTTATGTACTCCTTCACAGCAACGCTCCATCTCTTGTTATAATGCTTGTTGACGTCTGCTATAACTTGGTCCAAATATTTGACATGCGTCAATTTCACGCATTTACCCATGCCGTTCCACAGGCTTGCCACTTTCCCGTCATCTGCCAGCTGATGGTGAATAATCCCGCTGTTTCTCAGCAGCCGAACGTCTTCGACTTTGTCGATGATGCCGTTCATGAAATCAGTGTAGCGAGTGAAGATAAACGCACCAGGGGCCGCCGAAGCTTCGAACGCCACCAGATTTCTGAGAACTACTTCTGTGTTGGAATCCAACCTCAATTTAGGAAGATAGAGAGTTGCAGAAGTCGGGTCGAAACGAATTGTGGTGACGTCTCCGTCGGTTGGAAGGAATTTTACTCCTGCTGAGTATAAATCCGAGACCGAGGGAATCGCCAGTTCGTCACGGGAAGGAGGAGTTTCCACAGACGAACTTTCTCTTTCCTCGTCTTTTCCCTCATCCTTTTCACCTTTGCGCTGAATTGAAAGATTTTTATAAGTGGAAACAAGATGCGTGGACAACTGTGTCACCAACTGGACGGGCTTTGCTTTCAAGAGACGCTGAACAGGGCCGATGTTCAATGAGGAGAGTGCCTTCCATATACCTTTCAGAGCAGCTGTTACGCAGGTTGAATCCGGCAACGGGATCTCCTCCTCCTCCTCCTCTTTCTCCTCAGAAATGGTATCGTCCATGGCCGCTGCAGGGACAATAGAGTAGTAGAGCACCTCCAGTATGTGACCCCTCTCTTTAATACGCAGCCTTGAACTATCCGGCATCTTCAACATAAATGGCGACCATTCTTTACATGCGAGACTTACCAGATTGCAGAGCCTTTCTTCCGCCTTGTCTGGAGAACCCAACTGCATCTCCAGCAGCTTCTGCAAGAGGAACAAAGGTAGCTGATTCTCGAGCATCATCAGATCTCTCATAGTTGCATTGTGGATTGCGCTCCTGCCAGATGGATCTAAAACTCTGCCCAGTCGCTTCACATGTGCCGAAGTCTGGTCCGCCTGTTTGACGTAGAACTGCAAACACTCAAGCACGAAGGAGGCGTTCAAAGCCATTAGCCATGCCAGGGCTTCCTCCTTGTAGTCCAGATATTTGTGATAGCAGTTCCTCATCTGCCAGTCGTACTTCTTCACCTCTTCTACTACAGATTCGAACTTACAGTCACCGGTTATTGTCTTCTGAAATCTTCTTGCAGCAGCCACTTTATATCTCTCCATTTCGTACAGTTGGGATCTCCAGTGGTGATATGGTCCAATGGAGACGCACTGCGGAATATATGCTTCTGGCTTCACTGCCAACAATTCCCTGGGCACACCAAAAATGGATACACAAAACTCCTTTTCTTCTTCTTGCACACCCTGTATTTGCAGACCTTCCTTGATTTGAATAACCCAGCTCTCTTGATCGATCTTTACTTCATCTGCGATGATTAATTCCATGATTCCCAGTGGAAAATGGAGGAGAGACCACAGAAAACAACTAGGCACACAGGGGATGAAAATTAGATAATTGAAGGCTCAAATATGGGAAACAACTGGTAGAGCGTCGTATATGTAGCATCAGCTCGGCTCCAGCGAACAAAGCAATTTTACTTTCACACAAATTTCTTTACTTCCAGAGAGAATAAGAGCATAAGTTTGACAGAAATTTCTATACCTACAGCTCCACATGATAAATGCTTTACTCTCAGATGTTACTCTCACAACACACAGTGCAGAGAGGGCCCTATGGTAACGCTCATCTAAAATATGTACAGAATTAAGGATTAATTTTACAGTTTAGTAGATTTCGAACGATTACAAGATGCAATACATAACTTAATTTTATGAGTCTTACACTATGATTTGAGAGGGAAGAGTTTAAAGTTTAAACAATCCATACCTTAGTATGTTCCTTAAGCAGTCCTGTTTGGCTAAGAAATCTGTTCAATTGCTTATGTGGGGTGAGGGCCCATGTAGATGCCCTGCCATGTTGAACACAATTGCCCCTTGTTTACACTGAGGGATTTAATAGGACTTTGTCATATTTGAAAAAAGATATTTGAAAATGATTAATGTTTCAAAAAGAAAATGAAAATTATTATTATTTTATTTTTATTTTTTTAATTTGAATTAATGTAAATAAGAGATTAATTTTGTTTGAAAGTATGTTTGATATAATTATGTAAAGAATTTTTGATATCAATGTTTATTTTATAATTCATTAAGTTTATTTCTTAAAGAAGAATCATGAAATATGATTAGAAACACTAATGTCAAAAATCTCTATACAATTACATTTAGAAACACTTTGGAACATTATTATAATTGTAGAAATATCATATCTGTTAATAGATTAACTATTTGTATTATTTTATTTTATTTTATTTTTTATTGATAAATTAGTTTCTTTATCTATTTAATATTTTATGACATATTAAAATTCATTAGTTTTTGTATTTCTAATATTTATAGATTATGTGTGTAGGTTTAGAAAGCAAGCCTTATAATTAATTTAAGCTAATAAATTCATATAAAAAGTAAAGTATAATAAGCTAAAATAAAATAGGGCTAGAATAATAAATATAAGGTTAGAGTATAATTTAGTTTTTTGTTCGTTTAGAATTGTTGATTATGGAGATGTAGTTGTATAACACATTTAATGATTGGGTTCAACAATCTAAAACTCTACTTGTGCTTGTGGTGATGTGATGGTTATGTTTTTCAACATTGAGACTTCTTCAGATAGGGTAGTGCATGTGATTTAGTTTATAAATGCATCTTTTACATAGTGTGATTCTATCCTTTGCCGAAATGCACTTTAGAATATCTTGGCTTTGTGCACACCTATTACTAAGACAAATGAGGTGTTAAGAAGCAACTTTTGGATTTGTTGTAATAGATGGAAGTATTAAACATCCCTAGTGGTGAGTCAAGCTTGTTTGTTGATTTCATAATAATTGAAGATACACAAGACATGATAACACATAATGCCTAGTGTAGTATTTGTAAATGTTAATGGGGAGATGCAAGTAATACCTTTTGATATATCCTAATATTAGTTTTTAATCTTTGGATGTTTTTAGTTGATCCTACTTGATGATAAGTAATGCGCTAGGGCTTCTCTTTAAATACATAATATTAAGTACTCAATTTAAAACATTAGGCGAACAAACTAACCAGTAATAATAATTATTTTTAAAAGAGTTAGTTTAAGAAGACATGACAAAATTGTAGGTAAAATTACATGCAAGAAACAGATCCACATTTACATAATCCAGAATACAAAAGAAAATAATAAAAATTAGGACCATTAAAAACTGAAATCAATTATTAAATTCCAAATATCAGAATTATATTCTTATTGAAAAATAACCTAAAGTTTTCCAAATTCATGTCCTCTAATATTTGGTATATATCCTATCTTTATAATATACCACTTTGAAATTCTTTTCTAAAAAATCTCAATTAGCTATAAACAAGTAGCATACTATAGTTGACATTTTACAGTGAGGGCCACCCTCAATATTGACCACAATGTACCACCAGTTTAAACTCTTCCTTCCGACCATGTGATGCTTTTGGACAGTTCCCTGTAAAAAACATCTCTTAAGCTTTTCTGATCCTTGAGAAAACAACACGTTAATATCCATTAAGGTGTTCTGTTTCGATTTGGCAATTCTAAGCTTTATTTTCAAAAGTAAACGACGATAAGTAGTTTTCAGTGAAGTTTTTGGTATATCTGTCAAGTCATGAAAGGTAGAAAATTACATTTAAAATTATAGAAAAAGCAATTTGGCGAAGCCGACGTAGATCACACGTGAGACATGCCTTTGAGACATGCCGGGTCGTATTTTGACACAGCGTAATCCTGCACAGTTAAAGAATTGCCTAAAGTGGCTCAGATTTCTTGCCAAAAAATTGTACGGGAAGGTGTAGATGCTTTCCAAGCACTCTGGAATGAATCTACACTTTACACGTTTGGAATTTGTTTGTAGTAGTTAATAGATCTCTTTGAGGATTTAATAATGTGTTTATTGTCCGTTATTGTTAGGTTATTCTAACGTTTATTAACTGTAGAGCAGAAAATATAATTTTGTGTATTTGTTAATTAATTAAATGTTGCTATTTTTTTAATTTGAAGTAAATATTTATTTTCTGCAAATTAAGCAGGTAAATTATTTAATTGAAAATATTTAAAAAGTTTTTTATTAGTATTTCTATTGACTAAAGAAACTCACCTCTTATTACAACCTTATGTTTGAATAGCTTTCCCATTGACAACCACAATCAATTGTGATGTTAATTTTATGGCCAGGTTTCTGATTTTCTACCATACAATACAAGATGTCATTATGATTTGACATGATATCCTATATCATAACATTTCCAGCCAAGAGTTTGAATTAAGATCATTACAGTAACATCAAACGTTTAAATAGAAGATGCCTATTTCCATTTAGGATTTCTTTTAGATTATTCCTTTTCTAATTAATGTTGATAGTAATAAAACTTATGATAAACATGTCTCTTGTAAGCTTATAAAAAAAAACTAAATTTATAATATTATGCTCCTTTCTCTTTAAGTTCATTCTAATTTCAACAATATCTTTTTATTTTAATTATTTTATTGTGACTTTAAATCTTGATGTAAATAAAATTTACATAATTTTATTCAGTTTCTTTTTGGTTTAAAGATTATGAATTTAAAGATTATGAAGTAGCGGCATCACGTCCCCATCCCATGAACAATATTTTCTCTATCGTGAATTTCAAACTTTAATTTTTACCGCATATTCATTGCACATAGCCATCCAACTTATCAACATTTGCATTTTATGGCAGTTAAAAAAATGCATAGCGGTAGGTGATTTCAAATTTATCTTGGATGGAGAAGAATTATTTGTGAGTCTAATTCCCAGGTGGTGGTGAATTTGTTCAAATTTATCTTGGATGGAGAAGGATCATTTGTGAGTCTGATTCCAGGTGGTGGTGAATTTGTTGAATAAACGACATTTAGATGATGTTAGTTGGCATTTAGCTTTGGTTGTTAAACATATTCTTAATATGTGTGAGTCTTTGGATTTGGTTACTTTCAATCATATTCCTAGAGAATGGAATGGAGTAGCAGATTGTTTGGAAAAATGGGCCTCTGATCACATGCAAAATTGGAATATTGTGGATTGGGGTCAATTACCCCTGGATTTGTCTCAAAAGTTGGACCACTTAGTGGAGCTTGACAGGGTTGTGTAATGCCCTTGCTTTGTACTTCTAGTTTGAATAAAATTTTACCCCTCTTTTAGTTAAAAAAAATTGCTTGAGTTGCATCCTTATTTAGAGAAATTAATTTTGGTGCCAGGACAAAACTTTGAGCGGGAGTTTGAGGATTCAACTTGGGAGTTTGAGGATTGGATTTGTGGGTATTTTTTGTGATTATGTGTGAGTAGCAGTAAGGAGAAAGAGAGTAGGATAAGAAGGAAAAAAAGAAGGGAGCTTCCATATAAAATAGAAACACCACCAAAGTGAAGGGTGTGAGAAAGAATAGAAGGAAGAAAACAAACCTCCAGTTCCTGATGATGTTAGGATTTGTCTTATGCTAAGCTTTAGTAGTAAGGAGGCTATGCAGAAGATTTGGCAAAGGTGAGCATAAAGAACATTAAAGAGCATAGTGGAGCTAGAACCAAAGAGGAAGAATAAACTTGGAAAGGAGGTTTTATGAAGGGCAATATAAGATAGGGGATGTAGCTCAAGGGAGAAGTAAAAGTCAAAACTAGTGGGAAGCTTTGAACTTCCAATGTAGATGAAACTATATTTTAGAATGTATTATATAATGAAATAGAAATTATTTTTTATGCTTGCTCAGTCTATATTGTGTGTTAAGAGGTTGTAGTTTATTGGTGAGTTAATTCCTTTCACTCCATTTTGGTTGTTTTCCTATTTGATCATCATGGGAATATTCTATAGATGGTTGTGTGTTTGAGTGTTGTAAGAAAATGAAGATATAGATGATGGAATGGGTGTAGGAGAAAGAAGGATCATCAAGGCTGGATTCCAAAGATTAGAAAAGGGATACAAATGGAGTTGCCATGTTTCTTGGGAAGTCTAGAACCTAATGAGTTGATAGATTGGGTAACTAAGATGGAAGAATATTTTGAATATGATGATATAGAGGATCTAATAAAGATGAAAGTGGAACAAACAAAGATGGACTTGGACATGCAACACTTTAGTGGAAAGAGGTACAAATCGAGAGGAGAAGAAATAGTAGAGAGAAGATTACTCAGTGGGATAGGATGGTTGAAAGACTAAAGGTTAATTTTTTTCCAGCTGACCATCAACTTGAGTTATTGAAGAAGATGCAAAACTTGTGGAAAAAGGAGATGAGTGTAAAGAGCTACACCAAAGAATTTTATAAAATATCCATTAGGTTAGGTCACTATGAGTTGCAGCATGAGAAGGTGGCATGGTATGTGAATGGCTTGAGGTTTAGTATCCAAGATCAGTTGATCATGTGATAAGGTTTTATACAATTTAGGAGGCCTCCAAATAAGCATTCAAGGTTGAAGAGAAATCATCAAGGAGACAATATGGTTCTACATGTAGCAAAAGAAGACTTGAGGTTGAAAGAGATTTTGTTGATGATTATGATGATGAAGGGACAACACATACAACCAAAAGAAGGTACAATAGGCATGAAGAGGACAACCTCACCTACAATAAAATTATAGCAATGAAATAAGAGAGGTGTATGAAACAAGCAAAGAAGGTAGATTGGGTGAAAGGAAAGGCAAAAGATTCATGGGAGAATGTTTTAGGTGTGGAGAAATGGGTCATAAGGTAGCTGGATGCATACAAATGCAACCATATAGTGGAAGAAGAAGCGAATCCTGAAGTCTTGTTACATGGGGGAATAAATGGAGAAATACCTCATCAAAATGTATGAAGGAACTAAAGCATGGAGAGGCCCTTAATATGAAGAGGACATTGTTGAAACCAATAAGGAGGAAGGATCAATCCATGTAGAAAAATAATTTTCTTAGGACCATGTGTAAGGTAAGAGGTAAGTGCTACAAGGTTATAATTGATAGTGGGAGAACATATAATCTAGTTTATTATGAGATAGTAAAGAAGTTTGGGCTGACAAGAGTAACCCATACAAAATATCTTCGTTGCAAAAGGGTCATCAAGTTTTGGTTAATGAACAATGTTTGGTGAAGTTTTGGATTGGCACTTATGAAGACCAAGTGTGGTGTGACATTATGTCAATGGGACATTATGCCACAAAAATTTGGGAAGGCAATGGAAATATGATCAAAGCACTATCCATTATTGTAGGATAAATATATATGATTTAGTGAAGAATGGGAGAAGGCATACGTTGATTCCATTGGCAGCTACCAAAGAGGAGGTGACAAATAGTTTGAGAAAATTATTGAATGCAGACAAGGAATACTTTAAATGAGCTGATCATGAGGCTACACTAGGTTAAGAGATGATCTTATAAGAGTAGCAAGTAGATGTAGAAAATGAATGTGAGGTTGCAATGTGTGATATAATAATTTTAAGATACTACAAGTATCTATAGTGAGGGAAACTAAATGTTCACATTCTTGTGCTAATAGTGAAGTCTCTACAATGTTGCAAGTGAAGGTAGAAAGTGAATAGGTTGTTACAGGACAGATGCTATAGGTAGTAACAACACTGCAAGTTGATAGCAATATGATGATATGACTAGACATAGTATCTGAGGGAAGCAAAGAACATTTTGATATGAAGTACTCGTTAGAGGAAGAGGATGTTGAGGAGTGCCATAAAATGACAAAAAGTACTAGTTGTTGTAGATGAATATCGAGGTGAAGGGGAGTTAAAGGAAAAGTTGTTCAAGTTCATAGTGCATATAGAATTAAATTCAAAAAATGATTTTACAGTCAAGGACAAAAAATTGTTATACAAAATGTTAAATGGAAATATAAGGGAGAAATACATAATTAGAGAAGTAGAGGATGAAATTAGAGAAAAAGAAAATAGTCCCCTTGTTAGGGTTAGCCAGCAGAAGATATCAATTAAATTCAAATAAAGATTAAACAGAGAAATAGAAATACACAGAATTAATAACAGCGAGAGACAAGATTTAACGTGGTTCACCCAAACTCGGGCTACATCCACCAAACAGAGAGTCCAATATTATTATCCAGTAAATCAAAATGATTACAATCAGCAATCCCTACAACTCAATACCACTGCAAATGCTACAATACAATACCTAAACCCTAACCCTTGGCCGCCTTTTATCAAGCCTTTTTGTCGGTTACAAAAATTAGGGTTTTCTTATGTCGGTCATAAAAAATAGGATTTTTTAAGTCGGCCCTAGGATTTTTTTCTCAGGGGCTGCTGCCCCTGAACCCTCACTTCTTGGGGTTGCCACCCCCAAACCCCCGCTTGGGGCCCAGCCCGGCCTTGAACCTTGGCGAGGATACATGGCTAGTGTATAGTACTTTCTTGATCAGTCGCCACCTACGAACAATCTCCCACTTGGAGACTGATCGTAGACAACACTACTGCGCATGCAGCTCCTACTGGAAATAAGCACCCTAGACTCTACTATGCTATTTTTGTTGTTTTTAGTCTAGAAGACCAACCGAAGATGAAGAGGAGCTCAGCTTCTCCCTTGTCACTACCTTTGTAAACATATCTGCTAGATTTTCATCTGTATGTATCTTTTCCATCCTTAACTGTCCATTATCCAACACCAACCGAATGAAGTGATACCTCAACTGTATGTGTTTGGTCTTTGAATGCAAAGCAAAATTCTTTGCAAGATGTATGGCACTCTGACTGTCTGTATACAGAGAATTGTTAGCTTGTTGTTTGCCTAATTCTTCCATAAAAGATTGTAGCCATATCATCTCCTTGCTTGCCTCTGTTACAGCTACATACTCGGCCTCTGTGGTGGATAAAGCAACCACCTTTTGCAACCATGAGATCCAACTCACTGCTGTCCCACCTACAGTAAAGACATAACCTATAGTACTCCGCCTGGTATCAATATCCCCTGCCAAATCTGAGTCTACATAACCTGCTAAATCAGTATTAGAGCCCCCAAAACATAAGTGTTTATGAGATGTACCTCTCAAATATCTAAGAATCCATTTTACTGCATTCCAATGCTCTAATCTAGGATGACTCATATACCTACTAATGACTCCGATAGCATGTGCAATATCTAGTCTCGTGCATACCATGGCATACATTAAACTTCCTACAGCTGAAGCATATGGGACCTTGGACATTTTTTCTTCCTCCTCTTGTGTCTTTGGACACATCTCCTTAGTCAATTTCAAATGACTAGGCAAAGGTGTGCTGACAGCTTTTGCATTCTCCATATGGAATCTCTGCAACACCTTTTCAACATAAGCAACCTGAGATAGAGTCAATTTTCTATTCTTCCTATCTCTGCAAATTTTCATACCAAGGATTTGTTTTGCTGCTTCCAAATCCTTCATATCAAATGACTGTGCTAACTGATGTTTTAACTCTCTGATGTGATCCATGTTAGACCTAGCTACAAGCATGTCATCAACATATAAACATAAAATAATGTAGCTATCATTATCTAACCTCTTAAAATAAACACAATGGTCAGAATTACACCTATTGTAGCCTTGCTCAGCCATAAAACTATCAAATTTCAAATACCATTGTTGAGGTGCTTGTTTTAGGCCATAGAAACTCTTCTTCAATCTGCACACTTGTTTCTCCTTACCTTTGACCTCAAATCACTGTGGTTGTGCCATGTATATCTCCTCCTCCAAATCACCATGGAGAAAGGTAGTTTTCACATCTAGCTGTTCAAAATACAAATCTTTAGTAGCCACAATACTTAAAACAGTACGAATAGAAGTCATCTTGACAACCGGAGAAAAGATCTCATCAAAATCAATGCCTTGTTTCTGTGCAAATCTTTTTACAACTAACCTGGCCTTAAATCTTTTCTTACCTCCATCTTCCTCTTTCAACCTGTAAACCCATTTGTTTGGTAAAGCCTTCTTACCTGCAGGTAACTTACATAATTCCCAAGTTTGATTTTTCAGCAAGGAGTCCATTTCTTCTTTCATGGCAAGCTCCCACTGAACTTATGTATTCACCTGCATAGCTTCATCATACCCTTCTAGTTCACCAGCATCTGTTAACAAAATAGAATACAAAGAGGGAGAAAACCTTTCAGGAGGTCTACTTATCCTTGTTGACCGTCTAACATTCACTGGAGTTTGTGGTATTTCTGGTTGCTGTTGCGGAGCATGAGGAGCCATTAGAACATCACTATTTGGAGTATCATCCAGCACCACATAATCCTTTTCTTTCTTCTCATGCTGCTGCAACTGATCTTTGTACAACACCTTCTCATTAAATATAACATCCTTGCTTCTCACAATTTTCTAATTTTTAAAATCTCAAAGCCTATAACCAAATTCATCAATGCCATATCCAACGAAGGTACATTTTTTTAATTTCGCATCCAGCTTGGTTCTATTTTCAGAATCTATATGTGCAAATGCTTCACAGCTGAAGGTTTTCAGAAAAGAATAACTCACCTTCTTACCTGTCCATGCTTCCTCTGGAATACCACAGCCCAAAGGAACTGAAGGACCTCTGTTAATTAAATATACAGTAGTGTTGACAGCCTCTGCTCACATGTTTAAAGGCAGCCCAGCATGCAATCTCATGGTCCTTGCATGCTCCATTATTGTCCTATTCATGCATTCAGCCACTCCATTTTCCTGTGGAGTCCCTGGAACCATTTTCTACCTATGAATTCCATTAAAGGAACAATAATCTTCAAATTCTTTGCTGCAATACTCACCGCCATTATCAGATCTGAGACATTTTAATCTTTTACCTGTCTCATTCTCAACCAAGCTTCTCTATTTTTTAAATGTTTCAAATACATCAGATTTCTATCAAAGGAAATAAATCCAGACCTTCCTAGTTGCATCATCTATGAATGTAACATAATACCGAGAGCCACCGATAGAAGATACCTGAGCTGGTCCCCATACATCTGTATGCACAAGCTCCAATTTTTTATTTTTATTTTGCTTCCCATCTCTGAGAAAATTGACTCTCTTTTGTTTTCCATACACACAACTTTCATAGAAATCCATATTAATACATTTCAGACCTGGTAAAACTTTCTTAGAATGAAGTACCTTCATACTTTTTTCACTCATATGCCCAAGTCTGTTATGCCATAGTGTTGTTTCAAAACCTACAGCAACTTTTCCAATCTCTTCCTACAAACCTGCAGCAACTGTTCCTGAACCTGTTTATTTTTCCTCTATAACATCTAAAGTAGAAGGAATAGTATGACCTGTACAAAGATATAAGGTGCCTACTTTCATACTTTTGCTACTACTAAGGCACCTTTTGAAACCTTCCAATTTTTATCAGTAAATATAACAGTGCAACCTTGTTCAGTTGCCTGCCCTGCTAAAATTAAATTCCTACTGAGCTTTGGAACATGCCTCATCTCTTATAGTAGCCAATGAATCCCATTCTGTAACTTAATCTTGATTCTTCCCTTTCCAACAATCTGACAGGGTTTGTTATTTCCCAAATAAACCAGCCCAAAATCCCCTTAAACATAATCATGAAAATAACTTCTATGGGGCATAGTATGAAATGAGGCCCCTGAATCTAAAAGCCATGAATCATCTGCATTATCTAGGGAAAGAATCAAAGTGTCATCTTTAGATTTATTACTTACCACATTTGCTTCCTTATTGCTTCTTATTTGTCTCCTTCTTTATTTTTCTAAGACTAGCAATCTTTCTTCAGATGACCTGGTTTTCCACAGTACCAGCAATCTTTCTGTCCTCTGGTTTGGGATCTTTTGTCCTTTGATTTTCCTCATGACTTCCCATGACCTCCAGAACCTTTTCCTCTCTCCTTTGATCTGCCCCTGCTTTCTGCATTCAAAACACTGCCTGATTTGGATCCACCTAAGCTTTTCTTACGAATTTCCTCACTCAGAATAACACCAACAACATCATCAAATTTCAGGGTATTTGAACCAGAAATAGAGTTACTAACCACCATTACCAAACTATCCCAGCTTTTAGGCAATGAACATAATATCAAGAGAGCTCTAACTTCTTCATCAAATTTTACATTTATAGAAGTCAATTGACTGACAATCATATTAAATTTATTTAAATGATCTGTCATAGATCCACCTTCAACCATTTTCAAATTAAACAAATGCTTCATAAGAAATACCTTATTTGAGGCTGAGGGTTTTTCATACAATTTAGCCAAAGCTTTCATCAGACCATCTGTTGTCTTCGCTTCCATTATATTGAATGCCACCGATGATGCCAAGCACAACCGAATGGTTTCCAGTGCCTTTCTGTCAAGAAGATTCCAATCCTCATCAGACATTGTTGCCGGTTTCTTAGCTACTCCTTCCAACAGCATCCATAAATCCTTTTGATAGAGGTAATCCTCCATCTGCATCTTCCATAACTGATAATTCTTCCCATTGAATTTATCAACCTTCAATCTTCCCTCATCTGCCATTGCTCCCACTCAATCGTGAGACTTTCTTGCAGATGATAATCGAACACAACCTGCTCTGATACCACTTGTTAGGGTTAGCTGGTAGAAGATATCAATTAAATGCAAATAAAGATTAAACAGAGAAATAGAAATACATAGAATTAATAACAGCGAGAGACAAGATTTAACATGGTTCACCCAAACTCGGGCTACATCCACCAAACAGAGAGTCCAATATTATTATCCAGTAAATCAAAACGATTACAATTAGCAATCCCTGCAACTCAATACCACTGCAAATGCTACAATACAATACCCAAACCCTAACCCTTGGCTGCCTTTTATCAAGCGTTTTTGTCGGTTACAAAAATTAGGGTTTTCTTATGTCGGTCATAAAAAATAGGATTTTTAAGTCGGCCCTAGGATTTTTTTCTCGGGGGCTACCACCCCTGAACCGCCGCTTCTTAGGGGCTGCTGCCCCCAAACCCCCGCTCGGGGCCCGGCCCAGCCCCGAACCCCGGTGAGGATACATGGCTAGTGTACAGTACTTTCCTGATTAGTCACCACCTACCAACACCCCTAGCAGTCCATCATGAGGCAATTATTTGTGTTGAACATTCTATTACAACTTGAGAATAGATAAGATGATGAGTGATGCCAAGGAAGAAATGGACATGTATATACAAGATGTGGATATGTTTACAAGGATGAAACAAAAGGAGGAGGAAATTTAGAGTGAAGAACTAACTTGCAATCTACAAGACAGTTATATTTTGGGGCAGCAACGTGTTATATATGAGGTTGAGAAAAAAAAGTTTGATTTATTCATTAAGTACAAAACTATTTCTGATGGTTTCTTTATCTTGGGCATGCCATTGAGGGGAGTTGATTTTGTGAGGAACAGGGGGTTCATGCTAGTAGAGGATAACAAGTATGTTTGTTATATTAAGGAGATCCAATAGTATATTAGGTAGGAGGACAAAGAGGAGGAGTGGCTCGTAGTGATAGCACAAAAGTAGAAGAAAAGGTGTAATGATTTAGCTATATTTTTACTTTTAACCACACAATCTATGAGTAGCAATGATGCAAATTTAACAGTGAGTAGGAGCTCACATTTTTGTTAACTTGGGAGTTTGATGTAGCGGCATCACATCCCCATCCCACAATCAGTGTTAATTCTCTACCGTGAATTTCAAACTCTAAGTTTTGCCACCTATATATTCATTACACATAGTTGTCCAACTTACAAACATTTGCATTTATGCTAGTCAAAAAATGTATAGTGGCGGGTGATTTCAAATTTTCTTGAGTTACATCCTTATTTATAGCAATCAAATTTGGTGCTAGGATAAAACTTTGAGTAGGAGTTTGAGGATTCAACTTTGTAGCTCCCACCACAACCATTATCATACCCATTTTTGTGCCTATGGTGATTTTGGAGTAGGATTTTTGTGAAGGTTTGAGAGAAAAAGGAAGGGAAGAGAGGTGCAAAGAAAATATAAGATGGCGAATAAAAGAATGCATAACATAACAAAGGTTTCTTTCCTCCATTTCAAGGATTAACTTGGGTCCAAATTAAAGGTTTGGATAGGATTTGTTGGTACATTTTGTATGTGTAAGCTACAGAGAGGAGAAAGAGAGTAGGGTAAGAAGGAGCAAAATAAGAGAGGGTATGTATAGAAGAGAAACACCATTAGAGAGAAGGGTGTGAGAAAGAATAGAAGACAAAAAACAAGCTACTAGTTCCTGATGATGTGAGGCTTTGTCTTATGCTAAGTTTGAATAGTAAGGAAGCTAAGTGGAAGATTTGGTAGAGGCATGAATAAAGAAGATTGAAGAAAATAGTGGAGCTTGAACTGGAGAGGAAGCATAAACTTAGAAGGAAGGTTTTCTAAAGGGGAATACAAGGCAGTGGACATAGCACAAAGGAGAAGTAAAAGTCCAAAACTAGTGGGAAAGTTTGAACTTTCAATGTAGATGAAATTGTAAAATCATGTATTTTGTAATGAAATAGAAAGTATTTGTTTATGTAGTGTATATTGTGTGTTAAGAGGTTGTAGTTTGTTGGTGAGTTGATTGTTTTCACTCCGTTTTGGTTGTTCCTTTGTTTGATTATCATGGGAATATCTATAGACAAGTTTGTGTTTGAGTAGTGTATGTTCATGTGAGTGTATTTACAAATGTGTGTGCTTGTGTGTGTATGGTTTTAACCTGCAACAATAGGGCAAAGTGTGGAGTTTAGTCACTATATCATTTGCAACAATAGGAAGAGGAGAATCTTGTGAGCATAAATAACCTACAACAAAGGCATTGATTGCTTAAGTCACTTGCAATTTTTATGGAGTTGGGTGTGGGCTGAAGAAGTGTTGAGCTAATGTGGGACTACCTATAGCAATGAAGAAACAAGGTGTCACTAGGGAGTGGTGCCATCATATTAAATTTTTTATTGATTAAAGATGATTAAATAATTTGATTGTGAATGATATTTATATTATAGTGACAAAACATGTATACTTAACACTTACACTTCACATTCTTTACTAGTATGATTAAAGTGTGCATTTAACAATTTGACACAATAATCTTTGAATCAACTCTTAATATAAAAATAGCCTTGTTCACACCTAAAACCTCCATCTTGTTCTAGTTCTTTCCTTCTTGCCACCTTAAACACTAGCACAACACACTCTTGTCCTTTAGGCAAGATTGTGTGAAGTCTCATCCATTGCACTGAAACTTGACTGTTCTCATCCAACATCCTATTTTTTATGTCATTTCTTATGCAAACCCTTATCCATCTCCAATGTTAAAAAAATAATCATTTGACTTAATAAATAGAGATTAAAGAGGAAATTAACATAGGACAACAAAAAGAGCACATAGGCAACACCCACCCACAAAGAGAAGTAGTAAGTCACACATTAAACACCTCCATAGCTAGACCTCATTGGTTATTATAGCACACACCCTTTCTTGTACCTAGGGCACACACACATCTCAAGCAATTTCATTACTCATGTTAATTTAGTGTAAAGATTTGATTGAGACGTATCCCCAAATGTACCATAGGAACCAATTTATCCACACCCCCACCCTTTACTACATTGCCCCTCCCAAATAATCATCTAGTGTAGATGCAAGTGTACATGATAAAAGAGAATGTTGTAGGAGGTTGTAGAGGTTCTCAGAAGTTGTTGAGGACTCTACTATAATCATATGAGATACCAATGTGCAGACTAGACACCACCGCACCCAACAAACGCCAATGTAGACTAACAAATACTACCATGCCTGACAAGATGTTACCACCCATGGTTCTATCCTAGCTAATGCAAAGGCAAAACATAGAGTTTTCTTTGTTGTAGAGGAGGAGGTCAAGGTCAAGGGCTCAAGACTTGGCTAGTCAAAAGCAACTATGGTTTTTCCATATAAATGAATCTCTAGGATTCCAGGTTTAGTTCACTCTACTTAAATATCATCAATGGGCAAACAGCCAATAACAATTTTACACCTCATTCACAACAAAACCTCGTAAATATTTGTCCTATTTTTATTGGCTAAAATTGACCTTTAACTATTGAAATGGATGATATTTAAGAACAACCGGTTTTCTTAGCTCTACATGGAGTTCCAACTCTTTCTCTATTTTCTGCAAACAAAATTTCACAAGTACATGCCTGGCCGCCACCATTCCGTAAAGACTCTGGAAACAATTTTAGGATAGTTTGATGTTTTGATGCCAGCGGCTAGGGAATGACTAGGAAAGATGGATTCTTTACTTTTTGAGCTATTGAATTTTGAAAATTTAGCAGGTGCCTTGAGGGCTTTGCATCATCACTAATTTCCCATCAATGCATGACTTTTTTATAGTCTTAGGGGTTTGATTTGGTCTTTCAAGCTAACCTGTGCCAAAATTCAAGCTTTGGAATAACCTATCAAGCATAGACCAAGCATTTTTATCATATGTTGAAGTTACAAATGCCTTGGAAATGTGGAAGCATAGAAAAGGCATGTGAACTGTTTGACATAATGCATTAAAGAGATGTGGTCTCATGGAATATCATGATTGTAGGAAATGCACAAAATGGATTTGTTGAAAAACTTTAAAAACTTTCAAGTAAATGCAATGGGCAGGTGTAAAGCCAAGCTTGACAACTTTTGCCAGCATCCTGCCTATGCAGGCCATATGATTAGGGTTTACTGGACTTGATCGATGAGGCTAGTATGAAGATAGAACTAACTACAGTGTATAATGGCTAATCCAAATGGGCAATTAGTAGAATTGGCTGCTAACATAAGATGGGCTACTATCATTAGCATGACAGTTTCTCTTATCACTGTGAATGATGCATAAATAAATGTCTGACCTAAACAAATGGACCGCTAGATATTTTAACTTTCCCATGTCATCTAAATAGTCTTTTTCCTCTTCTTACAATCAACTAATTTATCACTTATTCTGATAATATAAGTCTACACTTTTGTGGTGACAATTTTACCAAAGCTATAGTGAATAAGAATGTTTAGCCCATAGGCTTATTAGTAAGTGCTTTTGCTTCCAGGAATTTGTTATCTTGTATGTTTGCTGGGAAATTCTGCCTGCTATTTTTTCCTTGACTAAAAACAAAAATTACACCTTCCTCCATCGGTGTGCCCTATAATTATTTTATTTTGATTTCTTTCCATTATTAATAACAATGTAGGATATTTCCATTTGGCAGACTACAAATTAAAAAGGCAATGAATCATAATAAAAATGTACATATTATACTACAATGTTTTCATGTAACAAGCCGCTACGTAACCCCCAAAGGGTAAGATCCAAAAGAGAAATAGAATAATTTTTTTTACATAAGTGGACAACATACACAAATTTGGTTGCCAATTTGATAGATTGACAACATTCGTGGCCATGTATGGCTGAATGCAAAATCTGAAGGAGGGGACTAATTCACTCTCTAGAGGAAACATTAAAACAACTACGTTCATTTTATACATCCTAATCCCATATCAAATTATAAACATGACTCTATAATCAATGTAGTAGAAGCGGATCCAATAACCACATCAGAATCAAGCAACTGAATGAAGCAACAGAGAGAGAGAACATCTCCACTGGTGTTCCAAATCTATTCACCAGTCTCCAATGGTGGTGGTAATGCCTCCCAACCATGTGGACTCATAAGAGACCACCCCACCATTCTCAGAGATAGTCACAAGGCCCAAACGGATGAACAACAATAAGTGGATACAAGATGACCAACACTCACATCAATCACGGAGCAGACATAGAGAACAATGCATACAACCAAAGTCATAACATAGGTGTACTCATCGAAATCGTAGGTCAGGTACTACTCATGACTGCTAAGGTGTTAGATACTAGAGTGAAATCAGATAGAGTGTCATCATGTGTGCTTGAAGTGATGGCACCATACGGAACCAAGTACTCCAATGTAGACGAGGAGACTCAACTGTGCCTAAATCCTTGCCCCGTAGACAGATGACTCGCTGCACCACAGACATATAGGCCTTCTTGTTGCATCCTTAGCCTTTACAAGCGCTCAAGGCCATGCATGAGGTCTAATTATCTTATTAGTGTTTTATCCCAATGTTTTCATTTAGTTATCGCTTAATAATATAACTCTGCCACTAGTTCCCCTGGAAGCCACTTGTTGGCCCCGAGCCCGTAGAGAGCCACTCCATAAGACCACTCTAATTACCCAGACCTAAGCTCAACCCATCTATCTAACAAATGAAGAAATGTGAAACAATCGAAACATAAGAAAGATAAACAAAACAACCTTCTGCAACATCCTTCACAGCTAGATTCAATGATAATTTAAACTTTTGCATATCACAAACCAGCTAGTAAACATATAATAACATGAATCCAATCTCAAAGTACAACAAGGAAAGGTATGAGCAACATAGAATTTTCTGAATTCAAGACATTTATTAATGCTGCAAAATAAAGAGGAAAGTAAGTAAAATTCTCTGCCCTCATATGGAACCTGTGGGCCATTACATTTGGTTTGGTAAACATACCCCATGGAATAACTATTGGAGTTGTTAAAAACCTTCAAGTACGTGCAGATTGCCACACTTCAACAACACTTGTCTCCAAAGTCAATTGTAAGAGAAATTGTTGTAAAGAAGTGAATCATTTCCACCATTTTAAATAGGGATAGTTTTCCTATGGTTAATTATTGGTGATGCTAAATGAAGCAATCTGAAAACTAGGCTTGCACTATAATAATGTGTGCCAAGTTAGATTTTTAGAAACAATGTAGGGATATCCATCAAAATAGAATGGAAGGGGGGATTTTGTAAGATGTTATAGTTGTAAGTGCCTTGGTAGACATGTTCCCATAATGTAGAAGTATAGAATAGGAACGTGAACCATTTGACAAAATCCTACGAGTGAGGTTGCATAGACTACAATAATCACAGGATATGTACAAAAAGGATTTGCTGGCTTTTAAAAACTATTAGGTAGATGCAACTGGTTGGCGTAAAGCCAAACTCCACAACCTTTGTTAACATCCTGCCTAAGCCAAAATGGGAACTTTGGAACAGGTTATGGACATTCGTTAAAGCATAAAGGACAAAGAAATTTTGTGAGATGTAGTTGCGACTGCCCAGGTAGGCACGTAAACAAAATGTGAAAGCATAGACAATGCATGAAATGTTCGAGAGATTGCAATGACTGCAAGATATCATAAAAATGGATTTGTTGGAAAAGTCTATAGAAACTTTGCTGTAGAGACAAAGCACATGAGCTGTTTGAAAAAGATTGAAGGCAATGATTGCAGGACGTACACAAAATGGACAATTGAAAAGGCTTTAGAAACCTTCAAGTAAAGCAATTGGCAGCTGTAAAGCCAGACACCACGACCTTAGCCAGCATCCTCACTACTCATGCCAAAGTGGAAGTGATGGAACATGGTATGGATATCCATTAAGGCACAATGGAAGCAAGTTTTCTGATAGATAATACAGTTGGAAATGCTCTGGTAGACCTATAAGCAACCATGGATGCCTACACAATGCACGTGATCCTTTCAAGACTAAAATAAACTAACACAATCTAGAATGAAGTACAGATTTTAGCATGTATTCCAAACTTGTAGTGAATGGTTTTTTTTTTGTTTTTCTATGGTAAAAAGGATATGCAGCAAACATATTTTAGTTTATGTGATGGAAATGAAAAAGTGATTGAGGTAAATACCTCTACCCCTGGTTACACTCCCTCCAGTGCACCTCTAATCTTCTTATTTGATATGCTTCCTTGACACTGGTCTGCACTCCCCTCAGTTCACATCATTTCCTGCAATTTGATCACCTTCCCTCCGTAAAATCCATCCCCCTAGCTCTTTTCTCCCCAATCTGTCACTCTCTTGCTTAAACTATTTCCTCTGCCTCCTTTAATCTGCACCCATGCCCTTGAATTTAATCTCCACCCAGTGTTTAAGGCTCTCCCTACCTTACGTTAATCAATCTCCTATCCAAACTGTCAGCTATAGCAAATGGATCTGAATGCTTCCTCTATGGCATGCCCAAAGGAAATCAATTTGACCACCTACTGCATAGCTATTTTCTACAACATTAAACATACTTTGCCACCTCTCTTAACTCCTACGCCCTCATCTAACTATGCTCCATATAATTTCTTGGCTGCATTTACTCATACATCCACTTATCTTATCATCTGACGTCCTCTCAAGAACCGATAGGGAGGGTTAATACATCCTACCCCCTAGGACTAGGATTACTTGTGGAAGCCTACAAACACTAAGATGTAGCCAAAGCACACACTAGTCCATGAAACTCAATATAATCAAAGGAAGCCAAGGAGAAAACTCTCAACCATCACACTGGCAAACTAAACGTGACCATAAGTTAATCTGAAAGTAAGACCACAATACAGAAACACTGCACTATCTAGGTGTAATGGGCTAGGGTAGGGTATAGTGTATAGGGCTTGTGACTATCTCCAGTAACCACCATCGGGCATAATAAGAGTACACTCAGGCCTGTGAATCTAGGGAGAGTCGATACTCAGTACCTGCAATAGTCCAAGAACACATCAAGGTACCTATTGTAGGAGTCAAGGACAACACTGAGAGGGGGGGGTGAATCAGTGTTGTATGAATTTTCAAATCTTTTTCAAACTTTAACTTGTAGAGCACAAAGGAGAGAAAGCTATCATTGATTTGTCAAACACATATGCATAAAACTAAGAATGAAGAAGGAGAACAAAACCTTATAAGAAACGTATTAACATACACACATACAGATGAAAACAATATAACACATAACAAAAATTTGCACGAGTGGAAAACCCTCCTGGGGTATAAAAACCACTCCAAAACTGCCTCACTGGCTTATCCTTGAAAATATCTTTACAAGGCTCACTGGATGATGTAAGTGTCTCACTGACAAATGGTCTTACCAACCTACAAGCCTCACTAGCATACTATTGTGCCTCACTGGCATTTCTCAATCAATCAGAACTCTAAATCTCATGTGCAAGAAGTGATTGCTGCTCAATTTGATTTGCACCATTCAAATCAACTCATCTGCATCATATATTCCATCATTCAAGTTTTCTGACATTTTATCTTTGAAATCACTTAATTCACCTGATCAGGGAAATATATCTTTTTCACTACAAATTAATGTGCACATTTTTCTGGATCATTGTCTTCACCATTGCATGTTGATCTGCATAACACCACACATAGTCAATGTACCTAAAAGACTATTATATAGAATACAAATGCCTTTTCACATTCTTCTAATCACAAAACCCTTCAATCTGCAAATTTTTTCAACCAAATTTTCATTATCCTCTTTGTACAAAACCCTTCAATCTCTGCCGAAAATAAAATCATATATACATATATATATATATATATATATATATATATATATATATATATATATATATATATATATATATATATATATATATATATATATATATATATATATATATATTTTCTTCTCTGCAACATGATTGGCAAGATCATTGAAATTCCTTCTCGTCAAAAACTTTTTCAATATTCAACAACCTGCAAAAATGACTCTTCATATCCTCTAACATTTCAATCAAGACCTGTAGGAGAAAAATAAAATCTCTTTGAATATTTATTTCAATCTCCTTCTCTGTAAATTCCTGCATTCAAACTCTTCAATAAATCTTTAATCTTCCTTGATAATAAAATCTTTATCTCCACAAATCTAATAAAAAAATCTCTGATAAAATTTTTCATTTTCTTCAAACAAGACTCTTCATATTCTTCATACAAAAATCTCTTCTCTGAAAAAAACTTTAATGACAATATATCTATCTCAAAAAGAAAATCTCTTCTTTCCTTTTAATCTCCAAAAATCTTTTTAGGTGAAAAAGAGTTTCAAAAAAAAAATTCTTCATAAAATGTGAACAACTCTCCAAAAGCATTTTTAATGCTTTTTTAAAGAACCAAAATAACCGATGTCTTGTAAAAAAACTTCATGAAAAATGGGCTCCAAAAACTACATATGACTTACCTATTCAAGAAACTAATGTTTCTTATAAGAAACATTCTAAATGCATTTTATAAATACCAAAAAGAAACTCCATTATATCAGCTTCAAAAAAACTTAATGCCTTACATATCGGGCTCAAAACATTTTCAATGCTTTTTGAAAACTCAAAAAAAACTTTATAAACTTTATCTCCCCATTCGGGCTCTCCTTAAACCTGTGCCCACTCCACATTTGGCGGTAGAATTTAAATTCAAAGACTTTTAAAAGCTCGCCCATATGCAAATCTTGCTCCATCGGTTATAATAAATTTTCTAACTTTAAAAACAAAAACTTCCCTTTTGAATGCATCGCGGGCCCTTCACAATATAAATCATTTTCAATGATTTCTTTGTAAATCGCGCTCCACATATCATATAAAGACCGAAGCTTTAAGGAAGGGCTAGTCACCGTCATGTGATGGTAGCCCTCTAACAGGTCACTTTAAGTGACTTTGACTTATCATTGCAGGTCAACTCAATGTTATAACATAAAGAGCATTTGGTATGTGACAGGCTTGGAAAGGAATGAAGAACTTAGTTTAGGATAGATAGACAATCAAAGACTTAGATAATAATGACCTCAAGAAAAATATGGAGAACTAAGATAAGGATATCAATTAGTCCAATTCAAGTGACCTCTACACCTGTTGTCCAAATAAACACTTTGCATATATGTCAGTGAAAGTTATAAAACTTTAACCAATATGCCTTTTTATTATGCTTTGAAGAATGCTTTGATGATTTGAAGACTTCCACTATGCCAATGAAGCACTCCTTGAGAGTGAGTTGATTTACTGATGTTCTTGTTTAACCTTCATGGAGATTTCAACCTATCAACAATGTCATCCTTGTCATGCTGCCACTATTCATATTACAAACAACTGTCGTGAAATGATCACATCAAGTACTACTAAACAAACAAGTCCTTCACTTTAGTTACACACTGACACACTAAAGATCCATAGAAGACAAAATGAACATGCATCCTAAATAGGACCCTATATCTGATTTCACATGATCCAAGATGATCCAACAACACTCCATCATATGTAAGCAAAATGATATAAAGATATCATTATGATGAAAAACTCCTGATAGAACCTTGATCTATCAAATGCAAATTGAACCTGATTGAAAAGCACATCTGAATTTACCTCAACCATATTAAGTTCATGATTTGCAACTTTGCAACATCAACTCAACACACTTTTGACATCAATGACAATCTATCACTATCAATCTCCCCCTTTGTCAATGATGGCAAAACCATCTGAAGCAATTTTACTTTCTCCCCCTTTTTGACATCTGATGACAAAGACAAATATCTCCCCCTGAGAAAAATAACTCATATAATCATGAGAAAAATTTCAATCAACTGTTTACACATTTCTTGGATCACAAACACTATCACTAACCTTGTTATCTTTCATACCAACCAAGAAATTGAAAAATCACTTACCCAACCTTTGATAGCACTAGGCTCTGAAAATTTAAGGCACTAATCATATTTACAATTTGTTGTTATTCTGAAAGCTCTTGTTCTTATACATAGCTCTGTAGCTCTTGTTCTTATACATAGCTCTGTTCTTACACATCTGCATACTGCACAACTTTTCAACTAGTGAGTTATAAGAAACCATGAAGCATAGGACCTGAAAGAAACATCATGTAAGGCACACCAACCAAATCATGAAACTAAATATGTAGATGAAGATGAAACACTGACAACAATGAGATCCTTGATTACTTCCTTTAACAAACTCCTAAACCAACACTTTTTGACCTGAAATAACAAATCTCCAAGATCTCCCATGTGTTAAAGTTCACAAACAAATTACTACTTAGAAATATCATTGGGAAACACTGACAAGACTAACCAACATAACTCAACTCAACTCAACACTTATCCACTTCCTGAATTAGTCCTGAAGCAACATATCAACCTGAAGTATACCATCCATTTACTGATAGAAATCATAAACATACCAATACTCTTCGATAAATAGATTTGCAGACAAAAATCATGAAGACTCCTCATCACACAGTTCCCAACTCTAGATGACATGATAACTACTTTTGATAAGACCTTTTCAAATCTCCCATGATAGTGACAACTCAATCCTCTAATTAACTCCCCCTTTAACTTCCTCTGATGAAAATGCAGGATATCACCATCAATGTCATAGTTTGAAGAACTCTGTCGGAAACATATTAGTGAGGAAGATCATCAATGAAACAAGTGAAACACTATCTCCAAATCACCTAAAAGCTTCAATACTTATGCAAAACATATGCCATAAAACATTACTCAACAAGGTAGTAGATATGACCATTAAATTATCATCCTGCAACCAAACTATTCTGACACCTTTTCTGACATGACAAAAAATGAAGACCATTTGAACTATCCTCCTGTTCTGCACAAGACACCACATCTGAAACATATTGTATTATACAAGAACTACTGCCTCTTGATTTTGTCATTCTAATCAACCTCCTTAGCCATCATATCCAAACATCTGAGGAGAGTTCCTTGAGAACACATTTACTGAAGCAACAAGAAAACTCAACCATATAAGTATGATATGAACAATATACAAAATAGGATCAAGTCACAACATCACCAAACTCTTTGAGCATTAAATCCTTTAACAACTTATCAACACCTTGCATTCACTGAACATGTCATTGATCATGGACACCTGATACCACAAGAAACATACAATTTGTACATACTACCCTGAAACATATTACTGATGAAAAATATCTAAGAAACATGTGAGATTATCACATCAAGAACACTTCCATATGAGCATCCAGTCCATCAATTTTACATACCAACTGCATTAACAAGCTCTTCCTGCATCACTGATATAAAAAGTCAATTTAGTTAGCAACATCTTCAACAACTGTCTCACAAGATTGGCAAATAAAACAAGATCACCATTCAAATGATCTCCTTCCTGAAACTTCTTGGGGTTAACTGATAGAACATTTGATACCTCCCCCTTACTTCATGCTATGTTATGCAACAGATGAAATGACTTGTGTAAGATGCACAAGCTTAGATTCTGACTTCTCTTTACTTTCTTTCTGCTTCCAGATTTTCACAGGTGCTTTCTTCCTCCAAACCTTTTCTGCTTCTTTTCTTTTCCACCTTTTTAAATCAGGTGAAGCTTTCCTGCAACTATGAGCTTTATGACCAAAAGAATTGCAATTATAACAACCTATGTTATAACCAAATGACTGATACCTTTTTGACATCTCTTGACCAATTATGTTATGCTTCCATGTAGGATCATACATTCTATTCTTTTTGCAGTTTCTTTGAATGTGTCCAACATTATTGCACTTGTAACAAATAATATCAGTATTTCTTCTACAATTAACTGATCTATGTCCAAATTGATTACAAGCATAAAAATGACCATTAAAAGAATAATTATACCTGTACATGTATGCTTGTCTAACAGGAGCACTTTTTCTGAAATTTCTTCTTCTTTGATTATGCATTTTGTTTTTAGTGGCAGCATTCAAATCAATCTTCTTTCTAGGTGTCTCTCTAGCTTTTGAACATTCTCCTTCTTCAAAACCAAGTCCAGTAGTTTCTTCATATAGTTTTTTCTTACCAAGCATCTTATCAAACACTTGATATTTCTTAGATAAAACTTTGAGACCATCATACTCTTTTTTTAGATTAATAATTTCACTCTCTAGTTTTAGATTTTCAATCCTTGAAACTTCAAGGTTAGAAATTGAGCCATCAGCTATCTTCTTAGCTTCTTCAATTTCTATCTTCAATCTAGCAATTAGCTTGTCTGAATCATCAATATATGTCTTTAAACTAATAATTTGACATTCGGCCTCTTCAAGATCTATAAGAGCTTTGTCTTTTAAATCTCTTTCTTGTTGCAGCTACAACATTAATTTTTGGTTCTCCTTCTTATACTTCTTGAGCTCACTCAGAGCATATATAAGCTCTCCTTCCAGATCAATCTCACAGTCTTGTTCATCATAATCCTGATCATCATCATCTTCTAAATTTGATTGGGTCTCAACTTCTTCATGTGATTACCTTTCATTGCCACTTTCTTGACACACTAGAGTGTCCTCTTCTTTATCATTACCTTGGTAAATTCTTTTCAATCTCCTCCACATATCCTGAGCTATAACACAATCCATAACTTTACAAATAACACCATTAGACAGAGCAGATAATATAGCCTTCTTTACAATATCATTACATTCAAGATCTTCTTTGTTATTTGCAGAAATACCATTTTCAACTGACATTAAAACATTATATCCTAAGGAGGATAAATATATTTGCATTCTAACATACCAAACTGAAAAATTTGAACCATCAAACTAAGGAACATTTGAAACAATATTAGATTCAAGTTGGACAACATCTTTATCCACTGACTTTATATCAACATCTGGATTTGATATGAATGATGTCTTTTTAACCTTTTGACTAGAATGAAGCTTGAGATTTTTATTCTTATTTCTTCTGCACTTACCCATTGAACTCCACACACAGAACCTACCCAAGCTAATTAAGCTTCAAAAGGGGAACCTAGCTCTGATACCAATTGTAGGAGTCAAGGACAACATTAAGAGGGGGGTGAATCAGTGTTGTATGAATTTTCAAATCTTTTTCAAACTTTAACTTGTAGAGCACAAAGGAGAGAAAGCTATCATTGATTTGTCAAACACATATGCACAAAACTAAGAATGAAGAAGGAGAACAAAACCTTATAAGCAACGTATTAACATACACACATACAGATGAAAACAATATAACACATAACACAAATTTGCACAAGTGGAAAACCCTCCTAGGGTATAAAAACCACTCCAAAACTGCCTCACTGGCTTATCCTTGAAAATATCTTTACAAGCCTCACTGGCTGATGTAAGTGTCTCACTAACAAATGGTCTTACCGACCTACAAGCCTCACTGGCATACTGTTGTGCCTCACTGGCGTTCTCAATCAATCAGAACTCTAAATCTCATGTGCAAAAAGTGATTTCTGCTTAATCTGATTTGCACCATTCAAATCAACTCATCTACATCATATATTCCATCATTCAAGTTTTCTAACATTTTATCTTTGAAATCACTTAATTCACCTGATCAGGGAAATATATCTTTTTCACTACAAATTAATGTGCACATTTTTCTAGATCATTGTCTTCACCATTGCATGTTGATCTGCATAACACCACACATAGTCAATGTACCTAAAAGACCATTATATAGAATACAAATGCCTTTTCACATTCTTCTAATCACAAAACCCTTCAATCTACAAATTTTTTCAACCAAATTTTCATTATCCTCTTTGTACAAAACCCTTCAATCTCTGCCGAAAATAAAATCATATATACATATATATATATTTTCTTCTCTACAACATGATTGGCAAGATCATTGAAATTCTTTCTCGTTAAAAACTTTTTCAATATTCAACAACCTGCAAAAATGACTCTTCATATCCTCTAACATTTCAATCAGGGCCTGTAGGAGAAAAATAAAATCTCTTTGAATATTTATTTCAATCTCCTTCTCTGTAAATTCCTGCATTCAAACTCTTCAATAAATCTTTAATCTTCCTTGATAATAAAATCTTTATCTCCACAAATCTAATAAAAAAATCTCTGATAAAAATTTTCATTTTCTTCAAACAAGACTCTTCATATTCTTCATACAAAAATCTCTTCTCTGAAAAAAACTTTAATGACAATATATCTATCTCAAAAAGAAAATCTCTTCTTTCCTTTTAATCTCCAAAAATCTCTTTAGGTGAAAAAGAGTTTCAAAAAAAAAAATTCTTCATAAAATGTGAACAACTCTCCAAAAGCATTTTTAATGCTTTTTTAAAGAACCAAAATAACCGATGCCTTGTAAAAAAAACTTCATGAAAAATGGGCTCCAAAAACTACATATGACTTACCTATTCAAGCAACTAATGTTTCTTATAAGAAACATTCTAAATGCATTTTATAAATACCAAAAAGAAACTCCATTAAATCGGCTTCAAAAAAACTTAATGCCTTACATATCGGGCTCAAAACATTTTCAATGCTTTTTGAAAACTCAAAAAAAACTTTATAAACTTTATCTCCCCATTCGGGCTCTCCTTAAACCCATGCCCACTCCACATTTGGTGGTAGAACTTAAATTCAAAGACTTTTAAAAGCCCGCCCATATGCAAAACTTGCTCCATCGGTTATAATAAAGTTTCTAACTTTAAAAACAAAAACTTCCCTTTTGAATGCATCACGGGCCCTTCACAATATAAAGCATTTTCAATGCTTTCTTTGTAAATCATGCTCCACATATCATATAAAGACCGAAGCTTTAAGGAAGGGCCGGTCACCATCATGTGATGGTAGCCCGCTAACAGGTCACTTTAAGTGACTTTGACTCATCATTGCAGGTCAACTCAATGTTATAACATAAAGAGCATTTGGTATGTGACAGGCTTGGAAAGGAATGAAGAACTTAGTTTAGGATAGATAGACAATCAAAGACTTAGATAATAATGACCTCAAGAAAAATATGGAGAACTAAGATAAGGATATCAATTAGTCCAATTCAAGTGACCTCTACACCTGCTATCCAAATAAACACTTTGCGTATATGTTAGTGAAAGTTATAAAACCTTAACCAATATGCCTTTTTATTATGCTTTGAAGAATGCTTTGATGATTTCAAGACTTCCACTATGCCAATGAAGCACTCCTTGAGAGTGATTTGATTTACTGATGTTCTTGTTTAACCTTCATGGAGATTTCAACCTATCAACAATGTCATCCTTGTCATGCTGCCACTATTCATATTACAAACAACTGTCATGAGATGATCACATCAAGTACTACTAAACAAACAAGTCCTTCACTTTAGTTACACACTGACACACTGAAGATCCATAGAAGACAAAATGAACATGCATCCTAAATAGGATCCTATAACTGATTTCACATGATCCAAGATGATCCAACAACACTCCATCATATGTAAGCAAAATGATATAAAGATATCATTATGATGCAAAACTCTTGATAGAACCTTGATCTATCAAATGCAAATTGAACCTGATTGAAAAACACATCTGAATTTACCTCAACCATATTAAGTTCATGATTTGCAACTTTGCAACATCAACTCAACACACTTTTGACATCAATGACAATCTATCACTATCACCTATGCATATACATATGTTATATAGCCAAACTAACATCAATCATGTAAGCATGAAATCCATCATAAATAATAATAGTGTCCACATCATAATAGTATCAAGATTACACATCACCGGTGCCAATACAAAATAATAAAAAGATGTATAATTGAAAATAAAGTATACAATCATCCAAGTCCATCAAAATAAGAAAACAATATAATACAAACACGGGGGTCATTACATCCCCTAGAAGCCTACAAAAATATATGGATAAAGTTCTCTCATCATCGCCGAAGCCTGCAACATTGCGGATGCATGATAGACTCGGTGGCAACACAAGGCGGTAGGCAACAAGACCAATCCTCTCAAGGATCTCAAAAGGTACCATAAAACAAGGTGCTAGCTTTGAGCCTTTCCCATAATGGATGGGGCTCTTCGACAGATGAACTCTCAGAAACACACGGTCACCTACCGAGAAGTGGCGATCCAACCTACAGGGATCGCCATACTTTCTCTATCAATCTTGAGCTGTAGCCAATTGTTTTCTGATCCACACTACCTAGTGCTCCATATACTGAAGCATCTCTAGACCCAAAAGAACTCAGTCCTCTAAGTGATCCCAACTCAACAAAGTGTGACATGGCCTACCATACAAGGCCTGGAAGGGTGACATACCGAGAGAACTATGATACCCATTATTATAAGCAAACTCAACTAGGTACAAATAGTCCTCCCAATGAGACTATTGATCCATAACGTACATCCAAAGCATATCCTCTAAGACCTGATTAACTCACTCGGCTTGTCCGTCAGTCTCGAGATGGTATGTAGAACTAAAATTAAGCTAAACTCCCAAAGCATGCTGAAGAGAAGTCCACAAAGTTGAAGTGAACATTGGATCACGATCGAAAATGATCCTATGAGGAATACCATGCAAACACATGATATCCTCCATAAACACTCAAGCTATAGAACTATAGTGTGCCACCTTGGACAACATGTCTACTGTGACCATAATAGCATTAGGATGACGTGACAACATAGGTATCCCCACTATGAAATCAAGAGATATCATATCCCACTTCCATGTAGGGATGGAATGAGGTTGCAACAGTCATGATGGGTGTTGATGCTTTGCCTTCACTCGTTGGCACTCAAGACACCGAGCCACAAAATTGGTAATATCTTGCCACAAGCCTACCCAATGATACAAATGTCGAAGATTGGCATGCATCTTCATGACACCCAGATGAGCTGAATAGTGTGAATGATGGGCCTCTGACAAAATCAAGGAATGAAGGTCACCAGAATCTGCAACATAAATATGACCAAGATGTCACAAAAGTACATCAGACTCAGGAGAGAACCCTACAAACCTGCCCTCAAGGACTCTCCCAGAGTCAATCTCTGCTCTCACCTCCAGATACCAAGTATAACTAGGAAGTGACTCCAAAATATGGCTACACAAATCCACATGTGCAAACTCTAGAAGAATAGGATGATCATCAAGAGATACCTCCTGAATCCCACCCTCAACAAGATCACTAACTGAAATAGTGAACATCTCACAACCTTTTTGCATGGCATGCTTCAGTTGCATAGCTGAAATCACACAGAGAAAAATGGGTCTCTAAAGTCCAACTAATTCAACATGCTCTCCAACATTGTCAATACACTGAACTAATTTATACTGACAATCTATACTAGCTAGGTGGGTCTCCAACCAATCCATGCCTAAAACAATCCTATAGGACCCCAAAGGTGAAACACGGAGATCCACTGTGGTAGTGAAGGTGCCCAAATCTAACACACAGCCACGAACAAGGGAGTCTATAGCCACCTTGGATCCAGTAGCTAACTCAACCTGTGAACCAATGTCTTGCCTTGCCACTAGGAGTCCACAACGCTCCACGAGAGAAGGAGAAATGAAAGAATCTAAAGCTTCTAAATCAAACAAGATAGATGTGGTAATCCCACATAACACACCTAAATAATCGACCACGGTGCCCTGATGCTCATCCTGATGATTATCAACCACCACAAAAACTCTATGTGATCTGCTAGCATCACCTACTGTAGGCTCTAAAGTAGCCTGTCTCTGACTACCTCCAGCCACTGATCTCTGAGGACACTGAGCAGCTATATGACCATGTTGCCCACAAGCATAACAACCATCCCTACCAAAACCTCAGCCTGAGAACGGTGCACATGACTGCTGGGATCCAACACCCCTAGAACTTTGTTGTGCACTCTGAAAATGTTGAGTTAGACCACTCTGCTACCTACTTCAAGAATGATGATGCAGACGATCTCTAGAAAATGTAGTACTAGGATTCTACCCACTTTGCTGAGACTGAGCAGGCCTATGCCTCTATCACTGACAGGCTCTAGGAAGTGCAGTATAAGATCCAGATGGTCCATCTCCAGGAGACTGTGTACCCTGAGCAACTGATCCTGATGGAGAGACACTACCAATATGAACAGCTGCCTGACCACCAAAGCCTCTAGTTAAATTCTCCTCTATGAAACTCACCTTCTCCATGACGATCTCTAAGGTCTTGGCTCAAACACATGGACACCACTACTGATATGGGCATTCAAGCCTTGATGAAATGTTGTACTAACATCAGCTCATCATCAGAGATGCTAGCATACTGCTTAAGCTCAAAGAAACAGTTCTCATACTGATCTACTATCATGGTCAACTAATGAAGCTCATGAAACTCATCAACACGTCTCTGTCGGTGGTGGTCAGAAAGAAATCATACACAGAACCTCTCTAAGAATAGTCCCCATGACACGAAAGTAATGTCTAGGTGAATCTTTTGCTCCTCTACTCTCCACCAAGTAGATGCAAAACCTAGATGAGATGCATAATGGCACATCAAGCTCTAGTATTGCTACTATAAGGATGCATGGGAAAGCATCGATCAAGATCAATCAACCAAGTCTCTGCCTCAGTACCTGTACCAAATCCATCAAAAGTAGGGGGATGAGCTTTAAGAAGATCCCTGATGTGACTTGCAGCAACACAGTCTCCATCCACGCTATCCCTCAAAACAACTACTCTCGAATGATTCAAACTACGAGAATGCTCACACTCAACTCTAGCATCCTGACCATCCTGACGAGAAGGGTGTGAATTTGCCTCATGAGGTACCTCCTGACAAGGTCCTAATTAGTCCATAATCTACTGTAAGAGAGCTAAAACCTAAGCACCCCAAGCCCTAGGGCTTGATTGTCAACACGCAATTCTTCCTGACGCTCACCTTGATTGCCCTGATTATCCTAATTGCCCTGATCAGCATTATGATAGGTGTTGCATCGAAGAACAGTGGCTATACCTCTAATTCTGCCTCTGGCTCTGCCCCTAGGAGGCATCCTAAAGGAACAAAGAACACATCAAAATAGATAATCACAAGGACGACCTAAGCACCATACTAAGGCATGAACGCATAACAACATGACTATAGAACACTATAACAAGCTCACGCCACACACGCCAAACACAACAAAACATAGAAGGCTCAAGTACGCCAGAGCTCCCAGTGTGTGAACATGGGCTCTGATACCAGATGTAACATCTCGCTAGGTAACCCCCAAAGGGTAAGAGCCAAAAGAGAAACATAATATTTTTTTTTTACATAAGTGGACAACATACACAGATTTGGTTGCTGATTCGATAGATCGACATCATTCATGGTCAAGTATGGCCAAATGCACAACCTGGGGGAGAGGACTAATTCACTCTCTAGAGGAAACATTAAAACAACTACGCTCATTTTATACACCAAATCAAAATATTCCTAATCCCATATAAAATTATAAACATGAATCCATAATCAACGTAGTACAAGCGGATCCGATACCCACACTAGAATTCGTAAACCAAGTAATAAACATCTCATTTCTTCTCATTAAATTCAATGATTATAACTTCTCTCTTAAGAGAGTACAATTACATAACTACATATACAATTACAATGATATATTCCAGAATATGATACAAGTACAATAACATAGTCCTGATTATGATACATGGACTGAATGGGTATAGTAACTGAATGAAGCAATAGAGAGAGAACATCTCCACTGGTGCTCCAAACTTGTTTGCCGGTCCCAAATGGTGGTGGCAATGCCTCCCAACCATGTGGACTCATAAGAGACCACCCCACCATGCTCAGAGATAGTCACAAGGCCCAAACGGATGAACAACAACAAAGGGATACAAGATGGCCTACACTCACATCAATCATAGAGCAGACAAAGAGAACAATGCAAATAGCCAAAGTCATAACAAAGGTGTACTCATCCAAGTCATAGGTCAGGTACTACTCATGACTGTTAAAGTGGTAGATACTAGATTGAAATCAGATGGAGTGTCATCATGCGTGCTCGAAGTGATGGCACGACATGGAACCAAGTACTCCTCTCATGCAGACGAGAAGACTCAATTGTGCCCAAATCCATGCCCCATAGATGGATAGGCCTTCTCGTTGCATCCTTAGTCTTTACAAGTGCTCAAGGCCATACACGAGGTCTAATTATCTTATTAAAGTTTTTACCCCAATGTTTTCATTTAGTTATCACTTATTAATATAAATCTTCTACTAGTTCCCCTGGCAACCACTTGCGGTCCCCGGGCCCATAGAGAACCACTCCATAAGACCACTCTAATTACTGAGACCTAAGCTCAACCCATCCATCACACAAATGAAGAAATATGAAACAACCAAAACATAAGAAAGATAAACAAAACAACCTTCCCTGACATCCTTCACACTTAGATTCAATGTTAATTTAAACATCCGCATATCACAAACAAGCTAGTAAACACATAATAACATGAATCCAATCTCAAAGTACAAGGAAAGGTATAAGCAACATAGAATTTGCTAAATTCAAGACATTTATTAATGCTATAAAATAAAGAGGAAAGTAAATAAAATTCTCTGCCCTCGTATGGAACCTGTGGGCCATTACATTTGGTTTGGTAGACGTACCCCATGGAATAACTATTAGAGTTTTTAAAAACCTTCGAGTACATGCAGATTGCCACACTGCAACAAAACTTGTTTCCAAGGTCGATTGTAGGACAAAGTGTTGTGAAAGAAGTGAATCATTTCCACCATTATAAAAAGGGACAATTTTCTTGTGGTTAATTATTAGTGATGCTAAATGAAACAATCTAAAAAATAGGCTTGCACTATAATAATGTGCACCATATTAGATTTTTAGCAACAATGTAGGGATATCCATCAAAACAGAACAGAAGGGGGGATTCTATAAGATGTTGTAGTTGTAAGTGCCCTGGTAGACATGTTTGCATAATGTGGAAGCATATAATAGGCACGTGAACTATTTGATAAAATCCTAGGAGTGAGGTCACATAGACTGCAATAATCGTAGGATATGCACAAAAAGGATTTGATGGCTTTTAAAAACTTTTAGGCAAATGCAATTGGTTGGCTTAAAGCCAAACTCCACAACCTTTGTTAATGTCCTGCTTGAGCCGAATGGGAACTTTGGAATAGGTTATGGACATCTGTTAAAACATAAAGGACAAAGGAATTTTGTGAGATGTAGTAGCAACTGTCCAGGTAGACATGTAAACAAAATGTGAAAGCATAGACAATGCATATGAACTATTTGAGAGATTGCAATGACTACAGGATATCATAAAAATGGATTTGTTGGACAAGTCTATAGAAACTTTAATGTAGAGACAAAGCACATGAGCTATTTGACAAAGACTCAAGGAAACAATTGTAGGATGTAAAAAAAATGGACAGTTGAAAAGGGTTTAGAAACCTTCAAGTAAAGCAACTGGAGGCTGTAAAGCTAGACCCCACGACCTTAGCCAACATCCTCACTGCTCGTTCCAAAGTGGGAGTGATGGAACAGGGTACGGACATCCATTAAGGCATAATGGAAGCAAGTTTTCTGATAGATAATACAATTGGAAATGCTCTGGTAGACTTGTAAGCAACCCTGGAGGCCTAGACAAGGCACATGATCCTTTCAAAACTAAAATAAACTAACATAATTTGGAATGAAGTACAAATTTTAGCATGTATTCCAAACTTGCAGTGAATGTTTTTTTTGTTTTTCTATGGTAAAAAGGATATGCAGCAAACATATTTTAGTTTATGTGCTGGAAATGAAAGAGTGACTAAGGTAAATACCTCTACCCTTGGTCACACTCCCTCCAGTGCACCTCTAATCTTGCTATTTGATATGCTTCCTTGACACTGGTCTGCACTCCCCTCAGCTTGCCTCAGCTCCTGCAATTTGATCGCCTGCTCTATGTAAAATCCATCCCCCTGGCTCTTTTCTCCCTAATCTATCACTCTCTTGGTTATACTATTTCCTCTGCCTCCTTTAATCTGCTCCCCTTCTCTTTGTCGTTCTTTGGGATTCATTGCCGTAAAGAGGGGCGACATCTCTGACTACAGATATGGCTGACAACTTTTTGTAAGGGCACCCATGCCCTCACATTTAATCTCCTCCCAGTGTTTAAGGCTCTCCCTACCTTATGTTAGTCAAATTCATATCCAAACTATCAGGTGTAGCAAATGGATCTGATTGCTTCCTCTACGATGTGCCCAAAGGAAGTCAATTTGACCACCTAATGTATAGATATTTTCTACAACATTAAACATACTCTACCACCTCTCTTAATTCCTATGCCCTCATTTAACTACCCTCCAAATAATTTCTTGGATGCATTTACTCATACATCCACTTATCTTATCCTCCCACGTCCTCTCAAGAACCGACAGGGAGGGTTGTTACATTTTAGAATGATGCTCGTTGCTTGCCAGTTGCCACAACACGCAAACTATAATTCAGCTAAAATACAGGACACACAGCTGCGATTCCATTTCTATTTTTATTAAATATCTAAAATCTTTGTAAAGAGAAAAAATAGCTCTTTCCCCACGTTGCAGGAAATTTTGAGGATTAAAACCTCCCTGGAAATGAATACACTGGCTGTGGTCCTCCTTGGCAGTCCTCCATTGTGGTCCTCCGATTTTAACTGTAGTAGTCCATTCCAACATTATGTTTTATTCAAACGATGCAAATTATTTTTTCTTTTTAACTAAAAGAATTTTGTGCCAGCCAAATGGACCATCGTCCTATTCTCCCGGCCATGTGCGGATCACCAACATTCAGAATAATAACTCATTATAACTGGATTACTGCTATTCTTAATTATATTTCCGGATTAAAGCTATTCTTAATTATATTGTTTAAGGCTCTCCCTACGTTACGTTAGTCAAACTCCTATCCAAACTATTAGATGTAGCAAATGGATTTGATTGCTTCCTCTACGACCTGCCCAAAGGAAGTCAATTTGACCACCTATGACATGGATAGTTTCTACAGCATTAAACATACTCTGCCACCTCTCTCAAATCCTATACTCTCATCTAACTTCCCTCCAAATAATTCCTTGGCTACATTTACTCATACATCCACTTATCTTATCCTCCCACATCCTCTCAAGAACTGGTAGTCAGGGTTGTTACATCCTACCCCCCTAGGACTAGGCTTAATCCTGGAAGCCTACAAACACTAAGATGTAGCCAACGCACACACTAGTCCATGAAATGCAATACAATCAAAGGAAGCCAAGGAGAAAAGTCTCAACCATCAAACTACCAAACTACACATGACCATAAGTTAATCTGGATAGTAAGACAACAACATAGAAACACTGCACTATCTAGGTGCAGTGGGCTAGGGTAGGGTATAGGGTGTAGGGCTTGTGACTATCTCCAGTAACCACCATTGGGGATAATAAGAGTATGCTCAGGCCTGTGAATCCAGGTGGAGTTGATACTTAGTACCTGCAACACTCCAAGCACACGTCAAGGTACCTGTGCATATACATACATCATATAGCCAAAGCAACATCAATCATGTAAGCATGAAATCCATCATAAATAATAATAGTATCCACATCATAATAGTATCAAGATTGCACATCACTGGTGGCAATATAAAATAATAAGAAGATGCATAATTGAAAATAAAGTATATAGTCATCCAAGTCCATCAAGATAAGAAAAAACATAATACGAACACTGGGGTCATTACATCCCCTAGAAGCCTGCAAAAAGATATGGATAAAGGTCTCTCATCCTCACTGCATCTTCCCAAGATGCTGAGGACTCACCATCAAGATCCCATTGGACCCTTACTTGCTCTATGTCCTAACCCCTAAGGGTCAACCTCTGATGTTGAAGGATGCATACGGGTTCCAAGGAAAGTTGCTCATCCACCTCGACCTGCAAAGCAGTCCAATCAAGAACACGGGTCACATTAGGAGTATACTGTCTAAGAACTAAAACATGGAACACATCATGGATGCACGATAGACTCGATGGCAATACAAGGCGATAGGCAACATGACCAATCCTCTCAAGGATCTCAAAAGGTCCAATAAAATGAGGTGCCAACAATTGATGGGGCTCTTCCATAGATGAATTCTAAGAAACACACGGTCACCTACCGAGAAGTGGTTATCTTGCCTATGGGCATCGGCATACTTTCTCTACCGATCTTGAACTATAGCCAACTGCTCTTTGATCCTCACTACCTTCTACTCCATATCCTGAAGCATCTCTGGACCCAAAAGAACTCGGTCCTCTAAGTGATCCCAACTCAACGGAGTGCGACATGGCCTACCATACAAGGCCTAGAAGGGTGACACACCGAGAGAACTGATACCTATTATTATGAGCAAACTCAACTAGGTACAAATAGTCCTCCCAATGAGACTGTTGATCCATAACGTGCATCTGAAGCATATCCTCTAAGACCTGATTAACCTGCTCAGTTTGTCTATCAGTCTTGGGATGGTATGCAAAACTGAAATTAAGCTAAGCTCCCAAAGCATGATAAAGAGAAGTCCACAAAGTTGAAGTGAACACTGGATCATGATTGGAAATGATCCTATGAGGAATACCATGCAAACACATGATATCCTCCATAAATACTTGATCTACAGACGCTGCAGTGTAGGAAGATCTCATGGGTGAGAAGTGTGCCACCTTGGACAACTTGTCTACTTTGACCATAATAGCATTATGACGATGTGACGACATAGGTAGCCCCACTATGAAATCAAGAGATATCATATCCCACTTCCATCCTGGGATGGAATGAGGCTGCAACAGTCCTACTGGGTGCTGATGCTCTGTCTCCACCCACTGGCACTCAAGACACCAAGCCACAAAATCGGTAATATCTCATTCCAAGCCTACCCAAAGATACAACTATTGAAGATTGGCATGCATCTTCATGACACCTAGATGAGTTGAATAGGGTGCACGATGGGCCTCTGACAAAACCAAGGAATGAAGGTCATTAGAATTTGGAACATAAATATGACCAAGATGTCTCAAAAGTCCATCAGACTTAAGAGAGAACCCTGTAAACCTACCCTCAAGGACTCTCCCAAACTGAATCTCCGCTCTCACCTCCTGATACAAAGTATCACTAGGAAGTGACTCCAACATACGGCTCCACAAATCCACTCTAAGAGACAAAACTGAAATCTCATGTCTCCTCCTGCTCAAGGCATCCGTGACAACATTCTCCTTACCCTAAATGTAGTGAACCTCAAATTCATACTCAATGAGGAACTCCATCCAATGGCACTACCGAGCATTCAAATTTGACTAAGTGAAGATAAACTACAAACTATGATGATCACTATGCAACTCAAACCAATGTCCCAAGAGGAAATGTCTCCAACACACAAATGTATGGATGACAGCCGCTAACTCCAAATCATGGGTGGGGTAGTTCAGCTCATGATCCTTGATCTTACGAGACTCATATGCAATCACTCATCCCTCCTGCATAAGAACTGCCCCCACACCCTCCAAGAAGCATTGATGCACACTACAAAATCACATGAAGGATCTGGCACTACCAGGATAGGTGCACTAGTTAACCGCTCCTTAAGAGCCTGAAATGTTGACTCACACTGATTTGACCACACAAACTTCTTCCCTTTCTGCTGAAGAGAAGCAATGGGATGGGCTACCCGAGAGAAATCTCTCTCAAATCAGCGATAGTAACCTTCAAATCCTAGGAAACTATGAACCTCAGCCACATTTGTTGGCGCTGGCCAATCCACAATGGTTTAATCTTAGAAGGATCCACTGAGATACCTTCTCATGAGATGATGTGGCCCAAATATCTCACCTTAGTTTGGAAGAACTCACACTTGGCCAAATTGACAAACAACTGATTATCTCGCAAGCAATGCAACACTTGCTGCAAATGGCTTTCACACTCCATAGTCTTCGAATAAATCAAAATGTCATCAATGAACATGAGAATAAACCAGTCAAGATAGGTGCAAAATACCCCATTCATCGAACTCATGAAAACTGATGGAGCATTGGTCAACCCAAAAGGGACAACCGTGAACTCATAATGCTCATATGAAATGCTGTCCAATGAATATTTGCCTCATGAATGCGAAGTTGATGGTATCCTAATTTCAGATCTATCTTGGAGAACACCTTGGCTCCCCTCATCTGATCAAACAAATCATCTATTCGAGGCAATGGGTATCGATTCTTCACCATCACTTTGTTCAACTGGAGATAATCAATGCACAAGCGAAAAGATCCGTCCTTCTTCATGAAAATGATAGGCACTCCCCAAGGGGATACACTAGAATGAATGAAACCTTTCTCCACTAACTCCTCTAACTACAACCACAACTCGCCTAACTCCTGAGTAGTCATGCGATATGGTGCTTGAGAAATAGGCTCCGCACTAGGAATGCGATCAATATGGAAGTCTATGTCACGCTTAGGCGGTATACCTAGAATATAACTCAGAAAGACATCTAGAAACTCCTGAAGAATAGGATGATCATCAAGAGACATCTCCTAAATCCCACCCTCAGCAAGATCACTAACTGAAATAGCAAACATCTGACAACCTTTCCACATGGCATGCTTCAACTACATAGCTAAAATCAAATGGAGAGAAATGGGTCTCTGAACCCCAGCTAACTCAACACACTCTCCAACATCGTCAACACACTGAACTGACTTACGCTGACAGTCTATACTAGCTAGGTGGGTCTCCAACCAATCCATGCCTAAAACAAACCCATAGGACCCCAAAGGCAAAACATTGAGATCCACTATGGTAGTGAAGGTGCCCAAATCCAACACACAATCATGAACAAGGGAGTCTACAGCCACCTTGGATCCAGTAGCTAACTCAACCTACCAACCAATGTCTTGCCTTGCCACTACGAGTCCACAACACTCCGTGAGAGAAGGAGAAATGAAAGAATCTGAAGCTCTTGAATCAAACAAGATAGATGTGGTAATCCCACATAACACACCTGAATACTCAACCATGGTGCCCTGATGCTCATCTTGATGATTATCAACCGCCGCAAAAACTCTATGTGATATGCCAGCATCACCTACTGTAGGCTTTGGAGTAGCCTATCTCTAACTACCTCCAGCCACTGATCTCTGAGGACACTAAGCATCTATATGACCATGCTGCCCACAAGCATAACGACCACTCCTACAAAAACCTTGGCCTAAGAATGGTGCACATGACTGCTAGGATCCACCACCCCTAGAACTCTGCTATGCACTCTGAAAACTCTGTGTCAAACCACTCTACTGCCTACTCTGAGAATGATGATGCGGATGATATCTAGAAAATGATGTACCAGGATTCTGCCCACTATGTTGAGATTGACCAGGCCTATGCCTTTGTCGCTGATGGGGTCTAGGAGGTGCAGTATGAGATCTAGACAGTCTATCTCCCTAAGACTGTGTACCCTGAGCAACTGATCCTGAACGAGGGACACTACCAATCTGAACACCTACCTAACCACCAAAGCCTCTAGTCAAATTCTCCTCTATCAACCTTGCCTTCTCCACGTTGATATCTAAGGTCTTCCGCTCAAACACACGGACACCACCGCTGGTTTGGACATTCAAGCCCCTGATGAAATGTTGTACTAATATCAGCTCATCATCAGAGATGCTAGCATACTACTTAAGCTCAAAGAAATGATGCTCATACTAATCTACTATCATAGTCAATTGACGAAGCTCATGAAACTCATTAGCACGTCTCTACCGGTAGTGGTCTGAAATAAATCATGCATGAAACCTCTCTACTTAAATAGTCCCCATGACATGGAAGCAATGTCTAGGTGAAGCTTTTGCTCCTCTACTCTCCACCAAGTAGACGCAAAACCTCTGAGATGCATAATGGCACATCGAGCTCTAGTATTGCTATTATAAAGATGCATGGCAAAGCATCGATCAAGATCGATCAACTAAGTCTCTGCCTTAGTACCTATACCAGAACCATCAAAAGTAGGGGGACGAGCTCTAAGAAGATCCCTCATATGACCTGTCGCAACACTGTCTCCATCCACCCGATCCCTCACAACAACTACTCTCGAATGATCTGGACTACGAGAACACTCACACTCAGCTCCAGCATCCTGACCATCCTAATGAGAAGCGTGTGACTCTACCTCATGAGATACCTCCTAACAAGGTCCTAATCGGTCCATAATCTGCTGTAAGAGAGCTAAAACCTGACCACCCCCAAGCCCTATGGTTTGATTCTCAACACGCGGTTCCTCCTGACGCTCACCCTGATTTCCTTGATTGCTCTGATTGGCATTATGTTGGTTGCTACATCAAAGAACAGTGGCTATACCTCTAATTTTGCCTCTGGCTCTACCCCTAGGAGGCATCCTAAAGGAACAAAGAACACATCAAAACAAATCATCACAAGGATGACCTAAGCACCATATTAAGGCATGAAAGCATAACAACATGACTATAGAACACTATAACAGGCTCACGCCACACATGCCAAACACAACAAAACATAGAAGGCTCAAGTACACCAAAGCTCCCAGTGTGTGAACATGGGCTCTGATACCAAATGTAACATCCTGCTATGTAACCCCCGAAGGGTAACCAAAAGAGAAACATAATATTTTTTTTTTACATAAGTGGACAACATACACAGATTCGGTTGCCGATTCAATAGATTGACAGTATTCATGGCCAAGTATGGCCGAATGCACAACTTGAAGGAGAGAACTAATTCACTCTCCAGAGGAAACATTAAAACAACTATGTTCATTTTATACACCAAATCAAAATGTTCCTAATCCCATATCAAATTATAAACATGAATCCATAATCAATGTAGTACAAGTGGATCCGATACCCACACCAGAATCCATAAACCAAGTAATAAACATTTTATTACTTCTCATTAAATTCAATGATTATAACTTCTCTCTTAAGAGTGTACAATTACATAATTGCATATACAATTACAATGATATATTCCAGAACATGATACAAGTACAATAACATAGTCCTGATTATGATACATAGACTGAATGTGTACAATAATTGAATGAAGCAACAGAGAGAGAGAGAACATCTCCACTGGTGCGAGCCAAATCTGTTCGTCGGTCCCTAATGGTGGTGGCAACGCCTCCTAACCATGTGGACTCATAAGTGACCACCTCACCGTGCTTAGAGATAGTCACAAGGCCCAAACAGATGAACAACAATAGGGGGATACAAGATGGCCAACACTCACATCAATCACAGAGTAGACATAGAGACCAATGCATACAGCAAAAGTCATAACACAGGTGTACTCATCTAAGTCATAGGCCAGGTACTACTCACGACTACTAAGGTGCTAGATACTAGAGTGAAATCAGATGGAGTGTCATCATGCATGCTCGAAGGGATGGCACCACACGGAACCAAGTACTCCTCTCATGCCGACAAGGAGACTCAATTGTGCCCAAATCCACGCCCGCAGATGGATGACTTGACTCCCCATAGATGGATAGGCCTTCTCATTGCATCCTTAGCCTTTACAAGGGCTCAAGGCCATGCATGAGGTCTAATTATCTTATTAATGTTTTTACCCCAATGTTTTCATTCAGTTATCACTTATTAATATAACTCTACTACTAGTTCCCCTGGCAGCCACTTGCGGGCCTCGGGCCAATATAGAGCCATCTATAAGACCACTCTAATTATCGAGACCTAAGCTCAACCGATCCATCCCACAAATGAGGAAATGCGAAACAACCAAAACATAAAAAAGATAAACAAAACAACCTTCCTCGACAGCCTTCACAGCTAGATTCAATGATAATTTGAACATTCGCATATCACAAACTAGCTAGTAAACACATAATAACATGAATCCAATCTCAAAGTACAGCAAGAAAAGGTATAAGCAACATAGAATTTTGACTTCAAGACATTTATTAATGCTGCAAAATAAAGAGGAAAGTAAATAAAATTCTTTGCCCTCATATGGAACCTGTGGGCCATTGCATTTGGTTTGGTAAATGTACCCCATGGAATAACTGTTAGAGTTGTTAAAAACCTTCGAGTACATGCAGATTACCACACTGCAACAAAACTTGTCTCTAAGATCGATTGTTGAACAAATTGTTGTGAAAGAAGTGAATCATTTCCACCATTTTAAACAGGGAGAGTTTTCTTGTGGTTAATTATTGGTGATGCTAAATGAAGCAATCTGAAAACTAGGCTTGCACTATAATAATGTGCACCATGTTAGATTTTCAGCAACAATGTAGGGATATCCATCAAACCAGAACGGAAGGGGGGATTCTGTAAGATGTTGTAGTTGTGAGTGCCCTGGTAGACATGTTCGCATAATGTGGAAGCATAGAATAGGCACGTGAATTGTTTCACAAAATCCTAACAGTGAGGTCGCATAGACTACAATAATCGCAGGATATGCACAAAAAGGATTTGATGGCTTTTAAAAACTTTCAGGCAAATGCAATTGGTTGGCGTAAAGGCAAACTGCACAACCTTTGTTAACGTCCTGCCTGAGCCGAAATGGGAACTTTGGAACAGGTTATGGACATCCGTTAAAGCATAAAGGACAGAGGAATTTTGTCAGATGTAGTTGCAACTATCCAGGTAGACACGAAAACAAAATGTGAAAGCATAGACAATGCATATGAACTGTTCGAGAGATTGCAATGACAGAAGGATATCATAAAAATGGATTTGTTGGAAAAGTCTATGGAAACTTTGCCGCAGAGACAAAACAAGCGAGCTGTTTGACAAAGACTCAAGACAACGATTGCAGGACGTACACAAAATGGACGGTTGAAAAGGCTTTAGAAAACTTCAAGTAAAGCAACTGGCGGCTGTAAAGCCAGACCCCACGACCTTAGCCACTATCCTCACTGGTCGTGCCAAAGTGGGACTGATGGAACAGGCTATGGATATCCATTAAGGCATAATGGAAGCAAGTTTTCTGACAGATGATACAGTTGGAAATGCTCTGGTAGACCTTTAAGCAACCGTGGAGGCCTAGACAAGGCACGTGATCCTTTCAAGACTAAAATAAACTAACATAATCTGGAAGGAAGTACAAATTTTAGCATGTATTCCAAACTTTCAGTGAATGTTTTTTTTTTGGTTTTTCTGTGGTAAAAAGGATATGTAGCAAACATATTTTAGTTTATGTGCTGGAAATGAAAGAATGACTAAGGTAAATACCTCTACACCTGGTCGCACTCCCTCCAGTACACTCGCTTCCTTGACACCGGTCTGCACTCCCCTCAGCTCCCCTCAGCTCCTGCAATTTGATCGCCTTCCCTCCGTAAAATCCGTTCCTCTGGCTCTTTTCTCCCTAATCTGTCACTCTCTTGCTTAAGCTATTTCCTCTCTCTTGCTTAAGCTATTTCCTCTGCCTCCCCCTTTCTTCGTCCTTCTTTGGAATTCATTGACGTAAAGAGGGGCGACATCTCTGACTAAAGGTATGGCCGACAACTTTTTGTAAGGGCACCCATGCACTCACATTTAATCTCCTCCCAGTGTTTAAGGCTCTCCCTACCTTATGTTAGTCAAACTCCTATCCACACTATCAGGTGTAGCAAATGGATCTGATTGCTTCCTCTACGACGTGCCCAAAGGAAGTCAATTTGACCACCTACTGTATAGATATTTTCTACAACATTAAACATACTCTACCACCTCTCTTAACTCCTACGCCCTCGTTTAACTGCCCTCCAGATAATTTCTTAGATACATTTACTCATACATCCACTTATCTTATCCTCCCACGTCCTCTCAAGAACCGGCAGGGAGGGTTGTTACATTTCAGAACGATACTCGTTGCTTGCCAGTTGCCACGACACGCAAACTATGATTCAGCTAAAATACAGGACACGCAGCTGCGATTCCATTTCCATTTTTATTAAATATCTGTAATCTCTGTAAAGAGAAAAAATAGCTCTTTCCCCACGTTGCAGGAAATTTCGAGGATTAAAACCTCCCTGGAAATGAATACACTGTCTGTGGTCTTCCTTGGTAGTCCTCCATGGTGGTCCTCCGATTTTAACTGTAGTGGTCCATTCCAACATTAGGTTTTATTCAAACGATGCAGATTATCTTGTCTTTTTAACTAAAAGAATTTTGTGCCAGCCAAATGGACCATCGTCCTATTCTCGCGGCCATGCGCGGATCTCCAACATTCAGAATAACTCATTACAACCGGATTACTACTATTCTTAATTATATTGCCGGATTACTGCTATTCTTAATTATATTGTGGATCCACATAAAAAGGAAATTGCATCTGGTAAATAAACTCAGGAATTATATGAAAACCGCTGCGTAAGTTGTGCGGGAGTAAGTACTTTGCCAAATGTATAACTCAACGAATAACTTATTTAAGCTTACAGATTCCACTCAAACACTTGTCTATCCTGGATTATTTTTTAATGCATTTGGAATTCATTTCCTGCTGGAAAGTAGTCATATATAATCCTTATTTCTTGTTTTCCTTGCTAATTATTTTGATCGTTTCCCGTCAATTTGGATACTCTACAAATAGTAAATGAAAAGTTTTTAAAAGCAATAATAATTGGCAAAAGTCGATTGTATGGTGCAGTAAGGTTTAATATGTGAGACACTAACATTCATCCTATCAGCAAATTGGTTGCGCGTAAACTTCGTGCAACTGTTAGTAGTAAGTTAAAGAATATAACATAAAATACAATATGAGAAGATAAATTAACAATAAATCTTGGAGTATTTTACTTTATTTTTAGAAAGCCTCCCAAAGTGATTTACTTTGTTTTTGAAAAGTTCAATTTCTATTTGTTCAAAACATATATATATATATATAAATAATATGATTTCATATTTTTATAAAAGAGAATATAACAAATGCAAGAATCAGGGGATTATAGAAAACCAATTAGATCTCTCCATTATCTCTCTCTGCATAATGTTAATGCTATTCCTATATGTTGCCACATATAAGGCATATACCTCTAACGAAGTACAAGTACTACTCGAGGATGGAAGTGCGCAGTGAAAATAGTGGACTCAAAGTTAGTTCTGCCTGATTTACTAGAAAAACAAGGGCCACCACAATGTCTTACAACTTCGGGATTGAGCAATCATTTACAACAATTCTGCCACTAGCAAAGCTTATCGGTTAATAATAACATGAATGTAGATGCTATGGTGACAAGTTTTTGATTCCACCTTTTAATTTAAGATACAATTAATTGCATTGAATTTTAACTATTATATATAACTTAAATTGAGAGATTTATTTCAAATTCTCAATATTTTTATTTTGAAATGTTGTATTAAATTTGTTATTTAGAATAGATAAGTACAGTAAGACTATATCTCTCCCCATTTTCTAAATAAATATATTTAAAATTATAAAAAGACATCAAAAATACTTTGTTTTCACTTAAAAATTATTTTTTATTTTAGAGGTATGAAAAAAGTGACAGATGTTTACATAGTCCCAGTAAAATCAGAATCATGAGTCCCCAAATAGGGTCTAGTAGAAAGCTAGAAACTGAGATAAACAAGGAAATATATGCTTTTAATGCCATGGAAGCCATGTTAACCGAGTGAAAAAGATACGATCATGAGCAGGAGCAGCAGCAGGAGAAGAGACAGGAGTTCCATCAATTGTGCTTGCAGGAGCAGGAGCATTGTGTGAATGCGAGTGTGATTTTTTCACAGTGATTTTAAGTTTCATGCCACCTGCACAGTGACCAGGAATTCCACAAATAAACCACATATCTCCCGGGGCACTTAAAACGATTTTATCGCTTCCGCTTTCATGTAATCCCATGTTTGGTTCACTAACGCACTCTGCAAATGCTGTTCCATTTACCCTGACCACGTTATGGAAGCCATTGAAGTAGTTAAACACTGCTTCCACAGCCACAAGCACATCATTAGAAAACATAAAACTCAAACCCAATAAAGAACTAACATCAAACAACTAAACACAAACAACCGTAATGATTAAATTAAATAACCGAGTGTATCTCCAACATAGAATGTTTTTGCCTGCTGCCCACTTCTGATAATCATAGCCCAACGTCCAAGCTGCTTCATCTCCCACGGTGTATTCAGAAATGATAACAGAGAAGCCACAGCAAACAATACACCAGCCATTTGCATTGCCATTGGCTTCATACAAATTGCCTTGCAATCACTGTCGAGATCAAGAAAAACCCAGGTCAGATGTTACAAATGAGACGAAGTGTAGTTGATGTAGGGATTATATAGCATTATTCTTTGCATGGGAAGGTCCCATGAGGTCTTCTTTCCTCAAGGCGGTGTAGACGCGCTTTAATTTGATTGGAGGAGTGGGGCAATAGATCGGTCACTAATCAATGTGCCGATGATGTAACAAACACCGCCAGTTAGGGTTTCCTTTGACTTAAAAACATCAGTCTTATGCAAGAGTGTGCAGGCTCCGCAACATATGCTGTCAATTTTGACAAATTACTTGATGAGTTGGTTGAAAAAATTCGTGGAGAGGGTAAATCGCTGGAGTTGGTGTGATTTATTTAAGTGGAGTGTTAATTGAGTATTGACATCTTTAAAGGAGTGTGTAACTTCATTTAACTAGTGTGGCTGTATTTGTGTAATAAAAAATGTTGATTGGGGAGTTCTTTATAGAAGATTAATGGAATTGGGTGACCTTACTAAATCTAAATTACTGAGCCTTTTTAACTCAATATTTATTGAGTTCTACCAATTTATGTGCATTAAATAATTATGGTAAATGTGGTATGAACTTAAGGAGGCTTGATCCCAAGCAAATTTTATAGTTAAGTACTGTAAAGAAATAATTAATAAGAGTCAACTCATTTCATAAAGTATTCCAGAGGAATGATAAAAGTATTATGATAAATGTTGAAAATAAATAAATGATAAAAGCAAAAAACTGGTCTTAAATATATCTATCTTTAAAACAAAAAGTTTATTAGTGAGAGTTAATTCATAAAGTACTCAGGTCCAGAGCTATCTTTACAAGAAATAATTAATAAGAGTCAATTCATAAACTAGTGGAGGGTACACAGAGCCAATGATAAATGTATTGTAATAAATGATAAAAACAAAAAATTGGTATAAATATCATAAATACATCTCACTTTAGAATGTTATGTGAATCTTGAGTTATTTTATTTACTTGAGAGTTATTAGTCCCTGCCAAAGGCGTAGTTTTCACCTCACTAAAATCATATTAGTTGTCTTCGTTATTCCTGCATTTATGGAAATATTAATCTTTCTACTATAGTCTGTTGTTTTTTATCCACACTTTCCAACTTAACTATTGGGTGTGATTTTTCATGAGGTTTTTTATTCCAAAGGAGAGAGGAATGTAGGCACTTTCCTCTGCAACTATTGGATGTTAAGTTTTTCTGAAATTTTTTTATTGATGGGTTTGGACGTGTCGAAAGGTTTATTTTGGGTGGATTTTTCATTGCAGAGTAACATGCGTGCATACAAGTGTCGGGGCACCTGTCTCATGCAGTCCTTGTTCTCTATTTTTGACAGCCAAAGTTAGGCGTCTGTATGGCATTGTGATCATCCCTAAATCTTATTGAAAAGGTAAATAAATGGATTTTCGGTTCAGTGTTTCTGTTTGCAGAGGAATAATACCATGACTTAAATCTTGCCCTGCCTCAAATAGACTCACAGTGCGGAGAACAGAAAGCCTGTGTTTAAATGGTTGGCCGCTAAGGACAACACAAAGTATCCCTCTGGTAAGCTCTGCACTCTAGTACTTATGAACTTCCAAGTCTCTTCTACAATGATTATTAATGCTTTTCTGTTTGCATTTGTTGACAGAAATGCCAGGTAGGAAGAGGCAGTTCGTACTGTCGAGCAATACAAGCACAACGGCTGCCCCCAAAACAAAGAGGAGCCGACCATTGAACAGAGACTATTTGGAAGCCCTGCCAAGAGCAGGACGACGCTAAATCCTCTGCAGCCCCGCAGCTCAAATGTGAATGCAGGCGGGGCCATCTACAATCCCGCTCTATCATAAATCCTTTGCCTGTAAATAATGTGCTCTATCTATTTCATCAGCACTTGGAAAGCCTCAGGCTCTAATTTTTGAAGAAGACAAAGAATCTATAATTGGTATTCAAGGTAATTGGCCGGTAACATGTGATATATCAGGAAGCATTACCATCCACCCTGATAGCTGCTCTAACTTACTAAAAAGTCAGTTGAATATGTTAAAAATTGTACAAACTTATGCAGGTGGGGTTTCAGGAGGACAGATAGATAGCATTGTTTCAAACAATTCTGGCCACGGTGCAGACGGCAAGAAAGGAATGGTCCTGCCCTTCCAACCTCTGGCGATGACCTTTGACGACATCAGCTACCATGTCTGCAATTTGCTTGCATGTTGGTAACAAACCTGTTAATGAGTGTGATTTGCAGCGGTGCACAGTAAGGTAGTTATGTATTTATTTGTTTTTGTGGGGTTTTGTAATTGTTGTTGGGTTTTACAAATTTTTGGGTTTTTGTAGTTTCCTTTGTGGTATCATCATGTTGGTTTTATTTTATTGAATTTTACTGCCTTCTATGGTGGCTTCTGAGCTACTGGTTTTGGGATTTCGTTTGGTCTTTTACTTTTCTGTGTGGGAATTTTGATTTGGGGTTTGGATTGAACGGTGTTGGCACCAGGGTTTTATTTTACCCTTTTGCTTGAATTTTAGTGGGTTTTTCGAATTTTGGCTTCTCCTAATTTGTTGTCGGAGATGGAAATATGGGTTTCTTTTGGTATTACAATGATCATCTTTCTAGCAGTTGCGGGATATCGAATCTTCTTTGCATGTGCTAAAACTCTATCTGGATAGGTAACCAGTCTTATATATAGAAAGTACTTTCAAATCCTCTTTTTTTTCCTCATTACAGGAGCTAAACTTTATCTGCACCCAATTGTAGATATAACAATTATTTTCAAGTTTAACCACTTTCCTTGTATTGTTTGGGTTGAATATTTTTTAGGCATTCTAAAACTCTATCTGCACAGGCAACCAATTATGTACATATCTAGATTTTATCCTTTTCTAAATTTCTACATTATTTCAGTTAAAACATTATGTAGAGATACTAAACATTATTTGCATACGTATACAACAATTATCCACAAATTATATTCAATTTTTTTAACAAACATTGGTTTGATAAACTTGCCTTGTAGGGTAATCTGGGTTATCTATTTGAATAAAGTCACCTAGAACTTGCATCCAGCCTCATCCATTGGGATATGTTGCAGTCAGTGAGTTGGCTCTCATATCTTGTCCAATTTCAACACATTATGTAATATCATCTCCCTGAAGATTTAAACCTGGAGCTCCATTACGAAAGTCCCGATGCTTTACCACTTGAGATCATCCATTCAACAATGCTTATCCATTGTCTCACATTGTCTAAGCTAAAAATTTATTTAGACTTACTAATAATTGTATCTACAAAGGCACCCAATAATGCGTATATCAATAGTTTTATCCATTTTTCCAAATTATATGAGCTGAAATTTTTTCTAGACATACAAAAAATAATTTTCACAGGCACACATTTATGCATATAGCAAGTAACCTGAAGGCTTATCCATGTTTACACAGTGGGCTAAAACTTCATTTAAATTTGTCTATATAGGCACCCAGATCAGCTCGTAAGAATAAAACTGCAGACACAGAGAAAATGGCTATAAACAGGTCGGGGATCGATGTCTTTGACTCAGAGGACACCCTTCCCTGCAATAGCAAAAACAGCCAAGGCTTTGGAATGCTGGTTGAAGCAGATGCATTACACAAAGGTGGAGGGTATCTGAGTGCATTACGCAGTCCCTCATCAGATAGAAATGTTTGCAGCGATGCAAAAAAAGTGAGCTTGGATTTATTAGGATTGCATAGAAGGAATAATGCTGTAAATTTAAGCTGCGAAAGTTTGTCTGAATGAGCTGTTTGATAGTTAGTCTCATGCTTCAATTGTGTTTTCATGTTTTTTGTTGCCAAACCCTTAACATTTTACCTCTTCAAAATTTGCAGAAAATTTGAAGTGAGTGAATGTGAAGCACATTTGTCACAAAGTGAGCTGCTCCTGTTTAAGGGTTTTGTCTCTGTAGAAGGCTTGATAATAATCATAACATCTACCATTGTGGATTGGAGGAGATCATTCGATGATATGGTTTGATCATTGCCTGACCTTGGTGCTTGTGCTTGAGTAAGATTGCAATCATGAAGATACATGTGATGCTTCTCTAGCCACGGCAAAGCACATATCTTTTAGTTACAGGGTAGCAGCTATCAAGCTTATAATTTCTAAACTTTGTGTTTTTGGTTTTGGCTATTTTGAAAAAGGATATTGACTCCAATTTTTTATGACATTCGAATAACCTGAAATATGACATCTGAAAATTCTGAATAAGCCAGCTTTGTGAATCAATTTTATTGTCTTTTAAATTTTTGATGATGCTTTGCCTTATTTGATGCCATATCAGATGCATTGTCTTCAACCTATTTTATATTTTGTGCTCAATCAGAAGCATTAATACAAGGTATTTAGTGCTCTATGTTGTATCAGATGGATTAACTTTAATAGTTTAACCTATTCAACGTTATTACAAGTTCTGTTTGTATTTCTAGAAGGTCCATCTGTTTCTTGTTTTGGGAAATGGATATCTTCTTCTCATTCTTTGGAGCTAGATACTTATTTTTAGAATGCCTTTTTTCTCTGGAGTTTGGTAATATAGATTTTGGGAATACCTATCTGTCATTTTTAAGGCAAGCCATTTTGGGTTGCAACTTCTGAATCCATTACCAGTCATCCTTCAATGTATTCTACAACCTCCCGTTTTAACTGCAGATAACTCCAAGTTTCACAGAAAGCAATGAATTTAGAGCCTTTTTAGCCTTTTCATAGTGGCCATGGAAGGTGGCATCATTGCAGTCTGTTGTTGAAAGCAAAACTTGGTTCTACTAGAGTTTGATTTTGTGTTTCCTTCAGTAGTAGGAAGGAAGAAAATGGCTTAGTTAAACTAAAATCCATTTTAAAAATTATCAATCTTCTGATGCTTCTAGTAAAACAAAGATCAAGGTGTGTATATATTCCCAATTAATTCTATGAAGAGAGTGAATACTGATATAGTCATAACAAGTAGCTTTTTTAAATGTATGTCGTACAATTCGAGTTGGCAAAGGGGAAATTCAAAGTAGGAAGCCTCAAGATTGGATTAAGCATTCAATTTTTTAATTTCAAAATTCTGCTCATTATATTAAGTAAACATAAATTTTACACTGTGCTAGGCCGGAAAAGCCTGTGGTAAGGGATCACACCCTCAAATCAAAGTTACAGATTATTATTGAAATAGGATTTTGGACTCTATAACTGATTTAAACAAGCTTTATACTTTTTCATTTGGTAGGTGTTTTTTTTACACTCTGTAATGACACTTACAGCAAATTTGTTCCTGATTTCTAATCTTGGGGGGAAGACAGTTTGTTTATTCGTTCAACTTGGGGTTGTGAAGGAACCCAAGTTATAAAGTAACCTAAGAAATCAACCTTGTCACGATTTGGTAAACCTTGTTAATCTATTTTAATTAGCATTTTAAAAATCTTGATATATATTTTTATATTTCAAATGCAAATTGACTAAGAATTTTATTGCTTGTAGCTGTCACAGAAACAGAAGAAAACATACTTGGATTGATTGAGTAGAGTGATATCAATGAAGGTTTAATGTGAATTTGTTTAAACCTTGTTAATCTATTTTAATTAGCATTTTAAAAATCTTGATATATATTGTTATATTTAAAATGCAAATTGACTAAGAATTTTATTGCTTGTAGCTGTCACAGAAACAAAAGAAAACATACTTGGATTGATTGAGTAGAGTTATATCAATGTAGGTTTAATGTGAATTTGTTTTTGGTTTTCAGTTGTATTGATGCTATTACATACTTGGACTGATTATTGGGTACAATTATATCAGTGTGGAGATATATCCATGCTTATAATTTAAAGTATTATAATTGTTTTGAACATTCACTATCCTGAATTGGGCATAGCTTCCCCTGTTGCATTATTGTTGCCTTATTCTTGCCTGTGTTGTATATCCTCCTTGCCCAAATTGTACAACTGCCCAAATTGTACAACTGCCCTGTGTTGTATATCCTCTTGCCTGAATTGTACAATCGTCCTATGAAAGGCCCCCATTTGTGCATAGCTTCTCCTGTTGCATTATTGTTGCCTTATTCTTGCCTGTGTTGTATATCCTCCTTGCCCAAATTGTACAACTGCCCTGTGTTGTATATTCTCCTTGCCTGAATTGTACAATCATCCTATGAAAGGCCCCCCAGCCAGAGAGCACATAGACAAAGTAGAAATGTTGTTTTATACAATTGCTTTTTACCTGTCCCTGGCAGCCTTTGGCAGGGACTGTAGCTGCACCGCAGCCCTTGTTTTATTTTACTTTAGAATTATTTAATAATTATTTTATTTATATTTAATAAATACTTATTTTATAATTTTAATTTTTTCTTTCTAAATATATATGGGTTATGTTTTAGTTTTTATGTATACGGTCTATATTTTATTTATTTAATAGTTATTTTATTTATTGACGAGTTATTTTATTGAAGATATGATATCTCCAAGTCCATGACAGATGAATTTAGAGATTTTGTAAATTAATTGTCTGTAGTTCTTTTGCATGGATGTTTTGGATCACACTCCTTGATGAATGCAAATTTATTGAAGAATTAAGTGTTATATTATAATTATTTTATTTACTTAAAGAGTTATTTTATTTTATTTGAAGAGCTATTTTTATTTACTTAGAAGTTATTTTATTTACTCAAGAGTTATTTTATTTATTCGAGAGTTATTTTATTTAATAGATTTCCACATTTTTATGTCTTAAACACATCCATTCAAAAAAACTAATTTTTTTGTTTTGTTTTTCCTTTGAAAACTGTAGTAAATATTATATACTTATATGTTACTTTTAAATTTGTGTTATTTATTAAATATTACTTTTTGCCATATGAATGGGTATTAAATTTAAGTTAATGGGTTTCTATACAATTTCCAAGACACCAAATGAACTATTTCATAGATCAATTTGACACAAAATGAACTATTTCACAGATCAATTTGACACAAAATAGCTACAAGTTGGTAAATAAATGGTCCAAATTCAAATTTTAATTTTACAAATGAAGTGATCATCTAGTGTAAGGGGTTTTGATGAAAGATTACCTAATTGCACAAGCCTAACACAAAACATTCATCATCAAGCATAATGAATCAAAATATCATAACAACTAGCATGCCTATCTTTAGAAAAATCTATGTAAAAGATGCTAAGAGATATCACTACGACCATAAAGTCAGCTTGGTTGTTGACAATAAGGAAGCATTAAAATATACATTCAAGATTTTGAAAAGTGGTCATATGAATTATACCAGGAGCTTCATGGCCTCTACCTTTCAAACTACATGTACAAGATTCTTATAATCTACCTACTTCTCATGAGGAATTACAATCTGGTAGGACAATTAAGTTTGCAATTTTTACAGTTAGTAAGATCTGATTGTTACCATTTTTTCACCACAGCTCAAAAATTGGCGGAGCTGGTACATTGTTCATTTTAAGGTGAAAGATTTTAATTCATTTCCGCCTTGCATAATTATGAAAGGTTCAGTTGTTTAGTGCAATATGTTTTGAAAGGGAAGGTATCCAGTTTGTAGTTTAGTTGTTTAATAGAAGAAAGATTCAGTTCATTCATTGCATTACAGGATATCCATCAGAGAGATAAGTATTTCATTTGTTCATTTACAAGTCAAGTACATAAAAGGATAAACATTCTATTGAAAGAAATAATGACAAATCAAATGTCCCACACAAGCCGTGGGTATAGCTGAACTAGTACAGTCATAAGAAAGATACTATGCATCTAAAGACAAGAAAGAAAATATTTCCATCGTTGCTTGTTTGTATCGGTTGATCATCCTTGCAGTTGGATCTTCCTCACTCCCGATTTTTGACAAGAACCTACAAAAATGTGGAAAAGGCCTGTTAGAGCTCCAGAAATAATTCCTTGTATGCTTATCAGAAGATACAAAATATATTTCTTATGTTGTACTACATCAGACAAACATATCATCCATGAGTAAAACAGATTGAAAAGCAACAATCATTTGTGTTGTGATGTTTTTAATCTAATCTATTTGTTTCATGTGTAGGCATAGGACAAGTCATGTTGTTGTTTAGAAGACAATTCAGGATGTGGTACAAAACAGGTTCCCACAAGGGTTGAGCCCTACATGCTGCCCTTGAGTCTTGAGGGGGATGAGTAAAGAAGAGCTTTTCAATTGAAAGAATGTTACATCAATCCACTACATGAGCTTTCAGCTTAGTGTTCGTACATGATTAAAAATCCAAATAATTTGAAATGAAAACCATCAATGAACATTGAGCTGGCACAAGACACATCGAAAAAGTATGAGACTGAGTATAGTGTCAAGTTTTGATCAAAGGCATGAGGTCACCAGCAAGGAGCATTCAAAAGATATGCAATTACAATGGTGATACCAGGAGAATTCAATCATGAACATCATAGTTTGCAGCTGCAGGGGGCAGCATAATGGACATATTGCTCCAGCTGAAATAAATAGTAGCAATTGTAGAAAATGTACATCCTTATCATGCGACAGTGAGTTCAACTGATAATAACCCCACAAAGATACAAACTGTATATAATGACAGACAACCATCAAAAGACCACATATGTTATCATTATTACAGTAAGCTCAACTGAAGGTATTTGATATTATGTCATGCTACCAATCTATCACTTAAGATACATGATCAATTGCAAGATACATATAGAAGCATGTTACCTCAGACCAAGTGAAGTAAAAGAGTACTTTCAATGTCTAAAATGACAAGTCGAATAGCAGATGAAACATCACATGTAGCAGATAAATGGAGAAACAATGCACATAGTTCATTTGTATGGGCTGCTACAAAGATTATGTCATCATGAAGATAAATAGTTGTGAGTGAACATTGTCAAAATCACAGATGCCACCATTGACCAATGATGTTGCTATTAATAGTAATCCATAGGAATGCAAGAAACTATAGGCAAATGGATGCCACTTCTATAGGAGAAGACAGTCAAGCTGAAATGCTCATCATGTATATTATTTGCCACAACTACAAATACAATTATATATCATGCAGACTTAGAGTGTTATAGAAGAGTTGCAGTAACTCAAAGATGGTATGTATATGAATACTTTGAGATGATATTGAACTAGAACAGAAAATGACATATGTCACAAAGACAATGGCAGGAACAACAAAAAGGGATATCGTTGAGCTAGAGAAGAAATGAATGGAGTAAATAATTTTTGTGCCAACAATGTACAACCAAGATGTTCTTTCTTTTTCTTCACAACTGTCAAAACCCATATGGAAGTTATGTATTAGGTTTTTAGAGACATGTGTAAAGGGAAATTTTGAGCTCATGTAGATTTAAGGAGAACTCAAAAATAAGCCATTATGGCCGTGGGTAGGAATGGATAATTGGGTTCTTCTTCCCACAAGTTAAACTCACTTCAAGTCTCCATCCTAAAAGGAAATACAGAGATGAAAGAAGCACAGATACAAGCTTCCATGATAGAATAGATCCTCAAAAATAATGCTATAGCTGTGGCCATCAAATATACAGAGGGTTTCAGTTTATTTTTGTAGGTTTAAAATGGAGAAAGGATGTGTATATTTCTACAAGTTTCAATCTCATATTGGAGCCATTCTTCACTAAAGTATACATAAAGAAAGTGAATAATAATGAAACTCAATGAAACCCTTGTTACTTTTCAAAGAATGTAGTGATATACGTGACCAATTGCAGCCCCCTCCTCTGAAAAAGAAAATACACAAAAAAGAAACAAGGGTTGACATAAAAAACTCCCCTTCGTGTTTCTGAAAGAGGCCAAAGTTTTCATTTTTGCAACAAGCTCAGAGCATATCCATGGAGGCTCTCATGTGTGGCAATAGAAATGCCCAAGTTATCAACTCAACCCCTTTTCAATGGAGGCCCATGGAATTAGAATCATGTGTGGTGACAAAGAAAGTCATGCAAAATGAAACAAGATACACCAAATGCATCAGAATAAAACATTATGGCCATGGCTTGAGGGGTTAAAACCATCTAATAAATGAAGCAATCTGCTCAAGTAAGAGGTAGAAGACATCTTACCTTCATCTCCTTGCAAAACTATTAGGAAAATGCTCAGGAATGGCAGATAAATTATAGGGTCAAACCCTCTCCAGTGGCGGCCATGGTGTGCAGAGCAATCTCTCAAACTTGCAAATGTGAAATGGCCCGAGAAATTAGGGCTGGGACTTTTTGTGTGTTAGGGTTTTCTCATTGAATCCCTAAAAATAATGGGATTTTAATCACATTTTTATCCATATTTTGAGCCTCAACTAATACCTTTGTGGTAATATAGTTGTTCACCTTGCATTTTTAAGTCCATAACCTAGAACTTTTCTTACCTTAGTTTCCTTTAAAAACTCTAATGCCTAGGATAGATGCCTTAAGTCCCTTTTAAGTATTCAGTGCCAAGTCATTAGCCCTTTAAAACTCATTAGGACCCCTTTTGAAGATAAGTCATAAAGCCCACATGCCTCAGGTTTTTTTGTAGAGATTGAATGGAGGGCAGTATCATGGGCTTTTTTTTTCGCAAAACACCCTATTGTGCCCTTAATATTTTTATGATTTTTTATAGAAAAATCAAGTATTGTAATTGCAATATACTTGGCGAAATAATGAAAATATAAGCCTTGTATTATTGTTTGTAAAAGAAAATCAAATAGGGATATGAAATAAATTGCAAAGCATTGTGAAGTTTTATTTTAAAGCAATAGTAAATAAGCTCCTTTAAAATCAAAACTATTTTAAGGAGTTAGAGGCAAATAAAACAAAAAAAATCTTTCTTTCTTATTTTTGCTTTCTCTAGGCAAATGAGGACAGAATAAGAGCCTTTAGGGGTCAGATAGGACCTGATTTTAAAGTAGATTTGGTGGGGCCACCTAAGGGAACAATTTGGCATCTCCTATTTTCAGTTTGGAGGTAGTTTGGTGAGATTTTTATTCGCTTTTTGATGGAGCTCAAAAATAGACTTGGATGTCTATTATTAGGAGCTTTTTGACAGGATATATGGCAGAGATATGCTTCTTTTTCACAAGTTCCAGTTAGAGTTTTGGTAGAGTAGAGTAGATATCAGAGTGCATGATATCATGGTCTTCTTCTCACACTAAGAGTGTTGTATTCAGTCTATGTACTCATTATTCCTTCAGTTATAGAGCAGCAATTTTCCTTCACTTTTTGCCTCTATTTTTGCAAGATTAATTTGATATTACACTGTGATAAATATTTATCCTATGTTTTGTCTTGATTTTGTGATAGATATGCAAATATTTTGCTTGGTTCAGGTTGCATGTCGTGTTTTGATTAAACCTTCATGCAAAATATTTATGAATTAGGTAGAATCAAGTGTTGTGAAGATTAAAGTTCTTTAGTCTAACTGTGAGTAAGATCTGATAGGAGTTTAGTGTTGGTGCATCACCTTAAAAATTCACATTAGTTATTTATTTCAGTATACCTCTCTCATCCCTTTTCTCAGACAAGTCATTAGATTAGAAAATCTTAAGGAGAACTAGCTCACTCTGAAAATTCACTCTCGTTATAGGAAACCCACATCTTGAGAGTGTTTCCATGTGTCAACAGATAGCTAAGTCTTCTGCAAGCTTAGCATAGGGTGCATATCTGATTGATAACACTGATAAAAAGGAAGGGAATTGAAATTAGTCAAGACACAAGAGTGGCTTGAGAACCATATCCACTCCAACCACCATATTTCATATTTACTCTATAGCACCAAAATTCAAATACTCCCATCAAAACCTAGGCATTCTAATTCTTCAAGCAATGACCTCCACCATATCTACTGAGAACATACATTTCCTCTACGATGAGTACGGAGACCAATTACTATGAATCCCACTATATTTTCATTTAAGTTACAATTGTACATACAAGAAAAAAGATTCCCATGTATCCTTTAAATAATTACATCAGTGTTGTTATTGTCTCATGCTTTGCACTTACACTATTCAATATAGCTATCATGTAGCCAATGTAACTTTCTCATAATAAGTAAATTGAACTCATCATTACCATAATCTTTTCTTCATAGACTTTGAATGGTGGACATTACAATGGACCCCCATGATGGACCAACTCTTCGTTTCGATATCAAACATTTGTTGCTTTCAAGGTGGTATGCAAATAGGTGCATCAAAATAGTGAAAATTCGTATATATAATACTTGGACTTCTATATTGAAGGGTACAAACATTCTATTAATATCGTTGTCTTGCATGTATCTCCACAACACTAGACAACAAAAAACAAAGACAGTATTTTAAAGCTTTGTTCCATAGGCATAGTAAACATTATATACTTTGCCAGATATCCTCTTGTTGCTCATGTACAACATTATGGGCCTATCTTAGAGGATGATATGTGTGCATTCTTTGACCAAATTAAAATAGGATTCTCACAATGCCTTGCTCAAAGTTTTACAGACTACCTCATGGACCATAATTACTATGATTGTAATTATAACCTTGCATTTAAAAATTTGCACTTAATACTATTTATATTAATAGTAGTTTGTTATGCAACATTAAGTACTTTGTATTGCATCACAAAAATGTAGCGAGGTCAACTGTACAATTCACATTGTATTTATATCCTTGAATGTAATATTTTGTAGTTATTTCTAGTTTTACTTTCTTCTTCATCTGATTACTCCAAGTGTGACTTCAGACAAGACAATGGAAAAATTGAATATATTTGGTTTTGGATTTCAGTACTAAGACTATTTTGTTGCAAGACTCATATTCTCTATTCTTTCAAAGCTTATTTTTTTTGTTGTTAAGGGTGTTAATTTACTAGAAAAAACTTATAATGTTGCTGACCATTACTATAGTATTTTCTTATTTTGTAATTAGTCAATGTTCTTCTTGTCTAGGCTTCATTTTCTTTGTAGGGACACTATTTGCACTCATTCATTAGGAAAATGTCGATCAGGATTAATTTAATTAGATTACATGGTCTCGTGGACTACATTAAAAACTCTACTTTCATTTCATTTCATTTAATCATAACTTTATTAAAGTTTTCTAGTTTATTTATGTTCAGTAATAGGGGGTTGAATACAATAGAAGACTTAACACTATTGACAGAACACCTCAAATCTCGCAGTTTGATATATTCATGATTTGATTTCAACTATTTGGATTTCAAATATTTATACTAGTTAACCCTTTTAGAATCACTTTGTCATAGCTGATTTATTTAATTATTTGTCCATGTAATGTATAGTTTGAATGTTTTAAAATATAAAGTACAACTTACCATAATTATTATATTATTTCATAAGCATATCGATTAATTTTTTTGATTACAAAATAAATATTATTATTACAATACTTCAAAGTAGGTACTTTCCATTATGTGGTATTTGTTAATTAATGATTTAAGTATTAATTTGTTTTTTGGGGTATTAATTAATTTTAGTTTTAAATCTCACTATTTTTAACTTTTAAATATGTTTGACCCACTTTTCAATATATTTTCTATTTAATATTGGATCACGCTTGCAATGTAGTCTTTAGTTTAAAAATTCAAAATTCTCAATTTCTAAGATTAATAATATTGATATATCATGCTTAGCTATTGGCATAAATGTAAAAAGTTTCAAATTATGTGTCTAAGGTTGTGTATTTTAGGACATCATTGGAAGACACATTTGATAATTAAGAAGATGACACAAAAAAGAATATCACTCTAGATATCACACATAAGGCTCATTCAACATTAGTCATAGTTCAATATCAATTGACATCAAACACAATAATAATAAAGTATATATATCTTCAATCAATACTTCCAACTACCTATAGTCTATTGATTTTCAACTTATCTTTACATTAATCTTCACAGTTGAAGGATCATAAAAAATTCAATTATCAATCTTAGTTTGAATCAAACTCAATTGGTTTCAAATTTAACTTGCATCGGTACTAATTTGCAATAGACATCAACTACTTGGAATCATTTTATTTTTTATTACTTTCTCAATATTGTCAAATCAACTTGGAGGCCTAAATATAATCAAGGAAATTACACACTTCTCTCAATACATATCAAGTTCTTATTGATGCTCTTTAGAATCACACTTGCTCAGATGTAGATATACATTGAGGAAAAATAATTGTAAGTATTGTTGGCAAGAAATGGGGAGGGATACCAGTCTGGAGATATGGTTCTCAGCCAAGTCTTTGTAGTCAGTTTATACCCTGGTCAAGTAGTTAGAGATTGATAGCAAAACACAAAGAATAATGAAGGTAGAGTATCACATACAGATCATAACAATCAGACAACAAAGAATTACCCGGTACTAGTAGATCTCCATATATATATCATCCATCCTCTTGCAGGTCTAAGTCTTTGCTTCATCCATCTACATACATGCTTGATTAGACTTCTATGTCTCTTCTATATAATCATACTATCTCTTATCCTATATCTATATATTATATCTATTACATCTAGGAATGTGTCTTCTAGCATCATCGGTTGGCTCCAACCTCTGCATGATGTATGCACTAGCTTCTGGTCAGCTCTGCTCCATGCCCTGTATCCTGCTAACATCATCCCCCCTTCAAAACTATGTCTTGTCCTCAAGATGTGCTTTAATATGATTTGACCATACTTTAATGAATGTGTTGTATCATAGGATCACACACACATTAAAGTGTGGGCTAAATTTTATGGAGTAAAAGGTGGACACATGCCTTTTTACCTCCTAGTTTATCTCTTAGGTCCCTATGTTTACACTCTACATGTAAATTATTCATCCCAATAAGAAATCCCCTGAAACCCATGTCAAATGGGAACTAGGGGCCCATTTAAATCTTAAGTCCCAACCAAAAAGTCCCCTTGGGACTTGGGTGCCCGATCCCAATTCCACCCTGATTAGTCAGAGTAAAATTAAATGAATGTCGGCATAGGACTCTTAAATGGGTCCTCCCTTGTCGGCTATTTCAATTAATTTGTGAAAGTTTAATTAGGATAACATATATAAAAAAGTGTTTGAATTCATTTTAAGTAAGGTTGATGATAGAAAGGTTATGATATTGTGTAAAGGCAAATTCAAGGCTTTCATTGTGTTTGTGGCAGACTTTTGCTAGTGTTGTGTTTGTTGTAGATTTGGAATCATCATCAACATCCTTATGAGTTGAAGAATCTTCATCCTCCCAATGAATTCACCACCAAGGTGACATAATTGTTTTGAATCATTTCATCATCATTTAGATTATCTTTAGCCTCTTCCCTACTAGGGCACACTCTCTCTCTAACAATGGTGTTCGAAAAGCTTGAATGCTAACCTGGGATTTGACTGAGGCAAATCCCTAAACACCACAACCACCAAACCCCTTTTCTTCATGTTTATAGCTTATAGGTGGGTGAGTTGCAGAAGTGAAGGTATAGGGAGGTTGTTTGAAGAATCATGATTCAGGATCCAAAAATGGAGTTTAGAAATTCCTCCATAGAAGACTAGGGTATGAGCCCCAGTGTCCAGCAGGCAAAAAAAACCCTAAATTCGGCATCAAAGCATCATTTACAACATTTTTCAGTTTAGAGCTTTCAGATATCAGGACTTTCTAGACTCAGGTGCTAACCCCAGAGTCTTCTGACATTTCAGCTTCTAAGGGATAGGTTTGGACATCTCACTGATCACCTTGGTGCTTTCAGATCCTCACTTGCTACTTCTGTTTCTTTGTTATAAGCTAATTATCATAATTCTAGGGTTTAGTGCATTGATTGGTCTAGGGTTTGATAATAGGTTTCGTTGAATCACATCTTTCCTCTACAAACAAGAGAACAAAACCAATAGGTAAGTCCTCTTCCATCTTTTAGTGACTTGACTCAATTTTGTCCTTGAATGTTGTAGTGAAAGGAGGGTTCGATTTAGTGTACTCACACACTTTGTATCCATCTCTCTTTTCCCTACTTAACATTTTAGTGAAACCGTGTTATAAATAATTTGCATCTTTCTAAGTTTTGAAATCAGATCTTGCATTAATTCATATCACACTTATCATTCTTCATTGAAAAATATAGCATACATTTGGAAAATTTGGAAAAATAAGCATTCTAGGCTTGCATAAAGGCATAGTTTTGCATTATTTTCATTGCATATCATTGGAAGCATTTGAAAATCTTATTCATATATAATATCTAAGACAAATTACAGAAATTAATCATTTCATGATCTCACACCTTGCATTTGCATACCTCATTTTTTAGGGTTTTGGTAAAAAATTGGCACTTTTCATATAACCTAGTTTTTGCAAAAGCTAGGGTTTGTAGTCGAAATCATATTTTAGATTTTTTTGCTCCTTTAAACAATCATTCAAATATTATTTTGAGTGGTAGGGTTGTTTCATTCTGCATCCCTGCATTCAAATTTCAAAATTTACAATTACAGAGTGTGTATTTCAACATTAAGGGGTTTACACACTTTCTTCACACATCTTCAAGAAAAAATTTATATCATTCATCTTGCCTTGTTGTGTAGCACTATTTCAATCATATTTAATTTTTTTGTCATGAAATTTATGTGTTTTTTCTCTTTAAAAAATTTGATTTCCTCAAACAAGTGCTTTGGTGTGAAACAGTCTCACATACATGGCTTCTCATCACAACAATAATGCTATGGTCTCTCCTTGAGTTTATAGGAAGAGGAAGACTCCTGAACTTGAAATAACATTTACACCACATGATAGAACAATTGGAGACATTGAGGGAGCTATTTACATCACTGCACGTATAAGTGGAAACCCTACAAGAGGAGTCCTTATTGATCCTAACTATATGACGAATGTGATTACTGAAGAGTTCCTCGACATGCATGATCTGATACAAGAATCTTATGATCCCACACATATGATGCTTAAGACACATATTGGAGATTTCCTTCCAGCTATAGGGAAGATTACATTATTGATTAAAGTAGTTGACAAATCTTTGGAACAATCATTTTACATTATCCTTACTTCTGACCTATTTCGTGTGAAACTAGGCCACCCATGGCTTAAGTCAATGAAAGCAGTCCCCTCTACAATTCATAAATGTCTAGAATTTCCCCACCAAGGGATGGTATATGTTTTCCACCTCAGTAGATGGAAACCTATGGTTACTCGTAGAAATTTCAGCATAGACTACTTTTGTCCACAACCAATTGAGCCTCGTCAACCAAGAGAAGAGCAATTCTTCTTGGGATATCAAAGATACAAGGCAAAGTTGATAAAAAAATTGGTTGGACCTCCTATTGAACAAGTGGAAAGTGAAGAGCAGCCTAAATTGAAAGAACACCCTCACCCACAAGGTAAGGGAGTCCTCACTAAGGTTCCTCGTTTGCCATCCTTACAAGGATCGAGAGATACCCATAAAGAACAAAGAACTTTATACAAAAAGATCAATTTTGTACTAGTTTCCTCCTCTGGGATGTCAAAAAATGTGTAAAATAATGAGAATCCTTTTGCAAACATCACTAATAAAACATGAAGTAATAGGCAACAAAGAGATAGAAGGAGGAAGAGACAAGCCTTAGCTTGATAAGCAATGCCTCAACAAGAAAACATTGCACCAACTACTATTGAATCAAATAAGGAGGAGCTAAAGGTTGAAGAGATTAAGGATAATGATTCACGTTGGGCAATAGTACCTTATGTAGGTCTATTTCCTCTTGCATTTGAGATTTGGAGGAAGATGATTTTCTCGATGACAACTGGTAGTTCGGTTGTGTAAATAGGTAAGTATTTCTAACCCTTCTCAGCCACCTTTGATGTAGCATCTATTTGAGTTGCTCGCTTACATGGCCTCCTCTTATGTGTTGTGTTCCCCCATGTTGTGTCATGTGTTGTTTATGGTTCTTTGGATGACCATTGATACTCTTGTAAGGTCAAGGATATAAGGAGACCACCTCTATTGTGACCATTCTTCTATTTTTTTTCTCCATTCTTCTTTTATCCTCTCATCTATTTTATTGTTGTGTTGTGCCGTGGGGACAGGACATTGTGGAGGATGTCTTTAGGGCATCTTCCCATGTTGTAAACCCAAGTCACTTTTGTCTCCTCTCTAATTCTTATTGTTTACATTCTTTAGTGACTCTACTAGTCAACCGATGACAAAAACAAACAAATACTGATAAAGACTGTGTGTCCCTTCAACAAGAAAACAAAAATGGACCTAGTACATATATGAAGATGGGGTTGATATTTATTAATATATATATATATATCTGATTCTTGACTGGTAGAATCACTCTATGTTGTGATTTGTAACAAACTTTTGCAATACTCTAAATATGCTTCTATGCACTTTGGATTGTTTTGTATCTCACCTTGTTGCTACACTTAGTTTTGAGATACCTGCAGTATAACCTCACGGCTATACTTGATTCTAAATATGATAGTGTAGCCTTGGTCTCTCTCATGTGATATGATTTATGCATATCTTTCATGATCTAATTTGGTTATTATATTAGAGAAAGATTTTCTAACCAAAGCTTATATATTGTTGATTATCTTAGCAACTAATCTAGATGTGTTTGTGGGAACATTTGGTGATCATGGAACATGTCACTTTTGAAGCATGGACTTGTGAAAGCTCTTGTTCCCTTGTGTGTTTTCACTCTACCTTAATGTGCTTGATATCAGCAAGCGAGATCAACCACCTTAAGGTGGGGGCATATATAATGGTATCTGTTTGATTACATTTACACTGACAAAGCATGTTTGAAATCCCTCATCATGAGGCGGGATGGTGTATCTCTTGAGCTATTGCACATCCTTTTAAAGAAAAAAAACCCTCATCACGAGGTGGGATGTCATATCTCTTGAGCTAGTGTGCATCCTTTTATACAAAGCCCTCATCATAAGGCGGGATGGTGTATCTCTTGAGCTAGTGCACATCCTTTTATACAAAGTCCTCATCGCAAGGCAGGGTTGGATCTTGAGTCATTCACCCTTAAGCATGTCTTTGGCAATTGTGATAGCATTGCTCAACCATCGGGTGTGTTTGGCATGTTTTAGATAGTGGAGTGCATCGACGAGCTGCTTCCTATCGCCCATGTTTTCTATGTATAAGACGTATAGTGTGTCGATGACATGCTATGCAGTGCTCGTGTATTCCATGTGTCTTTTGTGTGTTTTACATGTCTTCCTTGCATGTCTTACATGTTTGTGGCATGGTCTAAAGACATGTGGCGATGAGCCCCCTATGCTATATGTGTTTTGTGTATCTTTACATGTGTTTTGTTTACTTTAGTTAGCATTATATAAAGATATGTAATTGCTTAATCATGTCTTCTCTTCATGACTTCTTCGTGTCTTGCATGACTACATTCATTCTTCTCCATATATTACATGATTTCACTATCTTTTTCATGTATTGCATGCTTTCACTATATTTTTCATGTATTACATGCTTCCTTACTATATTCACTATGTCTTATGTGATTCTTCAGTGTTTTCTTATGTTTGCCTAAGTTTGGGGCCTAGAAATAGTCCTTCAAACTTAGGCTGTGTATTCATTTCAGTGTTTGATGTGTTTTAATATGCTTCAACTGTACTTTAATGAATGTGGTGTATTGGATCACACACACATTAAAGTGGGGGCTAAATGTTATGGAGTAAAATGTGGACACATGCCTTTTTACCTTCTACTTCAGCTCCTAGGTCCTTGTGTTTACACTCTACATGCAAATTATTCATCCTAATAAGAAATCCCCTGAAACCCATGTCAAATTGGAACTAGGGGCCCATTTAATGCTTAAGTTTTGACCAAAAAGGCCCCTTGGGACTTGGGCGCTCACGCCCAAGTCCACCTTGATTGGTCAGGGTAAAATTAAATGTATGTCGGTATAGGACTCTTAAATGGGTCCTCCCTTGTCATCTCTTTCAATTAATTTGTGAAAGTTTAATGTCATAATATATACAAACAAGTGTTTGAATTCATCTTTAGTAGGGTTGATGATAGCAAGGTTATGATATTGTGCAAAGGTGAATTCAAGACATTCATTATGTTTGTGGTATACTTGTGCTAGTATTGTGTTTGTTGCAGATTTGGAACCATCATCAAAATCCTTATGAGTTGAAAAATCTTCATCCTCCTAAGGACTTCACCACCAAGGTGACATCATTATGTTTGAATCATTTCATCATCATTTGGATTATCTTTAGCCTCTACCCTGCTAGTGCACACTCTCTCTAACAATAGTGTTGGGAAAGCTTGAATGCTAACCTGGGATTTGACTGAGCCAAATCCCTAAACACCACAACCCCCAAACTCCTTTTCTTCTTGTGTGTAGGTTACAGGTGTAGGAATTGCAGAAGTGAAGGTATAGAGAGCTTGTTTGAAGGATCAAGATTCAGGATCCAAAAATAGAGTTCAAAAATTCCTCCATAACAGACTAGGGCGTGAGCCCCAGTGTCCAACAGGCAAAATAAACCCTAAATTCAACATTAGAGCATCATTTATGACATTTTTGTAGTTCGTTTGAGCTTTCAAATATCAAGACTTTCTAGACTTGGGTGATAGCCCCAGAGTCTTTTGACATTTTAGTTTTTGAGGGACATGTTTGGAAATCTCACTGATCACCCTGGTGCTTTCAGATCTTGACTTGTTGCTTTTGTTTCTCTGTTAGAAGTTGATTATCATAATTCTAGGGTTTAGTGCATTGATTGGCCTAGGGTTTGATAATAGGCTTGGTTGAATCACATCTTTCCTCTACAAATAAAAGCACAAAACCAGTAGCTGACTCCTCTTCCATCTTGTAGTGACTTAGCTTAGTTTTGTCCTTGAATGTTGTAGTGAAAGGAGGGTTTGATCTAGTATACTCACATACTTTGTATCCATCTCTCTTTTCCATACTTAACATTTTTATAATATCCTATCTAATTTTTTGTTAATATTGTTAATATAAACAAACTTTGAATGTTTTTTCTGATAATAATTTTAAAATATAAAAACAAATATTGAGTGAATACACACACACACACATATATACAATAAAATTTATTAATGTTATTACTAGCTAGGACATTATTAAAATAATATTAATTAGTAAAAATGCTTAAAAGTGCCATTGAATGGATGATAAGCACATATATAAATAGCCCTATTGGTCAAGCATTGCATATTTTTTGGTGAAGTTAGTTTATGCCATGCTTAGCCAACAAGACTACTTATATATGTACACATCGACCATCCAATAACACTTTTATGTGCTTTTACTAGTTTATAGCAATCTCATGGGTTTAATAATTTAAGAGATGTTGATGAATATGATAAAAAGGAGTGACTTTTAAGGTATCATAAGTTATCAATATCAATATTTATTTGCAACGCCACTAAAATGGCTATAGAAAGTATCAAACATGAAAATTTTAATTTATCTAGTTTTCTATTAAGTAATATATCTTTGTATAACACTATAGTTATTTTAAAACAATGCATACATTAATTTTATATCATACTCATGTACAATTGCAATATCTTGTATATAATACAAACATATGTTATAAAAGGGTGACCAATTGATGCCAAGGCGTCATGTTTTTTTCAATTTTTAGCTTCATTTCCTATTTTGATGTTTTGGTTTTCTTTTGTTTGCTGTAATAAGCAGGGTTCTTATCTTCTGCATTTTTTTTTGTTGGTAAGCTCTTGCCACTATACAAGTTATAAACTTACTGTCACCTGAGCGACATGAACTTGATTCGAAGGAATCCAAGTTCTTGTTCTTTCAATCATTTCTCTACCTAACTAAATGGAATAAACTGCCAGTTGTATGGATCAACAAGGGAAAAGCAACGAAGATTCTGAGACACCATTACAAAAGCAAAAAGAAAACAAAACGCCACCATTCGTGCAGTAGGAAGATAAAATGACAAGGATATTCACAAACATCTGGGCATCGATGACGATGAAGGATAGAAGGTAGCCAAAGAGAGCTGAAGAAGTGATGGTTACAAAAGGAAGGTTCTCAATGGATGAAGAAGGCGAATCGACAGTAGCCATTAAAATAGAGGTTGATGGCTACAACATAAAGAAGGAATCAGGCCGAAGGTAAAAGGAGGTTGAATACATAGAGAGAGAAGAAAAATAGACAGAAGACAGAGAGAGAAGGTGGACGAGAGGATAGGAATATAGATTAGAGTTTAGGAGAATAACAAGTTTTGGATGCAGTTTGTAAAAGGCCGATTTCTGTAGGCCAATAGATAGATCTTTGTAATGTGTTCATGAAATAGAATAGGAAGGATTTGAGTTTCTAAACTTTGTTTTAGTGATTTTCTCTGTCAATACAGTCTGCACATGAATTATTCTTGTCATTTTAATTAAATGTTATTAATTTTTCCTGTTACTAATTTCTGAATCTCTTGTTGTTTGAATTTATTGGGAAGCAATATGAACTGGTGACTAGCAAGGCTCCATCAGATTGGTATCAGAGCCTGAGGTTGTGATTGGGTATTGGTAAGTTGTCAATATGCCTCCAAAAAGATTGGGCAGAGGAGGAGGCTGAGGCAGAGCCCGAAGAGACCATGGTGACCCTGAGTTGTTGTAGAATTTGGTTTCAAGGATGAAGCTCTTGAGAGGGCATAGAGGAGAGGAAACCTTGATGATGTGGATGTAAGTGATGTGGAAGAAGAACAACAGATTGAAGAGAATGAGGAAGGACATGTAGATCAAGAAGAAAAATTTGGTGAAAGACTACTAAAGTCAGTCATGAGTTTGGGTTCTAAACCCAAGATAGAGGTGCCAACTTATGTTGAAAGCCTCAATGGTGAAGAATTAATAGATGAGATCAATGACTTGGATAAATATTTTGAATATGACGGTGTAGCAGAGGAAACAAGAGTGAAGTTTACCTGCACTAGATTGAAGGGCCATGCAGCCATGTGGTGGGACTTTGTCTAAACAGAGAGGAGAAAGAGAAATAAGGAAAAGATCAACTCTTGGGATTGAATGGTGGCCAAGTTGAAGGCCAAATTTCTTCCCAGTGATTATCAAGAAAATCTCTTTAAAAGATTACAGAATTTGAAACAGGAAGATATGTCTGTGAAAGATTATATGGAGGAATTTTACAAGTTAATAATCAGATCTGGGCATGCTGAAGAAGATGTCGAGAAGATAGCCTGATACGTAAATGGCCTCAAGTATAGTTTGCAAGATGAAATGAGTCTTTTGTCCCAGAGGAGCATAGAAGAGACTTATCAACTTGTCTCAAAGGTAGAAGAAAAGTTGCAAAGGAAGCAAATGAAGAAGAGAGGAAGAGGTTTTAGAGGTAGAGGACAACAAACAAATAGGGGACAATAACATCATCAAGGTGAAGAGGTTGGAAGTTCCAGTGGGACAGCCAACAATGATAGAGGTGGTTATCAAAATAGAGGAGGAAGATCTTATGGAAAAGGTGGTTCACAAGGTAGAGGAAGAGGATTTGCAGGAAAATGTTTCAAGTGCAACCAATATGGGCACAAGAGTTGGGAATGCTCTGAATCATCACAAGGACATTCAAAATTTGAGAGAAGCAATCAAGTTGTTCATACTAATCAAGAGAGTGTGGTATCTCTACTGCATCACAAGGATGAAGCATAATTAGGTGAGTCTTTAATGCTTAAGAGGGTGTTGTTGAAGCCACAAAAACAAAGTCAAGCCAATTCAAAGGAGAGCATTGTTCAAAACCAACTGTAAGTCACAAGGTAAATGTTGTAAGCTCATTATAGATAGTGGTAGCATTGATAATATTGTTGCAATTGAGATGGTAGAAAGTTGAATCTTAAAAGGATTAAACACCCTACTCCATATAAAGTGACTTGGTTACAAAAAGGCCATCAAATATTGGTTAGTGAACAATCCTATGTTGATTTTTAGATTGGCAATTATAAAGATTATGTTTTGTGTGATATAATGCCTATGGATGTGTGCCATGTTTTTCTTGGAAGACCATGGCAATTTAACAAGAAATCGGTGCATGATGGGAAGGAGAATACTTATACCATTGAGAAGGATGGAGAGAAGCATACCTTGCTACCCATAAAGGAGAAAGAAGAGGACAGTAGAAGCAGCAGTAGTAAGGTAATGATAGTAAGTGGTAAAGAGGTTTTGAATGATTTCAAAAATGAAGAAATTGGTTATCCTTTGGTTCCTAAACCTAGATGTGTAATGACTTCTACAAAGTTGGAGGATTTGCTTATTGAAATACGAGACATTTTGAATGAGAATATGGACATTGTTGCAAATGATTTGCCTAATGAATTGCCTCCTCTTAGAAGCATTAGCCATCACATGGATTTGATTCTGGGTGCTAGCCTTCCAAATAAGGCTGCATATAAGTTAACACCTATGGAAAATGAGGAGATAAGGAAGCAAGTGGAGGTCCTTTTGAAGAAGGTTTTGATAAGAGAAAGTCTAAGCCCTTGCGTTGTTCTTGTAGTGTTGATTCTAAAGAAAGGAGGGGAATGGTGTATGTGTACTAATTCAAGGGAAATAAATAAGATCACCATAAGATATAGGTTTCCCATACCTAGAATTGAAGATTTAATGGATTCTTTGAGTGGTTCAATGTATTTTTCTAAGATAGATTTAAAAATTGGCTATCACCAAATAAGAATCAGACCTGGGGATGAATAGAAAACAACCTTTAAGACTAGTGATGGGTTGTATGAGTGGCTGGTTATGCCTTTTGGATCATCTAATGCCCCTAGTACTTTTATGTGGTTAATGAATGAGGTTTTGAAACCATTTATTGGTAAATTTGTGGTTGTATATTTAGATGACATTTTGGTGTTTAGCAGGTCCAAAGAGGAGTGTATAGAGCATTTGTGGTAGGTTATGAGAAGGTTACATGAAGAAAAGTTGCAGATCAATTTGAAGAAGTATGTGTTTATGCAGACTGAGTTGGTTTACTTGGGCTTTGTGGTGTTAAAAGAAGGGCTAAAGATGGATAAGGAGAAGGTTCATGCCATACTTGATTGGCCATCACTAAGAAGTGTCATGGAGGTAAGGAGTTTTCATGGTCTTTCTAGTTTTTATAGAAAGTTTATAAGAAATTTTAGTCATGTAGTAGCACAGGTCTATATTGGAAACTTTTAAGGGGAATAAAAGACCATTTGTTTGGACCAAGGAGGCTGAAGAAAATTTTAGATTTCTAAAAAAGAAGGTAAGTGAACAGCCCATACTTGATTTGCCTGATTTTGATAAAGTATTTCAAGTAGAGTGTGATGCTAGTGGTTTTGCTATTGGGGTAGTCTTAGGTCAAGAGGGAAAACGGGTTGCATATTTTAGTGAGAAATTAAATGAGGCAAAAAGAAAGTACTCTTCTTATGATTTAGAGTTTTATGCTTTGTTTCAGTCCCTAAATAAATGGAGACATTATCTATTACCTAAGGAGTTCATTGTGTACACGGATAACCATGCTTTGCAGTTTATTAATAGCCAACACAAATTGAATCAAATGCATGCTAAATGGGTTGAGTATATTCAGAGTTTTAACTTTGTTTTGAAGCATAAGAGTGGTCAAATGAATAGAGTTGTTGATGCTTTAAGTAGGAAGAGTTTATTGTTGAGTGAAATCCAAACTAACAGTGTGGAGTTTGAAAGTTTGAAAGAGTTGTATGCAGAAGATGAAGATTTTGGAGAAGCATTTGCAGCTTGCAATGATCCTATTTTTCAGAATAGAGAGCCATGGGTGTATTACATGATTCAAGAAGGTTTGTTATTTAAGGAAAACAAGTTATGTATTCCTAGAGGATCCATGAGAGATAATTTGTTGAAGGAAAAGCATAGTGGTAGTCTTGCTGGTCACTTTGGACAGGATAAAAATTTTCTACAACTGAGCACTCATTATTATCAAGGCCAAAGATGAAGGCAAATGTGAAAGGATATGTGGAAATGTGCCAAATTTGTCAACATGCTAAGGGAAGAAGTTAAAATGCGGGGCTCTTTCAGCCATTGCAAGTTCCAACTAGACCTTGGGATTCGGTGAGGATGGATTTTGTGTTGGGTTTGCCTAATACACAAAGGGGTAATGATTTAATCTTTGTTGTAGTAGATAGATTTTCAAAAATGGTGCATTTTATACCATGTAAGAAGACTAGTGATGCCACTAACATTGCCAATTTGTTCTTTAAAGAAGTTGTAAGGCTACATGGTATACCAAGAAACATAATTTATGACAGGGATACTAAGTTTGTAGGTCATTTTTGGAGGACTCTATGGAGGAAATTGGGCACAAATCTGAATTTTATTTTTTCTTATCATCCACAAATATATGGTTAGACCAAGGTTGTTAATAGAAGCCTTGGCAATTTGTTAAGATGTCTTGTTGGTAGTTCACCTAGAAGTTGGGATCTCATGTTAGCACAAGTTGAATTTGCATATAATAATTCCCCAAATAAAAGTATAGGTTTCAGTCCTTTCTATGTGGTGTATGGTATGCATCCAAGAGGTTTATTTAAACTTTGTGATCTTGCTGGAATCGAGAAGAGGAGTACAGATGGGGAAGAATTTTCTCAAGTCATTCATGACATTCAAGAAAAGGTGAAGCATAACATTGATGACAACAATCTGCAGTACAAAAAGTATTCTGATTATAAGAAAAGAGAGTTGTAATTTTAGGTTAGAGACCTTGTATTGGCACATCTTTGAAAGGAGATTCGCTACAGGAACATACAATAAACTTCAGATGAAGAAGATTGGTCCATACCAAATCCTTAGGAAATTTTCTGCCAATGCTTATGAGATATCACTGCCAGCAGAGTTGAATTTATCTCCCATCTTTAATGTGGTAGATTTATATCCATACAAGGGGGATAAAGATGCAGATGAAGTTGAAGCAACCAATTTATCTCATGAAAAATAATCTATGACAGTCGGTACTCCACCACAAATTGAATGCCTTCTAGCTAAACAATTATTGAAGAAGACCCATAAGCATGAGTACTACAAGTATCTCGTCAAATGGAGCAATCATTGAGTTGAAGATGCTTGTAACAACCCTGCGTTGACCAAATTTATGTTGGTGAGGAGGTCATGGTAGGTTGAGGTGGCTCAAAAATATCTATTTTGGTGGTGAATTAAAGGCCTTTGCAGGGAGTAACTATACAGGTAGTTAATGTGAGAAAGAAATATCTTCCATGTGGGTGAGTGTCAGTGACAGGATAATGATGAGAGAAAATATCTGATGGAGATCAATTAATAATGGAGGCAGTGAAACTAAGAAAAAAAAAGGAAAGGCTGAGAGAATACGTAGCAAGGCAGGGGTTTGAGATATAGGGAAATCATTGGTAAAAGGAAGATTATTTTGGCATAGGCACCACAGTTTAGGGGACAACAAACTTATCTCAGGCAAGGATATCGATCTACAAGACCTGAGGCGAGTTGAAGGGGAGCAGCTTGATAGACAAGAAAGGAGTGCGATTGTTAACAAGTATTTACCTCATTTCCTTTTCCTTCCAGCACAAAAACTATGTTTTGGTTGCTGAATTTGAAGGAAATCGGCCCAAATTTATCCCAATGCAAGACATTTACATTGCCTCTTTTTTTGAATTTATTTATTTTACTTGCAGAACTCTTATGTGTTTTCTGATTTATAAGTTTTGGGATAAAAAAGGGTTCAATTTTATAGAGAATACTATGAAGGTAGCCATACAAAATTATGGGTTAAGGAGACTTTAAACATTTGATCAACAACATAAGCCAGAAAGGCCTGAAAATGGCAAGATCATGAATAAGCTTTAAAAAAATGGACTATGGCTATGCAGCTAATAGATAGACATGAATTTTTGGCAATTCTAGTAATTAAATACTGTAGCTTAGCAAGCCATCTCTAAAGAAGAACCCCAACAAATTCTTAAATAGTAGTTGAGGAAACTAAAATATTTGTTTATGCATAGGAATTCAATTTTAACCATTAGAAAACCAAGCCCTTTGCTAGATCTCCAGCATAATAGATGAGTAAAAATGATTTTTAAGGCTACTGTACATTTGAAATGATATTTACCATAGATCTCACACAATATATATTAGATTTCCCAATATCAACAACTGAACAGAACAACACAGCAGTTTGTTAAATGGTTCAAACATATATGTCATTATATTAACAGTTTTTTTGGAAAAAAAAATAGTGGAAGATATCTACATGTAGTAGTGATACCATGAAAGGTGTAGATTTAGATCTATATATATATATATATATATATATATATATATATATATATATGTCTATACACATTGATAGCAGTTTAAGTGAAAAATGAGACCAAAACTACTTTAGAAGACAAACCAAAAGAAACATTAGAAATTATATAATCTACTTTTCTTTTGTAGGCTAACACAAAGGGGGTCTCATACACCAAATTGGTGTCTTGGTAGGCAGTCATTATGCAAAATTTAGGTTGTGAGTAGACTTACAAGACCATTTGCCATGTTTTCTTATGTATCCATGCATTCCTTTGTGAAGAGTGACCAAATTGAGGTCAATGGAGTTATTACAAAACTGATCTAACTAATAAAAGGTTGTTTTCAACAAATTACACTATCTATAGAAGCTTTTGTCTCTTAGATCACATTCCTCTATTTCTAATTTCTACTTCATTGTTTTATTCTTTTTTGGGTTCCTCATTTAGTCAAATGAGATGAACAAGGTCTAGGAATTATAATGGTCTATTGGAGTGGCTCTCTATGGGCCCGGGGCCCGTAAGTGGCTTCCAAGGGAACTAGTAGCAGAGTTACATTAATAAGTGATGACTAAATGAAAACATTGGGGTAAAAACATTAATAAGATAATTAGTCCTCATTCATGGCCTTAAGCACTTGTAAAGGCTAAGGATGCAACGATAAGGCTTATCTATCTGCGGGGCATTGAGTCATCCATCTGTGGGGCATAGATTTAGGCACGATTGAATCTCCTCATTTGCATGAGAGGAGTACTTGGTTCCATGTGGTGCCATCCCTTCGAGCATGCATGATGACACTCCATATGACTACACTCTAGTATCTAGCACCTTAGCAGTCATGTGTAGTACCTGACCTATGACTTGGATGAGTACACTTGTGTTATGACTTTGGCTGTATGCACTATTCTCCATGTCTACTCTGTGTCTAATGTGATTGTCGGCCATCTTGTATCCCCTTGTTGTTATTCTTCTGTTTGGGCCTTGTGACTATCTCTAAGCATGGTGGGGTGGTCTCTTATGATTCCACATGGTTGGGAGGCGTTGTCACCACCATTAGGGACTGGAGAACAGGTTTTGGAGTACCAGTGGAGATGTTCTCTCTCTCTGTCACTTCATTTAGTTATTGTACCCATTCACTCCTTGTATCATATTCAGGACTATGTTATTGTACTTGTATCATATTCTAGAATATATCATTGTAATTGTATATGTAGTTATGTAATTGTACTCTCTTAAGAGAGAAGTTGTAATCATTGAAATTAATGAGAAGAAATGAGATGTTTATTACATGGTTTACTATGTTGATTATGGATTCATGTTTATAGTTAGATATGGGATAGGAATATTTGATTTGGTGTTTAAAATGAACGTAGTTGTTTTTATGTTTCCTCTCGAGATTGAATTAGACCTCTCTTTCGGGTTACGCATTCAGCCATACTTGGCCATGAATGCTATCGATCTATCAAATTGGCAACTTAATCTATGTATGTTGTCTACTTATGTCAAAAAAATTATCTTGTCCTCTTTTGGCTCTTACCCTTCAGGGTTACGTAGCAGGATGTTACATCTGGTATCAGAGCCAGGATCACACATTGAGAACTCTGGCATACTTGAGCCTTCTATGTTTTGTTGTGTTTTGCTGTGCTTGGTCTATGTGGCGTGAGCTTGAACATATATTGTTCTATAGTCATGTTGCTATGCTTTCATGCCTTAGTATGGTGCTTAGGTCATCCTTGTGATGATCTATTTTGACGTGTCCTTTGTTCCTTTAGGATGCCTCCTAGGGGCAGAGCTAGAGGCAAAATTAGAGGTATTGCCAGTATTTTTTGATGTAGCACCTGATATGATGTCAATCGGGGCAATCAAGGTAATCCAGGTGAGCATCAGGAGGAACCACATGCTGAGAATCTAGTCGAAGGGCTCGGGGGTGCTCAGGTGTTAGCTCTTTTACATCAGCTTATGGACCAATTAGGACCTCGTCAGGAGGTATCTAATGAGGCAGAGTCACACCCTTCTCGTCAGGATGGTCAGGGTGCTAGAGCTGGGTGTGAGCGTTCCCACAGTCTGGATTCATTGAGAGCAGTTGTTGTGAGGGATAGGTTGGATGGAGATAGTGTTTCTGTAGGTCACATGAGGGATCTTCTTAGAGCTCATCCCCCTACTTTTGATGGTTCTAGTACAAGTACTGAGGCAGAGACTTGGTTGATCGATCTCGATCGATGCTTTGCTATGCATCCTTATAGTAGCAATACTAGAGCTCGATGTGCCATTATGTATCTCAAAGGTTTTGCATCTACATGGTGGAAAGTAGAGGAACATAAGCTTCACCTGGATATTGCTTTCGTGTCATGGGGACTATTCTTAGAGAGGTTTCCTGCATAATTTCTTTCATACTACTACCGGTAGAGATATGCTGATGAGTTCCATGAACTTCGTCAGTTGACTATGATAGTAGATCAGTATAAGCACTGCTTCCTTGAGCTTAAGTAGTATGCTAGCATTTTTTATGACGAGCAATGTTAGTATAACATTTCATTAGGGGATTGAATGCCCATATCAGTGGTGGTGTCCGTGTGTTTGAGCTGAAGACCTTAGAGATCACCGTGGAGAAGGTGAGGTTGATAGAGGAGAATTTGACTAGAGGCTTTGCTGGTCAGGCAGGTGTTAAGATTGGTAGTACCCCTACTTCAGGATCAGTTACTTAGGGTACATAGTCTCAGGGAGTTGGACCATCTAGATCTCATATTGCACCTCCTAGATCCAGTCAGAGACAAAGGCATAGGCCTGCTCAGTCTCAGCAGAGTGAGCAGAATCCTAGAACTCCATTTTCTAGAGATCGTTCATGTCAACATTCTTAGAGTAGGCATCAGAGTGGTTTGACACAAAGTCTTCTGAGTGCACAATAGAGTTCTAGGGGTGGTGGATCCTAGTAGTCACGTGCACTATTTTTAGTTTGAGGTTTTGGTAGGGGTGGTTGTTATGCTTGTGAGCAGTATGGTCATATAGCTGCTTAGTGTCCTCAGAGATCAATGGCTAGAGGTAGTCAGAGACAGGCTACTTCAGAGTCTATAGTAGGTGATGCTGGCAGATCACATAGAGTTTTTGTGGCAGTTGATAACCATTAGGATGAGCATCAGGGCACCGTGGTCGAGTATTCAGGCATGTTATGTAGGATTACCACATCTATCTTGTTTGATTCAAGAGCTTCAGATTCTTTCATTTCTCCTTCTCTCATGGAGCATTGTGGACTCATGGTGGCAAGGCAAGATGTTGGTTGGAAGGTTGAGTTAGCTACTGGATCCAAGGTGGTTGTAGACTCCCTTGTTCATGGTTGTGTGTTGGATTTGGGCACCTTCACTACCACAGTGTATCTCTATGTGTTGCCTTTGGAGTCCTATGGGAGTGTTTTAGGCATGGATTGGTTGGAGACCCACCTAGCTAGTATAGATTGTCAGCGTAAGTCAGTTTAGTGTGTTGACAATGTTGGAGAGGGTGTTGAGTTAGTTGGCTTTTAGAGACCCATTTCTCTCTGTGTGATTTCAGCTATGCAACTGAAGCGTGTCATGCGGAGAGGTTGTCAGATGTTCACTATTTCAGTTAGTGATCTTGTTGAGGGTGGGATTTAGGAGGTATCTCTTGATGATCAACCTATTCTTTAGGTGTTTGTAGATGTCTTTCTGAGTGACATTCTAGGTATGCCACCTAAGCGCGACATAGACTTCCGTATTGATCTCATTCCTGGTACGGAGACTATTTCTTGGGAATCATATCACATGACTACTCAGGAGTTGAGTGAGTTGCGATTGCAGTTAGAGGAGTTATTAGAGAAGGGTTTCATTCATCTGAGTGTATCTGCTTAGGGATCACCTATCATCTTCGTGAAGAAGGGTGGATCTCTTCACTTGTGCATTGATCATCGCCAGTTAAACAAAGTGATGGTGAAGAATCGATACCTGTTGCCTCTGATAGATGATTTATTTCATCAGATGAGGGGAGACAAGGTGTTCTTCAAGATAGATTTGAAGTTAGGATACCATCATCTTTGCATTCATGAGGCAGCCATTCATCGAATGACATTTCATACATGCTATAGGAATTATGAATTCATGGTTGTCCCTTTTGGGTTGACCAATGCTCCATCAGTTTTCATGAGTTTGATGAATGGGGTGTTTCTCACCTATCTTGACCAGTTTGTTCTCATGTTCCTTGATGATATTTTTATTTATTTGAGGACTATGGAGGAGCATAAAGGCCATTTGTGGCAAGTGTTGTAGTGCTTGCAAGATAATTAGTTATTTGACAATTTGACCAAGTGTGAGTTCTTCCAGACTGAGGTGAGATATTTGGGCCACATCATCTTAGGAGAAGGTATCTTAGTGGATCCTTCAAAGATCCAGGCCATTTTGGATTGGCTAGCACTGACGAATGTGGTTGAGGTTCATAGTTTCATGGGATTGGTGGGTTACTATTGCCAATTTGTGAGAGATTTCTCTCAGGTTGCCCATCCCATCACTTCTCTTAAGCAGAAAGGGAAGAAGTTTATGTGGTGAGTTCAGTGTGAGTTAGCTTTTGAGGCTCTTAAGGAGTGGTTGACTAGTGCACCTATCCTAGTAGTGCCAGATCCTATAGGTGATTTTGTAGTGTGCACTGATGCTTCGTTGGAGGGTGTGGGGGCAGTTCTTATGCAAGAGGGACAAATGATTGCATATGAGTCCCATAAGCTCAAGGACCATGAGTTGAACTACCTCACCCATGATTAGGAGTTAGTGGCTATCATCCATGCACTTGTGCATTGGAGACATTTCCTCTTGGGACATCGGTTTGAGTTGCATAGTGATCATCACAGTTTGTAGTATATCTTTGATAGAAAAATTTTAAATACTAGGAAACAACTAATTAAAATTGTGAGTTAAATAAAAAATAATAAAAAGAAAGTTTTTACCATTTGAGATCAGCAAGAAATATAACAATGGAGATGAGATTTTGGAGGGGGAAAAAGAAAAGAAAAAACCCCCATAAATTATGAAAGATGGCATGAAGCCATGAAATAAAATATTACAGAAAGAGAGCAAGGAGATCCTCAAGAAATGCATGAAAAGAGAGAAATGAGAGGAATTAATGAATAAAGAGAAGAGGGCACCTCATAAATAGAGCTGAGAGGGGAGTTGCATGCAACTCCCATATGCCACCTTTCATGTGGGTGAGTGCCATGTGTAAACCTCATACAGAGGTAACTAAATAAATTAAATATTCCTTCAAGAGAAATATTGACATGAGTTATCCTCACATGTGTAGGGATACTTACATAAAACAAAAATACTTTGTATTTATAAAATACAAATATTTAATAAGAAATAAATATAATCTTAACCTAAGTACCGAGTAAAGATTAATTTTTCTAACATCCCCCCTTAATCTTTACTTGGGGAAGATTACAACATTTTACAAGAATGGCATGAAAGCCTTTACAATGAAGAAGAATATATATCTTGAGAAAGAAGCTTGAAGAAGAGTGAAGAATCTATTTTGAGATAGAGGCAAGTTTTGAAGTCTTCAAGTAATCTTGAGAATAATTGTATAGATGCCTTTGTGAACCAAAGTGCTTGTATAGATGCCTTTGAACAATTTGAATATTGAGTTCCTTTAGAGCCAAGAGAAAGGAATTGATGGTTCTTGTGTTGCCAATTGAACCTGTTTCATCGAAGAAACCATAACCACAAATTGGATTTCCCATCATTGGGATCATCTCCTAAATTAATATAATCATATAAAGAAATGCAAATTGCATATTGTATAATAAAAGTTTGTGGATCAAATGAATCCAAATGTGAGTCATAAATCCAATAAGTTATAGTTAATATAAGAGTAATCCAATGTAGATAAAATAACCTTAAGTTTTGAATAAGAGTGCTAGTAAAAGTTGTAGCACAAATCATGGCTTATAGCCCAAATTATAAAATATCAATATAGACATAGCAAAAATAGTTCTAGGTTTCCTTTCACTACATTATTTGTTGAATTGTAAAGGCAACTTATATCAAGATTAATAATAATGGACATTAAAAATTAGTCCTAAAGATCATAGTGCCAGCATTTAAGTTTCAATATCAAGGACTTTGAAAAATAGTCTTATAGATGGTTTTAAAAACCATAGTGCCTTCATAAAAATTATAATATCAAAGGACTTTAAAAATAGTCTGAAAAAATGGTATAAAAACCATATTTCCTTCAATAGAATTTTAAAACTTGATCCCCAACAATTAGTTCATCATAAGAATGGTATAAAAAACCATATTGCCTTCAGTGGAATATTAGAACTTGATCCCCAACAATCAGTTCATCATGAAAAAAGTAAGTGCATATCATCAAAGTGGATGGAAATATTTTCCATGGGGCCCCAAAAAAAACTCCAATTTTAATAAAATATATAATTCATTATAGATAGGGCTCCCTATGCAACATTACTGCAAATGCGTCTAGCACATAAAATATAAAAAGGCTCCATTGAGACTTGATAAAGTGTTTAATTTGCAAAAAATATATAGATGGAATAAATCCATCAAGAAGGCAAATGCTCTAATGAGCTTAGAATTTTCAAAAATATATAGATGGAATAAATCCATCAAGAAGGCAAATACTCCAATGAGCCTAGATAAAGCATTTAATTTCCAAAATAAAATATATGGATTAAATCCATAAGAAGGCAAATTTACCAATATGGCACAATTATCAGATTAATGAGGCACAATAAAATATCAAATTCTCTTTATCAAAACAACATAATTGTAGGTGAGAAGGAAACTCTAGATTTGTTGTAAATATTATGATAAAGTAAGACTTAGGTAGAAAAGTCAGAATGATAATTTGACACAAATTGTGTTGAAAGAGAAGGGGCACAAATGAAGCCACCTAAATATGTCATTCTAAAAATTTGTGATTGTATAATCTCACAAGGATTGTAAAAAAAATATGATTAAGTCATAAATGATAAATATAATATACTCAAAATATATTTCAAGATGATATTCATGCATTTCAAACTACATGAATATCCTCTTTTCAAATACAATTGAATTACAACATGTACTAAATTAGTGGGTTGATCAAGTCCAATAATAAAATACAAGATTATTTTAAGATAACTAGTTTAAGTTAGCTAAAGAAAGGTAATTTTTTTTTAAGTGCCTAATTGAAAAAAAAAATACTTAATTTTATAATAAAAGGCAATTAAGATATTTCTTAATTAAATGTCTAAGACAAAAAAAGGGCCCAAAAGCAATTGTCTTTTTTTAAAAAAAAGTCTCCATTTAAAAACAAGTAATAATTGCCTTTAAAAAAGTAATTTTTTTTAAAGAAATGCTATTTAAAAGGCAAAATTTTTGGTTTAAAAAAATGCCTAATTAAAAGGCGAAACTAAAAATGTTAATAAATATGCCTTATTTTATAAAAGGCAAAAATTGTTTTTATAACAAATGCCTTATAAAGAAAAGGCAATATTTTTTGAAAATATAATGCCTAAATGGTAAAATTTTTGAAAATGCTTAATGACAAGGCAAAATAAAAGGAAAAAAATTTAAAATGCCTAAAAAAACTAATAATACCTTTAAAAAGGAAAAAAAGTCTAATAATGTCTTCTTTTTTAAAGTCTCCACTGAAGAAAAAATTAATAATGCCTTTTAAAAAAGACAAATTTATATTAAAAAAAATGTCTAATTAATAGAAAATTTTTTGAAAACAAAATGCCCTTAGTAAATTTAGAAATCCAAAGAGCTATACTTTCTCATAGGCTGCAAGATTCTTTTCAATAAACAACAAGATAAAACCATCATCACCTTCAAATAAATTATCACTTCCATAAAATAAAATAAATAATTATCTATCAAATTCCATCTAAAAAGGGCTCCACTTCTATTTAAAAGAAATTGTTATAAATTGTCAGAGAATATATCATAAAGTATGACATAGAAGATTCCAAAGAATAATAATTATTACGCCAAGCATTTCTACAGTGCCTGCAGAGTATCTACATTAGTTGATAGATAGCAACATTGTACTTTTTAAAATTTTGGAGTGATTTAGTTTGATTGGGCAAGAATGGCGTATAGGGCAAGAATTTGGTACAGGGTAACTATTTAAAGACATTATAGTAAAGGTATGACTATGGACCCTTTTATTTTTTATTTCATAGTCTTCAAATCACATTTTTACACAGGTTCAATTTTGTTAATGATTGAGAAAGAATGGCTAGTTGTATACATTGTATAACCACTAAATATAGTTAGATATCTTTATGGAAGGCACAAAGAGATACTCTATGTAACATCCCACCCCACGAACCCTGAAGGCAAGGGCCAAAAGAGGATAAGATTTTTTTTTGACATGAAGTGATAACATACACATAAGATGGTTGTCGATTCGATACATCGCCAACGTTCATGGCCAAGTATGGCCAAATGGACAACCCATGGGAGAGGACTAAATCACTCTCCAGAGAAACATTTATAAACTACATTCCTTTTAAACACCAATTCAAATGTTCCTAATCCCATTTCCAAATATAAACATGAATCCATAAACACCATATTATAAGCGAATCTCATACCCACATCAGATTCTGTAAGTCAAATAACAGGCAACATCACATATCTTCTCATTACTATAATTTACATCATCTCTCACAAGAGAGTACAAAATTACATAAAGGAATAAACAAGGACAATGGCATAGCCATGAATGATACAATAACTAAATGGGTACATGACTGATAAAGTAACAGGAAGAAAGAGAACATCTCCAAGTTGGTGCTCCAAAATCTGTACACCAATCCCCAATGGCGGTGGCAACGCCTCCCAACCATGTGGACTCATATGAGACCACCCCACCATGCTCAAAGATAGTCACAAGGCCCAATTGGAAGTAACAACAACCAGGGTATACATGATGGCCAACACTCACATCAATCACGAAGCATACATGAAAAACAATGCATAAAGCTAAAGTCATAACATAGCGGTACTCATCCAAGTCATAGGTTGGGTATTACTCATGACTGCTAAGGCACTAGACACTAGAGTGTAGATCAGATGGGAAGACATTATGCATGCTCGAAGGGATTGCACCACATGGAATCAAGTACACTACTCATACCGATGAGGAGACTAAAACATGCCCAAATCAAAGCCTCGCAGGCAGATAGGCCTTCTCATGTGCATCCTTAGCCTTTACAAGTTGTCAAGACCATGCACGAAGAATCATTATCCTAGACCTAAGATCATCTTGTTTAACTAAACGAGGTATACAAAATTGACCGAAACACTAAAGTATAAATTTCAAATAGCAAATAGGAAAAATGTGATCTACAAGATGATAACTTTCGATGACAATGAAATTTATTGACAAATAGCCCTTTGTCAGATAGATCAATTGTGTAATAACTCCAGTGACCCCAATTAGTTAGGATTCACAAAGGACACACATAAATTCTAATAAAGGTATAGAAAATGGAATTGCAAGTCTACTCACATCCTGAGTTTTTGCATATTGTCTACTATATTTAGCATAACACAACAAATGTTAAATAAAAAGGACTTATAAAAAGGAGATCTTAATTTTCCCTCTTCTAGTAGTTCCCTTAGATCCTTGTGTTGCGTTTGACTGAACAAGTGTTACAGAAATGAAAACTAGATAGTATAGAGTTATTGTCCCCATAACATCAGAAAACTCAATCCATCTTTTCTTAAAAAGGAGATTGATAAGCTAGTGAATTATGATCATCAGAGTTCATGGTCTAGGGTGGAAAGTTTCTAGTATTTTTGCAATAATGTCACAACACCCTCTAAACCATTGTGCTTCAGAGAAATTCACCAGTACAAATCTATGGTATGTGGAATATATACATTATACAATATTACATAGGTTTAGGTTCACTACTTGTTACTGTGTTGATAGAAGACTACCATGTTAAACTTGCATGAGAATTAAGGAAGTCATATAGGTTGGGCAAAAACATATAGAAGGCCTTGTGAACTAGATGTCAAGCTCTTGGAAGTGAAGTTCAGATTGAGAAAAATCCAATGTTCACAGTGCACAAGCCTTCGATATAAATAACATCAAACATTCCAAAGTCTTGGTCTTTAAAGGATAATCATAACCTACCATTGTCTCTAACATTATTTACAGACAACTTCATTTTGAAAATTGTGAAATGAGAATGGACCACAACCAAGGGCAACAATTGTTGTCTCTTTGTGTGATAACAAGAATAGAATAGCGAAACATAATTTAGTTTTTTTAAAAGCAGTAATGGGGTTTCAATTTTTCTATGCTTAATGAAATTGCAACAAGGTATTTAGATTTTATGCTGGAAAAACTAAGAAGTGATACAAATACCTTTAATAGAAAGAAGATTTCCTCCATGGCCTTGGATCTATCCCTCAGAAGATGATTCTTTTGTTTTCTATTCATGGTCCCCTTCAGCTCACCTCAGATCTTTCAGTTTGATATGCTCGCCTGAGTGATTTTCTTTCAACCATTTTCCCTTTCTTTCTCCTATGTTCTCTATTTTACTTGCAAGAATGCTTCAGAGAAATTTAGTGTCATGGACAAAATGAGAGCATTAGAACAGGGTACTTGGACATTCACCAAATAGAACGCAGAGGAGTCTTTTGTCAGATCTTATAGCTACAAGTGCCCAATATACATGTATGCTAAAGTGGAAGCATAGACAAGGCACGAGCTGTTTCATAAAAAGACTCAAAGAAATGCAATCTCCTGCAATGCAATGATTGCAGGATGTACACAAAATGGATTTGTTGAAAAGGCTTTAGAAACTTTAAGCAAATGCAACTGGCAACTATGAAAATAGACTCCACAACCTTTCTCTTCTTGTCTCAGCTCTCCTTTAGATTTTCCTTCCACATCGAGCGATGACAACTTCCCCAACCTAGGCCAAAGATAAAACACTACTAGCTCCCCTTGCTCTGCCATGGCTCTGTCTGAGCCTACCTTCTTTAAATCATAGTTCTCTCACTCTCTGCTGCCACATGAGTTATCCCTATTGACAAAAAAACAATTGCCTCTATCCAGCGACTCCATGGATGGTCAGCATCAGCAGCCATGCTTAGTCCATGGTTGAGTTTGCCATTTTTCTGGTATGCGTGCCTCTCCACCCATTTCTACACATTCCTTCTCTCCCATCCCATCTGGCATTAACTTTGATGTGATCAAAGCTTGTTATTTTTTTCCCTCCTCAAGCCATGACTAGCTCTCCAGCGCCCATCTCTGACCTCTCTTTATTACTCAAGTTAACTCCTCTCACTGACACTATCCTTGGCACTCCACCCACTTTATCTTTTAGATCCATCGAATGGCATGTCAAATATTGTCGGCCAAGTTTCGTGCATCCTCATACCACATGCATCCTCACCAACACTATGTCAGAACACCAGTGGGAGGTGGCATCATATCTAAAACAATCACATCAGGGTAAGATCATAGCTGTCACAAGTGCTCATACCACAACTAATATCATCCTCAAGAACTATGCAAATTAGGCTAACATTGTATGAACCAAGTATCTAGTCCATTAATAAGGGGAAGTAGCGAGTACTTTCCCAGGAGGTTGAAATGATCGCCGTCGTTTCCCACTGCCATTATACGTACGGCGTGCAATTCCCTCCCAAGGAACTTTGTTGCTGCTACTACCCTCTACATACTGACCTATCAACAACCCTCAGGTTGGAAATCAATAGGGTGACAAAAAGTAAACATATAGATGGTATGGTTTGCTCCCATACATATCCTCCATGGATGGGTATGCAGTATCACCATCCTGATGCAGAGGCATCCACACTATAACCTTCGCATATAGCATGAATGTCTGCAGACCAACCTCATCATCATCATCTTCGCCATCATCATCATATTCCCTAAAACTACCAACAGCATCATCATGTTCTGCGTTACACAGTCAGCATCATCATATTTCAGACGATCGCAAACATCCGCCTGCCGACTACTGTTCATCTCCGCTTTCCTTCTAACATCATCATCATGATGTTCAGCGGGCGCACACATCCTCCTGTTCCACTGTTCATCGTGCTCGAGACACTATCGTCATCATCATGACCTTCGACACTACCTTCGTCAGCAGGATATTCAACATCCGGTTGCTCCAAATATCCTGATGACGATCACCTTCAGCAGCTTACCTTCGACGCTCCGCTACCGACGATACAAGCAACAGCATCATGATCTACTTTATCCGGTTGTCTTCGAAACCTCTTGATGATGCTAATACAACCTTCTGCCACGGACTTCTGCCGATACCTTAGCACTTTAACGATGGCAGGATAAACTCGCATAAGGGGGATATCTCAATATCCTGATGACGATGACGTCATATCCTGATGACCTCTTCAACACTTAGTCGAAAAAAAACAAACTTTCTTTCCCGCATCTACTCGCGATATGCGGATGTTTGGCACTCCCGATATGATGATCCTGATGCCGATACACTCCTCGGCTCCTCCTGCTGATGATCACTCCGACGAACTCACACTTCATGCAATCGACAACATCATGCCGATCTTCTCCACTTATCCGGATGACGATGTCTGAACTGTCTGCAGGATATTCACCAAGATATCCTGATGATGCCGTCTTCACGAACTTCTTCACTTAGCGAAATTTCCCTTCGCCGATCCACCAGGGATGACCCGATCCAACCTCAGGGTGATCTTCCAACTCCAGTTTATCAACTTGACCTAGCACATGAGGATGCTAGGCTTCTCAGCATCTGTCGACCGCGATCCTGCACACCTGCATGTAAACAGAAAAAAAACTACAATCTAACCTACTGTACATTACCATTCCACCGATCAGATGAGTCAACCGGTGGAATGGATCAGGAAATCCATGACACCCTCTCAAACCAGCAGATCAATCAAGTAATGGAATGCAACCAGAGCAAGAACACAAACAGGATCACTTTATTGATTTCAAAGATGCAATACAATATGATCAATCTCTCTCTTAGTCTCACTCAAGCTCGATCGATGATATCTGTCTGTCTGTCCAACATCAACCGATCTCATGCTTATAAAGGCTTTCCCTACTAGTACTACTGACCCGACTCCAAGCGGCTGGGAACTCTCCAAGCGGCTGGGAGATCCCACCGAACATACATCATGACAGCTGTTATAACTAACTAGCTAAAAATAGCAAAAGCCTGGTCAGCATGATCTTATCATGATCAGCATGACCTTATTACATGCAATTGGTCTAACAGACCTTCTTGGAAACACAAACATGACCTAAACTACTAACTGCCTTATCAAGACCAGCTGTCAGGTAGGTGCTCCTGCACCATACTCCCCAAAAGAAAAGAACTCATGTCCCATGAGTTTAGTATGTGGAAGTCCTCCACCTTTACACTTTGCCTTGTCAATAGTCTGACCTGCTCCAGCTTTATCCTCTGCTGGCTCTTGGCTGCTCCAAGACTTCTGAACTATAACTTGCTTTCTGGCAAGTAAATCTGCATGTCTGTTGATGTAGGCCTTTCTCTCACATACCCTGTGTTTGTCAGATTGTCTGACCAGAACCTCTGGCTGAACTGCCTCTGTGGTGTTCAACTGTACCTTTCTTTCAATCTTCATAGGACAAGCAATAGTCCCAACTATGACAACATCCTTGTCATGCCTCTCAACTGGTTGCTGTGTACAAACCTGTTTCTGCACCTGCTGCTGACCTCTGTCAGTCACAACTGAAACTTTCTTCAGCTTGTTGTCTTTAACAACTCCTTGCCCTGCAGTGTCCTGAACTGCCTTCATGCCTGTTCCTCTAGGCATCTGCACAAACTCCTTCTTTCCCATCAAAATGATTTGAGTTGCCTTCTGTACTGCAGCTTTTGCCTGCAATGGCATCAACTTAATAGTCTTCCCATCCTTCTGGATGGTGTAGGTATTAGCATACCCATCATACAGTACCCTTCTGTCAAATTGCCATGGTCTACCCAGCAGTAGGTGACAACATTCCATAGGCAATATGTCACACAAAATTCTATCCTGATATGGTCCAATCTGGAAATCCACATATGCCTGCTCAGAGACAAAAAGTGATTGCCTATCACTCACCCAAGATGCCTTGTAAGGGTGTGGATGTGGAATCCTTTCCAGCTTCAGTTTATCAACCATCTCCTGAGATACCATGTTGTCTGTTGAACCAGTATCAATGACAACCTTACATACCTTACCTTTGCTCTTACATGTGGTTTTGAAAAGAGCTCTTCTTTGCATCATATCCTTTGATGCCTGCAAACTAATTCTCCTTAACATCAGTGATTCTCCACTCTCTGGATATCCATAATTCTCAGGACCTTTGTTTGAACTCTGTGCACTTTCTTCCCCTTTTTCTTCCTGTACCAATTGTACCCTCTTGTCACTTGTTCTATCATTTCTGGATGATGAACCTTTGTTTTCTGGACATTTGAAAGATGGATGACCAAACTCTCCACAGGTGTAACACTTTCCTGAAAATGTAGTAGAACCTCTACCACCTCCAAATCTTCCTCTATTACCTTTCCATCCACCTCTGAAATCAGACTGTCCTTGTCCTTTACCAGTGTCTTCTTGACCCTCATTGGTTTGCTTTTGTGCAGGGGCTGTTCCTCTTCCCCTATTGTTTCCTCTTCCTCTCATGGACTTCTCATGTCCTCTATTCATCTTTTCTTCAATCCTGATTGCCATTTGATAACAATCCTCCACATTCTTAGGGTTAGCTAACACTAACTCATCCTGTATGTTAAACCTCAAACCAGCCAAGTACCTAGCCACCTTTTCTACCTCATTCTCATGATGACCAGATCTCATACTTAACAAATAAAATTCCTCAGTATATGCTTTCACATCCCTGTCTTTCTGCTTTAAAAATTGCAGCTTCTTAAACATCTGGATTTCATAATCCCTTGGCAAGAATTTACCCTTGATCCTTGCTACCATCTTATCCCAAGAAGTGATCTTTGACTTCCCTTGTTTCCTTCTCTCAGATTGTACATAATCCCACCATACCAAAGCATGACCTCCTAACTTAGTCTTTGCAATCTTTACCTTCTGATCTTCAGCAACATCTTCACACTCAAAGTGATTATCAAGTGCAGCAATCCAATCCAACAACTCATCTTCATTCAAGCTTCCAGTATACTTGGTAACATCAACCTTTACCTTAGGTTTTTCACTCTGCACTGCCTTTAACAGTTTTGCCAATCTCTGGTCTTCAGCATCCAGATCTTCAGCTACCTCTTCATACTCTTCAACAGTATCTTCCTCTTCTTCAGACTCACTATCTTCTACCTCCCTCTTTTTGTTCTTTTCCAGGGCTGTCAGCCTGGCTTGAAGTGCTTCAGCAAACTCCTTCATCTTCCTCATCTCTCTAGCATGTTTCTCCTTCAGTTCCTGCAACTCCCTTGCAGTACCACTACCTTTAGGAGGCATTTTGTCAACCTCACAATCAACACACAACTCAACTCTATCTCTACCTCTGCCCTTTCAGTGACAGAATCAACACACTACAGCCCAGACCTTTTGCTGAGCTCTGATACCACTATGATGCAGAGGCATCCACACTATAACCTTCGCATATAGCATGAATGTCTGCAGACCAACCTCATCATCATCATCTTCGCCATCATCATCATATTCCCTAAAACTACCAACAACATCATCATGTTCTGCGTTACACAGTCAGCATCATCATATTTCAGACGATCGCAAACATCCGCCTGCCGACTACTGTTCATCTCCGCTTTCCTTCTAACATCATCATCATGATGTTCAGCGGGCGCACACATCCTCTTGTTCCACTGTTCATCGGGCTCGAGACACTATCGTCATCATCATGACCTTCGACACTACCTTCGTCAGCAGGATATTCAACATCCGGTTGCTCCAAATATCCTGATGATGATCACCTTCAGCAGCTTACCTTCGACGCTCCGCTACCGACGATACAAGCAACAGCATCATGATCTCCTTTATCCGGTTGTCTTCGAAACCTCCTGATGATGCTAATACAACCTTCTGCCATGGACTTCTGCCGATACCTTAGCACTTTAACGACGGCAGGATAAACTCGCATAAGGGGGATATCTCAATATCCTGATGACGATGATGTCATATCCTGATGACGATGACGTCACCCAATATCCTGATGACCTCTTCAACACTTAGTCGAAAAAAAAACAAACTTTCTTTCCCGCATCTACTCGCGATATGCGGATGTTTGGCACTCCCGATATGATGATCCTGATGCCGATACACTCCTCGGCTCCTCCTGCTGATGATCACTCCGACGAACTCACACTTCATGCAATCGACAACATCATGCCGATCTTCTCCACTTATCCGGATGACGATGTCCGAACTGTCTGCAGGATATTCACCAAGATATCCTGATGATGCCGTCTTCACGAACTTCTTCACTTAGCGAAATTTCCCTTCGCCGATCCACCAGGGATGACCCGATCCAACCTCAGGGTGATCTTCCAACTCCAGTTTATCAACTTGACCTAGCACATGAGGATGCTAGGCTTCTCAGCATCTGTCGACCGCGATCCTGCACACCTGCATGTAAACAGAAAATAAACTACAATCTAACCTACTGTACATTACCATTCCACCGATCAGATGAGTCAACCGGTGGAATGGATCAGGAAATCCATGACACCCTCTCAAACCAGCAGATCAATCAAGTAATGGAATGCAACCAGAGCAAGAACACAAACAGGATCACTTTATTGATTTCAAAGATGCAATACAATATGATCAATCTCTCTCTTAGTCTCACTCAAGCTCAATCGATGATATCTGTCTGTCTGTCCAACATCAACCGATCTCATGCTTATAAAGACTTTCCCTACGAGTACTACTGACCCGACTCCAAGCGGCTGGGAACTCTCCAAGCGGCTGGGAGATCCCACCGAACATACATCATGACAGCTATTATAACTAACTAGCTAAAAATAGCAAAAGCCTGGTCAGCATGATCTTATCATGATCAGCATGACCTTATTACATGCAATTGGTCTAACAGACCTTCTTGGAAACACAAACATGACCTAAACTACTAACTGCCTTATCAAGACCAGCTGTCAGGTAGGTGCTCCTGCACCATAATACCACTATGATGCAGAGGCATCCACACTATAACCTTCGCATATAGCATGAATGTCTGCAGACCAACCTCATCATCATCATCTTCGCCATCATCATCATATTCCCTAAAACTACCAACAGCATCATCATGTTCTGCGTTACACAGTCAGCATCATCATATTTCAGACGATCGCAAACATCCGCCTACCGACTACTGTTCATCTCCGCTTTCCTTCTAACATCATCATCATGATGTTCAGCGGGCGCACACATCCTCCTGTTCCACTGTTCATCGAGCTCGAGACACTATCGTCATCATCATGACCTTCGACACTACCTTCGTCAGCAGGATATTCAACATCCGGTTGCTCCAAATATCCTGATGACGATCACCTTCAGCAGCTTACCTTCGACGCTCCGCTACCGACGATACAAGCAACAGCATCATGATCTACTTTATTCGGTTGTCTTCGAAACCTCCTGATGATGCTAATACAACCTTCTGCCACAGACTTCTGCCGATACCTTAGCACTTTAATGACGGCAGGATAAACTCGCATAAGGGGGATATCTCAATATCCTGATGACGATGACGTCATATCCTGATGACGATGACGTCACCCAATATCCTGATGACCTCTTCAACACTTAGTCGAAAAAAAACAAACTTTCTTTCCCGCATCTACTCGCGATATGCGGATGTTTGGCACTCTCGATATGATGATCCTGATGCCGATACACTCCTCGGCTCCTCCTGCTGATGATCACTCCGACGAACTCACACTTCATGCAATCGACAACATCATGCCGATCTTCTCCACTTATCCGGATGACGATGTCCGAACTGTCTGCAGGATATTCACCAAGATATCCTGATGATGCCGTCTTCACGAACTTCTTCACTTAGCGAAATTTCCCTTCGCCGATCCACCAGGGATGACCCGATCCAACCTCAGGGTGATCTTCCAACTCTAGTTTATCAACTTGACCTAGCACATGAGGATGCTAGGCTTCTCAGCATCTGTCGACCGCGATCCTGCACACCTGCATGTAAACAGAAAACAAACTACAATCTAACCTACTATACATTACCATTCCACCGATCAGATGAGTCAACCGGTGGAATGGATCAGGAAATCCATGACACCCTCTCAAACCAGCAGATCAATCAAGTAATGGAATGCAACCAGAGCAAGAACACAAACAGGATCACTTTATTGATTTCAAAGATGCAATACAATATGATCAATCTCTCTCTTAGTCTCACTCAAGCTCGATCGATGATATCTGTCTGTCTGTCCAACATCAACCGATCTCATGCTTATAAAGACTTTCCCTACGAGTACTACTTACCCGACTCCAAGCGGCTGGGAACTCTCCAAGCGGCTGGGAGATCCCACCGAACATACATCATGACAGCTGTTATAACTAACTAGCTAAAAATAGCAAAAGCCTAGTCAGCATGATCTTATCATGATCAGCATGACCTTATTACATGCAATTGGTCTAACAGACCTTCTTGGAAACACAAACATGACCTAAACTACTAACTACCTTATCAAGACCAGCTGTCAGGTAGGTGCTCCTGCACCACATCCCATGGGCACACATCTCAACTACTGGTTAATCACAACCCTCAATAGGAATACATCATTGAATGTTCACATGCAATGCTTTCAATATAATGCAATGGTGCATGAACATAAGTAACATTTTTCACAATCATTATTACACTCAGTTCTATAATCACATAATGATATACATATCATAATTACACATAATGTGTTGTCATGTCAGAAGTCATAGTAATACCATTCATTCAAAAGAAAATAGGAAACAATCAAGACAATTAAATGAGTTTGGTTTAGGAATCCTAGCCATTTCTCAACTTTCACATCTTAGCCATTTCTCAACTTTCACATTCATACATGTTAGATTAAGTAACCATGGTCATGTCAATGACATGCAATTGCTCATCAAGCAAGATATGCAACATTCCTATTACCCTACATTAAGTATTTTTAGTTGCATTAAAATACAAACATTCAGCTATAAAGTCTCATTGAAATCCACAATGCAATTGAGGAGATCAAATTTCATCAACAAGATATATCCATTAAGCAATTACCGTTCTCATGTAAACTCATTAAATACGGAGGCACTAATAAACATGTGATCACTCTCAATCCATAACCATAACAAATATGAGGTCTCTTTCACTAATTCTTTTACTTATTGCAACTTTAACATACTGATTAAATTCATAAGCCATCAATCTAACATCTTGTCAACTATTGACAACTAATAAGAGGGGAGAAAGATTTCATCTTAGGTCAAGACAATACATGCCATTCAATATTCATTATACGAACATGCAAATTCTACTAAGGGAAAGTTTAAGGCACCATTAGTATTCCAATCACTTCAATATGTTATCAAGGATGGTAAATGGTAGCAACTCAAGCACATTAAGAGGTTATAAGAAAAATCAGCAATCATCCAATCACTTATAAGAGAGCATGGAGCAATCAAACTAATTTTTCCATGTCCACAAACAACTACATCCTACCATCCTTTACATCTATAGTACAAAGCTTACAAGAGCGGTCTAAACAAGGGTATCTAGGAAATCTAAGTTACCTTTAACCTGCAACACACAAGGCAGAACATTCCTATCCTCATCTTATAACATGGGAAAGTGATCACTCTTAACCATGGGAGACTCTAAACTAAGGTCAACACTCTAGTCCCATTGAGTAAGGTAAGGCCAAGGAGTCTACTTCCTCCACGATTTCTAAGAATGGGGCTATAACTTAACCCACTAATGCCATGCTAAGGCATGAAAGCAATCAAGACTATAATAAATAATATAACAAGCTCACACCACACACAATGAAACATAGAAGGCTCAAGTACGCCAGAGCTCCTGGTGTGTGAACATTGGCTCTAATACCAGATGTAACATCCTACCCTGCAAACCCCGAAGGGTAAGGGCCAAAAGATGACAAGATTTTTTTTTTTACATGAATTGAAAACATACACATAAGATGGTTGTCAATTCAATACATTGACAGCGTTCATGGCCAAGTATGGCCAAATGAACAACCCATAGGAGAGGACTAAATCACTCTCCTGAGAAACATATATAAACTACATTCCTTTTAAACACTAATTCAAATGTTCCTAATCCCATTTCCAAATATAAACATGAATCCATAAACACCATATTACAAGTGGATCTAATACCCACATCAAATTCCATAAGTCAACTAGGAGGCAACATCACATATCTTCTCATTACTATAATTTACATCATCTCTCACAAGAGAGTACAAAATTACATAAAGGAATAAACAAGGACAATGGCATAGCCATGAATGATACAATAACTAAATGGGTACATGACTGATAAAGTAACAGGAAGAAAGAGAACATCTCCAAGTTGGTGCTCCAAAACCTGTACACCGGTCCCCAATGGCGGTGACAACGCCTCCCAATCATGTGGACTTATATGATACCACTCCACCGTGTTGGCAAGAGACACTATATGGACTCATAAATGTTGTCATTGATGGCAACAAAGTTTATCCCACACATCCACAAGACATGATAGGTCCTCACCGAAAGTCAGATTGAAGAAGTGTTGAGGTCTGGTAAGCAAGAATAGAGCAGTTAGTAAGGTCCGACAGACAGGTCCGGATCTCTCAATAGAAGTATCTTAGTGAAGTGTGGATTTGGGGAAGTCAAGAGGAGTATCTTGATTGATAGATTCCAGGGTTTGAGCCTCTGGTGTGGAAAGGATAAAGAGATATGAATGCTTGAGTGTCGGGTTCCTAAGTGACAGTGTGAACAGAGGAAGAACTGACTGGCAGAACATTAGACATTCTTCCAGATGTGTTACTGATGATGGAAAAGGTTCTTAAGGCATAAGTTATGTTTGGCTGAAATGATTGATGACTTCTACAAGTATATGCTTGATCCGCATTACTTGGTGTGCAAGGATTTAGCCGACAGATTAGAGTTTGAGGAAATTATTAACTGTTTCAGATGCCGACTAGAAAGGTGATGAAATCACTTGTGCGGATATATATATATATATATATAGAATTGATTTATATGTGAATATATGTGTGGTGTGTCATGTGGTGTGAAGAAAAGCAGAAGAGCAGAGTGAAGATAGTAGAAGAGGTCTGGAATGTGAAAGTATAGCTGCATCAAGAGAGAGTAAGAATGAAGTGTAGCAGATCAGTCTATTGAGCTTAACAAGAACTAAACCTCAGCATGTGTGGATGCTTCTCATTAGTTCAAACATTGTGTTATCTTCCTTTCTTGTAGACAGTGTGTCTCCTATAGGCTATGAGCCTCTTGTGAGCAGTGTGCTCGGGCAGTGAGCCCTAATTGGCAAGTGCCATTTTGTAATCCTATTCTTCTAACGGAGAATACAATCTTGGGTTAATCACCCTATGGTTTTCTCCCTTAACAGGGTTTCCACCTCAAAAATATTGTGTCATGTGTATTTCCATTTCATGGTTATATTTGCTTGTTTGAATTGGTGCTGCATTAATTATTAAGAAAGTTCAAAAAGCTGAAATATTTAAGACAACTGATTCACCCCCCCTCTCAGTTATCAAAAATTGGTATCAGAGCCAAGTTCCTCCTAATAGAGTCTAACAGCTTGAGGAAGATCTAGGAATTCAAATGGATGTATATGGTTTAAGGGAGCAACTCAAGACTGCCCTTGATGATCTTGAGCAGTCAAACTCTGAAGTCAATGAATTAAAGGAAAGACTCAAATAGGCTGATGATTTCATGAAAGAATTAAAAGATAAATTAAGTCTCTCTATGAAAAAGAGAAAGGAGCTACTTCAGCAATTGGCAAGTCAAGGTGAAGCCAATGATACAAATGAAGATCTGAAGGAGAAAACCAAGTTATGTGAAAAGTTATCAAAAGAAATCATTATGGTAAGACATGCAATGGAATCAGGAGTTATGAAGTTTACCCAAGAGGTTGAAGAGAAAAGAAAAACTAAAGATGATCTAAGACAATCTGTCAAGGAGAAATCAGAAGATTGCCACAAGATGGATAGAATTCTTAGACATCTCGAATCTGATCTTGAAGATGCTAAAGATAATGAAGAAAAACTTGAGGATCAAATTGTCTCTCTTAAAAGGGATCTTCAAACAGCAAATGAATATAAAGAAAAATTCAAGATAAGTTCTACTCAACTTGAAGTTCTTCTTGAAAGCCAAAAGAGGGTAGATGACAAGTGTGGTCTGGGATATGAGAAAGGAGAAAGCTCTGGATCCGGTCAGAAGAATCTTAGATCAGAAAATCTAAGGAGCAGGCCTAGAAGACCTCCGGTAAGACAGCCTAATGCTCAAGGATATCCACGCTTCAATGGATATTGTAACAACTGCAATAACTTTGGTCATAAAGCTAATTAGTATAGAAAGAGAATAAATCAGACCAATACATCCTTCTCCGGATAGTGTTTCAACTGCAAAAAGTATGGTCACAAATATCATGAATGCATAAATATGCAAATAAACAATTCATTTAATGGTAGATGCTTTGCATGCAATAGAATGGGTCATATGACTAATCAATGCAGATCAAGAGGATATCAATCAAATATGCAAAGAAATGTTGTTTTCCAAATTTGCAATAGATCTGGTCATATTGCAAAATTCTGTAGAAGCAAGAATCAGGACAAAAGAGGTCCGGTATATCATAATCAGAATCAAGATAAGGGAAAACAAAAAGTGAATGCAGACGAAGTTCTGAACAATATTTGGGTGAAGAATAGTATAGATAATGTAGGGGATGGATCCGTACCAGACTCTGGTGCTGATATTCCTTCCAGAAACTAAAAGGTGAGCTCTGGCTCAGGGGGAGCTACAAAAGATAAGCCAATTCCCCCAGCCAGTCAATTTGTGCCTGAAATTGGTACATAGGAAGCGACAGATCAAAGGGTTCCTAGAGCAACATCTAAATAAGGTATGGTGAATATTTGAGACATCTGTTAAAGATTTGAAGAGTCTAATCTTTCCAGAATTGATCTGGTAAAACAGCCTTCCGATAAAAATAGGTTCTTCACAAGTTTGGTCCGGTATGATTCTAAAATTGAGATATCTTGATCTACGGATAAATCAAATGATTGAGGAAGGCAAGAAAGCCTATAGGAAATCACCGAGGACAACTCTAAGTATATCACTGTGATCCGGAAAGATACATATTTCAGAGTAAAGAAAACAGAGCAACCAGGAACAACCCAAGTTGCGCATTTATTGCAATGAAGAATTAGGGTTTGCACAGAAGTATAAGGGCTCATTCACTTGTCATTTGCACATTCACATTCGAGTAGAAGAGGAAAAGAGCTTTGCAAACAAGTTTCCTTCATCTCTCACAAGGATTAATCACAGAATTCAAGTCAATTGGTGATCTTTTCAGCTCATTCCGGGAACCCTAAAAGCTTAAGAGGTATTTTCCACTCTTGAAATCCATTTCTGAATCCTTTTAAGATGGACACACCAAATGTTGTAAAGATCTCTGATAGGCCGCACCCTAAATTTAGAAAGCATCCCTATAAATCCCTAGAAGTTGATCCCCTAGGTGCATTTTCAAGCATTCCGCATGGGGTTTTACATGTAGAAGATGTTAGGGCATATGTTCATGAAAACATTGAAGAATTTGGGGAATCCAAATTGGTTGATATCTATCACAAACACCTGATAGATGACTCTTTTGAGCTCAAACCTCAGTAAAAAGCTATCCGGGACAAGCATTTTGCACAGTGCATTCACTTCCCCTATTTTGCAGAAGATGAATGGGTCCGGTACGTATTAAGCAGAATACATGATAACTTCATATGGTTGAATAGACCATTCAAGCTCACAAAAGATGCCATTAGGGTAGTTACTGGATTGCACTCATCCGGTGGGATACCTATTCTGAAATCTGTCAAAAATCAAATAGTGACTGAGGCTACCAGATCAAAGTTTGATAAGAGGGCAATGACAATTAAGGAAATCACTGATCCAGATATCAAGTTTACATCCATGATCATCAGATACAAAATATATCACTCTAGCAGGGAAAACTCAGTACCTGGAACTATAATATATACTGCCTATGAAATGTTAAGAAAGAATGCTGACAATGATCTCTGTGAGCTCCTTCTGAACCAACTTCTGGAAAATCTACAGAAGATAAAGAAAGACAAGAATAACTCCTTCAAATACGGTGGCTTGATACTATGTCTATTCTTCTATTATATGAATGAGCTACCTAGATCTAGTGGCTAGATATGGCAAAATGACAGACCGGTTGCCATACAAATCAGGGATTATTTGCATGGACTTGGTGATGTTAAGGCACAAAATACAACACTCTGGGGCTATTTCAAGAACTTTCAAAGTATGATGCAAGCAAGAGAGAGAATCCCCCAAGCTCTAGTTGAAAAGTATAAGGATACTATTTGCTTCATGGTAGAAACTGATCAGTGCCTTATGGAGGCAGTGGAACCAAGAATAGTATGGATCATGCTGATGGGTATGAAGTTGATGAGAAAATTGTTGAGCTGCATGTTGAACACATGTTAAGTCAGCCAAAAGATCCCAAGGTAGAAAGTTTTGGAACCTTTGAGGACCTAAGTGTAAAGATTCATGTGGAACTCAGACAACCAGAGATCAAGAGGAAGCTGAGAAAAGAAGTTGAAGATGTTGCAAAAGGCTTTGGCATCTCAAAGGAGGCACTTGATGCCAACACGGAAAAGATGGAAAGGGCTGAGGAAGAGAAGAAAAAGGCAGAAAAGAAAAGTGAGGAAAGTGTTCCGGTAAAATCTTCCACCCGGACCAGATCATCAAAGAGATCTGCACCTACCACTACCAAAAGCTCAAGGCCATCAAAATCGGAAGCAAAATCATCTGGCAAAGGAGAGAAAAGAACAAAGACAAAAGCCACAAGGGCTTATGCCAGTCAAAGGGATGAGAGGAGATTGAATCTGATGAAGAAATCAGGAAAATGAAGAAAAAGAAGAAAACATCCAGTGAACCCTCTACCGGACAAGAGGAAGAAGAAAAGACAGAGGAATATGTTGAAAAACCCACTCTTCACATTAATGACATAATCAAATCAGTCACAGTGGACAGAAATCTTTAGCCAATAGTTGAGTTCTATGATGATTGTGGTGAAGCAGATTAGAAGATATTGCAAGATGCCACAGTCAGGTACCTAAATATCTACAACAAAGCATTTATTGAAATTATATCTCTGATCCCCAAAAGCTTGGAGAAGGAACTAGAAATAAGAAAGAACAATGCCCAAGCCAAAGACTAGAAATCTAGGAACATATAGCAATTCATCTATATCCTTCAATCAATCCCAAGAAAATGAATATGGTATTCAAAGATTGTAAGGATGAGTTCAGAACCAAAGTAAGGATGAATCAACTTATGCTCAAACAGACTAACAAAGTTGCAAAAGAGATAGAAGAGATCCTCCAGAATGCATTCAAAAGATTCAACATTCCAATTATAGAGGACTTGGGTACTGACCCCTCGACCACAAGTGTTGCAAAAGAGTGTACTGAGAAAATGACAGAAGAGGTAATGAATACCAGTGCAGAAACAACTAAGGACTTGGAATCCTCTACTCCGGAAGAGGTGGCCCATGAATAGACTAACATTTCTCCTCCAGATTCCCCTGCTGACCCCAGATCTAAAGAAGAAGAAATAATAAAGGAGAAAGAAAAAGAGGTGAAAAGTAAAGAAGGAAGTCAAGCTGAAAAGAACATAAGTGACACTACAGAAGAGAAGAAGAATCTGTCTCTGGCAAGAGACACTGCAGAATCTGTCAAGGACTTCTTGACAAAAGAAACTAATGAGATGGATGAACTGAAATTACTAAAAGGGCCATTAGATTTTGACTCTCTATCTCCGGTACAAACAATGAAGATAGCTTCATTTACAAATGCGAAGGCTAAAGAGAAACTATTGAAATCTCACATGGAAGACTATGAGCTTATAGAGGTAGCATCCGGAGTGTTGGAAAAGATCATGCAATCTTTTCAAAAGGATCCCACAGCCTCTTCCTCTGGTAATCTCAAAACTCTAGTCAATAGTGTTAGCAAACATTTTGATTCTCTAGAGAAATCAGCTAAGGAGAAGGTCAGGAAAGAATTTTTGGATAAGAGATTCTTAGAGCTGCAAGGGATAATATCAAATGATAGAAGAGTTATGGGTATTGGGATAAAAAGTTTGGAAAATGCCCTTAAGGATGGAGGTGATGTATACAAATTTTGTATATCCTGGTCTAAAACAACAGTGGAGATTGAGAAGAAAATGAAAGAACATGAGGATAAACTGATAAAACTTTCTCAAAATTTTGATCCACTTACTAATCCATAATAAATCAAGAATGTCAAACGGTTGCAGTTTTGAATGAAATTAAGAAGCTTGAAAAAGAGAAGAAAAACAGACTCAGTAGGTTGAGTGAGCTCAGAGGGATAATTGTCCCTAAGTTAGAGGCCATGCATGAGGCCATAAAAGAAGCTCAAATCACAGCCTCGACCAATGATCCAACAGATCTAAAAAGGGAAGATGCATTTGCATTCCTGTTGAGTAGTCATATATCAATTTTGGATAGAATGAAGCAAAGTTGGGCTACAGAATTCATTCAATTGAAAACAACTTTTGCAAACATACTTCAGTATATGTAAGTATGCCATATGTATATACTTATGCGGACAAGATTTTGAAAATTTTGGTGTGTGGACACTACCCTTTGCCATTGATGTCAAAGGGGGAGTGAGGAGCAGTGAAAAATGAGGAATCCAACTAAGGGGGAGCTTCAGTAAATGTACATAGAGATAGAGCATCAGCCAAGGGGGAGTATAGTGTGACACTTAGTCATTTTTCACTAAGTGTTGCCATCAATGCCAAAGGGGGAGATTGTTGGCAAGAGACACTATATGGACTCATGAATGTTGTCATTGATGGCAACAAAGGTTATCTCACACATCCGCAAGACATGATAGGTCCACACCGGAAGTCAGATTGAAGAAGTGTTGAGGTTCAGTAAGCAAGAATAGAGCAGTCAGTAAGGTCCGACAGACAAGTCCAGATCTCTCAGTAGAAGTATCTCAGTGAAGTACAGATTTGGGCAAGTCAAGAGGAGTATCTTGACTGATAGATTCTTGGGTTTGAGCCTCCAGTGTGAAAAGGATAAAGAGATATGAATGCTTTAGTGTCGGGTTCCCAAGTGACAGTGTGAACAGAGGAAGAACTGACTGGTAGAACATTAGACATTATTCCAGATGTGTTACTGATGATGGAAAAGGTTCTTAAGGCCTAAGTTATGTTTGGCTGATGTGATTGATGACTTCTACAAGTATATGCTTGATCCATATTACTTTGTGTGCAAGGATTCCGCTGACAGATCAGAGTTTGAGGAAATTATTAACTGTTTTGGATGCTGACTACAAAGGTGATGAAATCATTTGTGCAGATATATATATATATATATATATATATATATAGAATTGATTTAGATGTGAATATATGTGTGGTGTGTCATGTGGTGTGAAGAAAAGTAGAAGAGCAAATTGAAGATAGCAGAAGAGGTCCAGAATGTGAAAGTACAGCTGCATCAAGAGAGAGTAAGAATGAAGTGCAGCAAATCAGTCTATTGAGCTTAACCAGAACTAAACCTCAGCATGTGTGGATGCTTCTCATCAGTTCAAACATTGTGTTATCTTCCTTTCTTATAGACAGTGTGTCTCCTGTAGGCAGTGAGCCTCTTGTGAGTAGTGTGCTCAGGCAGTGAGCCCTAATTGGCAAGTGCCATTTTGTAATCCTATTCTTCTAACAGAGAATACAATCTTGGGTTAATCACCCTATGGTTTTCTCCCTTAATAGGGTTTCCAGGTCAAAAATATTGTGTCATGTGTATTTCCATTTCATGGTTATGTTTGCTTGTTTGAATTGGTGTTGCACTAATTATTAAGAAAGTTTAGAAAGCTGAAATATTTAAGATAACTGATTCACCCCCCTCTTAGTTATCAACACACCATGCTCAGAGATAGTCACAAGGACCAATCAAAAGTAACAACAACCAGGGTATACATGATGGCCAACACTCAAATCAATCACAGAGCAGACGTGGAAAATAATGCATATAGCTAAAGTCATAACATAGTGGTACTCATCCAAGTCATAGGTTGGGTATTACTCATGACTGCTAAGGCACTAGACACTAGAGTGCAGATTAGATGGGAAGACATTATGCATGCTCAAAGGGATTGCACCACTTGGAATCAAGTACACTGCTCATACAGATGAGGAGACTAAAACATGTCTAAATCAATGCCCCGCAGGTAGATAGGCCTTCTCATGTGCATCCTTAGCCTTTACAAGCACTCAAGGCCATGCATGAGGACTCATTACCCTAGACCTAAGATCATCTTGTTTAACCAAATGAGGTATACAAAATCAACTGAAACACTGAAGTATAAATTTGAAATAGCAAATAGGAAAAATGTGATCTACAAGATGAAAACTTTTGATGACAACAAAATTTATTGAAAAATAGCCCCTTGTCAGTTAGATCAATTGTGTAATAACTCCAGTGACCCCAATCAGTCAGGATTCACAAAGGACACACATAAATTCTAATAAAGGTACGGCAAATGGAATTGCAAGTCTACTCATAGCCTGAGTTTTTGCATATTGTCTACTATATTTACCATAACAAAACAAATGCTAAAAAAAAGGACTTATAAAAAGGAGATCTTAATTTTCCCTCTTCCAGTAGTTCCCTTAGATCCTTGTGTTGTGTTTGACTGAACAAGTGTTACAGAAACAAAAATTAGATAGTATAGAGTTATTGTCCCCATAACATCAGAAAACTCATTCCATCTTTTCTTAAAAATGAGATTGATAAGCTAGTGAATTATGATCATCGGAGTTCATGGTCTAGGGTGAAAAGTTTCTAGTATTTTTGCAATAATGTCACAGCACCCTCCAAACCATTATTCTTCGGAGAAATTCACTAGTACAAATCTATGGTATGTGGAATATATACATTATACACTATTACATAGGTTTAGGTTCACTGCTCGGTACTTTGTTGATAGAAGACTGCCATGTTAAGCTTGCATGAGAATTAAGGAAGTCATATAGGTTGGGCGAAAACATATAGAAGGCCTTGTGAACTAGACATCAAGCTCTTGGCAGTGAATTTCAGACTAAGAGAAAACCAATGTTCACAGTGCACAAGCCTTCAACATAAATAACATCAAACATTCCAAAGTCTTGGTCTTTAAAGGAAAATCATAACCTACCATTGTCTCTAACATCATTTGTAGACAACTTCATTTTGAAAATGTGAAATGAGAATGTACCACAACGAGGGGCAAAAATTGTTGTCTCTCTGTGTGATAACAAGAATAGAATAGCGAAACATAATTTAGTTTTTTTTAAGACAGTAATGGGGTTTCAGTTTTTCTATGCTTAATGAAATTGCAGCAAGGTATTTAGCTTTTATGCTCAAAAAACTAAGAAGTGATACAAATACCTTTAACAGAAAGAAGATTTCCTCCATGGCCTTGGATCTATCCCTTAGAAGATGATTCTTTTGTTTTCTGTTCGTGGTCCCCTTCAGCTCACCTCAAATCTTTCAATTTGATATGCTCACTTGAGTGATTTTCTTTCAACCATTTTCCCTTTCTTTCTCCTATGTTCTCTATTTTGCTTGAAAGAATACTTCAGAGAAATTCGGTGTCATGGACAAAATGAGAGCATTAGAGCAGGGTACTTGGATGTTTGCCAAATAGAATGTAGAGGGGTATTTTGTCAGATCTTGTAGCTACAAGTACCTAATATACATGTATGCTAAAGTGGAAGCATAGATAAGGAGCAAGCTATTTGACAAAAGACTCAAAGAAATACAATCTCCTGCAATGCAATGATTGCAAGATGTACACAAAATGGATTTGTTGAAAAGGCTTTAGAAACTTTAAGCAAATGCAACTAGCAGCTCTGAAGCCAGACTCCACAACCTTTCTCTTCTTGTCTTAGCTCTCCTTTAGATTTTCCTTCCAAATCTAGTGATGACAACTTCCCCAACCTAGGCCAATGCTAAACCACTCCCAGCTCCCCTTGCTCTGCCATGGCTCTGTCTGAGCCTACCTTATTTAACTCGTAGTTCTCTCACTCTCTGCTGCCACATGAGTTATGCCTATTGACAATAGAACAATCGCCTCTATCCAGCGACTCCATGGATGGCCAGCATCAGTAGCCACACTTAGTCCATGGTTCAGTTTACCCTTTTTTCGGTATGCGTGCCTTTGCACTCATTTTTACACGTTCCTCCTCTCCCATCCCGTCTGGCATTAACTTTGATGTGATCAAAACTTGTCATTTTTTCCCTCCTTGAGCCATGCCTAGCTCTCCAGCACCCATCTCTGACCTCTCTTTATTACTCGAGTTGACTCCTCTCACCGACACTATCCTTGGCACTCCATCCACTTTATCTTTTAGATGCATCGAATGGCATGTCAAATATTGTCGGCCAAGTTTCGTGCATATCGTATTAAACAATAAGTGTTTGGGGAACAAGTATGATGAATGAAAGAATTGAGTATTTTCTCATTATTGTTTTAGGTGAAAGGTTTACATGTACACCTTTCAAACAAGGCATTACCTAGGATTTTAATCCACATGGTTAAAACAATTTAAATCTTTGTAATGATGCCAAGATAACCACATCATAACACCGACAACCAAAGTGCGAATACGGGGGTCATTACATCCTACCCCCGTAGGACTAGGCTTACTCCTGGAAGCATGCAATATGCTAAGATGCATCCATAGCACATACTAGTCCATGAAACTCAATACAATTATAAAAATTAGGTTATCACATGCACAATTATATCCAATTAGTCCTAGAACATGGGTAAGGAATAGGCAAGGCAATCATTCCTACAAAATACATTAGCATAAAATAATTTTCTCTAGTCAAAATAAAGAATTATACAAAGGAAACTACATCAAACAATCAATGGAAACCAAGGAGAAAAGTCTCAACCACCGCACTGACAAACTACACATGACCATAAGGGCAATCCGGACATTACTGTAGGTAACTGAATGCTAAGACAATAACATGGGAACACTGTACTAACATAGTACAGTGGGCTAGGCTAGGGTATAGGGCCTGTGACTATCTCCAGTAACCACCATCGGGGATAATAAGAGTACACTCAGGCCTGTGAGTGCAAGCAGAGTCGATACCTAATACCTGCATCACTTTGATCACACGTCAAAGCACATGTGCATATAACATACATCATAGCCGAAGTAACAGTAAGCATGTAATCCAACATGATAACCAATCATGTCAACATCATAATAATATCAAAATCCATCAAGGAAAAGAAACAACCATCAATTTGCACATATATACCAGCATAAACCACAATTTTCTCATAATTTGTAGCAAAATACACTATCAAGACATAAAATTTTCAATTCTCTAACTTTTATATGTAGCTATCTATAAAATGGAGCACACATACACACATATACATAATTTCAACCTGTGATTTCATAGAACGCATGGCATCTCTTTACATATAATGCAATAGTTTATCACTTTTCAAGGCATAATGATGTAAATTTTGTTCTCTTCTATATTTTAATATGCACCTACATACATGATAGTTGTACCACCTACATATACCTACATACTCATTCACATCACAAGGCTACATAGGGGTTCATGTGGATGTCATAGTACCATCCATATCCAAATTAACCATGAGTCCATAACCAATAACCATGTCCAAAATCTATATCCATGTGTCTTGATGGAAATGACCCACCTAGTGAGCCCTTCCATACAAGTCACAATGACATATCTCTTATTTGTGTAAGGGTTTTAGCCTCCAAGAGATAGTCAAACAATAGGAAGGTAATGAATTAGAGCTTAGAACAGCTCACACATACCCCCATCCTCAAGGGTTTCCCTACGTCTACTTCCTCATATACACTCAAACGGATGGATCTCACCATACCTGATGAGGAATCACATCACAACACAAGAGCAACATTCCAAAATAGAAAAGTCAATTAGTTTAGCCACCAAGGGTATAAATAACGAAGAATAAATCTCAATTCCAACAATAAGATAAGAAAATGCACAAAGTTTCAACAATAAATCAAATGTAACCACAAAAAGTTACATGCCAAGAAAATCATCCATGGCTAAACCAACCCAAGAAAGATAAACCAAAGCGCTGGTCCACACAAGCAAAGTAAAAATTACCAATAACCAAAAAGAAGATTCACAATCTTCAAAATATACACATTACAACACTATGTGACTATCTCTAGTCACCACACAAGGAAGGAGGGAAATAAGTGTGATTGTCTCAACAGTCCTTCATGTGGGTGTGGCCTACTCACACAACCTCACATGGAAACGTATTGTGTCGGCCACCTAGGTCACATACCTTATGCGGCGTGACCGCACATGGTATACACCAAGCAGAGAAAGCACACAATTGTCATATACTGCATGGCAATGTCCTACTCATAGGAACATCCCGCATAGTGTGTGCCCATGGAGAAAGCACATGTGGCAACACACCGAGCCAAAGGTGCACATGGCTAGGTTCCACTTGCATGCCAACCAATCAAAATCGAGGCCCTCTTGAGCGAACCCTCTAATCTGTGTGAGCAACCACTCCTCTCAGTACAAGTAGGAATACAACATATATACTACTCCTTCACGCATCTAAGTACGTTGCATTGTGTCCTGAAGCTCAGCTCACTCACATCCGCGACACGGCATCCTCACCAACAATGTGTCGGAACACCAGTGGGGGGTGGCATCATATCTAAAACAATCACATCAGGGTAAGATCATAGCTGTCACAAGTGCTCATACCACAACTAATATCATCCTCAAGAACTGTGCAAATTAGGCTAACATTGTATGAACCAAGTATCTAGTCCATTAATAAGGGGAAGTAGTGAGTACTTTCCCAGGAGATTGAAATGATCGTCGTTTCCTACTGCCATTATACGTACGCTGTGCAATTCCCTCCCAAGGAACTTTGTTGCTGCTACTACCCTCTACATACTGACCTATCAACAACCCTCAGGTTGGAAATCGATAGGGTGACAAAAAGTAAACATATAGATGGTATGGTTTGCTCCCATACATATCCTCCATGGATGGGTATGCAGTATCACCATCCCATGGGCACACATCTCAAGTACTGGTTAATCACAACACTCAATAGGAATACATCATTGGATGTTCACATGCAATGTTTTCAATATAAAGCAATGGTGCATGAACATAAGTAACATTTTTCACAATCATTATTACACTTAGTTCTATAATCACATAATGATATACATATCATAATTACACATAATGTGTTGTCATCTCAGAAGTCACAGTAATACCATTCATTCACAAGAAAATGGGAAACAATCAACATAATTAAATGAGTTTGGTTTAGGAATCCTAGCCATTTCTCAACTTTCACATTCATACATGTTAGATTAAGTAACCATGGTCATGTCAATGACATGCAATTGCTCATCAAGCAAGATATGCAACATTCCTATTACCCTACATTAAGTATTTTTAGTTGCATTAAAATACAAACATTCAGCTATAAAGTCTCATTGAAATCCACAATGCAATTGAGGAGATCAAATTTCATCAACAAGATATATCCATTAAGCAATTACCGTTCTCATGTAAACTCATTAAATACGGAGGCACTAATAAACATGTGATCACTTTCAATGCATAACCATAACAAATATGAGGTCTCTTTCACTAATTCTTTTACTTATTGCAACTTTAACATACTAATTAAATTCATAAGCCATCAATCTAACATCTTGTCAACTATTGACAACTAAGAAGAGGAGAGAAAGATTTCATCTCAAGTCAAGACATTACATGCCATTCAATATTCATTATACAAACATGCAAATTCTGCTAAGGGAAAGTTTAAGGCACCATTAGTATTCCAATGACTTCAATATGTTATCAAGGATGGTAAATGGTAGCAACTCAAGCACATTAAGAGGTTATAAGAAAAATAAGCAATCATTCAATCACTTATAAGAGAGCATGGAGCAATCAAACTAATTTTTCCACATCCACAAACAACTACATCCTACCATCCTTTACATCTATAGCACAAAGCGTACAAGAGCAGTCCAAACAAGGGTATCTAGGCAATCTAAGTTACCTTTAACTCGCAACACACAAGGCAGAACATTCCTACCCTTGTATTATAACATGGGAAAGTGATCACTCTTAACCATGGGAGACTCTAAATCAAGGTCAACACTCTAGTCCCATTGAGTAAGGTAAGGCCAAGGAGTCTACTTCCTCCACAATTTCTAAGAATGGGGTTGTAACTTAACCCACTAATGCCATGCTAAGGCATGAAAGCAATCAAGACTATAATAAACAATATAACAAGCTCACGCCACACACAATGAAACATAAAAGGCTCAAGTACGCCAAAGCTCCCAATGTGTGGACATGGGCTCTGATCCCAGATGTAACATCCCGCCCTACAAACCTTGAAGGGTAAGGGCCAAAAGAGGACAAGATTTTTTTTTGACATGAAGTGATAACATACACATAAGACAGTTGTTGATTCGATATGTCGACAACGTTCATGGCCAAGTATGGCCAAATGCACAACCCACAAGAGAGGACTAAATCACTCTCCAAAGAAACATTAATAAACTACATTCCTTTTAAACACCAATTCAAATGTTCCTAATCCCATTTCCAAATATAAACATGAATCCATAAACACCATATTACAAGCGGATCTAATACCCACATCAGATTCTGTAAGTCAAATAAGAGGCAACATCACATATCTTCTCATTACTATAATTTACATCATCTGTCACAAGAGAGTACAAAATTCCATAAAGAAATAAACAAGGACAATGGAATAGCCCTAAATGATACAATAACTAAATGGGTACATGACTGATAAAGTAACAGGAAGAAAGAGAACATCTCCAAGTTGGTGCTCCAAAACCTGTACACCAGTCCCCAATAGCGGTGGAAATGCTTCCCAACCATGTGGACTCATATGAGACCACCCCACTGTGCTCAGAGATAGTCACAAGGCTCAATCAGAAGTAAGAACAACTAGGGTATACATGATGGCCAACACTCACATCAATCACGGAGCAGACATGGAAAACAATGCATATAGAAAGTCATAACATAGTGGTACTCATCCAAGTCATAGGTTGGGTATTACTCACGACTGCTAAGGCACTAGATACTAGAGTACAGATCAGATGGGAAGACATTATGTGTGCTCGAAGGGATTGCACCACATGGAATCAAGTACACTACTCATACCGCTGAGGAGACTAAAACATGCCCAAATCAACGCCCCGCAGGCAGATAGGCCTTCTCGTGTGCATCCTTAGCCTTTACAAGTGCTCAAGGCCATGCACGAGGACTCATTATCCTAGACCTTTAGATCATCTTTTTTTACCCCAAACGAGGTATACAAAATCGACCGGAACACTAAAGTATGAATTTGAAATAGAAAATAGGAAAAATGTGATCTACATGATGAAAACTTTCGATAACAAGGAAATTTATTGAAAAATAGCCCCTTGTCAGTTAGATCAATTGTTGTAATAACTCCAGTGACCCCAATTGGTTAGGATTCACAAAGGACACACATAAATTCTAAGAAAGGTACAGCAAATGGAATTGCAAGTCTACTCACAGCCTGAGTTTTTGCATATTGTCTACTATATTTACCATAACAAAACAAATGTTAAAAAAAAGGACTTATAAAAAGGAGATCTTAATTTTCCCTCTTCCAGTAGTTCCCTTAGATCCTTGTGTTGCATTTGACTGAACAAGTGTTATAGAAATGAAAACTAGATAGTATAGAGTTATTGTCCCCATAACATCAGAAAACTCATTCCATCTTTTCTTAAAAAGGAGATTGATAAGCTAGTGAATTATGATCATCAGAGTTCATTGTCTAGGGTGGAAAGTTTCTAGTATTTTTGCAATAATGTCACAACACCCTCCAAACCATTATGCTTCAGAGAAATTCACCAGTACAAATCTATGGTATGTGGAATATATACATTATACACTATTACATAAGTTTAGGTTCACTGCTCGGTACTGTGTTGATAGAAGACTGCCATGTTAAGCTTGTGTGAGAATTAAGGAAGTCATATAGGTTGGGCAAAAACATATAGAAGGCCTTGTGAACTAGACGTCAAGCTCTTGGAAGTGAAGTTCAAACTGAGAGAAAACTAATGTTCACAGTGCACAAGCCTTCAACATAAATAACATCAAACATTCCAAAGTCTTGGTCTTTAAAGGAAAATCATAACCTACCATTGTCTATAACATCATTTGTAGACAACTTCATTTTGAAAACGTCAAATGAGAATGGACCACAATGAGGGGCAACAATTGTTCTCTTTGTGTGATAACAAGAATAGAATAGCGAAACATAATTTAGTTTTTTTTAAGACAGTAATGGGGTTTCAGTTTTTGTATGCTTAATGAAATTGCAGAAAGGTATTTGGCTTTATGCTGGAAAAACTAAGAAGTGATACAAATACCTTTAATAGAAAGAAGATTTCCTCCATGGCATTGGATCTATCCCTCGAAAGATGATTCTTTTGTTTTCTGTTCGTGGTCCCCTTCATCTCACCTCAGATCTTTTAGTTTGATACCCTCGCCTGAGTGATTTTCTTTCAACCATTTCCCCTTTCTTTCTCCTATGTTCTCTATTTTTCTTTAAAGAATGCTTCAGAGAAATTTGGTGTCATGGATAAAATGAGAGCATTAGAATAGGGTACTTGAACATTTGCCAAACAAAATGCAGAGGGGTATTTTGTTAGATCTTATAGCTACAAGAGCTTGATATACATGTATGCTAAAGTGGAAGCATAGACAAGGCACGAGCTGTTTGACAAAAGACTCAAAGAAATGCAATCTCCTGCAATGCAATGATTGCGGGACATACACAAAATGGATTTGTTTGAAAAGGCTTTAGAAACTTTAAGCAAATGCAACTGGTAGCTGTGAAGCCAGACTCCACAACCTTTCTCTTCTTGTCTCAACTCTCCTTTAGATTTTCCTTCCAGATCCAACAGTGACAACTTCCCCAACCTAGGCCAAAGCTAAACCACTCCCAGCTCCCCTTGCTCCACCATGGCTCCGTCTGAGCCTGCCTTCTTTAACTCATAGTTCTCTCAATCTCTACCAGCACATGAGTTATCCCTGTTGACAACAAAACAATCGCCTCTATCCAGTGACTCCATGGATGGCTAGCATCAGCAGCCACGCTTAGTCCATGGTTCAGTTTGCCCTTTTTCTGGTATGCGTGCCTCTGCACCCGTTTCTACATGTTCCTCCTCTCCAATCCCATCTGGCATTAACTTTGATGTGATCAAAACTTGTCATTTTTTTCCCTCCTTGATCCATGCCTAGCTCTCTAGCGCTCATCTTTGACCTCTCTTTGTAACTTGAGTTGACTCCTCTCACCGACACTATCCTTGGCACTCCACCCACTTTATCTTTCAAAGCCATCAAATGGCATGTCAAATATTGTCAGCCAAGTTTCATGCATATCGTATTAAAAAATAAGTGTTTGGGGAACAAGTATGATGAATGAAAGAATTGAGTTTTTTCTTTTATTGTTTTAGGTGAAAGGTTTACATGTACACCTTTCAAACACAGCACTACCTAGGATTTTAATCCACATGGTTAAAATAATTTAAATCTTTGTAATGATGCCAAGATAACCACATTAGAACACCGACAACTAAAGTACGAATACAGGGGTCATTACACTCTATTAAAGAAGATGTGATATAGTACAAAACAAAGAAAAAGCTCAAGCACATATAAATCTTCAAGTCCCCATCGCAACTTGGGGATCTAGCAAATACGTAGTTCTTGAAAACTTGTTCGAAGATGCCTAGTCATATTGCCATCGTCAAAATACAACCAACAACAACAATTGATACTATATAACATTTAAAAGGCATAATTCTATGTAACATAATATGCTCAACAGTCCAAAGAAACTATTTTTGTCATTACAAACTGCAGACTATGACTTGCTTTTCTATAACATGTAAGAAGACAAATATATCATTAGGTTATGTATAAGTATATTCAATACATAATCCTGTAACTATTTACTGGATAACTACAAGACAGTAAGCATACGCTAACGTGACTCCTGGTGATTTACAAAATCTCAATATGCATGATTCATGTCATTCAAAAAAGGAATAAGAAACTAAATTGCATGTAAGCATAGCTACTAGGAGACACAAGGATAATAGTAAGGGACAAGGATGCCAATCAAATTTAGGTATGCAAGTAAATGAATAAGGAGGTAACAATATTATATATAAATGTATTCACCAGACATTGTAGGTATAGTGAAGGGCATTTTTCCCTATCATAGTTTTTGTCTTGTCATAGAATATTGTCAAGTCAAAAATTTAACACAGTATTTATAAGTCCTTGCTACCTCCATTTCAGTTATAAACTGTAGAAATATATTAACAAGAAAGAAGAATATATATATTTGACCAGATTTTTATATATTTGTATGCAAACTAAAATATTTTTTAAAAAAGATAGAACCAGAATACATATAGAGATTGAACATGCAAGATTAAAAAAGATTGAATCTGGAAAAAACAAGGGCTAGGGCCCTAAAAAAATGAAAGGGATAATTGAAAAATTAAATTTGTTCAACCAGGGGTTAGAAATTTTTACAGAGTTGATATTTCATGCACATGCAAAAAAAAAAATTCTCTTCTCTTAAATAAAAAAATATCCAAGGTGAAAAAGAAAACTTAGATATTTTCTAAACTAGATTTATGGAGAAAATTTTCAGAAAAGAATTAGATTTATTTTTTTTTAAAACTTGAATTAGATTTTTTTCTTTTAAAAAAGATATATTTTTTTTAAAAAGAACACTAAAAAAAATGCATGCAATAGAATTTTTTATAATCTACAATTTTTTTCATACAAATTAATAAAATAGCATAGGTCTATAAAAAAAATAAAAAATAAAGATGCATGCAATAGGGTTAGTATAAAATAAAGAATGAAAGGGAACCCTTATTTTGCTACACAAAAAAATAAGATTCCTATTAAAAAAAATTCTCCTCTCTTAATCTGCCATTAACTCCACATAATGTTGCTAAAAAAACACAACTCACAAAAATATTAGTTGTATGGCTATGATGCCATGATAGAAAACATTTAATTACTAGGAAACAACTACTTAAAATTGTGAGTTAAATAAAAAATAATAAAAATAAAGTTTTTACCATTTGAGATTAGCAAGAAAGATAACAATGGAGACAATATTTTGAAGGGGGAAAAAGTAAAGAAAAATCCCCCATAAATTATGAAAGATGGCATGAAGCCATGAAATAAAATATTACAGAAAGAGAGCGAGGAGCTCCTCAAGAAATGTGTGAAAAGAGAGAAATGAGAGGAATTAAAGAATGAAGAGAAGAGGGCACCTCATAAATAGAGGTGAGAGGGGAGTTGCATCCAACTCCCATATGCCACTTTTCATGTGGGTGAGTGCCATGTGTAAACCTCATAAGGAGATAACTAAATAAATCAAATATTCCTTCAAGAGGAATATTGACATGAGTTATCCTCACACGTGTGAGGATACTCAAATAAAACAAAAATACTTTGTATTTATAAAATACAAGTATTTAATAAGAAATAAATATAATCTTTACCTAAGTACCAAGTAAAGATTAATTTTTCTAATAATCTTCACTCAACCAAATTTGAATGGTTTGTAGTGCCGTTGGATGGAGTTCCTCTATGAGTATGACTTCGCGGTTCACTACATTCAGGGTAAGGAGAATGTTGTTGTGGATGCCTTGAGTAGGAGGAGACATGAGATTTCAATTTTGTCTCTTGGAGTGGATTTACGGAGCCATAATTTGGAGTCACTTCCTAGTGATATTTGGTATCAGGAGGTGAGAGCAGAGATTGAGTCTGGGAGAGTCCTTGAGGGTAGTTTTGCAAGTTTCTCTCTTGAGTCTAATGGAATTTTGTGACATCTTGGTCATATTTATGTTCCAAATTCTAGTGATCTTCATTCCTTGGTTTTGTCAGAGGCCCATCATGCACCCTATTCAGCTCATCCAAGTGTCATGAAAATGCATGCCGATCTTCAACAATTGTATCATTAGGTAGGTTTGCAGTGAGATATTGCCAATTTTGTGGCTCGATGTCTTGAGTGCCAATGGGTGAAGGTAGAGCATCAACACCCAGCAGGACTATTGCAGCTCATTCCATCCCTAGATGGAAGTGGGATACTATATATCTAGATTTCATAATGGGGCTACCTATGTCTTCATGTCATGATGATACTATTATGGTTATAGTGGAAAAGTTGTCTAAGGTGGCACACTTCTCACCCATGAGATCTTCCTACACTACAGTATCCGTAGCTCAAGTGTTTATGGAGGATATTGTGCGGCTGCATGGTATTCCTCATAGGATCATTTCCAATTGTGATCTAGTGTTCACTTCAACTTTGTGGACTTCTCTTTAGCATGCTTTGGAAGCCCAACTTAATTTCAGCTCTGCATACCATCCCAAGACTGACAGATAGACGGAGCAAGTTAATTAGGTCCTTGAGGATATGCTTCAGATGTACGTTATGGCTCAACAATCTCGTTGGGAGGACTACTTGTACCTGGTTGAGTTTGGTTATAACAATGGGTATCACAGTTCTCTCGGTTTGTCTCCCTTCTAGGCCTTGTATGGTAGGCCATGTCACACTCTATTAAGTTGGGATCGCTTTGGGTTCGGAGATGCTTCCGGATATGGAGCAACAGGTAGTGAGGATTAGAGAGCAGTTGGCTATAGATCAGGATCGACAAAGGCAGTATGCTGATGCCTGCAGGTTGGATTGCCACTTCTCGGTGGGTGACCGTGTACTTCTAAGAGTTCATCCGCGCAAGATCCCTATCCATTATGGGAAAGGCTTGAAACTAGCACCTCATTTTGTTGGACCTTTTGAGATCTTTGAGAGGATTGGTCATGTTGCCTATCACCTTGTGTTAGCAGCGAGTCTATCACGCATCCATGATGTGTTCCATGTTTCAGTTCTTAGACAGTATATTCCTAATATGACCCATGTTCTTGATTGGACTGCTTTGCAGGTCGAGGCGGAGGGGTCAAGACATAGAGCAGGTAAGGGTCCAATGGGATCTTGATGGTGAGTCCTCATCATCTTAGGAAGATCTGGTGAGGATGAGAGACTTTTATCCATATCTTTTGGCAGGCTTCTAGGGGATGTAACTACCCCCATGTTCATATTATGTTTTTTCTTATCTTGATGGATTTGGATGACTGTATACTTTGTTTTGGATTATGCATCTTGTTATTATTTTGTATTGGCACTGACGGTGTGCAATCTTGATACTATTATGATGTGGAAATTATTATTACTGATGATGGATTTCATGCTTACATGATTGATGTTGCTTCAGCTATATGATGTATGTATATGCACAGGTACCTTGACATGTGCTTGGAGTGTTGTAGGTACTAAGTATCGACTCCACCTAGATTCACAGGCCTGAGAGTACTCTTATTATCTCTGATGGTGGTTACTAGAGATAGTCATAGGTCCTATTCCCTACCATAGCCCACTGCACCCGGTTAGTGTAGTGTTCATGTGTTGTGGTCTTACTATCCGGATTACATTATGGTCATGTGTAGTTTTCCAGTGTGATGGTTGAGGCTTTCCTCCTTGGTTTCCTTTTCTTGTATTGAGTTTCATGGACTAGTGTGTAATTTGGCTACATCTTAGCGTTTGCAGGCTTCCAGGAGTAAGCCTAGTCCTAAGGGGGTAAGATGTAACAACCTTGCGTTGACCAAATTTATGTTGGTGAGAAGGTCATGGTAGGTTGAGGTGGCACAAAAATATCTATTTTGGTGGTGAATTAAAGGCCTTTGCAAGCAGCGACTGTAGAGGTAGTTAATGTGAGAAAGAAATATCTTTCGAGTGGGTGAGTGTCGGTGACAGGATAAGGATGAGAGAAAATATCTGATGGTGATCAGTCAATAATGGAGGCAGTGAAACTGAGAAAAAAAAAGGAAAGGATGAAAGAATACATAGTAAGGTAGGGGTCTGAGATATAGGGAAATCACTAGTAAAAGGAAGATTATTTTGGCATAGGTACCACAGTTTAGGGGAGAAGAAACTTATCTGAGGCAAGGATATCGATCTACAAGACCTAAGGTGAGCTGAAGGGGAGCATCTTGATAGACAGGAAAGGAGTGCGGTTGTTAATAGGTATTTACCTCATTTTCTTGTCCTTCTAGCACAAAAACCATGGTCTGGTTGCTATGTTTGAAGGAAATCTACCCATATTTATCCCAATGCAAGACATTTACATTGCCTCTTTTCTTGAATTTATTTATTTTACTTGCAAAACTCTTATGTGTTTTTTGATTTATAAGTTTTGTGATAAAACCAAGGGTTCAATATTATAGAGAATACTATGAAGGTAGCCACACAGAAAATCTGGGTTAAGGAGACTTTAAAAAAATCAACAGCATAAGCCAGAAAGGCCTAAAAATGGCAAGATCATGAATAAGATTAAAAAAATATGGACTATGGCTATACATCTAATAGATAGAAATGAATTTTTGGCAATTCTGGTAATTAAATGTTGTAGCTTAGCACACTGTCTCTAAAGCAGAACCCTAGTAAATTCTGAAATAGAAGTTGAGGAAACTAAAATATCTGGTTATGGATAGGAATTTGATTTTAACCTTCAGAAAACCAAGCCCTTTGCTAGATCTCCAGCATAATAGATGAGTAAAAATGATTTTTAAGGTTGATGTACATTTGAAATGATATTCACCATAGATCTCATGCAATATTTATCATATTTCCCAGTATCAACAATTGAACAAAACAACACAGCAGTTTGTTAAATAGTTTAAACACAGATGTCATTGTATTATCAATTTTTTTTGAAAAAAAAATAGTGGAAGATATCTACATGTAGCAGTAATACCATGAAAGGTGTACATTTAGATCTGAATATATATATATATATATATATATATATATATATATATATATATATATATATATATATATATATATATATATATATATATATATATATATATATATATATATATATATATGTATGTCTGTACACATAGATAGCAGTTTAAGTGAAAACTGAGACCAGAACTACTTTAGACAACAAACCAAAAGAAACATTAGAAATTATATAATCCACTTTTCTTTTGTAGGCTAACACAAAGGGGGTCTCATACACCAAATTGGTGTCTTGGTAGGCAGTCATTATGCAAAATTCAGGCTATGAGTAGACTTACAAGACCATTTGCCATGTTTTCTTATGTATCCGTGCATTCCTTTCTGAAGAGTGACCAAATTGAGGTCACTAGAGTTATTACAAAATTGATCCAACTCTCAAAAGGCTGTTTTCAACAAATTACATTGTCTACAGAAGCTTTTATATTGTAGATCACATTCCTCTATTTCTAATTTCTACTTTAATGTTTTACTCTTTTTGGGTTCCTCATTTAGTCAAATGAGATGAACAAGGTCTAGGCATTAGAATGGTCTGTTGGAGTGGCTCTCTATGGGCCTGGGGCCCGTAAGTGGCTGACAAGGGAACTAGTAGCAAAGTTACATTAATAAGTGATAACTAAATGAAAACATTGGGGTAAAAACATTAATAAGACAATTAGTCCTCATGCATGGCCTTGAGCACTTGTAAAGGCTAAGGATGCAAAGAGAAGGCCTATTTGTCTGCAGGGCATCGAGTCATCCATCTGTAAGGCATGGATTTGGGCACGATTGAGTCTCCTCATCTGCATGAGAGGAGTACTTGGTTCTGTGTGGTGCCATCCCTTCAAGCATGCATGATGCCACTCCATATGACTACACTCTAGTATATAGTACCTTAGTAGCATGAGTAGTACCCGACCTATGACTTGGATGAGTACACTTGTGTTATGACTTTGGCTGTATGCACTGTTCTCTGTGTCTGCTATGTGTCTAATGTGAGTGTTGTCCATCTTGTATCCCTTTGTCATTATTCTTTCTTTTGGGCCTTGTGACTATCTTCGAGTATAGTGGGGTGGTCTCTTATGAGTCCACATGGTTGGGAGGCATTTCCACCACCATTAGGGATTAGCAAACAGGTTTTGGAGTACAAGTGGAGATGTTCTCTCTCTCCGTCACTTCATTTAGTTATTGTACCCATTTAGTCCTTGTATCATATTCAGGACTATGTTATTGTACTTGTATCATATTCTGTAATATATCATTGTAATTGTATATGTAGTTATGTAATTGTACTCTCTTAAGAGAGAAGTTATAATCATTGAAATTAACGAGAAGAAAGGAGATATTTATTACTTGGTTTATGGATTCCAGTGTGGGCATCGGATCCGCTTTTACTATGTTGATTATGGGATCATGTTTATAGTTAGATATGGGATTAAGAACATTTGATTTGGTGTTTAAAATGAACGTAGTTGTTTTTATGTTTCCTTTGGAGAGTGAATTAGACCTCTCTTTTGGGCTGTGCATTCAACCATACTTGGCCATGAATGCTATCGATCTATCGAATTGGTAACTGAATCTATGTATGTTGTCTACTTATGTCAAAAAAAAATTATCTTGTCCTCTTTTGGCTCTTACCCTTCGGGGTTATGTAGCGGCATGTTACAATGCTTCCTAGCTCACTAAGGATGAGATCATTAAGCATGGTCATTCAGTAGCAGACCTCATGAGCAGGAGCTCATGAATTCTTTCTACTAGGGAGTTTGATGCAGGGGCATCATGTTTTTTTCTATTTTTGGTTTCATTTGCTATTTTTATGTTTTGGTTTTCTTTTGTTTGTTGTAATAAGCAGGGTTCTTGTCTTCTACATTTTTATTGTTGGGAAGCTCCTATCACTATGCTAGTTATAAACTTCCTATCACCCGAGCGGCAGGAACTTGATTTGAAGGAAGCCTTTCTTGTTCTGTTAACCGTTTCTCTACCAAAATGAATAGAATAAACTACCAGTTGTATGGATTGACAGGGCAAAAGCAACGAAGATTCTGCACAACCATTACAAAAGTAGAAAAGAAGACAAAACACCACCATTTGTGCAATAGGAAGATAAAATGACAGGGATATTCGCAGACATCTGGACATCAACTATGGTGAAGGATAGAAGGCAGCCAAAGAGAGTTGAAGAAGTGACGGTTACAAAAGGAAGGTTCTCGATGGTTGAAGAAGGTGAATCAACAGTAGCCATTGAAATAGAGGTTGACGGCTACAACATAAAGAAGGAAGAAGGCCGAAGGTAAAATGAGGTCGAATAGATAGAGAAAGAAGAAAAATAGACATAAGACAGAGAGAGAAGGTGGATGAGAGGATAGGAATATAGATTAGAGTTTAGGAGAATAACAAGTTTTGGATGTAGTTTGTAAAAGGCCAATTTCTGCAGGCTGATAGATAGATCTTTGTAATGTGTTTTTCATGAAATAGAATATGAGGGATTTGAGTTTCTACACTCTATTTTAGTGATTTTCTCTGTTGATATAGTCTGCACATGAATTCTTCTTGTTATTTTAATTAAACGTTATTAATTTTTCTTGTTACTAATTTTTGAATGTCTGGTTATTTGAATTTGCTGAGAACTTGTTTGAACCAGTGAGTAGCAAGGCTCCATCACCAAGGCATTTAGAAAACAAGAACACCATGAATTATATCAACATTAAATACATAGACATGTTCACTAATATACCCTAATACAATGGTAGTGTGTAATTATAGTCTAGTCATAAAATATATTCAAAATATGTGTTATAAAATTTAAAATAATTCTACTTCTCTTTGTACATAAATAAATTATAAATAAATTGGAGGATATTAAGATGATGCCATAAAATTCACAAACATATAAAGATTTATAATATGGTTATTTGCCAAGCTACCTTAAGAGAAATAAATTATATACCTATACCTTTAGCTATATCCACATAAAGAGTTTAATAAAAAAATATTGATAAAGTGAACATATAAGGAAAAATTTAGGATACACCACTAAAAGCCATAAAAGCCATAGATATTAATAATATTAAAGAAAATATGCTTAGTGCCCTTTAAGCCAATTTGGTCCAAACAATTAATTTGAAATTTTAAAGATATCTAGATATAATTTTTTTTTAAATTATTTTAATTTAAATTTTAATGGATAAATTATAAGTACAAGTGTCTCTATAATTTTGCCTAATTATATGTTTCATAATGAAATTGAAGTATTGCCTAAATTTTTACAAAATATTTATAAAATGAACCTAGAAGGCAAAATGTAGATGTTAGTGTATACCTTTTATCTCTAGGCGTACAATTTTGTATTAATCATACTTAGGCATATTTGCACATGTTCCTTTGAACTTGTCAAAGTAGTTGAGATGTTTTGAGATGTGTTAGCTTGCATCAACACCTCACGCTATGTTTGTGGGAGGTTACTCGCCACAACTCCATGTAGAGGAGTCCTATTCTCTTTTCGTGGAGATTCAAATACCTACACTTCTCTATTTATACTCGCCTCATTTGGTAATACAAACGGGTCAACTCATTTGCAATTCATGTGCTTGTTTATCTTTTCCATGATCCTAGTTTTCTACATGGTATCAGAGCTTTGTGGATTAGCTTCAAGCCATCATTTTCTCACTGTGCATCTCGCCCCCATTGACGCCAAGCTTCATTCTGTAACATTTTTCTTTGTTTGGTTTGTTTTTTATTAACTGCATTGGTTTGTTTTGAATAGTTGAGAAGGATTGGTGTTTGATCGCCCTTACAAGGGCTCGCATGAAAGTATGTTTGAATCACTCATAGAGGGCAGTGCTTGCTACGCACCAAAGCCCATGGTGGGCAGTACTACAAGGTTATAATTGATAATGGGAGAACATATAATCTAGTTTATTATGAGATAGTAAACAAGTTTGGGCTGATAAGAGTAACCCATACAAAGTATCTTGGTTGCAAAAGGGTCATCAAGTTTTGGTTAATGAACAATGTTTGGTGAATTTTTGGATTGGCACTTATGAAGACCAAGTGTGGTGTGATATTATGTCAATGGAACATTGTGCCACAAAATTTTGGAAAGGCAATGGAAATATAATCAAAGAGCTATCCATGATTGTAGGATAAATACATATGATTTAGTGAAGAATGGGAGAAGGCATACCTTGATTCCATTGGCAACTACCAAAGAGGAGGTGAGAGATAGATTGAGAAAATTATTGAATGCAAACAAAAAATACTTTAAACGAGCTAATCATGAGGCTACACTAGTTGAAGAAATGATCCTATAAGAGTAGCAAGTAAATGTAGAAAATGAATGTGAGGTTACAAGGTGTGATATAATAATTTTGAGATACTGCAAGTATCTATAGTGAGGGAAACTAAATGTACATATTCTTATGCTAATAGTGAAGTCTCTACAATGTTGCAAGTGAAGGCAAAAAGTGAACAGGTTGTTACAAGACAGATGCTACAGGTAGTAACAACACTACAAGTTGATAGCAATAAGATGCTATGACTAGACATAATAGCTGAGGGAAGCAAAGAACATTTTTATATGAAGTACTTGTTAGAGGAAGAGGATGTTGAGGAGTTCCATAAAATGACAAAAAAAGATGAAGTACTAGTTGTAGTAGATGAAGATCGAGTTGAAGGGGAGTTAAAGGAAAAGTTGTTCAAGTTCATAGTGCATATAGAATTAAATTCAAAAAATGATTTTATAGTGAAGGACAAAAAAATTGTTATACAAAATGTTAAATGGAAATATAAGGGAGAAATACATAATCGGAGAGGTACAGGATGGAGTTAGAGAAAAATAAATTAGTCCCCTAGCAGTCCATCATGAGGCAATTATTTTTGCTGAACATTCTATTACAACTTGACAATAGATAAGATGATGAGTGATGCCAAGGAAGAAATGGACATGTATATACAAGATGTGGATATGTTTGTACAAGGATGAAACAAAAGGAGGAGCAAATTAAGAGTGAAGAACTAACTTGCAATCCGCAAGATAGTTATATTTTGGGGCAGCAATGTGTTATATATGAGGTTGAGAAAAAAAGAGTTTGATTTATTTGTTAAGTACAAAACTTTTTCTAATGATTTCTTTATCTTGGGCATGCCATTGAGGATAGTTGATTTTGTAAGGAACAAGAGGTTCATGCTACTAGAGGATAACAAGTATGTTTGTTATAATAAGGAGATCCAATAGTATATTAGGTAGGAGGACAAAGTGGAGGAGTGGATCATAGTGATATAAGTAGAAGAAAAGGTGCAATGATTTAGCTATATGTTTACTTGTAACCACACAATCTATGAGCAGCAATGATGCAAATTTAACATGAGTAGGAGCTCACATTTTTGTTAACTTGGGAGTTTGATGTAGGGGCATCACATCCCCATCCCACAATCAGTGTTAATTCTCTACCGTGAATTTCAAACTCTAAGTTTTGCCACCTATTCATTGCACATAGTTGTCCAACTTACAAACATGTGCATTTATGCTAGCCAAAAAAATGTATAGTGGCGGGTGATTTCAAATTTTATTGAGTTGCATCCTTATTTAGAGAAATCAATTTTGGTGCTAGGATAAAACATTGAGTGGGAGTTTGAGGATTCAACTTTGTATCTCTCGCCCCAACCATTATCATGCATAATTTTGCGCCTATGGTGATTTTGGAGTAGGAATTTTGTGAAGGTTTGAGAGAAAAAGAAAGGGAAGAGAGGTGCAAAGAAAATATAAGATGGTGAATAAAAGAATGCATAACATAACAAAGGTTTCTTTCCTCCATTTCAATGATTAACTTGGGTCCAAATTAAAGGTTTTGATAGGATTTGTTGGTACATTTTGTGAGTATGTGTAAGCTATAGATAGGAGAAATAGAGTAGGGTAAGAAGGAGCAAAAGAAGGGAGGCCGTGTATAGAAGAGAAACACCATTAGAGAGAAGGGTCTGAGAAAGAATAGAAGACAAAAAAAAAGCTACTAGTTCCTGATGATGTGAGGCTTTGTCTTATGCTAAGTTTGAATAGTAAGGAAGCCATGTGGAAGATTTGGTAGAGGCACAAATAAAGAAGATTGAAGAGCATAATGGAGCTTGAACTGGAGAGGAAGAATAAACTTAAAAAGAAGGTTTCTTAAAGGGGAATACAAGGTAAGGGACATAGGGCAAAGGAGAAGTAAAAGTTCAAAACCAGTGGGAAGGTTTGAACTTTCAATGTAGATGAAATTGTAAACTAATGTATTTTATAATAAAATAGAAAGTATTTGTTTATGTAGTGTTTATTGTGTGTTAAGAGGTTGTAGTTTGTTGGTGAGTTGATTCCTTTCACTCCATTTTGGTTGTTCCTTTGTTTGATTATCATGGGAATATCTATAGATAGGTTTGTGTTTGAGTAGTGTATGTTCATGTGAGTGTATTTACAAATGTGTGTACTTGTGTGTGTATGGTTTTAACCTGCAACAATAGGGCAGAGTGTGGAGGCCAGTCACTAGATCATTTGCAACAACAAGAAGAGAAGAATCTTTTGAGCATAAATAACCTGCAACAAAGGCATTGATTGCTTAAGTCACTTGCAATTATTATTGAGTTGGGTGTGGGCTGAAGAAGTTGTGTTGAGCTAATGTGGGACTACCTATAGTAATGAAGAAACAAGGTGTCATTGGGGAGTGGTGCCATCAGATTAATTTTTTATTGATTAAAGATGATTAAATAATTTGATTGTGAATGATATTTATATTATAGTGAGAAAACATGTATACTTAACACTTACACTTCACATTCTTTACTAGTATGATTAAAGTGTGCATTTAACAATTTGACACAATAATCTTTGAATCAACACTTATTATAAAAAATAACCTCGTTCATACCTAAAACCTCCATCTTGTTCTAGTTCTTTCCTTCTTGCCACCTTAAACACTAGCACACCACGCTCTTGTCCTTTGGGCAAGATTGTGTGAAGTCGCATCTGTTGCATTGAAACTTGACTGTTCTCATCCAACCTCCTATTTTTTCTCTCATTTCTTATGCAAACCCTTATCCATCTCCAATGTTAAAAAAAAATCATTTGACTTAATAAATAGAGATTAAAGAGGAAATTAACCTAGGACAACAAAAAGAGCACATAGGCAACACCCACCCACAAAGAGAAGTAGTAAGTCACACATTAAACACATCCATAGCTAGACCTCCTTGGTTATTGCAGCACACACCCTTTCTTGTACCTAGGGCACACACATATCTCAAGCAATTTCATTACTCATGTTAAATTAGTGTAAAGATTTGATTGAGACATATCCCAAAATGTACCATATGCACCAATTTACCCACACCCCACCCTGTACTCCATTGCCCATCCCAAATAGTCATCTAGTGTAGATGTAAGTGTACATGATAAAAGAGAATGTTTTAGAAGGTTGTAGAGGTTCTCAGAAGTTGTTGAGGACTCTGCCACAATCATATGAGATACCAATGTGCAGACTAGACACCACCACACCCAACAAACACCAATGTAGACTAACAAATAGTACCATGCCTGACAAGATGTTACCACTCACGGTTCTATTCTAGCTAATGCAAAGGCAAAACACAGAGATTTCTTCGTTGTAGAGGAGGAGGAGGAGGAGGTCAAGGTCAAAGGCTCGAGACTCGGTGAGTCAAAAGCAACAACATCTTTTCCATATAAATGAATCTCTAGGATCCCAGGATTGGTTCACTCTACTTAAATATCATCCACTTCAATGGTCAAACAGTCAATAGAAATTTTATACCTCATAAACTCGTAAATATTTGTCCTATTTTTATTGGCTAAAATTGACCTTTAACTGTTGAAGTGGATGATATTTAAGAACAGCCGATTTGGTTAGCTTTGCATGGAGTTCCAACTCTTTCTCTATTTTCCACAGACAAAATTTCACAAGTGCAAGCCTGGCCGCCGCCATTCTGAAAGACTCTAGATACAATTTTAGGATAGTTTGATGTTTTGATGCCAGTGGCTAGGGAATGACTAGGAAAGATGGATTCTTTGCTTTTAGAGCTGTTGAATTTTGAAAATTTAGCAGGTGCCTCGAGGGCTTTGCGTCGTCACTAATTTCCCATCAATGCATGACGTTTTTATAGTCTCAGATGTTTGATTTGGTCTTTCAAGCTAACCTGTGCCAAAATGCGAGCTTTGGAATAGCCTACAAGCATAGACCAGGCATTTTTATTATATGTCAAAGTTACAAATGCCTTGGAAATGTGGAAGCATAGAAAAGGCATGTGAACTGTTTGACATAATGCATTAAAGAGATGTGGTCTCATGGAATATCATGATTGTAGGAAATGCACAAAATGGATTTGTTGAAAAGGCTTTAAAAACTTTCAAGCAAATGCAATGGGCAGGTGTAAAGCCAAGCTTGACAACCTTTGCCAACATCCTGCCTATGCAGGCCATATGATTAGGGTTTACTGGACTTGATCGATGAGGCTAGTATGAGGATAGAACTAACTGCAGTGTACAATGGCTAATCCAAATGGGCAATTAGTAGAATTGGCCGCTAACATAAGATGGGCTACTGTCGTTAGCATGACAGTTTCTCTTATCACTGTGAATGATACATAAATAAATGTTGACCTAAACAAATCGACCGCTAGGTAATTTCACTTTCCCATGTCATCTAAATAGTCTTTTTCTCTTCTTACAATCCAACTAATTTAACTCTTATTCCGATAATATAAGTCTACACTTTTCTGGGGACAATTTTACCAAAGCTATAGTGAATAAATATGTTTAGCCCATAGGCTTATTAGTAGGAGCTTTTGCTTCCGGAAATTTGTCATCCTGTATGTTTGCTGGGAAATTCTGCCTGCTGTTTTTTCCTCCTGACTAAAAAACAAAAATCGTGCCTTCCTCCATCGGTGAGCCCTATAATTATTTTATTTTGATTTCTTTCCATTATTAATAACAATGCAGGATATTTCCATTTGGCGGACTACAGATTAAAAAGGCGATGAATCATAATAAAAACGTACAGATTATATTTCAATGTTTTCAGAACGATGCTCGTTGCTTGCCACGACACGTGAACTATGATTCAGCTGAAATACAGGACATGCAGCTGCGATTCCATTTCCATTTTTATTAAATATCTGTAATCTCTGTAAAGAGAAAAAATAGCTCTTTCCCCACGTTGCAGGAAATTTCAAGGATTAAAACCTCCCTGGAAATGAATACACTATCTGTGGTCCTCCTTGGTAGTCCTCCATGGTGGTCCTCCGATTTTAACTGTGGTGGTCCATTCCAACATTAGGTTTTATTCAAACGATGCAGATTATCTTGTCTTTTTAACTATAAGAATTTTGTGCCAGCCAAATGGACCATCGTCCTATTCTCGCGGCCACGCGTGGATCTCCAACATTCATTCAGAATAATAACGCATTATAACCGGATTACTGCTATTCTTAATTATATTGCCGGATTACTGCTATTCTTAATTATATTGTGGATCCACATGAAAAGGAAATTGCATCTGGTATCTAAACTCAGGAATTATATGAAAACCGCTGCGTAAGTTGTGTGACTGGAATTTGGGAGTAAGTGAAAGAAAAGGCAGAGGACAATAACAAGAAAAACAGAGCTACTGCTGTTTTTATTTTCTTAAAGATGAAGAAATAAAAAGAAACAGAGATTATTTAAGTTACTGTTGTAGGCAATTTTTTCTCACACACCAAAACAAACATATATATTATCTGCATAAATCAGAGCTGCTGCTCATAAAGAAGATAAGATAGCAGTGTATGGGAGTGCAGAATGGAAATAACTGGTTGTCCCTTTGCAAGGTCAGAATTTAATGAGAAGTCATTTCCGATCAGCAAGGCTGGAGGATGAACAGAGAGGGAATTTATTGCAGTGGTTGGGATTAGATTTCCAACACTCCCCCTTAATCACAACTACTGCCATCTATGATGCCCAATCGATCTCTTTGAAACACAAAACATTCTTTCCCTAATGCCTTGGTGAAAATATCTGCACACTGATCTTCAGACCTGCAAAAATCCAAAAAGATCTCTCCATTGTTAATCAACTCTCTAATGAAATGATATCTTGTATCTATATGTTTACTCCTCTTGTGAAAAAATGGATTATTTGACAATGCTATAGCTGAGTTGTTGTCACAATAGATCCTTGTTGCCTCTTTTTGTTCTTGCCTGAGATCTTTCAACATTCTTCTCATCCAAACTGCTTGACATGATGCACTTATGGCTGCTACATACTCTGCTTCAGTTGATGAAAGCGTGACTATTGGTTGTTTCTTTAAAGCCTATGAAACTACACCTGTTTCAAAATGAAAGACATAACCAGAGGTGCTCTTCCTATCATCAATACTTCCTGCACAATCACTACCTATGTAGCCTATGAGCTTGAACTCATTTGACTTTGCATACTAAATGCCATAATTCCTTGTTCCACTCACATATCTGAGAATTCTCTTTCCTGCTTGCCAATGAGAGTCCTTTGGAGACTCTATGAACCTTGAAATGAGACTAACTGCATACATTATGTCAGGCCTTGTGGTTGTTAAATACATGAGGCTACCAACAAGCCTTTTATACAAAGTTGGATTAATGTTGCCTCATTTATCATCCTTGCTTAATTTCAGTCCTATGACAATTGGTGTTGGAGCTGATTTGCAATTTGTCATGTTAAACCTTTTCAAAATGTCATTTGCATACTTAGATTGGGAGATGAATATACCATTATCATTTTGATTCACCTCAATGCCAAGAAAATACTTCATGAGACCCAAATCAGTCATTTCAAATTCCTTTTTCTTAACTCCTTTGAACAAATCAATTGCCAAATTACCCGTGAATATCAAATCATCAACATACAAGCAAACAATTATGATCTCACCTTGCTCATTCATCTTGGTATACAATGTAGGCTCACTGCTGCACCTATTGAAGCCATTTTGCAAAAGATAAGAGTCAATTCTACTATACCAAGCTCTTGGGGCTTGCTTGAGTCCATACAGTGCCTTTTTCAGTTTGTAGACTTTGTCTTCTTGACCCAAAATCTCATACCCAGGTGGCTGCTCCACATAAACTTCTTCTTCAAGATAACCATTCAAAAAGGCTGATTTTACATCCATTTGGTAAACTGGCCACTTGTTTTGAGCTGCTATTGCAAGTATAGTTCTCACAGTGTCTAAACGTGCTACTGGAGCAAATGTCTCATTGTAATCAACCCCGAGCTATTGTGAATATCCTTTTGCCACTAGTCTTGCTTTATGTTTTTATACATCACCATTTGCATCTAATTTGGTTTTGTAAACCCACTTCACTTCTATAACATCCTTGTCTTTTGGAAAACTCACTAACTCCCATGTTTGATTCTTTTCTATTGCATCAATTTCATCATCCATTGCATTTACCCATTTGTCATCCTTAATTGCATCTTCATAATGAATTGGATCTTCTACTTGTGAATAAAATGCAAAGAGAGAAATCAGACCAGCATTGTTCTCACCTTCATTTTGATCATAAATGTCTCTCAAACTTCTAATTTTTTGTCTTCTTAAGCTTGCCAATGTTGGATTTGACATATCACTTGAACTTGGACTTGTGGAATGTGGACTTGATGGTCCTACACCCTGATTGCCACTTGTAGATGGTGTTTGTTGTACATTTGAAGGAGTAGATGCTTGAATGCATGGGGCTGTCCCTATACTTGATGATGGTGTCATTTGATGACCACTTTGTTGAGCTTGAATGGGTGTGGAAGGAATCACATTTGATGGAGTACCTGCTGGTGTAAAATCTTCTCTATCTTCTTGTGGTAAGTTGGCTGCAATATTGATTACTTTCTCCAAACTTCCATCCCATGCTTCATCTTCTATGAATTGTACATCTCTACTGATTATAACTTTCTTGGTTATTGGATTGTATAGTTTGTATGCCTTGGATTCATCACTATAACCAACAAATATGCACTTTTCTCCCTTGTTATCTAATTTTCTTCTCAACTCATCTGGCACATGTGCATATGCCACACATCCAAATACTCTCATGTGAGCAACACTATGTTTTCTTCCTGTCCATGCTTCTTCAGGAATCATATTCTTTACACTTTTGGTTGGACATCTATTCATAATGTATGTTGTACAAGCTACAGCTTCAGCCCAATATTCATTTGACAAATGCTTTACTTTCAACATGCTTCTTTCCATTTCCATGATTGTTCTATTTTTCCTTTCAGCTACCCCATTTTGTTGAGGTGTGTACCTGGTTGTGAATTGCTTGTGAATCCCATGGTCTTTGCAAAAAATTAGAAATTCATTTGAGATGTACTCACCACCTCTATCTGTTCTCAATGCTTTGATGTAGTGCCCACTTTGCTTATCAACAAGTGCTTTGAACTGATGGAAGTAATCAAAGACTTCATTCTTTTGCCTTAGAAAGTAGACCCATGTTTTCCTTGAATAGTCATCAATGAAAGTCAAAAAGTAGAATCTTCCACCAATTGAAGGTGTTTGCATTGGTCCACACAAATCTGAATGCACAATCTCTAAAAGTGCCTTTGCTCTAATTGACTTGCCTGTTGGAAATGTCTCTCTATGTTGCTTTCCCAAAATACATCCTTCACATACTCTTTCTGGTTTCTCTATTAATGGCAAACCCTTTACCATACTCTTCCTATGAAGTAAATTTAGACCTCCAAAGTTGAGATGCCCAAATCTTAGATGCCATAACCAATTTTCATCTTTTATTTCTTCTTGAAAGAGGGTTTGTGTAACTGCTGCAACTTCTTCTTTATCCTCTTGTGGATTCATTGTGGGTTGTGCTTGAGCATATTCCACATTCAAATATGGCTTAATCTTTAGGGGAAACATTCTATTGCTTGTCATTTGGACTTTGGCAATAAGCTGGTTGCTTAGAAATTTATCTAGAATAGTGCATTCTCTATTTTTGAAGAAGACTCTATACCCTTTTTGAACAAGCTACCCAATACTCATTAAATTATGTTTTAGACCAGGAACAAAATACACATCTGAAATATACTTCTTCTCGCCCTGTTTAGTTAGAATGTTGATGTTTCCTTTGCCCATAACTGAAACTTTGTTGTCATTACCCAATGTGACATCTAATTTTACACTTTCATCTAAACTTGAAAACATTTCTACGTTCCCTGTCATGTGATTGCTGCAACCTGAGTCTAAGAACCATACATCCTTCTGATTTTCTTGTGCTACATTGCATGCTATAAACATATTGCTCTGATTTTAGTTTTCTCTTGTAAAGTTTGCATTTTGTCTGTTGAAATCAGATTGTTTTTTCTTACATTCATTTGAATAATGCCTATATTTCTTACAATAATGACATTGGATTTGAGATTTGTCATACCTTTGACCATGTGGTTGATTTTGAGATGGGTTTGGGCTTGAGTTTTGGTTGCTACCTCTTCCACTTGAGTTTGATGGGCTGCTTCTTCCACCTCTATAAGAATTCCTTCCTCTACCTTTGAAATTCGATCTTCCTCTACCTCTACCATGGCTGATTGAAGCTTATGTCTTGAATGCATACTCTAATGATGAATTTGCTGACCTGCTTAGTCTATGCTCATGTGAGATGAGAGATGCATGGAGCTCATCAACTAAAAACTGTGAGAGGTTCTTTGTTTCCTCTATGGTCACAACTATGGATTCAAACCTTGTGGGTAAACTCGTTAAAATCTTTTCAACAATCCTTGTATCTTCAAGTGTCTCACCATGAGATCTAATTTGATTAACTAAACCCATCACTTGTGTGAAGAAGGTGTCTATTGAATTTGAATCCTTCATAAAAATTAATTCAAAATCCCTTCTTAGCATTTGCAACTTAGCTATTTTCACCTTTGCCATTCCTTGATAGGCTGTTTGGAGTGTATCCCATGTGTGTTTGGATTTAGTTGCTGCTGCAATCCCTGGAAAAATACTCTCATGCATAGCTTGGAAGATGTAAAAGAGAGCTTTGGAGTCCTTCTTCCTGTTATCCCTCAACAAATCTTTCTCTGCATGTGTCAATGCATTGTATGCTGCTGCATCAGCTGGCTCTGGAAATCCATTCTCAACAAGCTCCCAGATATCTTGAGAACAAAACAAAGCTTTCATGGTGATTGCCCAGTAGTCATAATTCTTTTCATTAAACTATAGAATTTGTGGGTTTGTCAAGCTTGTGCTTGCTGCCATTGTTGACTGTGAAAAGCCTCTGTCTTCTTGAAAAAACTTTGCTTGAAAAAACTCTTGCTTAGAATGCCTTCAACACTGATCAACCAGGCTCTGATACCACTTTGAAAGAAAAGGCAGAGGACAATAACAAGAAAAATAGAGCTACTGCTGTTTTTATTTTCTTAAAGATGAAGAAATAAAAAGAAATAGAGATTATTTAAGTTACTGTTGTAGGCAATTTTCTCTCACACACCAAAACAAACATATATATTATCTGCATAAATCAGAGCTGCTGCTCATACATCAGAAAAAAAATACAACATGAGAAGATAAATTAACAATAAATCTTGGAGTATTTTACTTTATTTTTTAGAAAGCCTGCCAAAAGTGATTTACTTTGTTTTTAAAGATTCAATTTCTATTTGTTCAAAACATATATATATATATATAATGATTTCATATTTTTATAAAAGAGAATATAACAAATGCAAGAACCAGGGGATTATAGAAAATCAATTGGATCTCCATTATCTCTCTATGTATAATATTAATGCTTTTCCTATATGTTGCCACATATAAGGCATATACCTCTAACCAAGCACAAGTACTACTCGAGGATGGAAGTGCGCAGTGAAAATAGTGGACTCAAAGTTGGTTCTGCCTGATGTCCTAGAAAAACAAAGGCCACCACAATGTTTTACAACTTCAGGATTAAGCAATCATTTACAACAATTCTCCCACTAGCAAAGCCTATCGGTTAATAATAACATGAATTTAGATACCATGGTGACAAGTTTTTGATTCCACCTTTTAATTTAAGATACAATTAAACTGTTTAATTGTATTGAATTTTAACTATTATATATAACTTAAATTGAGAGATTTATTTCAAATTCTCAATATTTTTATTTTGAAATGTTATAATAAAATTGTTATTGAGGATAGATAAGTACAGTAAGACTATATCTCTCCCTATTTTTAAAATAAATATATTTAAAATAAAAAAATTGTTTTCACTTAAAAATTATTTTTTATTTTAGAGGTATGAAAAAAGTGACAGATGTTTACATAGTCCCAGTAAAGTCAGAATCATGAGTCCCCAAATAGGATCTAGTAGAAAGTTAGAAACTGAGATAAACAAGGAAATATAAGCTTTTAATGCCATGGAAGCCATGTTAACCGAGGGAAAAAGATACGATCGTGAGCAGAAGCAGCAGCAGGAGAAGAGACAGGAGTTCCATCAATTGTGTTTTTAGGAGCAGGAGCATTGTGTGAATGCGAGTGTGATTTTTTCACAGTGATTTTAAGTTTCATGCCACCTGCACAGTGACCAGGAATTCCACAAATAAACCACATATCTCCCGGGGTACTTAAAATGATTTTATCGCTTCTGCTTTCGTGTAATCCCATGTTTGGTTCACTAACGCAATCTGCAAATGCTGTTCCATTTACCCTCAACACATTATGGAAGCCATTGAAGTAGTTAAACACTGCTTCCACAGCCACAAGCACAACATTAGAAAACATAAAACTCAAACCCAATAAAGAACTAACATCAAACAACTAAACACAAACAACCGTAATGATTAAATTGAATTACCGAGTGTATCTCCAACATAGAATGTTTTGCCTGCTGCCCACTTCTGATAATCATAGCCCAACGTCCAAGCTGCTTCGTCTCCCACGGTGTATTCCTTAGCCTGACATGCCATCAGAAATGATAACAGAGAAGCCACAACAAACAATACACCAGCCATTTGCATTGCCATTGGCTTCATACAAATTTCCTTGCAATCACTGTCGAGATCAAGAAAAACCCAGGTCAGGTGTTACAAATGAGACGAAGTGTAGTTGATGTAGGGATTATATAGCATTATTCTTTGCGGGAAGGTCCCATGAGGTCTTCTTTCCTTAAAGGCGGTGTAGATGTGCTTTAATTTGATTGGAGGAGTGGGGCAATAGATCTCTCACTAATCAATGTGCCGATGTCCGATGTAACAAGTGTCACATATACACCGCCAGTTAGGGTTTCCTTTGACTTGAAAACATCAGCCTTATGAAAGAGTGTGTAGGCTCCGCAACATTTGCTATCAATTTTTTTGGCAAATCACTTGATGAGCTGGTTGAAAAATTTGGTGGAGAGCGTCTATCCAGCATTCACAATGCACCATACCCATAGACATCACCATAACCATATCTTTCAAATCTTCATATGTTTTTGATAATGGTAAGCAGGGATTTTGAAAGGGCCCTGACCCTTGTACAAAAGAACAGATAAAACAGTAAAGTCCAACAAGACAAAATAGAACCAGCAACAGACAAACAACACTTGTAATGCCCTGTCATGCAACCCTAGAGTGTTAGACTAACAAGTCCAAAATAACAAAAAAAAAATTTTTAAGCTGGTAAATGCATTAATCATCTACACTATTAACAACATTAAATAAAATGAACAGCTAACACCTCTAGGGAACATAACTGCATCAGAAAAACATAAAATTATAACAATACAAGTAATTTACATTATAATAAAACAGTAGAGGATTTACATCATTCATTTGTAGAGATGAATAATTACAAAGGTTCAAACACAAGATTAAATGACTGATCACATCGGTTTACAATATACAACAAAATAAAGAAATTATGAAGGTATACTACAACTCTGAAGATGCAGAACAAATCTGGAACTGGAAACACTTCTGCAATGTCCTCAAACCAGTACATCCAAAAAAATCAATGGATTAAGCTCTTCCATCCATCCATGTGGAACCCTAAGGTCTACCCGAGTTAGGAGATAACATTGAGGTTCCGCTAAGACAAAGGATACAACAACAAATACAAACGAACAGATAAAAACTTGACACAAACAAAATAGATTATCAAGACTGCACAAGATAATGCAGTACTCCAGAGGCAACACAAAAGATAAAGAGGGAAGTAACTAAGCTGCAGTAGGGAGAGTGTCATCGCATGGTCCTAGCATGGGTTACCTAGGCTATCTCTCACTAAAAATTGGCCCCATAGGGTGACACATGCGGAGTCGACACATCTTCTCATGGAGACAAGGAGGTCGACCTAGCCAACTAGGTCTTCTCATCCCATCCTTAGCCTGCGAGAGCACTCAAGGCATGGGTGAGGCATCTTTCTTATCTTGTTATGTAAATTACTACCCAACCCTCCTAAATAAGTTATTAAGTTATCACTTGATTACTACTTCCATGGGGTTACCCAGGCAGCCATTTTGGGCACCGGCCCCACAATGAAAGCCACTCTCCTACCTACAGCTAGCAACCTCTAACCAACAAGCCAGACATAATGACAAGTATCCATGTGCAAGGCATTTACAAATCTCAAAAGAAGTATCCAGAGCAAGACATGGCTCCTCTTGCTCAATCACATAAACGAACACAATATTTTATTCCCTGCTTGAAACAATAATAAACCCCAACATGCAAGAAGGACTCTACCACCACATCATGAGTTCCAAACCACAAAAATAGGTATTCTAGGCAAGGCATTACCCATTCTGCACACGTATCATACTAATGCAACATAGGAGACAATAATACAAAAGTACATTTCATTCAACTCGCAAGATGCACATAAAACCAACCCCACAAAACACATCCCCCTAGGTCTCTGGAAAACACTTTCCCCAAACAACACAAACACATAGCTTCAGAATAACGCAATGATCACACCTCACATTCACCTTATAAAGCACCTCATACACCAAGGTCCTTCATCAATACTTTAAAACATAAGAACTTTCATTACAATCAATTGTCCCTTTCTCAAACACTACCTTCCACACATTACGGTCCAAATAATAAGAACTAAAATTCTAAAATCATTAAGTATACTAAAGCAACCACCTTACACTGTTAGAGAAGTTCCCTCACTATAGGAATGTAAAATATCATTACAAATACTCTCAACAAGCAATGCTCGAACCAACATTATTTATACAAACTTTGATTAGGAAATTATTCAGAAATAAAATATTATTTTATATAATCTTATTATTTATATACTAAATTTGCTAACTTAGATACACAATTTTAATATCAATCTGTAATAAGATAATTCTCCCTAACTAAAGAATTATAATGCTTATTCTACTTCTATAAAACAATTAAACCACTAACTCTACAAAGTGATATCTATTTTAGCATGGAGTATAACTAATAAGTATGCTATTTCTAACCCTGACCATTCACAAAGCTAATGAATTTCCAATCAGAACTCCTAGCATTCTGCCAGTAACTATGAGAGGAAAGGCAGATTTTTCAATGGGATAGGTTGATTTAGAAGGATTCTATTTTTTTTTTTGTGTTAAAATCAATAGAAGATATGATCATAAAGAAGGCATAAGACAATACTAATAGACCTACTAAGATCTTACTTTCTGGCATCGATTTTGAAGAAACCTTGCTCTGAATGGCTGTACGGTGACGTCCCATATAGGCAGAAGGCAAAGATTAAGAGGGTGAATGAGTTTGATACTATAAACTGGTAAGATCCCTCTCTTTTTCATCTAATCCATATGCGTAAATCAAAAGAAAAACCCTATTGGTCCTCAAGGTAGGTTTTCAAATAATTTTATTGGTTAAAGTTGTAGGTTGCAACTGGAAGAAAAAATTAAATGCTCGGCCTAGCCGAACAAAAAAATGAGATTTCTTTTCTTTTATAAAATTTGCTCTTACAAAGGATGATAGAGATAATTGTTTCTTTTGTTCTCTTCTCACAAAGGGATGTCGCCAATTCAATCTAGAAGTCTTCAAAGAACTTTGAAATCAATGGCGAGCATAATCTATTTAAACAAGTCCAGATATAACAACTTTGTGCTCGGTAGAAAGTTAACATTTCAAGAATGGATTGATGGCTATAGTTGAGATTTGGTGCGGCATTAAGAAAGTCATGCAAAGAGGAACTCATCATAGACATGGTGGTTAAGATAGTCGATGGTAATTTCTATTGAAACCTAGACAAGGATCATTGAGAGTCAAATGTGCATGCCAATTGCAGGTTTCCATATATATAAGTCCCAGGCAAGCCTATCAAATTTCAAGAGCTGTACAGTATGCAATAATTGCAATATTTTTAAGGAAGAGGTATCAGTTTAAAGAAAAAGGGCATAGGCAAGCTTTTCTAATCTAGGGTTGATTGACAAACTAGCATCTCAGGCGTCTCTCAAATTGTATGATTAGAGGGAGACAAACTAAACGGTCTTCTAGTACATAACTCAAGTGAGTAATTCAAATTGCCAGAGTAAAGGAGATCATTATTATAAAAGAAAATTACTCAGGAAATTATATCTCTTCATAACAAGATTTGAGGAAAGCAAGTCAAGATCGGAGGGAAATTAAAGGGAAGTGTGAATAGAATACAATGAGAATTGCTCCAAAAATAAGCATATTATGCTATAACAAATTGATTTTAGTTACTATGCTTTACCAGTCAATAATGTTTTCATGGAGGTCATTGGATGAATAAAGGTAGATTGGAGAAACCACAGAAGATAATGATTGAATGGTTGTAGCCTCTAGTTAACCCGAGTCATAGGAAAAATTTGACAGGAGATTTTGGACATAAAGAAACAAATTTGAAGACAAATACTTGTATTACCATTCAAACAAAAGAAAATGAATTCAAGACAACAATTAATTTTGGAGATAAAGATTTGTACACAAGAGAGACAATTATACATACCCAGAATCCTATACTCAAGTTTCTGAATTTTCTTGCTGATGATTTTCTTCTACCTCTTCGATTTCTGCAATTTTTTTCCCAAATATTCCATATCCAGAGAATTATCTCCCACATTTCGTGAACTCCCTCGAATATAATCCCCCTCAAATCCCCAAAAAGTAAATTGCAATAACTTCCATTCATTCTTCCAATATTCTTTCCAACACAAAAATAGACCAAATAATAAATCTCCCACTCCACACTTTTGTTACAGAAAATCCCACCTTCTCAAAAATTAATTTCCTTCATAACTTCACTGAGAGGAAACATTTCAAAATTTTGACAGCCCACTCCAACAATAAATTAATGACAAAATAGATTAAAATCTCACATGACAGATAGAATCAATATATTACTAAATATTAGTACTAGTATTATTATTGTCATAAATATTGTTAGCTTTCAAAACTACCAATTTAATTAATATAGAAATCAACTAATTAATATTGATGAATCTATATATATATAAAACTATTATTATTATTACTATATCACTAATAAATCTGCAACAAATAGACATCGACTAAATAACCAAAATGGTCAAATATCAACACTTACAGATCACTTATTCTAGTCATCAACTCAAAAACAATTATACGAAAATTATGACAACGACATACTACAAGCTAATCAATAATCGAATGCAAGCTCCAATTGGACAACAACTACACTGATGACAGGAAAAATACAAACAACGACAAACTGAAGACATTGGCTGACAGAGGGAACCCCATGTTATCTCCATTCAACAGTTCCATTGGTATGAAGGCACGCTCAGACCTATTGATTCAGGTGGAGTCGATGCCTAGTACCTATAGCCTGCAACCAACAACACGGTCGAATATAAATATATATATACATCTCATCATCCGTGACAGGGAATCTTAGCGTAGTAGGGTACTCGTTATGTGTAATACTATGCCATCCCTTTACAACACATCCCAATATCCATATAAATAGTTCATCAATAGCTAATTACTCAGGTCCCAACTAGTCGCATAAAACCAATCTATATAATCAATTAACCTGTAACTGAATATATAGAAAGCGTACCATTATCATCATGTTAAACTTACCATCATCATGTCTATCTTACCCTAAATATTCTAAGTATTTCCATTCGTCCTCCTGCTCCTTAATCCGACCACCTAGACATCCTAGGTGAAACTAGAGGGGCACTACAACACTATAGGAGCAAAACAACTAGAAAGGTAGACATGGGGACCAACACCCAAAACAAATAAACAAAAAGAGAGTCAAGGAGGTTTGAAACCAAAATGCTCTAAGGAGGTTTGCATCTTGAACTTGAAGTCCTTGTTCTCAGATTTCATCTTTTTAGGATAGCTAGGGTGATTCGAAGTTCCACTCGGGGTCCCATTATCACATTGCCCCTTCCTCTTGTCTGTAAATCTGATCTCCTTCTGCTGCTGTACCATCGTCAAAGGAGATTCTATCATAGCATCCTCCTTCTCACTACTTGTCTCCTTCGACACATCCTCTTTATTAACTTTGCAAGCACTATCAGCTATTTGCATCTTTTTCCTCCACACAGGATGGTTAATGCTGGAATCTTGGCAAGCATTAGTAGCATGACCCACTTTGCCGCAATGAATACAATTGACTAAAGAGTTCTCAAAATCAATCTATTGAATCCAGGTACCAAACTTGGAGATTAAAGTAATCTGAGAAGGGATTACCCTATCCGAATCCACAAAGACACAAAATCTGGCAGCGTCTCTTGAATTTAGTAACCCCATCCGCCACAATGTACTGTCCAAAGACACTAACAATGTATATAAAAATCTCTTCATTCCAATATTCTAAAGGAAGACTAGGTAGCCAGACCCAAACTGGAAACTTGATAGAACAATCTTCCTTAGGGTCGAAGCCAGGAGACCAATTTTTAAAAATACACCATTCTGCCCTAAGAACTAGGGACCACTCAAAAGAATCCTAGAACAATCATCAGAGGATGAAAATGAAAAATGGAAGAAGTTGTTCGGCAGAGCTACTACCTCTATCTGCCCCTTAATGTTCCACTTTCGCAGCACCCATCTTCTAATTACATCGATATTAGGCACTCATCTGTTGTTTGGCTCCAGAGTTCGCTGGTTCAGATCTCCATATGTTAACTGACCATTCATCTAAAGATTAACTCTACAATTTTCACCCCACTCAACTGCTGTACGCTTAGATTTTTCCAAATTATTTTTACAAACATATGAATCAATTTTTCATGGGGGGAACCAAACAAATAATAGAAATAATTTGAAAATGTAGAAGCACGGGAGATTTAATCTGGTTTTCTCCTTGATTTACCCGGGTTAATCTCATGAATCGATACTTTGTGTAAAAATATGCTTGGCAAAGAGGCCGATGGGACATCAAAGCCTTTAATGATGGCTTCCATGGCGGCGCTTTGAAGGGATGGAGCGCAGGGAAAAAATAGTTTCGAATGAGAGAACATGAAATTAGAGAGCTTTCATGGCAGTGGATTTATTGTTGCTTTCCATTTATTGTTGTTGTGCTGGGAATAGCAGAGAATATGAAGAAGCTCCTCCTAATAGTAGGGCTAAGACAAGAATATTGCTAAACCGTAAATCCTTATATATGGAGGCCATAATACATGCAAAGGCGTTTCAAGCTTTCGCTTGATAATATTTGACAAGGAATAAGCTGTTAAATGTGAACTATTCCGGTGAGAGACCCGTTCATTGCATTTGGTGAAACAGTGCGACCACCACATGGAGATGTTGATACCAGAGGTGGACTTCCTCCCACACCAACGACTGCCACAGCCAAAGGAAGCGTATATAAATTAGTTCTCACGAATCCCTTTTAGATTTTTTGCCCTGCCTAATTCTCTGCATCTTCTGTCCCCCTTTTGTCATTCGAAAGCTGTCGTAGTTATTAACAAAAGGTTGCTACAACATTGGCATGATCTCCACCACAAGTGTTATGTATGTTTAATGGATTATATCAAATTCTATTAACTTAACTACTTTGTTTTTAACATACTGATGTAAATTAGGTTTATCCATAATTTATGGAGCAATATCTCAAATCTATTGATGATAAACTGATATGATATGGTATTAGAAGTTTTTTTAAAAGCATGAACTACGAAGGATGGAATAATAACCAACATACCATTGTTAGTTTTAATGAAATACAAAAATTCTTCAATGCATATATTAAAATGATATGTAAGATCACTCAAAAAATAATTAGGCTAATAAATAGTAATTTGGCCAAGTACATATAATGGATCATATTAAACAATTAAGTGAATGAGGAGTAAAATGGTCAAGTACATATAATGGATCATATTAAAAAATTAGGTGAACAACTAGTAGCATGACCAATACATATAATGGATCATATTAAAGTTATTCTAGAGGATCTCTTCACAAAAAAATGTAATCAATTACAAAGCATGAGAAGGTGTATTTCTATGATGTACCATACTCCAAAGTATATGTATGCAATAATGTATGAGAATCAACATAATAGTCATCCATACAATCTCTACCAAACTTCCACATGTGCCATAGAAAAATGATTGTGCTCATGATGTGCATCGACATTGTTAGCATGGATAAGGAGTGGATGTAGTTCTAGGAGGTCTTGAGCCTATAGGTCTCACACTTGATCCCACAAGCTTGAGATAAAGCCACTTCGGCCTCTAGTAGATCTTTCAAGAGTCAATCTAAAAAAAATCCCTATCACCATTTTTAACCTCTCAAAGTAATAAAATTCCAAATGTGAGTTACCTTAGGAGGATTGGCAATTATGAGAATTATGCACAGATCCTTAGATTCTAGGTATTTACTTTGAAGGATTTTGCACCATTTCAATTTTAGATGGTTGTGTAAACCCCAAACAAGTTCAATCCCCAAAGCCAAATTTTGACCAAGGAGATTTCTCAATCCAACACCTCCATATACTTTTTCATCTTGCAAACTAACTCCCAAGAAATAAGGGAGAATTTTTTCTTGTTAGCATTTCCATTCCATAGAAAAGCCTTCATGATTTTACACGTGGAATTAGTAACCAAAGAAGGGGATCTTAAAACTAACATCATGAAGATAAGGACCACAACTAGCATTACTTTGATTAATAACAATCTACCAGTAAAAGGAAAGACATTCGCCTCTCCAAGTTGATAATTTGGATTGTAAAGAGAAATTCACCTTTTTCCATAGGAGAGAGCTACTAGTACTAGTTGAAAAAGAAAACCTTAGATTTCCCTTTGTTGATCCTTATTTGAATTATATTTAGCCGATAGTTAGCCGATAGGCTATTAGTGGGAGCTTTTAGCTCCCGAAAAAATCGGACGCCGGAAAACTGTCAGACGCCGGAAAACTGTCCGACGTCAGAAATTCATGGGTGCCAGAAAACTGTCAGATGCTAGAAGCCGGAAAATCTGTTCCACTGTTTTTTTTTTTTTTTCGCCATTTTTCTGTTGTTTTTGCCATTGTGCAGTATACTTGAAACTGAACTATCTGAGAAATTGCTTACTGGAAAACAATGACTTCCTAACATTGTTGGCAAGGAGAATTGCTCTGTATTAAGGAGAGTAGTTATATGGCAGCATTCAGCCTCCTTACATTGAACGAGAAGTTAAAGAGAGTGAGAATTGGGCACAATTGCCTCAACAATGTACTTGACATCCTGCTGCAAGTTTCAAGCATTACAGGTGCAAGAAAAGGCCTAAGATATGTGACTTAGATCGTCGTGCCCAAAAACAAGGACACCCAAATGAAGCCGAGTCATCATATCTGTACAAAGTAGCTGAAGAGGCTAGAGTAGAATGCGTGGAGGCTTTGTCCAGAGAAGATGAAAGCTCAATTGCAGGCGGTAGAATATTACCATGGTGTTCTGTTTCCGTGCACCCAAGTTTCGGGACTGTTGAATTGTCGATGGAAATTGACAGAATAATGGCATCTGATAATGTCACCAAGGCTTTGGGGTTTTGTTTTGGTAGCCCTCTCAAAATCACCCTGAGCTTTAAGCATCGGCTATGGTCTATAGAAGAAGAGCTTCCACCAGAGTCCTTTCGTATAGTTGAAGTATCAGTGTACAGTGATCAGGTGGGAACTTCAGTTTAGAGGGTGCCTGAAGAATGGGATGATAGAATGAAGGCTTCTCTCACTAAATGTTGCTTTGATAGCATACACCAGTACGGGCCTCAAGTCTTAGTGCCAGCTCTTGTGTGGGAATTTTTCAAAGGTACAGTTGATGGACTGCTTTTACGTGGGTTGCTTTTAAATGTTTTTATTAGGCTTTTGATTTTCATTGGAACCCGGTTGAGTACAATGAGGAGTTGGTGTTGCAATTGTAAGAAAGAACTTTCGCCTCTCTCGCAATCATGGTACTGTGATGCGGAGCTCCTACCATCTCTTGTTCTTTGAAATTATGAGGTACCATAAAATTTTAGAAATCTTGGATAGTTTGTTTAGTGAGGATATAAAAAAATTTCCAATTTGCTTAATATTTTATGTATAATATACAAAAAAGATAGAATTTAATGTTGAAGTTAAGGTTAACTTTGATTTGGAGTTGGTGACTATTTTTTACTACAGATTATTTTCTGGGATTATTGTGTCCATTTCTATTTGAATTGATATTTTGGGTCATACTTCTGGATCCTTCATAAATCAAAGTGTGATTGGATTGCTTTAAAGAAATTGTTATCCATAAATATTAACTTTATTGAATCCTGAAGGGAAGATGCCAAGTTAGCTTGTGAGGAAAATTATGTGAGCAAATTCACAAACTGATTTCATGGCTTTTAATTATGTATTTTATTACTAATATAATCATAATTAAAGAACTCTAGTCTTATTACACTACAAATATACTAGACATTTATTAATATAGTTATTTAGTTTTATTTATTGATTATATAGTCATTTTATATGTTATTAGATGTAAGGAGAAAATCATATTAACATAAACAATTTAAGTTAATAAAATAATTAGAATAATTAAATAAATTAAATTAGATATCATATAAGAATTTGGAGGATATTGTAATAGATGTTTAAATAAATATAAAATTAGAGTAAATTAAATGTATGTGTATTTAGTTTCAAATTTGATAAAGTTATTGTTGTATTAGTGGTAGAAATCGATTCCTCATGATGTCACAATTATAGAATTTATCTATTGATATGAAAATCTGGATGTGTACTATTTAGTTCACTTCTGTAACTGTGGAGGTGATCTTGATGAATGTAGACTGCAATCCATCATTGAACTAAACTTCTGACTTGTGGATATGATCTAAGAGAACTTCACTAACCAAAATTATTTTTGTCTCATTAAATGTTTTGAATTTGATAATAATAGGTGGTGTTTTCAAACACCTTTGGGGAATTGATGAAGTGTTATGGTCATATTCTCGTCAATTAGACCCTTGGATAGACTAGTTCCATAGTGAACCAAGCTCGAGAAAAATAGGCAAGCATGGCATATGCTCCTAGCATGATGATGCAATGTTGATGTAATCTTTTTATTCTATTCAATCAAATTTTAAATGCACTTAATAGATTCTTCTCTCATTTGGTGTGTCAGATCATTTGTCACTGCCACTCATGCAAGTTTCGAAGCTCCTACGTTTAAATATACGATAAACTGTTCATATCGATTTTTGAGTTTCGTTCAATTAAAAAAACACAGATGTTTTTGCCTCTAATAAATTAGACAAAAGATAGACTAGATGGTTTCTGTAATGTGTGCGATTATATTTAATTTCAAGAATAGTATTTATGTAGTAATTATTGAGATAGTCATTGATGTCAATACTTATGAGATAAAAAACGTCCCTTGAAGCATTGGCTACACCCACCATATGGGCTAAATCTTCTCTGTATTGTTTTTAGAGTTTCAATTGATCTTCTAGGCCTAGGATATCATGCACAAGAGTTTAATGTAATCAATTTTTAAGAAAATTGATTTTTCCCAACAATAAAACATCAGATTTACTAACATAAAGTTTGAAAGTGCCAAGGTAGAAACTAGATCCTCCAGAAGGAAATTTCTTGCCCCTAACAATATTATCTCCTTTAGCCTTTGGATCCAAATAAGCAACCGCCAACCATAGAGCTTGCAATAAAAAAAAATATCAAAATCGAAGTTAATATTGAATTTGTAGTAAGTCATTGAAACATAAATTTCCACTAGAGAAAAATACCTAATCAGAGCAAAGAAATTTGGTTTCCTATGTGAAAGGGTGTAAATTTTTTACAAAAGAATAAACCCTTTATTTTCAATAGTCCTATTTGACAAAAAATTAGAGTTAGGTTGGATAATAGATTAATGGATATTTTGAGCTAGTTATTTTTAAACATCATCCATTTCAATAGTCAAAAGTTAATTTTGGCTAATACCAATAGTATAAATATTTACCACATTTTATTGTGGATGAGGTGTAAAATTGCTATTGACTATTTGACAATTGAAGTGGAGTGTTTAGAGGGCTTGTAATGGGAGCATTTGACTCTGTATTTTGTTTTTAAATACAAAACATATCCTATTATATTGACTTCATAAAATAAGGTAGCTAAAGGTTAACTAGCTTACCTATTTTTACAAAAAATTACCTAAAATAGGTCCACACATATCCTTCCCTTGGTGCCTTAAAACTACATTATTATGTTGAGTCATAGATTATTTAATATATAGTTAATTATAGAATATAGATATACTATTAATTAACTTATATTAATTATCTTCTCATTCTCCCAATGGTTTGTTTAAGTTTTTTCTCATAATATATTAAACTAGTCTATTAGTATTTTATCAAATTTATTAATTTAATATATTTAATGTAGAGCTTTAATTATCAATATAATGAATATATGAAATTTAATATATTTTTAAGCTGGTATCCAACTTAATGCAATAAACACATTTTTAAAAAGCACTTGAAGCCATGCAAAAAAAAATTTCGTCGATTTATTTCTCAATACAATTTATTTCCCAATGTCTTTCATGCAAGTCTACATTTCAAATTTATGATTGCAAATTGATACACCCTAATCATATACAATTACAAATATATTCTTTCTAATATTCTTGCATTTCAACTTTATGGTTATAGATGAGATATTGATAGACCCTATCGGCTATTCCATTGTGCATAAATTTCGTGCAACTGCTAGTTATCCCACAATCCCATTGAATTAGCAAAATTAGTCAATTCTTTTTGTTTCCCTTTCTTTTATGAATTGTGTTGGGATCTTTTTTGGGTTGAAAGAGAGTGAGCCACGTCTTAATATTTTAGATGAGAACAAAGAGGAGAACCTACTTTATTCAATTGCATCACATGCTTTGCCACATTATTGCTTCGAACTTCTTTTAATTCGAAGCCCTCCAACTCCTTCAAAGAAACTAGAGATACACTTTATAGATAAATGGGATAAACAAGCTCATTGCCACTATCTTTCTGACTTCAAAGATTTAGGCTTACCCATTTTGCACTTTGTTATTATATGCCCTACCTATAACAACATCTATAGAAAAAAAGGTATATTTTCATAATCAATGACCTATTTCCAAGTCCTATCTTCCATTTTTAACCAAATCTTATCAAGTAATCCTCTAGATATATCTAGTAACATTTGAATGCAAGCAGAGGTAGAGTGGATCAAACCATCTATTTGCAAGTCCAAAATTAAAATTTCTAAAGCATATTTTTTATTCTTAAAAACAACCATCCACCCAAAACTGTATAGGAAGATAAGGGAGCCTAATCTAAATTGGCATAACTGAGAATGTTTTAGCCATCAAATTACATGCAAGAAATAATGACTTAATATGTAAAACATTCTTATCCTAGAACCAAGATCCCTTCTGAAAAATATATGATTTATGCTCAATTGTTTCACACAACAAAACAAAAATCCTTGGGCACTTGAATATACTTATATTAAACTTTTAATCATTTAGGTGACCAACTTTTTAAAATCCAAGCATGGAGCTTAGTTAAACTTAGTGATGGGAATATCCATATTAGACCTCTTTTTGTAAACTTTTCTTCCTCATACAAGACTTCATGACCAAGATAAAGTATTGGGTGCTCACCTATACATGGAATAAAATTTACCAACCACATATGATTTACTTGAGTTTTGATTGCATCCTTATCATCTACTTTAACCTTTTCCTTAACCCAATTGGCATGCAAGGCCCTACCTACAAGATCTATTTACATAAACTAAGAAAGACATTCTCCCACATGGCCCTATTTGCTAAGTGTAACAAGGGCCTTGAGCCTAGCCAACAACAGGTCCTTCTCATCCTCATCTATTGTTTGCTAATCCGTAAGGTGTACAAGACCATTGATACTTGGAGAACCTTTGATAGCCTTCAGATTGGCATCATTCTTCTCCTGAGAAACCATCTAAGGGTTTGCATTTGCTTAGGCAAGAGCATCCATTTTCACTGGAAAAATAAATGAATGAATAAATAAATTAATTAAAAATTAAAATTTTAAAACTTAAAAGTCAAAAATCAAATCAAATGGAAAAAGATAAAAAAATTTAAAAATTAAATGTACCTACCAATTTCTCAACTTAGCTTTTATAAATTAAGAAACACAAGAAATCAATAAATAACAAAATTTTACACAAGTGTTTAAGAAACATATGATTGGAAAAGAAGTCATTTAATGCAATCAATGCAACAATTGTCATCATATGCTTATGTCCAAATACATTGAACATATCATTTAAAGTTACTCAAATAATTAGAAGACAAAAATTACTCAAATAATTAGAAGACAAAAATAGTGAGAATTGAAGATCTCACAAGAAAAATAGTTCAACATTAAAAAGAGATCATAAAATCAAATAATGCATAAGATAAAAATAGTGGATATATTCTCTTCCCTTTTTTTAAAAAAATTATTCCAAATTTTCTCCTAAATTTTATTTATTAATAAATAGTTCTTTATTAATAACTTTAAAAAATATATATATAATAAAAAATTACAATTTAAGATAATGTTTAAAATAAGTAGAAAAATAAAATATATATGGAACCACTAGCTCCACAAATGACTCTTAAAATTTTTAATGTTTTACCCTTCTCAGAGATGTTATTAGTACTTATATTTAGTTAGATATTATTGCAATCAATTTTTTTATCTAGTTATTAATTTGTGTTTTTGTTAATTAATTAAATGTTGTGATTTTTTCATTTGAGGTCAATATTTATTTTTTGCAAATTAAGCAGGTAAAGAAAATACTTAAAAAGATATTTCTAATTTTCTGCCATACAATACAATATGTCATGATGATTTGAAATGATATTCTATATCATAACATTTCCAGCCAAGAGTTTGATTTTTTTTAATATATATTTTTAGATTATGATGTAGGGGCATCACATCCCCATCTCATGAACAATATTTTCTCTATAGTGAATTTTAAACTTTAATTTTTACTGCTTATTCGTTGCACATAGACATCCAACTTATGAACATCTGTATTTATGGCAGTCAAAAAAATGTACAACAGTAAGTGATTTCAAATTTGCTTGAGTTGCATCCTTATTTAGAGAAATTAATTTTGGTGTCAGGACAAAACTTTGAGTGAGAGTTTGAGTATTCAACTTGGTAGTTTCTACCCCAGCCATTATCATGCCCATTTTTGTGCCTATGGTGGTTTTGCAGTAGGGTTTTTGTGAAGGTTGAAAATAAAAAGGAAGGGAAGAGGGGCACAAACATAAGAGAAGTTAGTGAAGTTATGATTATGTGAGTAGCAGTAAGGAGAAAGAGAGAAAGTTAAGAATGAAAAAAGAAGGGAGGTTGCATATAAAAGAGAAACACCACCAAAGTGAAGTGTGTGAGAAAGAATAGAAGGAAGAAAACAAGCCCCTAGTTCCTAATGATGTGAGGATTTGTCTTATGCTAAGTTTGAGTAGTAAGGAGGCTATGTAGAAGATTTGATAGAGTTGAGCATAAAGAACATTAAAGAGCATAGTGAATATAGAACTAGAGAGGAAGCACAAACTTGGAAAGGAGGTTTTATGAAGGGAAATGTTGGTGTTTTTTCCTTGCACATACAACACAAAATAAAATACTGGTGTACTCTATCCTTTCTTGAACAAAATCCCTGAAATGCTAAGCTAAGTGATCAGATGAGTAGATTCCAAGGTTCTTGATTAGTTACTTTTGGTGTTGCGACTTGGGATAACTTAGTAGTAGGATGTGAATTACTGTTTGACACAAAGGGACCTACATAAATGTTCAACAATAGGAAACTTGTTTGTCTTAGATAACATGTAACATAACTTCTTCGAAGGTCAAAAAATATGACAACTTAAGATATGGCAGTGGAAGCTCTTGAATCTAAATCTAACAGGGCTTTAAAGAAAATGCAAAAGGAAATGGGTTTAGAAGACTCTAATCTAAATGCAAGCAATCACCACTAATTCACTGGAATCTCAACCACACTTTGCTTCACCATAAGGTAACAACTACACAAAGGTGATTCAATCTTCTAAGGAAAAATAAGATTTTTAGATTACTTCTGCACACAAAGTAATTGAAGTTAAGGTCAGATAATGTTCAGACTAACCATGCACTACAATCTGCCATCAACAAATTATAAATGGTATGAACTGTGGAGACACCGAACATGAATCAACAACAACAACTTCCATAAAACATAAACCTAAACTACTGAAACAAACTAAACTAATCTTATTATATGAGTGAACACTTAGAAACCATGTAATCATTTGAAAGAACACAAATCACCATGAAAATTTTAGCAATGAATTTGTATTTATTTCAGAAGAGTCTTAAGAAAAAATTTCTTAGAGCATTCCCCCCTTACAAATGAGAACAAAATGGGCTTATATAGGCCTCAAAATTAAATGGATGGCCAAGATTAAAACTTGAAATTGAGGGCCCCTATTGTTCCATGTAGGCAAGTGGTTACAAAATTTACTAAAATTGGACCTTGCATTTATGATGTACCCACTAAGTGGAATACCCTCATTTATGACCTCTCCTTTTTGTGGTTAACTCCACAAATCTAGTCATGACACGTGTAACCTCCTCCATAGAGACACTTAGCAGAGTTTGAATGGTGCATTCAATGATTTGTAGCTCCTCTGTACATTTGACGACTGTCATCTCCCAACCAGCAATGGATGTCCGAAACATGCCCATGAAAGTGCAAAGTGTGCAAATATCATTCAACAACTCCCAGGAAACAACCTGTGGATGTTGAAAATACTTTGTATGCATCTTATCTTTCAGCAAGTATTCATCAATCTCTCCATTGGAATAAACTACCTTGTTTACAAAAACAAGTATTTTTCTTTGAATTTCCCGAAGTACTTCCCTTGTTCGAGTGCTATCACTCTCAATCCTTCCCAGAACCTACTCCTTTATGCTGAGTGCACAATACCAGGAATGAAAATTGTATGTTGAACCTTGTTCAACCACGCCTTCATCCAACAATGTGGTACTTGGAGTATAAATTAGCCTTTTCAACTAAGGCATAACTTCTTCTCTTACATTTTAGAATTCTGCACAAGTAATCAGAATATTCTGAACTTTGTCAAAAATTGAAGAGGTCTCCTTGTACAAATTCACAATTTCATTAATGAACCTGTCAGCTTTGATTTTGAAATCTACTGCCCAATCCTGTAATACTTGAGATGAGGACCTCATTTCTTCCAAATGTGCCATAGACTCCTGTGAAAGTAGAGCAGGTGGTGCAACCATCTCTTCAGCTTGGCTTACTAGTCTCATCAACTACTGAATATAGTGTTGAAATGCCAAGTTATCCCTCTGCAACTAGATCCTCTGTTCTTGTTCCTTTCATAATCTTTCTTTGATGACTACAACCGAATCTTCTTACTCTATTTCTTGCTCTGTTGTGGCTGGTCCCAAATCAAAAGTATTGATGTCATATCTACCAGGACACCGTCATCTGCTTCTACACTAATTTTTTGGACAACAATATGCACTTGCCTTGACCTTGAACTACCTTTTGTGATCTTTGAGAATTTAGTAATTTTCTACTTTCCTTTGTCAATTTTGGCTCTGCTCAGCAAGTCTTCCAAACTAGGATGGGTTCGCTCTCAATAACAGACCTCTCTTTGACCTGATCTCTTAACCACTTAGGTAGATCAGACAAGTCCTCCTGAATTTCCTCTTGAACTCCCTTTTGCTGAACAGTAGGAAGAGCCTCTTTATCAAACTCATACAACTCCTTGTCATTTCGATTTTCAGCTTCTACTTCTATCATGACCACTTCTTGCTCCTTAGATGATTTTGACATAACTTCATCAATATGATTACCTTGTTTGATGCCTTGATCAGTTTGTACTTCTAAAGTTGCCTGTTCATCATGTCTTCCTTCATCTTCCTCAATATTTATTATACTATTACCTTGTTGCCTTGAAGATGCACTAGTTGCCTTTTGATCATCAATCTTTGCCTTCTTACTTGGCTAAATATTTTCATGTGGATCAGCACCTTCACCTTCTACATCACTGGAATCACTGGAGTCACTGCTTGACTCGCTACTTGAAGTATCCTTGGACTGATGTATACTAACTCCTCCCATCAAGTTGTAAGTAAATTCAACATTTTTCTCATGAAGCCTTCGAATTTGGAAGTCCACATATTTTATTGTATGTGCCACTATTGGCATCATCAAATCATCATTGTGGGTGACTTCGTGTTCCGACCAATTGATGGTGAAAGGCCCATCCCTCTCCTCTTCATATGAACTTTGTGAAAGTCTTTTGTGATTCCCCTCAAGCTAATCTGGAATGTTGATCACTCTTGTTGCTCTGACCAAATCTAAAGACAATCAGTAGCAACTTTTCTTTCTTATTTCTATGTCATCATATGCATCCATCCAGTGATCCTCGAACTGTGGTCTGTGCTCGTATTTGCTCCCAAAATTCTGTCTGACTATGCCAAATGGATCAAAGTTACTGCATGCATCATTATGGCACACCAAGTTGTAAGCTTGCAGCTCTATCTCTAAATTTTTAGTTGCTTACTATGACATGCAAGTCTCAAGCCTCCCTATGCTGATTGGAAACTTTGATGTGGTCTTTTTCCTCTTTCTCTGAACTTTGTCAAATGCAATCAGCTATCTTGTAACCTCCAACAACACCATTTTGTTAGTGGGGTATCTAGGCAATCTGTATGGTAATGATGAGAAGCCCTCCACATAAATGTATGTGAATCTTGGAAACTGAATAAACCACTTTCCATATTTAGCTACAAAGTTCATGGCCTCCTTCGATAATCTAATGCTTGTGTTGCCTTGCAACAATCTGACAATGTGCATGGAAAAGGCATCATTAAACCTTCTGTAATGGGATATAGCCTGAAAGTGTAGCTAAGGATAGTAGTCATAAACCTTGAACTGTCCGTCTCTGTTCCCAACTCTCCCCCTGCAGTTCCATCCTGGGTATCTCTCGTTTCTAGCAAGCATATATATGACATATGAACTCATATAAAATGTTTTTGTTTCCTGCAAGCCCTTCAATTGATCATCGATATTGCTGTTGATCATTTCAGCCCAATCTATCATTCTTTTTTCACTTATAATTTCTTCAATAAAGAAGAACATCAAGGGCTCAAAATTTGCCAATTGTGGGCAGCCCATGATGCGGTTCAAAACACAACTATATAGTTGATTTCTTGATGAAAGTCAAACTTATAAAGCTTCTTTGGTACTCTGCTTACATGTGGTCTTGGTTGCACCAACCAGTTGTTGTTTATGACCTCCATACATTTCTCAGGTCTAGCCAAATAAAGTTACAAGACAGACTCCTTGTCACAGAATGTAGTAGTTTTGTATGAGGGAATGTCAAAAGCTTCTGTGATCACCTCCTTTATTAGATAAGCCAGTAGTTTGCCCTCTCTGGTCATAATACATCTCTTTTCATGATTATAATGCTTGGCGCATTCCAACATCAGCTCTGGACACAGCATTATTGGTGGGAAACAAGCAGCTTGCACAATCCCATTCTTCAACATTCGCCTGATTAGATCCGATGGATTGGGTTTGTACAAATTTTGCTGAATTTCTTCCATATTGGTCTTCCCAAGATTATTGTTGCCTAGATTTTGCCACTTCGATGTGATCTTTGTTTCCAGCGACATTCCCTTCATGTCGCTCCTCATCAGTGCCCATCTATCCTTCGCACTCATTGTTCACCTGCATGAACTTAGACATTAGTTCTCTAGAATAATGCATAAAAAAAACAACCATATGAGACAAAACTCACCGCACAAAGCATGCGGGATAATTTGAATGTGCAATTTTAAATTACCTCACTTTATTTCAAGAAAAGCCAAAAAAGAAAATTTCTTGCAAAAAAAAAACTTGACTGGTTCTTGACAATTCTTAATCAACAAACCAACCTTAGTTCACCCTCTGCCAAAGTCTACACCTAAAATCATTTTTTTCCAATGTATACTTCAAATAAGGATGTGAGACATACAGAACTGTCTTGCTGAGGGTTACTTAAATCGATGCTAGATTGGCCTCTTTTCAAATTTTAAACATTTGATGCTAAATTTAAGTGAGGCAATGTAATTAGGAAGATTTTGCGCCATTCACACAAAAGATTTTTTCTTGAAAAGTGTGATTCCTTCTAATATGTGCCTTTAATGATCCTTAATGTGCAATGTTAAATTTAGGAAGTGTCTCCAAATGTGCATTGAGATGGATCTTCTAATGTTTTATGCATAACACATGCGACGCAAAAAATAAATACTGGTGTGTGCCCATGAGAGGACGATCGGGTAACTTGGGGTCATAGGTATAATCTGAGAACCATGTTATGCGAGTCAATCAAAAATATGCACTCAGACAGAGATTTGAGGGCCTATGCATAAGACCTGAATGTTATGCCTTGCAAGATTTGGGCAGATACATGCTTTGGCAGAGGTTTGAATGTCTCATGGATTATTAGAAACACCTCTATGCATTACATTGAGAGTGATAATGTCTGCCAAGGTGGACCTTTGACATGGCCAGGCATGAATCAATGCAAGTGATTCATCCATTTCATTTACTGCTTCAACAATTTTGAACATCAACCTGATCTTTTAGAGATCTTATCAACCATCGATTCTATTCCTAGCAAATGCGAAATTGTCCTCCAACATTTATAGCCCCTCCTCCTAAAATAGCGAGCGGGTGCTTGGGTATAACTTGAATTTTGTTTATTAAAAACTGACTATTTGCTTGCTCTTGAACGGGCCTACTGAATCTTTAATGAACAACTTTAAATTTAGCCACCGCTGAGCTATTTCAAATTTGTCTATGTGAGCTCTTAAATGCCCCAGGCTCCATGCATCATATTCATAACGTCAGAAGGTGGTGAGTGGGCATTCGGGTGCCTTTGGTATCATTTGACACACTCTATATTCAATATATGGAGAGTTGAAAATGCTCGCCTAATCAGACCTCTGACATGGCTTTGTATTGAGTGGGATAAAATAAATTTGCAAGGGTCGCTATAAGTCCACCACACAATGTGTAATTAAGATGCACTTTGAAACCGACTCTCAATAAAGTCATGCATATGCAGAGGAATCATATAAGTCCGCCTAGGAGGGCATTTAGAATGATGATGGATAATTTTAACACTTCATACCTTTGCATACTGATATCAAATTTGTGCTAGAGTGGGATTTCTAACACCTTATGCATAGTTCTAATCTTGCAAGTTATCTTACAGAGATACATCCAAACGAACCCATGGGACCCACATGAAGCAGCAGATGCCCTCCTGGACAAGTCCATGAACCCTTAAAATCATCGAGAATAATTTGAAACTTTGTAAGAGCTAGATTGCCTTGAGTATTCAAGTGATGACCTGCATAAATTTGGAATGAATTTGAGACAAATTTCAATGTTGAAGCTCCCTTACAAATGTTTCAAATTCAAACAAAATGATTAGATCTTGAAAGGAAACGGGGACAGTGCCAAGGCACTTTTTGATTCCCCTGGTTTACTAAGAACATCCAGGCACTCGATGGACTCACTGCAACCCCCAACAATATCAAACTAGGAAAAATTAGAATAGGACAACCGCCAAAACAAAATGAGCCCAAACTAGATGAGGGGTCCCCATGCTCGATGGGGTGATGTTGGGATACGTCACAACATCTGGCGACTCCACAAGAGAAATTTTCTTGAACATTTTTGGGATAAAGACTCATTTAAAACCTTAAATCATGCAATAACCCACCTCAAGTCCATCCATTAGCTAAGACATATACTCAAAAGGAGAAGAGTCATAAATTGTATCACAACATTTCATCTTTGTTGTTTCATAAGATATTTCATTTAAAGCCCTTCAAGTGTTCCAGAGATAAGCTAGAATCAAAACTTCAAAATCCTTGTGTACACCCACATATTAGTTTAGATAAATGTGAATACTTAATCAAGGCATCAAAATCAAAAGCTTAGGACAACCATTCTCATTTTGAAGATCCAAGTGCGTACAATTGAGTTCATTCCCATCTATTAGCAACTAAGATCATCTCAGTTCTTCTGCATTAAGCTACATGATTAGTACACAGCTCATGAACTACCTAGACATGGCCCCGCTACCAGCAAGCGTCTATAGCCCCGACGGGTTTGTCTTGTAATTCCACTCGAGAAGATCCCTACTGCTGGTCAAGCATCCATAGGCCCGGTAAAGATTACTCGATCGTCCATCTAACTAAGTTATAGTGTGTGATTTGTGATTTTATTTTCATTTCTTTTTCTTTTTCTTTTCTTTTGATTTTCAACATGCTTTTGCTTGGTAGAGTACAATGCAATACTACTATGTGATAACTCAGCTAGCTGGGTATCGACTTACGATGGCGAAAAAAGTGGACCTTTAGATTTTTCACTTAATGTGAGATCACAAAGATTCACTTAGGTACCTCTAGATTTTTAAAGTGTGAAAAGGGATAAGATCTCAAAACAATTCAAGTTGCTCTAAACAATCAATTTATCCTCCCAGAGAAAGCAAAATGCTACCGAATGCTAACAATGGAGTCCACAATGAATCTATCCATCTGATGCAAGTTTATCAAAGAAAAACAAAAATCATTCATTTAGAGATTAAACATTTTAAACATATAATCAAAGACTTTCATGTCAAAATATAATGTATGATACCCTTCTTGAGTCAAGTACAGATCTTAACAAATAGATAAACTGAAGAAAATTACCTTCTGACTCAAAGAATCTCATGAATATTTATTCTCAAAATAAACTTATCATCACCTCATAAAGTCAACCAGAATGTGCTTGAATTGAAAAAATTACCCCAAAAATGGGACCCCAAGTAAAGCCAAAAACTACAGCAAAAGCAAACAAGCCCAAAATGCAGCAAATCTAACCTATAACTAACCTGTGAAAGTAGGAAACAACTAGCTTAACTATGTATAAATAAGTCCCTAAAGGAACTTAGGGTTGGAAATAATGATTTAGGAATTGTCCATTGATAGGCAATGGAACAGATTCTCCAGTGAGTGTTTTTAGTTTGAAAGCATTCTCTCCCAAAATTTTAGTAATCTGGGAAGGGCCTTTCTAAAGATTATCAAATTTGTCGTGTTCATCCTTTCTTTCTTTATCTTTGTCCTGGTATAGAACTAAATCAGATATATGAAAGGATTTAATCTTTGCTTGTTTGTCGAACCATCTCTTCACAACTCCTTGATGTTTTGCAAAGTTTTCAAGTGCCATGTCTCATTTTTCTTCCAAGTGGAGTAGTTGTGACAACCTAGTTTGGATTCTTTCATTTTCTTCCATGTAATCCTGCATAAATTATAATGTGGGAATTCTCAGTTGGATCAGAAGCTTGGCCATAAACTAGATGATAAGGGGATGTACCTAGGGAACCCTTTATTCTTGTCCTGTCTACCCAAAGAGCAAACTTAAGTTGTGTATGCCAATCTCTCAGGTTTTTGTCCAATAGTTTCTTAATTGCACCTAGCAAATTCTTGTTGGTGGATTCTGCTAGGCCATTTCCCTGTAGGTAATATTTTGATGAAAATTTTAGTGTGATGCCATATTCAAAAGCCCAGTTAGAAAATTTCAGTGAAGTAAAAGTAGGACCATTATCACAAACAAGTGCATGTGGACATCCAAACCTAGTGATAATATTTTCTTCAAGAAATTTAATCACAACATCAGAAGTACAAAATTTTAAAGCATGTGCCTCAGACCACTTGGTGCAGTAATCAGTAGCAGTCAGAATATACCTATGTTGTGTGAGGAAGGTGGGTTAATCATACCAATAAAATCCAAACCCCATTGAGAAAAAGGTCTTACTTTGATCACCGGTTGAAGTGGCATGGCTGAATTTCTTTCCCTTGAAGAAACTACCTGGCATGTGTGACCTCTCTTGACATGGTCGTATTCATCGTGAAACAAAGTAGGCCAATAATAGCTTGCCCTCAGAATCTGGTGTGTTGTAGCTTAACCAGCTCCATGACATGTTCCAAATTTGCTGTGAAAATGTTCCATTATCTGGCTTGCTTCATCTTTTCCTATGCATCTTAAATATATCCCTTCATGATTCTTTTAGAACAAGACTGACCCTTGGAGCATAAAATGATGACTTTTTATTCTCAAAGCTCTCTTATGGGTTGAGTTCATCTGCGCTGGACACTTCTGATTTAGCATATAATATATAATGTCATTGTACCACTCATCGGGTAATACATCCTCAAGAGTATAGACTTGTTGCACCAACCCTGGTCCATCAGTTGCAATTGTTTGAGTCAATCCTTGTCATTGAACAAGCTTCATTGGTTGTATTTCAATATCATATTCTTGAATAGTGGTGACCCACTTGCCTCTTCTTTCTCCCAATTCATTCTGCATAAGTAGGGTCTTGACTACCACATCTGGAACAATAGCATATATTTTACTTCTCAAAATGTAATGTTTGAATTTCTTAATTGCTTTGACAAGTGCATAAGCTTGCTTTTCCACATTAGGATATCTTAGTTCAGCATCTTTCAACGGTGTGCTCATGAAAGATATTGGGTATTCATCTTTTTCTTCATTTCTCTAAGTGAGAGTTGCTGCACATGTATGCTCTGAAGCAAAAGAGTATAGATAAAATGGCCTTGTGTAGTCTGGGCTTATCAAAATAGGAGCATCAGCAATAGCTTGTTTGATTTCTTCAAACGCCTTTCTTACAGAAATTGTCCATTCTATCTTTGCATCTTCCTTCAACATGTCATTCAATGGCTTAACGATCTCTACAAATCTTGTAATGAACTTCCTGACGAAGTTTATCTTTCCAAAGAATGACTTCAGTTCCTTCTTACTTACAGGCATATCAATCTAGGAAATAGCCTCTATTCTGCTTGGATCTATTGAAATTCCCTTCTCTGAAATCACATGTCCCAATAATTTGCCTTCTGTTACTCCAAACATACACTTTTTTGGATTCAGTGAGATTCCATGTTTTCTACATCTTTGAAATACTTTCCTCAAATCCTCTATGTGATCTTCCCTTCTGTGAGAGAAGACTATGAGATCATCAATGTATATGATTATACATTTTCCAATCAAATCATGAAAAGCAATGTCCATAGCTCTCTGAAAGGTTGCTCCAACATTAATCACTCTAAATGGTATTCGCCTATATGCATAATTTCCCCACTTGCAAGTGAAAGTAGTCTTCAATCTGTCTTCTGGTTCCACCATCACTTGGTTGTACCCTAAATATCCATCTAAGAAAGACATCATCTGGGAACCATTTACAATTTGTAAAACTTCATCCAATGAAGGTAGTGGATAATTATCCTTTTCTAATGCTCTATTCAAATTCCTGAAATCCATGCACAATCTTATTTCACCATTTTTCTTACAAACAGGAACAAGATTGGCGACCCACATTGAGTGCCTTACTGGAAATATTATTCTCATGTTCAACAATTTTTTACCTCTTTGTATATCAGTAGTTCTAAAAGTGGATTAACAGGTCTCTGTCTTTGTCTAAACGGCTTGTTGCTGGGTTTCAGAGGAATGGTGTGTGTAATGATTGAGGTATCATAAGTCTTTAAATCATCATAGCTCCATGCTATAATGTCTGAAAATTATTTCATGTATTTGAGTATACCTTCTTTTTCTTCAGGTCTACACACCTTTCCTATTAACACATTCTTCTCTTCATTATCTGTTCCCATATTGACAGGTTCACATTTATCTCCTTGAATCTTATGATCTCTCAATGCACTCAATTTATTTGAATCAAAGAGTCTTTCTAACTCAATCTTTCCTCATGGTATTGTATTATTCTTCAGGTTCAAGACACCCTCTGCATCAAATTCTACCTGCTCCAGATCTTCTTCATCTATGATTTGAGCTTCAAAAACTCTAGAGTTTGTGATGAAATCCAATACGTGTTTATCATCATTAAACACATAAAAATTTGTAACATTATCTGGAACTGATAGTACTGAGATCAACTCTACAGTGAACTTCTTTAACCCACTCATAGCAAGTGGTGTAACTGAACTTGCAGCCTGTGCAGGGGAATTACCAGCTTGATTCTTTGATTTGTAAACTGATTTGATGTTGAATGCATCAAAACTTTCAATAAAATCCCAAACACGGTTTCTATACCTCTTCAATCTCTTATCATGACAAACATACTTCTTCCTTATTTGCTTGACAATTACCTCAGAATCTCCATAAACATGTAGAATCTTAGCTCATTTCTTGATAGCCATCAATAACCCATGAACTAATGATTCATATTTTGTAACATTATTTGTACATGGAGATTGTAGTCTGTGCATAGCCAAGAATGATTCACCTGATGGATTGATCAACTCGAACCCAGCACCAGCTCCTTGTTTTGACTTGGACCTATCAAAATGCAAATTCCATACTTGATTACCTTCTTGATCAATTGAAACTTTATTTGGATTTCTTTTTTCTTACCCTTCTTGGGAGTCCTCGGTGAAATTGGATCCTTCTTTGGTTGATCGTCACTCTTTTCATCTTTTTCAATTATTTTAGTTTTAGTGGGCAATTTGACAAGGTTATCTTCCTTCTTTACTTCTAGAATTTATGGGTTTGTAGCCTGTAGACCTCTCCTGTATACTTGTTCCAAGGCAACTTTACACATAGCACAGGAAAATTTAGAATGAAAAGCATTGTGTATCCGGCACCAGTTGGGTAATAACAGATCTTTGACATTTGCTTGTTGACCCAACTCTATTGGTTGCTGAATATTCTTGAGTACAAAATTTTGAAAATTTTCAAATGTACCATCTCCTTCATCAGAAGCGGACTCATAATTGTGATCAAGCAAAATTTTAGTTTTATCAAAAGATTTCTGACCTTCGTCTTCTTTCATTCTTGAACCCTATAGCATGAGGACTTCCTCCGTATTTGGCATGTAATTTCCCAAATCAGTTTCTAAGAATAAAACCTCATTATCTTCACCATATTTTGTGATCATCAGTTTCAATCTTGGAGTCCTATCAATTCTGATTTGATTTGGAATTCCTTTCCACGGTAGCTACGTACCCATTCAATCTTCTTGACCAATCTCTGCTCAGGAGCATGCCATATCCACATGGGATATCAACAACTGATATATCAATATAGTTATGTATTCTTGGATCAGATGATAACTGCATGTGTATATTATTCAGCTCTCTAACCACGGGAACTTCTGTCTTATCCAACTATGTAACCTTCTTTGTGGTCTGAGTAGGAATCAAACCCAGCCTTTTACATATTGAAAGCGGCATTACATTGCTTGATGCTCCTGAATCCATTAAACAATTATGTAACATCTTCCCAAAAATATGGATTGATAATAGGAATGGGACAGGCTCATCTCTTCCTTGATAGAAAACTATAGACTTTTCATTTGGTAACTTGGAATGTGCATTCTTTGCCATATCATTTGGTAGTGGAATTTGATCTTTTGCAATCCTTTCATTTTTAACAATACTTCCTTCTTTAGTATCCTTTATAGGGTCTTGGGCTATACATACTGAGTTCATAGATGAAGAAGCATCCTCTGGTACACTTTCCACAACATGTGCATTCTAAACATTGGATGAGCTAGAAGGGCCTGCTGTAGCATTCTTTGGAGTAAATATATCATTTAAGCTATTTAAAACTGTGTTTCTAATCTCAGGGATTCTCATTATTTCAACCAAAGGCATGCTAACCTTCACTTTCTTGAATTCTTCAGTAACAATTAAACTTAAACATTTCAGTCCATCATTTGTTGCAGGGCCATCTCACGAAATATTGGCTCCTTGTGGATTGTCTCGTGATTGAACTTCTCGCATTGGAGTGGCTCTTTGAGTAGCATCTCTTTGCCTATATTCTAGTGAATCCTTTGGAAAATTTGGATTATTACTAGCATTCAGATTTGGTGGAGTTTGAAAATTGTTTGGAGGAACTAATGTGGTTAATGGATCTTGTACTTGATGATTTCTTTGATAGATTTTTAGGGGTGGATTCCCAGCTGATTGTTGAAATGCTTTTACTTCCCCTGTTGCTTTCGCTTCAAAGTCATTACTAAATGGAGAGTAATAATCTGGATTTCCAATTGGTCCATTCACAGATGCTGGAGGAAACCTTCCATTGTACTCCATTGTATTATAATCCATCACAGGAGGGAATGTTAAGTCTTAAATAATCAATGCTTGGTCATACCTTATTGTAGGAACAATCTAATATCCTATAGTTGCTTGAGGAGCATCTTGATCTTGCGTGCTTCACATCTCCTTTTGGAATATATCATTAGCTATTTTGAACTCTATACACTACAACTCAGAATGTTGATTTGTGTTATGCAATCAACACCAACTTGATAAAGTTGCCTCAGCTAAGAACACCTTATCCGCTGGTCTATAATCTGAATTTGAATTGTTTTCCAACGGAGATGGAACATTCCCACTGTTTGGAGATGTATTCCATGCTTTGTTTTGTCTTTGGAATCCTTGATTTGTTCCTCGAAATCCTTGATTATAACCTTGATAATTTCCTTGGTCTCTCTGATTTCCTTGATATCCATTTTGATTTCCCTGATCCCTTTGATTTCCTTGAAAACTCCTTTGCATATTTTGTAAATGATTATTTTGATTTCTCAGATGGGTGACTTTAGTGGACAATCTCTTCACTTGATCAATTAACTCTTTCATTTCATCCTTCTCTTCTTGAGTCCTTGTACAAGATGAAGACTCTTGCAAGTACACAGGTTGCACTGGTGAGGCTTGTGAAATGGGTGCTCCTAGATGCAACATTATCTGATTGTTGCGTGTCGTAATTGGATTCATTATAGGAGTATGCTGTGTCAATGCTTGGTTGATTCCTTGAATCTGATTTGGCATAGTTGGATGTCCCAGGTGATTAACTGGTCCTTAAGTGTTCATGCCCAAGTCAGTATTCACTTTGATAGCCTTGGCACAGGCTTCTATTAGAGTGGTTGGGGGTGCAGTTGCCCTTTTTACAAACATGGAAGTAAGGCGGTCCAATGCTGCATAATATACTTCCCTCACCATTGCATCATCAACATTATACGGAGCTTACAACCTTGTATAAGCCTTATGAAATTGATTGTTGAAAGAACTAATGGGTTCATGCTCTTGCCTCTTGACATCAACAAACTGTTTGTAGAGCTCTGACGGAGTGATAGGAATCCTAAATTTTTCCAGAAAGGTGTTTTTCAATCTCTGCCAACTATTGATGGAACCTGTAGGTAGACGAATGTACCAAAAGTATGCATCTTCGCCCAGTGAATAAGGAAACAACCTACATGCTACATCTTCATGCTCAATTCTTCTGTTTCGAAGAGTATCCTCAAAAATCTTAATATGTTCCTCTGTTGTCTTGTTCACATCACTGATCTGAAATTTGAAGCAGAATTGTTCAAGACTCTTGGGCATTTCATGGTAATTCATGAAAGCAGCAAGAGGAGAAGCATTTGCTAGAAGCCAGGCCATTGGAATGTTTGCTTGCTGCACTAGAACTATTTGAGTAACTCCCTATGTATTACTTGGTTGAGAAATTCTTCTATTTCATGGTGGAGTTTGAAACAAATTCACAATGTCCTCTACGCTAGGTGATCCTTCCTTGATGAATTTGTCTTCTTATTGCGCTTGGCTTTGGAATTGAAATCCAATTCAACCAACTCCTTTGAAGTTTGCGGTGTAGACCTTAGAATCCTCTAGTGTTTTTCAGGTGAAAAAGAAATAATGCGCTCCAATGTGTCGAACTTTGTATTCCAAGAGATGCCCTCCTAACGCCAATTCTGTTGATGTGTTTTCCTTGCACATACAACACATAATAAAATACTGGTGTACTCTATCCTCTCTTGAACAAAATCCTTCAAATGCTAAGCTAAGTGATCAGATGAGTAGACTCCAAGGTTCTTGATTAGTTACTTTTGGTGTTGCGACTTGGGATAACTTAGCAATAGGATGCGAATTACTATTTGACACACAGGGACCTACATAAATGTTCAACAATAGGAAACTTGTTTCTCTTGGATAACACGTAACATAACTTCTTTGAAGGTGTAACAATATGACAACTTAAGATATGATAGTAGAAGCTCTTGAATCTAAATCTAACAGGACTTTAAAGAAAATGCGAAAGGAAATGGGTTTAGAAGACTCTAATCTAAATGCAAGCAATCACCACCGATTCGCGGGAATCTCAACCACACTTTGCTTCACCAAAAGGTAACAACTACGCAAAGGTGATGCAATCTTCTAAGGAAAAAATAAGATTTTTAGATTACTTCTGCACACAAAGTAATTGAAGTTAAGCTCATCTAATGTTTAGACTAACCATGCACTACAATCTGCCATTGACAAATTATAAATGGTATGAACTATGGAGACACCGAATATGAATCAGCAACAACAACTTCCATTAAACATAAAACTAAACTGCTGAAACAAACTAAACTAATCTTATTCTATGAGTGAACACTTAGAAACCATGCAATCATTTGAAACAACACAAATCACCATGAAAATTTCAGCAATGGATTTGTATTTATTTCAGCAGAGTCTTAAGCAAAAATTTCTCGGAGCATTCCCCCCTTACAAATCAGAACAAAATGGGCTTATATAGGCCTCAAAATTCAATGGATGGCCAAGATTAAAACTTGAAATCGAGGGCCCCTATTGTGCCACGCAGGCAAGTGGTTACAAAATTTACTAAAATTGGACCTTGCATTTATGATGTACCCACTAAGTGGAATACCCTCATTTATGACCTCTCCTTTTTGTGGTAAACTCCACAAATCTAGTCATGACATGTGTAACCTCCTCCATAGGGACACTTGGTAGAGTTTGAATGGTGCATTCAATGATTTGTAGCTCCTCTGTGCATTTGACACCTATCATCTCCCAACCAGTCATGGATGTCTGAAACATGCCCATGAAAGTGGAAAGTGTGTAAATATCATTCAACAACTCCCAATAAACAACCTGTGGATGTTGAAAATACTTTGTATGCATCTTATCTTTCAAGAAGTATTCATCAATCTCTCAATTGGAATCAACTACCTTGTTTACAAAAACAAGTATTTTTCTTTGAATTTCTTGAAGTACCTCCCTTGTTCGAGTGTTGTCACTCTAAATCCTTCCCAGAACCTACTCCTTTATGCTGAGTGCACAATACCAGGAATGGAAATTGTATGTTGAACCTTGTTCAACCACTCCTTCATCCAACAATGTAGCACTTGGAGTATAAATCAGCCTTTTCAACTGAGGCATAACTTCTTCTCTTACATTTCTAAATTCTGCACAAGTAATCAGAATATTCTGAACTCTGTCAAATATTGAAGAGGCCTCCTTGTATAAATTCACAATTTCATTAATGAACCTGTCAGCTTTGATCTTGAAATCTATTGCCCAATTCTACAATACATGAGATAAGGATTTCATTTCTTCCAAATGTGCCATAGACTCCTGCGAAAGTAGAGCAGGTGGTGTAACCATTTCTTTAGCTTGGCTTACTGGTCTCATCAACAGCTAAATATAGTGCTGAAATGCCCAGTTATCCCTCTCCAATTGGATCCTCTATTCTTGTTCCTTTCGTAATCTTTCTTTGATGACTGCAACTGAATCTTCTAACTCCTCTATTTCTTGCTCTGTTGTGGCTAGTCCCAAATCAAAATATTGATGTCATATCTACCTAGGACACTATCATCTACTTCTACACTAATTTTTTGGACATAAATATGCACTTGCCTTGACCCCGAGCTACCTCTTGTGATCTTCGAGAATTTAGTAATTTTCTTCTTTCCGTTGTCAGTTTTGGCTCTCCTCAACAAGTCTTCCAAACTTAGGATGGGTTCCCTCTCAATAACAGACCTCTCCTTGACCTGATCTCTTAACCACTCAGGCAGATCAGACAAGTCCTCCTGACTTCCTCTTGAACTCCCTTCTACTAAATAGTAGGAAGAGCCTCTTCATCAAACTCATACAACTCCTTGTCATTTTGAATTTCAGCCTCTACTTTTATCATGACCACTTCTTGTTCCTTAGATGATTTTGACATAACTTCATCAATCTGAATACCTTGTTTGATGCCTTGATCAGTTTGTACTTCCAAAGCTGCCTGTTCATCATGTCTTCCTTCATCTTCCTCAATATTTATTATACTATTACCTTGTTGCCTTGAAGATGCACTAGCTTCCTTTTGATCATCAGTCTTTGCCTTCTTACTTGGTTGAATATTTTCATGCAGATCAGCACCTTCACCTTCTGCATCACTGGAATCACTGGAGTCACTGCTTGACTCACTAGTTGAAGTATCCTTGGACTGATGTATACTAACTCCTCCCATCAAACTGTAAGTAAATTCGATATTTTTCTCCTGAAGCCTTCGAATTTGGAAGTCCACATATTTTCTTGTATGTGCCACTATTGGGTTCATCAAATCATCATTGCGGGTGACTTCCTATTCTGACCAATTGATGGTGAAAGGCCTGTCCCTCTCCTCTTCATATGAAATTTGTGAAAGTCTTTCGTGATTCTCCTCAAGCTGATCCAGAATGGTGATCACTCTTGTTGCTCTAACCAAATCTAAAGACAATTGGTAGCAACCTTTCTTTCTTATTTCTATGTCATCATATGCATCCATCTAGTGATCCTCGAGCTGTGGTTTGTGCTTGTATTTGCTCCCAAATTTCTGTCTACCTATGCCAAATGGAACAAAGTTACTGCGTGCATCATTGTGGCACACCAAGTTGTAAGCTTGCAGCTCTATCTCTGAATATTCAGCTACTTATAGTGACATGCAAGTCTCAAGCCTCCCTATGCTAATTGGAAACTTTGTTGTGGTCTTTTTCCTCTTTCTATGAACTTTGTCGAATGCAATCAGCTGTCTTGTAACCTCCAACAACACCATTCTATTAGTGGGGTATCTAGGCAACTTGTATGGTAATGATGAGAATCCCTCCACATGGATGTATGTGAATCTTGGAAACTGAATAAACCACTTTCCATATTTAGCTACGAAGTTCATGGCCTCCTTCGACAATCTCCTGCTTGTGTTGCCTTGCAACAATCTGACAATGTGCATGGAGAAGGCATCATTAAACCTTCTGTAATGGGATATAGCCTGCAAGTGCAGTTGAGGATAGTAGTCATAAACCTTGAACTGTTTGGCTCCATTTCCAACTCTCTCCTTGCAGTTCAGTCCTGGGTATCTCTCATTTCTAGCAAGCATATATATGACATATGAGCTGATATAAAATGTTTTTATTTCCTACAAACCCTTCAATTGATCATCAATATTGCTGTTGATCATTTCAGCCCAATCTATCATTCTTTTTCCACTTATAATTTCTTCAATGAAGAAGAACATCCAGGGTTTGAAATTTTCCGATTGTGGGTAGCCCATGATACGGTTCAAAAACACAACCATACAGTTGATTTCTCAATGAAAGTCAAACTTATGAAGGTTCTTTGGTACTCTGCTTACATTTGGTCTTGGTTGCACTAACCAGTTGTTGTTTATCACCTCCATACATTTCTTAGGTCTAGCCAAATAAAGTTGCAAGGAAGACTCATTGTCGCAGAATGTAGTAGTTTTGTATGAGGGAATGTCAAAAGCTTCTATGATCACCTCCTTTCTCAGATAAGCCAGTAATTTTCCCTCTCTGGTCATAATGCATCTCTTTTCATGATTATAATGCTTGGTGCATTCCAACATCAGCTCTGGACACAGCATCGCTGGCCGAAAACAAGCAACTTGCACAATCCCGTTCTTCAACATTCGCTTGATTAGATCTGATGGATTGGGTTTGTGCAAATTTTGTTGAATTTCTTCCATATTGGTCTTCCCGAGATTAGTGTCGCCTAGATTTCGCCACTTCGATGTGATCTTTGTTTCCAGCCACGTTCCCTTCATGTCACTCCTCATCAGTGCTTATCTATCCTTCGCACTCATTGTTCACCTACACAAACTTCTGACATTAGTTCGCTAGAATAATGCATAAAAAAAACAAGCATGAGACAAAACTCACCGCACAAAGCATGCGGGATAATTTGAATGTGCAATTTTAAATTACCTCACTTTATTTCAAGAAAAGCCAAAAAAGAAAATTTCTTGCAAAAAAACAAACTTGACTGGTTCTTGACAATTCTTAATCAACAGACCAACCTTAGTTCACCCTCTACCAAAGTCTACACCTAAAATCATTTTTTGACAATGTATACTTCGAATAAGGATGTGAGATATATAGAAGTGTCTTGCTGAGGGTTACTTAAATTGATGCTAGATTGGCCTCTTTTCAAATTTTAAACGTTTGATGCTAAATTTAAGTGAGGCAATGTAATTAGGAAGATTTTGTGCCATTCACATAGAAGATTTTTTCTTAAAAAGTGAGATTCCTTCTGATACGTAGCTTTAATGATCCTTAATGCACAATGCTAAATTTAGAAAATTCTCCAAATGTGCATTGAGATGGATCTTCTAATGTTTTATGCATAACACATGCAAAGCAAAAATTGAATACCGGTGTGCACCCATGAGAGGACGATCAGGTAATTTGGGGCCATAGGTATAATCTGAGAACCATGTTATTCGAGCCAATCAAAAATATGCACTCAGACAGAGAGTTGAAGGCCTACGCATAAGAGCCGGATGATATGCATTGCAAGATTTGGGCAGATACGTGCTTTGGCAGAGGTTTGAATGTCTCGTAGATTATTAGAAACACCTCTATGCATTACATTGAGAGCGATAATGTCTGCCAAGGTGGACCTCTGACGTGGCCAGGCATGAATCAATGCAAGTGATTCATCTGTTTCATTCACCGCTTCAACAATTTTGAACGTCGACCTGCTCTTTTAGAGATCTTATCAACCACCGATTCTATTCTTAGCGAATGCGAAATTGTCCTCCAATGTTTATAGCCCCTCCTCCTGAAATAGCGAGCGGGTGCTTGGGTATAACTTGAATTTTGTCTATTAAAAACTGACTATTTGCTTTCTCTCAAACGGGCCTATTGAATCTTTAACGAACAACTTTAAATTTAGCCAATGCTGAGCTATTTCAAATTTGTCTAAGCGAGCTCTTAAATGCCCCAGTCTCCATGCATCATATTCATAATGTTAGAAGGTGGTGAGCAGGCATTCGGGTGCGTTTGGCATCGTTCGACACACTCTTTGTAAATGCTCGCCTAATCGGACCTCTGACATGGCTTTGTATTGAGTGGGATACAATAAATTCGCAAGGGTCACTAAAAGTCCGCCACACAATGTGTAATGAAGATGCGCTTTGAAATGGACTCTCAATGAAGTCGTGCATATGCAGAGGAATCGTATAAGTCCGCCTAGGCGGGCATTTGGAACGACGATGGATATTTTTAACATTTCATACCTTTGCACAGTGATATCAAATTTGCACTAGAGCAGGATTTCTAACACCTTATGCATACTTCTAAGCTTGCAAGTTAGCTTAAAGAGATACATCCAAACGGACCCACGGGACCCACGCGAAGCAGCAGATGCCCTCCTAGACAAGTCCACGAACCCTTCAAATCATCGAGAATAATTTGAAACTTTGTAAGAGCTAGATTGCCTTGAGCATTCAGGTGATGACTTGCATAAATTTGGAATGAAGTTGAGACAAATTTCAACGTTGAAGCTCCCTTACAAATGTTTCAGATTCAAACAAAATGATTAGATCTTGAAAGGAAGTGGGGACAGTGCCAAGGAACTTTTTGATTCCCTTGGTTTACTGAGAACATCCAGGCAATCGATGGACTCCCGCAACCCCCAACAATATCAAACTGGGAAAAATTAGAACAGGACAACCACCAAAACAAAACCAGCCCAAACCAGAGGAGGGGTCCCCATGCTCGATGGGGCGATGTTGGGATATGTCACAATAGGAAATATAAGGTAGGGGATGTAGCACAAGGGATAAGTAAATGTCAAAACTAGTGGGAAGCTTTGAACTTTCAATGTAGATGAAATTGTAGAAGAATGTATTATATAATGAAATAGAAATTATTTTTTATGCCTTCTCAGTCTATATTGTGTGTAAAGAGGTTGTAGTTTATTGGTGAGTTAATTCCTTTCACTCCATTTTGGTTGTTTTCCTATTTGATCATCATGAGAATATCTATAGATGGGTGTGTTTGAGTGGTTTAAGAAAATGAAGATATAGATGATGGAATGGGTGTAGGAGAAAGAAGGCTCATCAAGGTTGGATTTTGAAAAATTAGAAAAGGGATACAAATGGATTTTCAATGTTTCTTGGGAAGTCTAGAACCCAATGAGTTGATAGATTGGGTAATAGAGATGGAAGAATATTTTGAATATGATGATATAGAGGATCAAATAAGGATGAAAGTGGCACAAACAAAGATGAAAGAACATGGAAGACTTTAGTGGAAAGAGGTACAAATTGCAAGGAGAAGAAATAATAGAGAGAAGAGTACATGTTTCTTAGCTCTATTTTGTTGGATTTGTGATAATAAGGAAAGAAAAAATCTTATCTTAAAGAGAACACAAAAATCTTATGTTTTGTTTCAAATCTACATTTTTTTAAAGAGGAAAATCTACCTTTTTTTCTGAATTTAATCATGATGGTTATGGTGAAGATATTATATATCTTTGCATCTTTAAAGGCAAAATAATTTGTAATGGCAATTACGTGAATATTGTAATTTTTTTATCTAAGTAATAATATTATCGATGTTTTCCTCACATATTGGTGAGATTTTATCATGTAAATTCTTTTGTTGTTTTTTGATCGTTTATTATGTTAGTTTATTATTATGTTGTTATATCTATTTTCTTCATAACTAATTTGTGCTGCAATATCATCTGATTATGGAGTTTAAAGTTTATCATTAAAATTTGAATTTTTTCAACACATTTTTCCTTGACCCTGAACTCTTACCCATTTGTTGATAGATGACTTCAAACCAATTATTACATGAATTACAATAGCATTGTCTTGACCTTCAACATCATCAAGAATAGAGGGGAAGAAGTAATAGAGAGAATATTACTCGGTGGGATAGGATGGTTGAAAGACTAAAGGTTAAGTTTTTGCCAGCCGATTATCACCTTGAGTTATTGAATAAGATGCAAAACTTGTGGAAAAATGAGTTGAGTGTAAAGAGCTAAACCAAATAATTTTACAAAATATCCTTTAGGTCAGGTCACAATGAGTTGGAGCATGAGAAGGTGGAATGGTATGTGAATGGCTTGAGGTTTAGTATCCAACATGAGTTGATCATGTGATAAGGTTGTAGACAATTGAGGAGGAATACCAATAAGCATTAAGGTTGAAGAGAAATCATCAAGGAGACAATATGGTTCTATGTGTAGCAAGAGAAGATTTGAGCTTGAAAGAGAATTTTTTGATGATTAATGTGATGAAGGGACAATGCATACAACCAAAATAAGATACAATAGGAATGAAGAGGATAGCTTCACTTACAATAAAAAATAGCAATGAAATAAGAGAGGTGTATGAAAAAAGAAAAGATGGTAGACTAGGTCAAAGGAAAGGAAAAGGATTCATGGACCTGAATGCTTTAAGTGTGGAGAAGTGGTTCATAAGTTATTAGAATGGATACAAATGCAACCATACAGTGGTAGAAGAAGTGAACTTTGAAGTCATGTTTCATGGGGGAATAAATGGAGCAATACCTCATGAGAATGCATGAAAGAACTAAAGCATGGAGAGGCCATTATGATGAAGAGGACATTTCTGAAACCAATGAGGAAGGATCAATCCATGTTGTAAAATAATTTTCCTAGGACCATGTGCAAGGTAAGAGATAAGAGCTACAAAGTTATAATTGATAGTAGGAGCACATATAATCTAGTTTATTATGAGATAGTAAAGAAGTTTGGGCTAAGAAGAGTAACCCATACAAAGTATCTTGGTTACAAAAGGGTCATCAAGTTTTGGTTAATGAACAATGTTTGGTGAATTTTTGGATTGGAACTTATGAAGACCAACTGTGGTGTGACATTATGTCAATGGAACATTGTGCCATAAAAATGTGGGAAGGCTTTGGAAATATGATCAAAGAGCTATCCATGATGGTAGGTTAAATACATATGATTTAGTGAAGAATGGGAGAATGCATACCTTGAATCCATTGGAAAATACCAAAGAGGAGGTGAGAGATAGTTTGAGCACATTATTGAATGCAGAGAAGGAATACTTGAAAGGAGTTAATCATGAGGCTACACTAGTTGAAGAAATGATCCTATAAGAGTAGCAAGTAGATGTAGAAAAGGAATGTAAGGGTACAAGTTGTGATATAATAATTTTTGAGATACTGCAAGTATCTATAGTGAGGGAAACTAAATGTACACATTCTTCTACTAATAGTGAAGTCTCTATAATGCTACAAGTGAAGGTAGAAAATGAACAGGTTGTTACAAGACAGATGCTATAGGTGGTAACAACACTACAAGTTGATAGAAATATGATGCTACAACTAGACATAATAGCTGAGGGAAGCAAATAACATTTTGATATGAATTATTTTTTAGAGGAAGATGTTGAGGGCTGCCATAAATTGACAAAAAAAGATGAAGTACTAGTTGTAGTAGATGAATATCGAGGTGAAGGGGAGTTAAAGGAAAAGTTGTTCAAGTTCATAGTGCATATAGAATTAAATTCAAAAAAATGATTTAGAGTCAATGAAAAAAATTTATTATACAAAATGTTAAATGGAAATATAAGGGAGAAATACATAATCAGAGAGGTAGAGGATGGAATTATAGAAAAAGAAATTTGTCCCCTAGCTGTCCATTGTGAGGCAATTATTTGTGTTGAACATTTTATTACAACAACAATAGATAAGATGATGAGTGATGCTAGGGAAGAAATGGACATGTATATACAAGATGTAGAACAAAAGGAGGAGGAAATTAAGAGTGAAGAAGTAGCTGGAATCTGCAAAATAGTTATATTTTGGGGCAATAGTGTGTTATGTATGAGGTTGAGAAAAAAGAATTTGATTTATTTGTTTAAGTACATAACTATTTTTTATGGTTTTTTTATCTTGGGCATGCCATTGAGGGGAGTTGATTTTGTAAGAAAGAATAAAAGGTTCATGCTAGTAGAGGATAATAAGTATGGTCATTATATTAAGGAGATCCAATAGAATATTAGATAGGAGGACAAAGAGGAAGAGTGGCTCATAGTGATAGAATAGAAGTGGAAGAAAAGGTGCAGTGATTTAGCTATACATTCACTTGCAACCATACAATCTATGAGCACCAATGATGTAGTTTTAACAATGAGTAGGAGCTCACATTTTTATTAACTTGGGAGCTTGATGTAGGAGCATCACATCCCCATCCCACAATCAGTGTTAATTCTCTACCATGAATTTCAAACTCTAATTTTTTCCACCTATTCATTGTACATAGTTATCCAACTTACAAACATTTGCATTTATGCTAGTAAATAAATGTACAGTGGTGGGTGATTTCAATTTTTCTTGATTTGCCTCCTTATTTAGAGAAATCAATTTTGGTGCTAGGATAAAACTTTGAGTGGGAGTTTGAGGATTTAGATTTGTAGTTCCCACCCCAACCATTATCATGCCTATTTTGGTGCCTATGGTGATTTTGGAGTAGGATTTTTGTGAAGGTTTGAGAGAAAAATGAAGGGAAGAGAGGTGCAAAGATAAGAGAAGATAGTGAATAAAAGAATACACATCATAACAAAGGTTTCTTTCCTCCATTTCAATGATTAACTTGGGTCCAAATTAAATATTTGGATAAGATTTGTTGGTAGTTTTTGTGAGTATGGGTAAGCAACAACAAGGCGAAAGAGAGTAGGATAAAAAGGAGAATAGGAAAGGAGGATGTGTATACAAGAGAAACACCACTAGAGAGAGGGTGTCATAAATAATAGAAGACAACAAACAAGCTACTAAGTTCTTGATGATGTGAGGCTTTGTATCATGCTAAGTTTGAGTAGTAAGGAGGATATCTGGAAGATTCGATAGAGGCATGCATAAAGAAGATTGAAGAGCATAGTGGAGCTCAAACCAGAGAGGAAGCATAAACTTAGAAGAAGGTTTGCTAAAGGGAAATACAAGGTAGGGGACATAGATCAAAGGAGAAGTAAAAATCCAAAACCAGTGGGAAGGTTTGAACTTTCAATGTAGATGAAATTGTAAAATAATGTATTTTGTAATGAAATAGAAAGTATTTGTTTATGTAGTGTATATTGTGTGTTAAGAGGTTGTAGTTTGTTGGTGAATTAATTCCTTTCACTCTATTTTGGTTGTTCCCTTGTTTGATCATCATGGGAATATCTATAGATGGGTTTGTGTTTGACTAGTGTATGTTCATGTGAGTGTATTTGTGAATGTGTATGCTTGTGTGTGTATGGTTTTAACCTGCAAGAATAGGGTAGAGTGTGGAGGACAGTCACCAGATCATTTGTAACAACAGGAAGAGGAGAATACTATGAACATAAATAACCTATAACAAAGGCATTGATTTCTTAAGTCACTTGCAATCATTATTGAGTTGGGTGCGGACTAAAGAAGCTGTGTTGAGCTACTGTGGGATTACCTATAGCAATGAAGAAACAAGGTGTCATTGTGGAGTGGTGCCATCAGATTGATTTTTTATTGATTTAAAGACGATTAAATAATTTGATTGTAAATGTTATTTATATTATAGTGACAAAAAATGTATACTTAACACATACTCATCACATTCTTTACTAGTATGATTAAATCTTGCATTTAACAATTTGACACAATAATATTTGAATCGACACTTAATATCAAAAATAGCCTCATTCACACCTAAAACCTCCCTATTTGTTCTAGTTCTTTCCTTCTTGCCACCTTAAACACTAGTACACCACTCTATTGTCCTTTGGGAAAGATTGTGTGAAGTCTCATCCATTGCACCAAAATTTGACTTTTCTCATCCAACCTCCTATTTTTTCTCTCATTTCTTATGCAGACCCTTATCCATCCCCAATCTTAAAAATAATCATTTGACTTGATAAATAGAGATTAAAGAGGAAATTAACATAGGACAACAAAAAGAGCACATAGGCAACACCCACCCACATAGACAAGTAGTAAGTCACACATTAAACACCTCCATAGCTAGACCTCCTTGGTTATTGTAGCACACATACTTTCTTGTACCTAGTGTACACAAATATCTTAAGCAATTTCATTACTCATGTTAAATTAGTGTAAGGATTTGATTGAGGCATATCTCTAAATGTACCATAGGAACCAATTTACCCACACGCTGTACTCCATTACCCATCCCAAATAGTCATCTAGTGTAAGTGTACAAGATAAAAGAGAATGTTGTAGGAGGTTGTAGAGGTTCTCAGAAGTTGTTGAGGACTCTTCCATTAACAAATGAGATACCAGTGTGCCGACTAGACACCACCACACCCAACAAACACCAATGTAGACTAACAAATAGTACCATGCTTGACAAGATGTTACCACTCACGGTTCTCTCCTAGCTAGGATAGTTTGATGTTTTGTTCCTAGTAGCTAGGGAATGACTAGGAAAGATAGATCCTTTGCTTTTAGAGCTGTTGAATTTTGAAAATTTAATAGGTACTGTGTGGACTTTGCATTGTCGCTAATTTCCCATCAACGCATGACGTTTTTCAAGCTAGCCTGTGCCAAAATGCAAGTTTTGGAATAGCCTATGGACATCCATCAAAGCACAGACAAGACATTTTTATTAGATGTTAAAGTTACAACTGCCTTGGAAATGTGGAAGCATATAAAAGGAATTTTTACTTCTAGGAAATTACACACAATTTTTTGTTAATATTTTTGTAGGGGAAATTAAAATTAGATCTTTTTATCTCTAAATTAAAAAACAAAGTACCTTTTCAAGAAAGGACTAATGAATATTATTAGGCAAAGAAAACTATATGGTTACTATCGAGACATCAAAATTCCAAGTCTGCAAAATTCAAAAATAGTTTGAAAGAACATTAAATTATCCCTTGATGCAGGAAAAGTATGCGGAGATTTTAAAAGCTACATATGAATCTCTAAGAGAGTCATCTAATCTGGTTGATATGGACTTTGAGGCCAGTACTAACAGGTATAACCCTCTTCCCCAGGTTTTGAAGAAAAGAGAAATAATTTTGCCCTATAACCTCATTTAGTCAAGCACAAGAGCATCGATAGTAGAAAAAATATTTATGAGTACCAAGAATTTTGGATAGGTATAAGATTCAAATATCCATTCCTATCTCCTCCTATGCTTGTGAAGGTTACCTCCTCTTAGTATGAATTATAATTGGAGAAATGAAAAATTGAGGTAAGGAGAAATAGTGGATTCATGGATAATGACAAGGAGAATGGAACAATATGGTTCAAAACATAACTATAGTCAGATATGGGAAGATACCAATAAAAGAAAGACTTATTATTTCACAAAGTACCCATCCTTCTCCTTCTACTACCATATATTCATGTAAATTATTTTTTGATTGAAGAATTATTTATTATTATAACTAGAAAAAAATTGAATTGTCTAGTTTATTTATTATAGACTAATCATAGTGAAAGACTAATAAAATTGTAAAATTGTATGCAAAAGATCTGTTTTGTTCTTGTAGGATGTTTTGGGATATTTTTGAAGAATTAGGATAGAGCTCCAAAAGAACTCAACCGATGCAAGGGATTACTCTAGGAGACTGCCTTTCCAACTCTAGAGACTATGGGCTCTGGAAAAGGTGGAAGCACTCTAGAAGGACCAAAATGGTGAACCACAAAAGAAATAATTCTAGCATTCACTAAGGATTCTGGAGGGATAGCCTCAATTTCCACTGATCCTTTGTGCCATTTAATGATTGCAATAAAGTTACTCTAGTTCTTTAAGCCTAGTCAGAGGTGGAAGACCCATGATAGGATTCATCTCAAAAATATTTCCTTCATGCATGCTACATGCTTTCTATTTATATTATAACAGACTCATGTATTCCTTTCTATTAAAGACTTTCATAAGACTTGATAGCTTGTGCATGTACAACACGCAGATAGATTCTTAGAATTTATCTTAGATCTATAATTAATTAGTTGTAGTACAATTATTACTAGTTAGTTGTTATTTTAGAGGAGATATTCAAAAACATACATATGTTCAATTATCTATTTTTATCAAGGAGTAGAATGAAATACTGCAAACTTTGAAAACACCTCTGATATGAATGAATGCAATGCCATGTTCATCTGTTTTTTTTTTTGAGTTGAGAACATTGAATTAAGAATAGTCCATTTCCTCCATAGAACTAGCCACTCGTTGGATAAAATATAATTGTATATGTGGCTAAGTATTTTATGGTTTATTTTATGTGATGTTATCTCTGTTATAGTTGCATGTGTCTTAACTTGCAAGTTTTGTGTGTGTGTGTTCATTAATGTTATTAACTGTTCTTATTGTTATACATCATAAGCAATTTGACATAAAAATTGTTATGTGAAGTTTATGTTGTCAGTCATTCTTCAAAAAAAAATTAAAAGAAATCATTATCCCTTTAGTTGTTAATCACTTGACATAAGTCTATTTTGTTGATTCAATAGTTAAGATTTACTTTTATATCATAAGCAATTTTCAATTTTATAGATTATCATTTCTATTTAGTTTTAGCATTTCAAATTCCATAATTAATATTTTTCTATTCAGTCTAGCATTTCCATATCTTACATTTCCATTTGAATTCCTATTAAAAAGATTAAAAGTGTGTATTTCCTTTTAATAGAATAGGCTAGCCACTAGGGAAGATTTTCCATCACCCATTTGCAGATAGCCTTTAGACACCCACTAGTTTGACAAGAATTCATTCTTCTAAAGTATGAGGATCAACAGAACCTTGTCATGGTTCTTGTTGGTTTGCATGGATAGGGATAATTACTCCATTGTGTCAAACCATGTAAGCATACTAATTCAATCACTAGATAAAATATTAAGGGAAACACTCTCGACCATGTAAGATGTCATAGATGCTTGTGCAATGTAGATTCTCTGATAAACACTCTTGCTAGTATGTACAAGTAGTAGTGATATCTCTAGGAATAATTGGATCAAATGATCTAGCATGATGTCTAAAATGAAGTAGGGCTACTCCTTTAAATACAACACCAAGAGACACAAATGAAATTATTTCATTCCTTTATCCAACACACAATGACCATAATGATTAGTCAAGTCAACATTAGATTATCACTTGAATTCTATAAATAAAATGAATATTTTTGCAAGTACAAAAGTGATCAAGATCATTTTGTTGATTGTAAATCTAATCTAAAGAAGGAAAATAGTAAAATCAATGATTAGTTTTAATCCTTGGAAATGAGTGTAGATAAGAATGGATAGGGCTCATAGGTTTTCTACCCACTCTAAATTTAAACATGCCATTTATACACTTGTTATTTCATAAAAGTCGTTCTATTCAAAATGGACCCCAAACAAGAAAAAGATATAGGTATACAGTTTTAACAATTACATCAATCAATAAACTATTATGATATCTTTTACACACTTCAAGAAAATACCCTCCTTTTTATTTATATAATATCTTATCCAATTTTTTGTTAATATTGTTAATAGATATACAAACTTTGAATGTTTTTCCCATAATAATTTTAATATATATATATATATATATATATATATATATATATATATATATATATATATATAGACACACACACACACACACACACACACACTAGCTAGGACATTATTAAATTAATAATATTAATTAGTAAAAACACTTAAAAGTGCCATTGAATGGCTAATAATAATATATATAAATAGCACTATTGGTGAAGTATTGCATATTTTTTGGTGAAGTCATTGTATGTCATGCTTAGCCAACAATATTAGTTATATATGTACACATCCAATAGCACTTTTAAGTGCTTTTATGAGTTTATAGCAATCTAATGGGTTTAATACTTTAAGAGATGTTGATGAATATGTTAAAAAGAAGTGACCTTTAATGTATTATAAGTTATCAATATCAATAATTATTTGCAACACCACTAAAAATATCTATAGAAAGTATCAAACACGAGAATTTTAATTTATCTAATTTTCTATTAAGTGATATATCTTTATATAACACTGTAGTTATTTTAAAACAATGCATACATTAATTTTATATCATACTCATATGCAATTGCAATATCTTGTGTATAATATAAACATATGTTACAAAAGGGTGACCAAGACATTTAGAATACAAGCACAACATGAATTATAACAACATCAAATACATAGATGTCACTAATATACCCTAATATAATGTTAGTGTGTAATTATAGTCTAGTCATAATATATATTCAAAATATGTGTTATAAAATTTAAAGTAAATCCATTTCTCTTTGTACATAAATAAATGGGGATACTAAGATGATGGCATCAAATTCACAAATATATAAAGATTTATACAATGGTCATTTGGCAAGCTAGAATAAATTATATACCTATAACTTTAGCTATATCCACATAAAGAGTTTAATAAAAAATGTAGGATACACCACTAAATGCCATAGATATTAATAATATTAGAAGAAAATATGCTCAGTGCCCTTTAAGCCAATTTGGTCCAAACAATTAATTTGAAAATTTAAAGATATCTAGCTATAATTTTTTGTCAAATTATTTTAATTTAAATTTAAACTTATATGGATTAAATTATAAGTATAAGTGTCTCTATCATTTTTCCTAATTATATGTTTCATCATGAAATTGAAGTATTGCCTAAATTTTTTAAAAATAGTGATAAAATTAACCTCGAAGGCAAAATGTGCAATACACTACTAAATGCCATAAGTATTAATAATATTATAAGAAAATATGCTTGGTGCGCTTAAAGACAATTTGGTCCACACAATTAATTTGAAATTTTAAATATATCTAGATATATTTTTTGTCAAATTGTTTTAATTTAATTTTTTATGGCTTAAATTATAAGTGTTTATAATTTTGCCTGATTATATGTTTTATCATGAAATTCAAGTATTGCCAATCATGAATTTGTGACAATGTGATTGGTAAACTAGTCTCATAGGTAGTAGGAGTACATATTTTCTTGGAGAAAAGAATCATGAAGTTTTTTCAAAATCTTATGGATTGTAGGGAGTAGAAAGGACACCTAGAGTAGGAAGGAGATGTGAAATAGGGTCAGAATCAATTGATGACCAACCAAGATCTACAAAGGAAATATTGAGGGGTTGGGATGTATTGGACCCGAATGTGGACAATGGGGGTGCCAAGCCTAGCTCTTCTTTTGACAAGGGGGGTCTCTATGGCTCAAAATCTTCGGTGGCATTATTTTCTAGATTTAAGGGCAATCCTTAGAAAGGAAAAGGATTTAGGTATGAGGAAGGTTTGATTTATATTAAAGTTGACCCATGTGGAGTGGTGCATCTGAAAATCCTAGATTGTCTTGTGGAAAGAGGATCCTCTAAGATGGGTTCTACTCTTGTAGGAAAATTTAGGGGACCAGGACCAAATTTTGATAATGTTTGCATTTTAGCCCACAAGAAGTCAAAAATCAAAGGGAAGGTCGATATTTGTGCTATATTGAAAGGAATTTATCCTTTTCCTTCTCTTGTGAAGAGGATTTTGAGAAATTCTTGCTTGATGACCCATGGTTCATGGGTAGATCTAGCCTATTTTTTAAGAAATGGTATCCTAGTTTTAATCTAGACAAGGATTGTCTTAAAATAGTAGGTCCATTCTGGTTAGGATCCTAGGCCTTCCCCTAGAATTCTAGGAAGAAGAAGTATTCAAGGCCATTTCTACCTTCTTCAACTAGCTTACAGCGATTGACCAAACCACTCATTTGAGAAGGAGGCAAGTCTTTGCATAAATTTTTGTGAATATTTCTAAGGAGACACCTTTGTCCTCCTCTATCTTTCTCTTTTCTAAGTATGGGTCTTGGAATCAATTTTTGTCATATGAGAACTCCCCTTTTTCTTGTAACTCCTGCAAGAAAATGGATCATATGGCCAAAATGTGCCCAAAAAAATGAAGTGTTACAATAGTGACAATGTTGCCACACTCAATTTAGCTACCTCCAACTTGATTCTCCTTACACAAAGGTTTATCATGATAGTTGAAGTAGCAAGGAATTTTTTAGTTTGTTAATTTGTGGTGCTTGCTTGATTTCAAGATATGAAATTTTCAAAATTTGTGACCTGATGTAGCCTCTAACATTAAACATGAATTCACTAGAGAATTCTCATAAATAGAAGTCAATATGTCATCTCAAAGAAATGTCCACTACAAGGGTGTAGAATGATGGATATGTCAACAAACTTGTTTAATCAATGGTGTATAAAGATGGAGATATCAACAACCTAGTTTAATTCCTCATATGATGTTAAAGAGAAATAGCAATTGCAACATCTTATAGACTTTAACTGCACAACCTATACAATTATTTCTCACTCTGTGATTCTTTTTTTAGGATAATTAAAAAAGTGTGTAAGTAAAACACATAGGGACCTAAAAGGGAAATCAAGAAGTAAATAATTGGCCATGAAATTTCCTCAAATTTGACAACTTTGAACATCACTACAAACATGTCATTAAACATAGTTGTCTTAAATTTTCTACAATAACATCTTTTGGTTGCATGACCCATGTCTCATCAAAAGAAACCAACTCCTCAAAATTTGTGCTATGGAGAGTGTGGTCAAGTGGAACATAGATTTAAGTAGTATTGAGACTCCAGACTGTTATAGGATAAAAGGGGGGGATGAAATGCAAAGTATGTAAGTACACTAGATCATACCCTCTTTTCACTACAACATTGAAGGACAAAACCGAGCCAAGTCACTACAAGATGGGAGAGGACTCCGATGTTGGTTTTGTGCTCTTGTTTGTAGAGGAAAGATGTGATTCATCCAAGCCTTTTATCAAACCCTAGAATTTGGATAATTAGCTTATAATAGAGAAACATAAACAACAAATTAGGATCTAAAAGCACCAAGGTGATTGATGAGATGTCCAAACCTATCCAGGTTAGAAGCAAAAATTTTAGAAGAATCTAGGGCTAGCACCCGAGTCTAGAAAGTTTTGATCTCTGAAAGCTCTAAACTACAAAAATGTCACAAATGATGTTCTGATGCTAAATTCAAGGTTTGTTTTTCTTGTTGGACACTGGGGCTAGTCCCCAGTCTGGTATGGGTGAATTTTTGAACACTATTTTTGGATCTCAAATCCTGATCTCTCAATTAGCCTCCTTGTACCTTACTTCTGCAATTCCTGTACCTGTAACTTGCACACACAAAGAAAAGGGGTTTGGGGGTTGTGGTGTTTAGGGATTTGTGATGTAGAGTGCCTGCAGAAGCGGATGAAGATTTGCCTATATCTTCCCTATCAACAAGAGATCCTCTAGTGTTTCGTCGAAGTCAAGGATGTCTTCGCTATCGGAAAGACATGAACTATCGGCCGCTCCTTATTCTTTTATCTCGATGGCCAAGTTCTCACCGATACTGTCGGGTACATCGGCCAGACCGATACTATCGGTATAACTTTCTTTTAGTTATCCGATATACAAACTCTTACCGATGTGCACTGCGTTGAACTTAATCATTGGTAAGACCTCTTGCTTTGGCCAGACTTCTACTTAAACTCCCGATAATGACTCTCACACCGATATGTCTTCTACTATCGGCATGACCTTCGCTCATCGGTGGGACTTCCAAGTCTTCTCCCGACGGTGCTTCCTCACGCCGATACTCTTTATCGGCGACACTCCGAGGATATCTCACCGATCGGTGAAACCTTGTACCGTCGGCTAAGTGTATTTTCCTTAGCCCGATTTCGTTTCTCTCGCCGATGCGAATAATGATGGTATGTGTCTCTGACACTATACCAATCTTCGGTAAGACGGAGAGTATTTCACGCCGATATCAGTTTCATTGGTTAGACATAGTCTATCGGTGGTCCTTCAAAAAGCTATTCCGACACTTGTTCTCACGTCGATAGACTCCCAACTGTTCTGTGACGCTGAACTCGGATTCCCTTCGACAGAACAATGGAATTTGGTCGATTCATATATCAACCCCTCGATCACTTGTAGCAATCTGATCCCACAGCAAAACTATCCAATTTCACTCCGATTTCCTGACTAGCCACATGACGATGTCTAGTCGAACTTGACTGAGTTCGCTGGCTTCCTGGGTAAGAATTCAACAACAACAAACGTGAAAAGTCTTTCCCCCATCACACTGATACTATACAGGGCTTCAGTGGACAGAGGAAAGGGCCTCCATGTATGAATCAAAACCCTACTCCTAGGTTACAAACCAGCCACTGTGGAACCGTGGGTTTTACACCGTCTGCACACTACAGAGTCACTATGGATTGACAGATAGCATCTGGTTAGGGTTCCATATACAAACTCAGGATAAAGATATCAAATCACTAAGAACAACTAAGAAAATCAACACAGATCATACCTAGAACTCTCTTTATTCAGTTATCAAAAAGAACTTGTTGTAATACACACTTCTCTCTCCGCTCCGTGTGACATACAACCTGCCTCTAAAGAAGATGTAGAGATAGCAGTTATCCCCTCCAACCATGCAAACTGATTTTCAAATCAGTTAGCCGTTGGGTTACCCTTCATACAAGCAAATCACTTGTTTGCCTTACACATGTACATTCATGGGACCAAATTGACCCTTATTACAAAATGAAATGGCTTAAGAGCCTTATGAGAAAACAAAAGAAAAGATGACCCTGCACTACAGAGAATGTGCTCCTGCACCATACTCCCCCTGCAGGAAAAACTCAAGTCCCTTGAGTTGCTAACTGCTGAAGTGCCTTCCCATGCTTTAGAATATCTGCTTCACTCATCTAGGTTGCCTCTGAATCAGGAAGATCCTGCCACTTGACCAAGTAGTCTTTGTATACCCCTTTTCTTGTCTTCTTGACAATTTTGGAATCCAAAATGCATTCCAATTGCAAAGGCTTACTTGGAGGTAAATCTCTGATCCAGTCTTCATCTTCAATCATAGCATCTGAGCCATCTTCAGCATGTAATGGAGGTCTAAAAGGGAACAGGTCTGCAACATTGAAAATGGGAGAGATACCAAGGCCAGATGGTAATTCTATCTCATATGCATTTGGACCAAATTTATGCACTACCCTACACGGTCCTATCTTCTTCATCAACAATTTGGTTGGTTACCCCTTAGGTAATCTTTCCTTTCTGAGGTAGGCCATCACCAAATCTCCTACCTTGAAGTGTACCTCCCTTCGCTTCAGATCTGCCCTATCCTTGTACTTGGAGACAGTTTTCTCCAACTGAAGCTTGACCTGATCATGTACTGTTTTCATGGTAGCAGCAAAGTCTTCTCCTAGAGCACTCCTTTTATCCCATCCTTGGAGGTCTTTGAGTTCAAGTGGTCCTACTGGGTGGAAACCATAAACTATTTCAAAAGGGCTTTTCCCAGTACTTCTGTTTCTTGAATCATTATAAGCATATTCAGCTTGACTGATCATTAAATCCCATGCCAATCCATGCTGTTTGGTAAGGCATCTCAAAAGGTTTCCCAAGGACCTATTAACAACCTCAGTCTGACCATCAGTCTGGGGATGGTAGGCTGATGAAAAAGACAACTGAGTGCCCAATTTTCTCCATAGGTTCCTCTAAAAATGACCAACAAATTTGGAGTCTCTATCAGTAACAATTGATAGGGGTAAACCATGAATTCTGACCACCTCTCTGAAAAAGAGACCAGCAATATGAGATGCATCATTTGTGCATTTGCATGGCACAAAATGAGCCATCTTACTGAATCTATCCACAATGACAAAAACACTGTCTACACCCCTTGCTGTCCTAGGAAGACCAAGCACAAAGTCCATACTAATGCTTTCCCAAGGTCTGGTGGGAATGGGCAGTGGTTGGTACAAACCAGCATTAGAAGACATACCTTTGGCCTTTTGACATATGGTACAGCGTGCAACATATCTCCTTACATCTGTCTGTACCTTGGGCCAATAGTAGAACCTGGTGACTTGTTCCAAAGTCTTGTCCAACCCAAAATGTCCTCCTAAGGCTCCATTGTGCTTCTCCTTGATGATATTGTCCCTCATGGAACATTTAGGAACACACAACAAACTACCTTTAAATAGGAGCCCTTCTTGCAGCACAAAATCAGAATACTCACCATGAAAAGTGTTAGCCAAACTTGCACACACGTCATAGGCAGCCTTGAAATCTGCATCATCCTTGTACAACTCCTTCAGACATTCTAGACCCATATGTTCCATTTGTACTCCCTGTATGACCAGTATCCTTCTACTCAAAGCATCTGCCACTTTGTTGGCAACACCTTTCTTATGCTTAATAGTGAAGGTATAGGCCTGCAATTGTTCCATCCACTTGACGTGCCTATGATTCAACTTTTCTTGACTATTTAGGAAACTAAGAGCATGGTTGTCAGTAGAAACAATGAACTCTTTTGGCAGTAAATAATGTCTCCATTTTTTCAGAGCTTGCACCATTGCATACAACTCTAGGTCATAGGTAGAATACCTCTGTTTGGCCTCATTCAACTTCTCTAAAAAGAATGCTACTGGATGTCCTTCCTGACTAAGAACAGCACCTATAGCCTGTTGGCTTGCATCACATTCCACAACAAATACTTTGTCAAAATCAGGGAGTACCAACGTAGGTAACTCGGCCACTTTCTGTTTCAACAGTTCAAAACTATCATCTGCTTGTTTTGTCCATTGAAATTTACAATTCACTCCTCCCTTGATGGTATTGAGAATAGGAGCACTTATGTGACTGAACCCTTTAATGAACTTCCTGTAAAAAGTTGCCAAACCATGAAAACTTCTTACATCTCCTACTGTCTTAGGAGTAGGCCAATTGAGAATAGCCTCAACTTTTGTAGGATCCATTTTCAATCAGCCATTGGAAATCACAAATCCAAGATACACTAGTTCAGTTTTCATAAAATCACATTTATCCAATTTGATCATCAACTTACTCTCATGCAATTTCTTTAACACCTGTCTGAGATGCTTCACATGCTCTTCTTTGGTCCTGCTGAAAATCAATATGTCATCAAGATAAACAATAACAAATTTTCCAATAAATTCTACAAGTACCTCATTCATCAACCACATGAATGTGCTTGGAGCATTACTGAGTCCAAATGGCATAACAAGCCACTCATAGAGACCTTCATTTGTTTTGAAAGCAGTCTTCCATTCATCTCCCTGCCTTATTCTGATCTGGTGATAACCAGATTTCAAATCAATCTTGGAATAGTAACATGAACCACCAAGATAGTCCAACAGATCCTCAATTCTTGGCATAGGAAATCTATACCTTATGGTGATCTTATTGATAGCCCTTGAATCTGTGCATAATCTCCATTTGCCATCTTTCTTAGGAGCAAGTACACTAGGGACTGCACATGGACTAAGACTTTTCCTAATCAAACCTTTCTCCAAAAGTTCTTGAATCTGTCTACCTACTTCTTCATTCTGTTGTGGTGTCAACTTGTAGGCAGCTTTATTGGGTAATGTGGCTCCAGGAATCAAGTCAATCTGATGACTTATGTCCCTCATGGGTGGTAAGGAATTAGGAGTATCCTCTACCACAAGATCTTGGTACTTATCCAGTAATTGTTGCACTTCCAATGGAATCTCCTTCTGCTGTTTGCTTTGCTGATTGGATACAGGCTTCATCATCAGTGCATACCCTTGGGTATCCTTCTCCTTCATGAGTTGTAGGAACTCTTTGCCACTCACTAACATGACACTGTTGTCATTGCTCTTCTCTCCAACCTGCTCTGGTAAGGGATCCATCTGAAACTTCTTACCATTCTTGGTGATCATATATGTATTCTTTTCACCATCATGATGTGCCTTCACATCATACTGCCAAGGTCGTCCAAGAAGAAGGTGACAAGCATCCATAGGAATAATTTCACATAGCACCTTATCCCTATAATCACCTAGTTCAAACTCTACCCAAGTTTGTTCTTCCACCAAATAGTTCTGATTCTTATTCAACCAAGATATTTTGTGAGGATTAAGATGGGGTAATCTTTTCAGTCTACACTTTTCTACCATTTCAGTAGACACTACATTTTCAGTAGAACCTGAATCAACAATGATTTTACAGAGCTTACCATATGCTATTCCTTGGGTTCTGAAGAGATTCATCCTTTGTGGGGGTTCCTACTTCAATGGCATCTTCACGAGGGTCCTCTTAATCATCATGTTCTCTCCTTCAAGTACTGGTGCAGCACTACCAATTGGTGAATTTACACTCTGACAATCATCCTCCTGCAATAGTTGGTTCCTTCTCCCACCATCATGAGAGCTAGATGCCTTCTCAGGGCACTTACTTGCAGTGTGGCCTACTTGATTGCAGTTGTAACATCTTCCAGTGAAGACTCCACGTCCTCTGCCTGCACCACCACCTTTTCCTCTACCATTAGGTCTTCTCCAACCTCCGAAACCACCACCTTTTTGTTTTGTATCAGAACGTGATTCTTGTTGACTTGAACTTTCACCTTTGTTTGGCTGTCCTCTGCCAAAATTACCTCTTCCTCTATTGTTCCTGCCACCTCTTCCTTTGTTATTTTGATCACCTTTCCTTTTCAGTTTATCCTCTGCCCTAGAGGCTAACTGAAAACATTCATCCATAGTCTTGGGAACCACCATACTGAACTCATCCTGTATATTGTACCTCAGACCATCCAGGTATCTGGCCACCATCTCTTTTTCTTCTTCTCTGTGATTGGCTCTCATGCTCAATCTGTGGAATTCTTCAGTGTATGTAGCCACGTCCATATCTTTCTGCCTAAGATGATTAAACTTTCTGATAGTCTGCAGATCATAATCACATGGTAGAAATTTGGCTCTCAGCATGGCCACCATTCTGCTCCACTTGGTGATTGGACTCTTTCCAACCTTCTCCCTTTCACATTGAGTGTAGTTCCACCAAACCAATGCAGAACCTCTCAGTTTGGTCTTTGCAAACTTTACTTTCTTACTGTCACTATACTCTTTGAAGTCAAAGTAATTACTTATGGCTTCAATCCAGTCCACCAGAGTATCTCCATCCAGTTTCCCATTGAACGTGGGAACATCCATTTTCGGATCACCACTATCTCCATGACCCTTGAGTGCGTTCAGAAATGCCTTTTGATCAGCAGTCATACCTTCTCCTTGAGGATTCTCCCCAGTTTCTCCTTCTTCATCCTCTTCTGACTCAGAAGTGCTTCCATCCTTCTCTTTGGATCTTTCTTCCTTCAGTCTCTCTTCGAGCATTTCTTCCACCATCTTCTGGATGGCTGCTTTGCTCATCGTCTTGGGAGGCATTATGCTAGCCTCTGTTTCTATCTCCAATTCTTCGTCTGACATACACGGCTGTGATTCAGAATATTGGCTCTGATACCATGTTGAGACATGGACCAGCTAGGACTCCTTCCATATGCTGCTGGAGTGCTCTACCACTGAGCTACTGGCCCCTCTTGGACCAGTCCATCGTCGGTTCGGGTGTGGCTTATTTCCAACACCAACACCCCCCCTTAAGCCACACCTCTCGTGTGCTTGGGGCTCCTAAGCCTGGGCCTGGCTCTGATACCAATTTGATGCAGAGTGCCTGTAGAAGCGGATGAAGATTTGCCTATATCTTCCCTATCAGCAAGAGATCCTCCAGTGTTTCGCCAAAGTCAAGGATGTCTTCGCTATCAGAAAGACATGAACTATCGGCCGCTCCTTATTCTTTTATCCTGATGGCCAAGTTCTCATCGATACTGTCGGGTACATCGGCCAGACCGATACTATCGGTATAACTTTCTTTTAGTTATCCGATATACAAACTCTTACTGATGTGCATTGCGTTGAACTTAATCATTGGTAAGACCTCTTGCTTCGGCCAGACTTCTACTTAAACTCCCGATAATGACTCTCACACTGATATGTCTTCTACTATCGGCATGACCTTCGCTCATCGGTGGGACTTCCAAGTCTTCTCCCGACGGTGCTTCCTCACGCCGATACTCTTTATCGGCGACACTCCGAGGATGTCTCACCGATCGGTGAAACCTTGTACCGTCGGCTAAGTGTATTTTCCTTAGCCTGATTTCGTTTCTCTCGCCGATGCGAATAACGATGGTATGTGTCTCCGACACTATACCAATCTTTGGTAAGACGGAGAGTATTTCACGCCAATATCAGTTTCATCGGTTAGACATAGTCTATTGGTGGTCCTTCAAAAAGCTATTCTGACACTTGTTCTCACGCCGACAGACTCCCAACTGTTCTGTGACGCCGAACTCGGATTCCCTTCGACAGAACAATAGAATTTGGCCGATTCATATATCAACCCCTCGATCACTTGTAGCAATCTGATCCCACAGCAAAACTATCCAATTTCACTCTGATTTCCCGACTAGCCACATGACAATGTCTAGTCGAACTTGACTGAGTTCGCTGGCTTCCTAGGTAAGAATTCAACAACAACAAACGTGAAAAGTCTTTCCCCCATCACACTGATACTATACAGGGCTTCAGTGGATAGAGGAAAGGGCCTCCATGTATGAATCAAAACCCTACTCCTAGGTTACGAACCAGCCACTGTGGAACCGTGGGTTTTACACCGTCTGCACACTACAGAGTCACTATGGATTGACAGATAGCATCCGGTTAGGGTTCCATATACAAACTCAGGATAAAGATATCAAATCACTAAGAACAACCAAGAAAATCAACACAGATCATACCCAGAACTCTCTTTATTCAGTTATCAAAAAGAACTTGTTGTAATACACACTTCTCTCTCCACTCCATGTGACATACAACCTGCCTCTAAAGAAGATGTAGAGACAGCAGTTATCCCCTCCAACCGTGCAAATGGATTTTCAAATCAGTTAGCCGTTGTGTTACCCTTCATACAAGCAAATCACTTGTTTGCCTTACACATGTACATTCATGGGACCAAATTGACCCTTATTACAAAATGAAATGGCTTAAGAGCCTTATGAGAAAACAAAAGAAAAGATGACCCTGCACTACAGAGAATGTGCTCCTGCACCAATTTGCCTCAGTCAAATCCTGGGTTAGCATTGAAGCTTTCACAACACCGTTGTTAGAGAGAGAGTGTGCCCTAGCAGAGCAAAGGCTAAAGATAATCCAAATGATGATGAAATGATTCAAACACAATGATGTCACCTTGGTGGTGAAGTCCTTAAGAGGATGAATATTCTTCAACTCATAAGGATGTTGATGGTGATTCCAAATATAAAATAAACACAATACTAACACAAGTTTACAACAAACATAATGAATGCATTGAATTCACCTTTGTACAATATCATAACCTTGCTATCATCAACCTTCTTTAAAATGAATTCAAATACTTGTTTATATATGCTATCCTGTTAAACTTTCGTAAATTAATTGAAAGAGCCAACAAGGGAGGACCCATTTAAGAGTCACATGTTGACATACATTTGATTTTACCCCAACCAATAAAGGTGGACTTGGGCGCGGGTACCCAAGTCCCAAGGGACCTTTTTGGTCAGGACTTTAAGGTTTAAATGGGCCCCTAGTTCCCATTTGACATAGGTTTCAAGGGATTTCTCATCGAGATGAATAATTTGCTTTGTAGAGTGTAAACATGGGGACCTAGGAGCTAAACTAGGAGGTAAAAAGGCATGTGTCCACTTTTTACTCCATAATATTTAGCCCCCACTTTAATGTGTGTGAGATCCTACGATAGAACACATGCATTAAAGTATGGTTGAAGCATATCAAAACACATCAAACACATACAACACTAGAATGAAGACACACCTGGTAAGTTTGAAGGATTATTTCTATCCCATAGACTTAGGCAAACATGAGAAAACACTTAATAGTCACATAAGACATAGTGAATACAATAAGGAAGCACATAATACACAGAGAAGATAGTAAAATAACACAATACATGGAGAAGACATGAATGCAGTCATGCAATACATGAAGTATACATGAAGAGAAGACATGATTAAGCAATTACATATCTATATATATAATGCTAACTATTGTAAACAAAACACACATGTAAAGATACGCAAAAAACATACAGTGTGGGGAGGAACTCATCGCTACACAACTTTAGACCACACCACAAACATGCAAGACATGCAAGGAAGACACATAAAACACACGAAACACACACAGAATACACGAGTGCTTTATAGTATGCCATAGACAAACTATACATCTTATACATGACAAACATTGATGATAGGGAGGAGCTCATCACTACTCCACTATCTAAAACATGCCAAATACACCTGACAGTTGAGCTATGCTACCACAACCGCCAAACACACACTTAAGGGTGAAGACTCAAGATCCAACCCCACCTTACGATGAGGAATTTGTATAAAAGGATGTGCACTAGCTTAAGAGATACACAATCCTACCTTGCAATGAGGGCTTTGTATAAAAGGATGTGCACTAGCTCAAGAGATATGCCATCCTTCCTTGTGATGAGGGCTTTCTTTCTTTAAAAGGATGTACACTAGCTCAAAAGATACATCATCCCACCTTGTGATGAGAACTTCCTCGCTTTAAAAAGATGTGCACTAGCTCAAGAGATACACCATCCTGTCTCGTGATGAGGGATTTCAAACATGTGCTTTGTTAGTGTAAAAGTAATCTGATAGGTACCATTATCTATGACCCCACCTTAAGGTGGTTGATCCCACTTTCCAGTATCAAGTACATTAAGGTAGATTAAAAACACGCAAAGGAATGTAAGAGATTTCACAAAGACCATGTCCCAAAAGTGAAATGTACCATGATCATTGAATGTTCCCACAAACACATCAATATCATATGCTAAGATAATCAACAAGATATAAACTTTGGTTAGAAAATCTTACTCTAAGATAACAACCAAATCAATTCATCAAAGCTATGTAGAAATCATATAAGATGAGAGAACAAGGCTAGACTTGTAGGTTCAAAACTGAGTATAGTCATTGGGCTATACTATAGGTATCTCAAAACTGAGTGTGGAAACAAGGTGAGATACAAAACAATCCAAAGTGCACTGAAGTAGATTGAGATTATTGTAAAAGGTTTGTTACATTAAATATCACAATATGAATCACAACACAGAGTGAATCTACTAGTCAAGCATCAGATATATATCAACCCCATCTTCATATATGGAATAGGTGAATTTTTGTTTTCTTGTTGAAGGGACACACAGTCCTTATCAATATTTGTGTTTTTGTCATCTACTGACTTAGTCGAGTCACTGAAGAATGTAAACAATAACAAATGAGATAGGAGACAAGAGTAACTTGGATTTACAATATGGAAAGATGCCCCCAAGACATCCTCCATGATGTTATGCCCCCATGGCACAACACACCACAATTAAATAGAAGAGAGGAAGAATAGAAGAATAGAGAAAAAAATAGAAGAATAGTCACAATAGAGGTGGTCTCCTTGTATCCTTGACCTTAAAAGAGTATCAAGGGTCTTCCAAAGAGACCTAAACAACATTCAACACAACACAGGAGAACACAACACAATGCTAACACCATATGTATCTAGGAGGCTAGCTTTGAGAGAAACTAGAATAAGTGCTACAACGAGTGTGGTTTAAGTAGGAAGAAATACTTACCTAGTTCAATGGGATACTTATTGGTAGACAATCCATGTCTATCATCTCAGGATATATCATATTTAGTCTTGAATTTGTTGATATTGTATTAGCATTAGTACACTTATTCAATATCCCCTTAGTAGGTGGAATAAGTTTATGAATGATAATGAAATTAACATTGTTTGCACTTTTATCGAGCTCAATATCCATCCCTAAAGGATTTAATGTGAGAGACCTTCAACCACCAATGCTTCATCTTTCAAAGGGAGAGCATTCAAATGAAGGGAAGGTAAGGTGTTCTTAAAGGAATTATTGATGATTGTATCTTTAGTGATGTTCAAAAAACATGCAACTAAATGAGAGGTATCCAGGTTGTCACATCCTTAGTGATATCCAAGGTACTTGAACATTCAACCAAAGGAGGGAGATCAAGGGTCATCACTTCCTTAGTGATATCCAAGGTACTTGAATATTCAACTAAAGGAGGAAGATCAAGGGTCTTCACTTCCTTAGTGATATCCAAGGTACATAAATATTCAACTAAAGGAGGAAGATCGATAGGATGATCCATAGCGACTTCATGTACTATGGTAGGGATAGAGTTAGATGAATGATCATTATCTATCCATGGAGTGTTCTTTGTTAGAGGGGGTTCTTCATTCACTAATGCCTCATCCTTCAAAGGGAGAGCATCAAAATGAAGAGAGGGTAGGGTGATGTTAAGGGATGTGTCAATCATTTCATCCTCTTGTGCCAAAATGTCCTCATAAAAGGGAATAACCTTGGGAGAGAGCTCATAAGGTAAAACTAAGTTACTATCGCATTTATTAGAGACTAGATCCAAGGAATGATCCTGACCTTTAGCAATGTGAGTCATAGTAGAATGTTCAATAGAGATAAAGTTATCTAGGGCTCCATCTAACATATTGAAGTTGTCAATACTAAATGATACATCATAATTGAATTTAGTGAGATCATCTAATATCAAAGGATATATTCCCATGATAGTTGTGAAACTATCAGAATCGGATATATAACAAAGGATTTCATATATGGAACACATAGAATATCAACATCATATGTGCATGCTATTTTTTTTAATACTTGGGGATTATTACTAATGAATTTGGGAAATTATCAATATCTATGATCTATGAAAACAAAGCTTCCAAAGATGAATAATAAGAAGCATCCATGATGAAAGTATGATATCTTGTTGCAGGTTTTTGAAGATAAAAAATACACTAATTTCACTACAAACAAAGTAAGTGTGGTGTAAATAATGCTACACAATAAGGCAGTGTGAATAATTTTAAAATTTTTCTCAAAGAAGTGTGAAGAAAGTGTGTGAAAACCCTTAATGTTGAAATACACACCATGTAATTACAAAATTTGAAATTTGAATGCAAGAACACACAATGAAGCAACACTATAACTCAAAATAAGAAAAACCTAAAATAAGATTTTGACTACCAACCCTAGCTTTTGCAAAAACTAGGTTATATGAAAAATGTAAGTTTTCAACAAAACCCTAACAAATGAGATATGCAAATACAAGGTGTAATATCATGAAATGATTGATTGTTGTAATTTGTCTCATATCTGATGTATAAATCATATTTTCAAATGCTTCCAATTATATGCAATCAAAATAATGCAAAACTATACCTTTATCCAAGCCTAGAATGCTTTTTTTTTCAACTTTTCCAATGTATGCAAGATTTTTCAATGAAGAATGATAAGTATGATGTGAATTAATGAAATATCTGATTTCAACACTCAGTAAGATGCAAATTATTTAAATCATGACTTCACCAAAATGTTATAGGATAAAAGGGGAGATGAGATGCAAAGTATATGAGTACACTAGATCAAACCCACCCTTTCACTACAACATTCAAGGACAACACTGAGCCAAGACACTACAAGATGGGAGAGCAATCAACTACTGGTTTTGTGCTCTTGTTTGTAGAGGAAAAATGTGATTCAACCAAGCCTTTTATCAAACCCTAGGCCAATCAATGCTCAAAACCCTAGAATTTAGGTGATCAGCTTATAACAGAGAAACATAAACAACAAATTAGGATTTGAAAGCACCAAGGTGATCAGTGAGATGTCCAAACCTATTCCTTAGAAGATGAAATGTCAGAAGACTCTGGGGCAAGTGCTCGAGTCCAAAAAGTTCTAATCTCTAGAAGATCCAAACTACAAAAATATCACAAATGATGCTCTGATGTTGAATTCAGGGTTTGTTTTGCCTGCTAGACACTGGTGCTAGCGCCCTAGTCTACTGAGGGTGAATTTATGAACTCTATTTTTGGATCTCAAAGTTTGATCTCTAAAACAACATCTCTGTACCTTCACTTTTGCAATTCCCACACCTATAACCTGTACACACAAAGAAAAGGGTTTTGGGGGTTGTGGTGTTTAGGGATTTGCCTCAGTCAAATCCTGAGTTAGCGTTCAAGCTTTCCCAACACCATTGTTAGAGAGAGAGCATACCCTAGCAAAGCACAAGCTAAAGATAATCCAAATGATGATGATATGATTCAAACACAATGATGTCACCTTGGTGGTGAAGTCCTTCAAAGGATGGAGATTCTTCAACTCATAAGGATATTGATGATGATTCTAAATCTACAACAAACACAAGTCTACAACAAGCACAATGATTGCCTTGAATTCACCTTTGTATAATATCATAACCTTGCTATAATCAACCTTCTTCAAAATAAATTCAAACACTTATTTATATATGCTATCTAGTTAAACTTTCATAAATTAATTGAAAGAGCCAACAAGGGAGGACCCATTTAAGATTCCTATGCCGACATACATTTGATTTTACCTTGGCAAATCAGGGTGGACTTGGGCGTGGGGACCCAAGTCCCAAGGGGCCTTTTTGGTTGGGACTTTAAGCTTTAAATGGGCCTCTAGTTTCTATTTGACATGGGTTTTGGGGGATTTCTCATCAAGATGAATAATTTGTTTTGTAGAGTGTAAACATGGGGACCTAGGAGCTAAACTAGGAGGTAAAAAGGCATATGTCCACTTTTTACTCCATAACAGAGATAATTCCAACATTATTAATTCAAAATCAATATATATAGGGAAAATGATAATATTTTATAGCTTCAAGGATATTGCACACTTTTGGTTTTTAGATATTAGAATTCTATGAACTATAAGCACTTTGAACTAAAAGAGAATATATTTTTCTTATATATTTTGGAAAAGAATAGTAATTTTCACCCCCTAAACTTTCCTAACCTAACATGGTATGAATTGATGATCTCATGAATTGAGTAGCTAAAAATTCTAGGATTCACATGTAATCATAGGATTACTTCTATTCAACTCTTAAAGAAATATTCTCTATATGATTTTGAGATTTAGTTAAAAGAAGTTATATACATGCGGTGAATTCCTCGTAGGGTATAACAACTTGTTTTATAACATCTTCTTTAGGAGACAATGTCCATGAAGACCAGTAATAGTGGCTACAATAGCATATAATATTTTCTACAGTCCAAAAGTTCATAATAACTATCAGTCAAGTTTAGTATAAGCTCTTCTTTTGTTAGTTGAAGAAAATGAATAAATTATAACCATTGTTTTAAAATTAACTTCCAAATATGGATATACTTGCAAGGTACCACCCAATTTCTAATATTTGGAACACCTAAATTGTTGTATGCCTCCTACAAATATGACTGATAATTACCTATAAGGCTTATTTCAAAAGCTTAAAATAATTACCAATGTGAACTAGATACTACAATCATTTCAAGATATATTTTGAATGGCTTATTTCAAAAGTTCAAAAAAATGCTAATTATATTGTTCTCATTCAAAGATTATATTCAAGATACAAAAGAGTTCATATCTTCACAAGTTACCATCCAACTGTATTATTATAATTATTTACTTCCCCCAAGCATCAGATCATTTCAAGTTGATAGTTTACACCATTGGAATCAGCTTCATCCTCTTCTTCAATTCCATGGCTCTACTGATAATCATAAATAAGAAAAAGAAGCAAACTTAGAACTTATCAATCTATTCTATTACAAATGTGACTATCCTTGATCAAATATTAGGTTCTCGTAGGTTAATTAAGCTTATTTTGGATCAATGATCGTGACCACCCAAAATGATAAAACACTTTTCTAACATTAATAAGAGATATAGAATGACAAAATTAAAAACAAATCCACCCATTCAATAAAAGCATAACTAGCTTTGATAGGCCAACAATTAATATTTGGAAAACAATTTTTTTAAAATTTTAGATGACAAAAAAATGAGGTTTACATATTTCTAGATTTTTTTATAACTAAAAAATTAAAAAGGATTTTTGTAAGATGAAGGGCTACCAAATTCTTCACAATTACAAAATGTATTCACATATAATGACCTATAGGCCAAATAAATATAGAAATTCCACCCTTAAATTTGTTGTATGTGGAAGACTATATTCCTCAACCCGCCAAAAGAACACCACTATACTTAAATATCATCCACTTCAATGGTCAAATAGTCAATAGCAATTTTACACCTCATTCACAACAAAAAGTGGTAAATATTTATCCTATTTTTATTTGCCAAAAATTGTTGAAGTGGATGATATTTAAGAACAACTAAAGAAAACCACTGTTGTATCCTTCTATAGTAAATGGACATCGACAAGAAATGGAAACCAGTTATGTCAGATGAAACTCTTCCAATTGTCTTAGTCCTGCAAAAAATTAGTGTCGCTCCACCAATATTTACGACCATACACAGAACAAAAAGCCTATAAACAAGTGAGAAGCAAAAGCATCCCTACGGCTAGAAGAGTGAGGAGCTGTCATGAACTAAATCTGTATTTTTAAATGTACTTCACAACAATGCTCCATCTCTTGTTATAATGCTTGTTGACGTCCGCTATAACTTTGTCCAAATATTTAGCATGCGTCAATTTCACGCATTTACCCATGTCGTTCCACATGCTTGCCACTTTCCCATTGTCTGCCAGGGGATGAAAAATAATCCCGCTATTTCTCAGTAGCTGAACATCTTCGACTTTGTCGATGATGTCATTCATGAAATCAATGTAGCGAGTGAAGATAAATGCACCAAGGGCCATTGAAGCTTCAAACGCCACCAGATTTTTGAGGACTACTTCTGTGTTGGAATCCAACCTCAATTTGGGAAGATAGAGTTGCAAAGGTCAGGTCAAAGAGAATTGTGGTGACGTCTCCCTTAGTTGGGAAGGAATTTTACTCCTATTGAGTATAAATCTGAGACTGAGGGAATCGCCAGTTCACCACATGTAGGAGTTTGCACAGATGAATATTCTCTTTCGAAGTCCTTTCCCTCATTCTTTTCACCTTTGCTCTAAATTGAAAGATTATTAAAAGTGGAAACAAGATGCGTGGACAATTGTGTCACCTGTTGGCAAGAGGGGAGAGCAGGGGAGGCAGACTGATGTCTAAAAAACAATGCTACATCAATGTATGGGTAGCATAAAACAAATACACACATAGAGAAGACAAAGCACAAATGACAGCAAAATATTATATATATTTTCCTCCTTTACGATTACATTCAAACTTCTTACAAACTACAATGCAGAGCTGCTACTCTATTTTCTGATTTGCCCCAATCACTAGAGCTGCAAATTATTTTTGGAGCTACTTGTAGGAACTCCGTAGCTGTCTACTCATAACCTGTGTTGCTGCACACAAAATCTTCTATTCTTTGTTGTAATATCCTTCTTCTTCTCTTTGTGGTTCTCTACATTCCTCTGCTACTACAGGTTTCACTCTCTTGCACTCTCTATTCTCAATAGTCAACACACTTTCCCTCTCTTTTGTCTCATTCCTTCCTTTCCAGAAAACTGGTGCTCAACTCATTTCAAATTCAAACTCACCTACCAAATTCAATGCGGACAGGTACAAATGGTACTGGGGCTGATTTGGGAGATCTCCAAGTTTGACGCAGGGGCAGGGAGCAATTAATTATTTGATGGAAGATTAAATTCTTCCAAAACTCCCCCTTAATCTGAAGTCAGGTGTCATTCAAAAATTTTCTTTCCAGAACTGATCTCCAGAGTTATACCTATCCATTTGCCTTTCTGGAGCAGATCTCCAGAGCTGTTTCTACCATTCTGCATCATCTTTAGAGTTTTTCTCTACATCTCCGGAGCACTCTGTCTGCATCTTTGGAGCTGACTTCCTGCATCTCCGGAGTTCTATTTTTGCATCTCTGGAGCACCTCTGGAGCTACGCATACCTTCCAAGGTTGAGCCTCTGGAGCTCTGCTGCTGTCTTTCCAGATCTGAACCTCTGAAGTTATCTTCTTTATAGGACTGCACACCTCTGGAGCTATCCTCTTTCTGGGGATGTACACCTCTAGAGCTATCAACAATGCCTAACCTATCTCTTAGGCATTTAAAAGAATCTTTTGACAATGCCTTTGTAAAAATGTTAGCGAGTTGATGCTTGGATCTGCAATACTGTAACACAATCTCTCCTCATTCTACCAACTCCCTTATGAAATGATAATGGATCTCAATGTGCTTACTTCATCCGTGGAAGACTAGATTCTTTGTCAGGGCTATTAATGAAACATTGTCACAATGAATGGTTGTACCATCTTTTGCTGCTCATTCAAGTCTGCAAGGATCCTTCTCAACCAAATAGCCTAACATGCTACTGCATTTCCTGCAATATACTCAGCTTATGTTGTAGAGAGAGAAACAATGGGCTACTTCTTAGATGCCCATGATATCATGCTTGAACTCATGTGAAATACATAGCTAGATGTGCTCTTCCGGTCATCTACATTTCCTACTCAATGACTATTCATAAAACCAACCAACTTAAACTCATTAGATACATCATACAAGATGCCATAACCTGTTGTACCATTCACATACCTCTAGATCCTCTTTCTTGCTTGTCAATGTGTGTCCTTAGGCTTCTCCATGAACCTAGAAATCAAGCTTACAACATACATCACATCAGGTCTAGTGGTTGTCAAGTACATGAGACTTCCAACCATGCTCTTGTAGAGGGTTGGGTTTACTTCCTTGCTGTTGTCCTCTTTACTCAATTTCAGACCTATGGTTGTTGGTGTAGGGGCAGGTTTACTATACTCCATTTTAAATCTCTTCATAATCTATTTGGCATAGTTAGTTTGCGAAATAAATATGCCGTGCTCTATTTGTTTGACCTCAATACCAAGAAAATACTTTAGCAGAACTAAGTGTGTCATTTCAAACTCATTCTTCATTGCCCTTTTGAAATCAGCAATGAAAAGATCACTATTGCTAGTAAAAATTAGATCATCTACATACAAAACAGTAATCAAAATATTACCTTTAGCTTCTTTGATGTAAAGAGTGGGTTCACCGCTGCTTTTGCTAAAGCCATTACTCACTAAATATGAGTCTATTCTATTGTACCATGCCCTAGGTGCTTGTTTCAGCCCATAGAGGGCTTTCTGGAGCCTATATACCTTGTCATCTTGCCCTGGGATTTCATAGCCAAGAGGCTGCTCCACATACACCTCCTGTTTTAGCCTCCATTCAAGAAGGCTGACTTTACATCCATTTGAAACACCTTCCACTTGTGTTGGGCTGCTATTGCTATGACTGCCTGAACTATTTCCAGCCTTGCAACTGGTGCATATGTCTCATCATAATCTCTTCTAGGTTGTTGTTTATACCCTTTGACAACAAGTCTTGCCTTATGTCTTTCAATCTTTCCTTCAGCAGTAGACTTGGTCTTATAGACCCACTTAACTCCAATCACTTGTTTACCCTTGGGTAAAGTAGTTAACTACCATGTGTCAGTCCTCTCTATGGTATCCAATTCTTCATCCATGGCCTTACACCATTTCTCTTCTTTCATAGCTTCCTCAAAGTGGATTGGATCACTGTAGGAAAATAATGCAAAATTCAAATTCTCATCATCATCAGCATACCTTATGCTGTCATAAATCTCCTTCACACTCCTTATCCTCCGTGGAATCATTGATGAGAATTTGGAGTCTGAATTACCTCTAGAGCTTCTGCTGTTCTAACTTCCGGAGCCACTATACTAACCTCTAGAGCTGCTATTATGTCGACCTCTGGAGCTACTGTTCTGACCTCTAGAGATACTGTTCTAACCTCTGGAGTTGTTGTTCTAACAACCTCTGGAGCTACTACACTGCTGAACTCCAGAGCTATTGCACTACTGAACTCTAGAGCTACAGATCTCTGGAGTTGCAGACCTTCAGAGCTATTGATCTCCATAGTTGTTGTGCTACTATCCACCTTCGGAGCTACTCTACTGAACACCTCCAAAACTATTGTTCTCCAATGCTCTACAGTAGTTTCTCCTCAAGCTGCTACTCTCCGTAGTTCCTCCAGAGTTACTGTCCTTCGGAGCTCCTTCATCTTCAAGGGGTATTGTGACTGAAATACCTGTGGTGCTATCCACTGTTCCATCCCATGCTTCATTCTCTATGAACTCAACATCCTTGTTGATCACAACATTTTTAGTGATGGGATTATACAGTCTATAGGCTTTTGACTCTTCACTATAGCTTGTGAAGATACATTTTTCACCTCTATCATCAAATTTCTACCTCTTTTCTTTAGGCATGAATGCATATGCCACACACCCAAAGATTCTTAGGTGTTCGACACTTCATTTACTATTTGTCCATGCCTCTTGTGGAATCCTATCACAAATGGCCTTTGTAGGACACCTATTCAATAGGTAGACCATTGTTGCTACAGCTTCACCCCAATAATCATTTGATAGTCCTTTTGCTTTCAGCATGCTTGCTGCCATCTCTTGAATGGATATATTTTTCCTTTCAGCCACTCCATTTTGCTGTGGAGTATACCTAGTTGTAAACTATTTATGAATGCCTTTATTCCTACAAAAATTTAAAAATTCCTTAGAGATATACTCTCCTCCTCTATCTATTCTTAGGGCTTTGATATAGTGGCCACTTTGCTTTTTAGCTGATGCCTTAAACTCCTTAAACTTCTCAAAGGTTTCTAATTTGTTCTTCAAAAAATAAATCTAGATTTTTCTGTTGTAGTCATCTATGAAGGTCATGAAATATACATTCCCACCTAGTGTGGGGGTCTTTATGTGACCACATAAATCTGAATGCACCAACTTAAATAGTGCTCTTGCCCTTCTAGAATACCCTGATTGAAAGGGTTGCCTATGCTGCTTTCCTAAAATGTAGACTTCACATTTTCCATTAGGTTCTACTATGTTTGGTAGCCCTCTAACCATGTCTTTCTTGGACAATAAACTCAAACCAGAAAAATTTAAGTGCCCATACCTCAAATGCCACAATTTGGATGGGTCTTTGATGACTGTCCTAAAGGTTGTTTGTTGTCCCACTGCTGTAAGCACCAGAGATAGTGCTGGAAACTGCGCCAGAGATAGCGCCAGAGACACTATGTGTATCCTAAGAGGAAACATTCTATTTCTCATCATCTGCACTACTGCAATGACTTTCTTACTGCCTCCTTTATCAAATATTATGCACTCTCCATTTTCCATCAAGATTCTATAACCGTTTTGGACCATCTGTCTAATGCTCAATAGGTTATGTTTTATGCCAGGGGCATAGTATACATCCTAGATCTTCCTTCTTTCACCATTCTTGGACTGAATGTTGACAGTACCTTTTCCCATGATGGGAACTTCGTCAATGTTTCCCATTTTTATTTCATTCTTGATGCTGCTATCTATGGAGGCAAAGAAGTTTTTATTTCCACTCATGTGGTTGCTACAACCACTGTCTAGGTACTATACTTCATCACTACTCCTTTCAGCAAGGTTGCAAACAATAAAAATATTTGACTGTTTTTCATTTTCAACCTTGTTCTCATTTGCTACATTAGCATTTTGGCCTCCGTGATCACGTTGTTTCTTTCTACACTCACTAGCATAATGACCAAACTTATGACAGTAATAGCATTGCACATTGCTTTTGTCATACCTTTGATTAGAACTATTGTTCTTCTTCTTTTCTTGATAGCTTGGCTGTGAGTTGCTTGCCTCTTCTTGGCTGTTTGAAACTCCTGTTCTAGAGTTGCTTCTTCCTCTACCTCTTTTTTCCTCTACTTCTTCTATTTCTTCCTCTTCCCTTACCTCTTGCATTGGTTTGAACCTTGAAGGCTTGCTCAAGGGAAGGAGTGGATCTATTCAACTGCTACTCATGGCTTTGTAAAGAACCCATCAACTCATCCACTATCATCTTGGATAGATCCTTTGTTTCTTCAATGGTTATGACAATAGGGTCAAATCTAGAAGGTAGACAACTTAGGGTTTTTTTAACAATCCTTTGTTCATCCATGGTTTCTCCATTTATCCTTAGCTGATTTAGCATGGTAGAAACTCTAGTGTGAAAGTCTGAAATAGACTCACTCTTCTTCATCTGTAGGGTGTAAAAATCTCTTCTAAATAGCTGGAGTTTGACTGATCTCACCTTGTCAGTTCCCTTATAGCTGTTCTGCAATATTTTCCATGCCTATTTTGAGTAGTTTATTGCTGCAATGCGGGGGAAATTAGCCTCTGTCAAGGCTGCCTCAATTAGACTGAGGGCTTTTGTATCCTTCATTCTTATTTCCTTCAACTGGTTTCTTTGAGTATTAGTTAGGGCTGCATAGGCTATTGGGTCTGTAGTGTTTGTGAACCCATTAGTAACCAAATCCCATAGGTCATTAGTAACCAGAATAGTCTTCATCTTCTTAGCCCATATGTCATAGTTCTGCCCATCAAATGTAGGTGGTTGCTGCTATCTTTTGCTATCCGAACCTGCCATGCTTCTCAAAGCTGAGAAGTCTGATAATGCCTAGACAAACTAGGGCTTATATAGAACACCCACAAAAATCTAACTGCCCAGAAAAACAGGGCTCTGATACCAATTGTTGGCAACAGGGGAGAGCAGGGGAGGCAGACTGATGTTTGAAAAACAATGCTACAGCAATGTATGGACAACATAAAACAAATACACACATAGAGAAGACAACACAAATGACAGCAAAATATTATATATATTTTCCTCCTTTACAATTACATTCAAACTTCTTACAAACTACAATGCAGAGCTGTTGCTCTATTTTCTGATTTGCCCCAATCACTAGAGCTGCAAACTATTTCTGGAGCTGCCTGTAGGAACTCCGTAGCTGTCTGCTCATACCCTGTGCTGCTGCACACAAAATCTTCTATTCTTTGCTGTAATATCCTTCTTCTTCTGTCTGTGGTTCTCTACATTCCTCTACTGCTGCAGGTTTCACTCTCTTGCACTCTCTGTTCTCAATAGTCAACACACTTTCCCTCTCTTTTGTCTCAGTCCTTCCTTGCTAGAAAACTGGTGCTCAACTCATTTCAAATTCAAACTCACCTACCGAATTCAATGCGGACAGGTGCAAACGGCGCTGGGGCTGATTTGGGAGATCTCAAAATTTGACGCGGGGGCGGGGAGCAATTAATTATCTGATGGAAGATTAAATTCTTCCAACATCACTAACTTGACGGGCTTTTCTTTCAAGAGATGCTGAACAAGACCAATCTTTAATAAGGAGATTGCCTTCCATATCGCTTTCAGAGCAGCTATTACGTGGGTTGACGAGTCCTCTTTCTCATCCTCCTCTTTCTCCTTAGAAATGGTATCGTCCATGACCGCTGCGGGAACAATAGAGTAGTAGAGCACTTCCAGTATGTGACGCCTCTCTTTTATACCCAGCCTTGAACTATCCGGCATCTTCAACATAAATGGCGACCATTCATTACATGCGAGACTTACCAGATTGCAGAGACTTTCTTCCGCCTTGTCTGGAGAACCTAACTGCATCTCCAGCAGCTTCTGCAGGAGGAACAAACGTAGCTGATTCTTGAGCATGATCAGATCTCTCATAATTGCATTGTGGATTGCGCTCCTGCCAGATGGATCCAGTCGCTTCACATGTGCAGAAGCCTGGTCCTCCTGTTGGACGTAGAACTGTAAGAAATCAAGCACGAAGGAGGCATCCAAAGCCATGAGCCATGCCAGGGCTTCCTCCTTGTAGTCCAGATATTTGTGGTAGAAGTTCCTGATCTTCCCGTCGGAGTTCTTCACCTCTCCTACTATAGATTCGAACTTAAAGTCACCGGTTATTATCTTCTGAAATCTTCTTGCAGCAGCCACTTTATATCTCTCCATTTCGAACGGTTGGGATCTCCAATGGTGATATGGTCCAATGGAGATGCACTGCAGAATATATGCTTCTGGCTTCACTGCCAACAATTCCTTGGGCACACCAGAAATGGATAATACACAAATCTCCTTTTCTCCTTCTTGCAGACTTTCCTTGATTTGAATAACCCAGCTCTCTTGATCAATCTTTACTTCATCTGCAATCATTAATTTCATGATTCCAAGTGGAAAATGGATGAGAGACCACCAAAAACAATTATTCTAGCACTCTATTATTCTATATATCGAAGACACACGGAGATGAAAATTAGATAATAGAAGGCACACAGGGGATGTATATAATTCTAGTACTCTATTATTATATGAAAGTAAATCTATTATTTTATGATTCTTTCATTTTATCGTTGTATAATTCTATTATTCTGCAATTCTAATATTGTTTTATTTTAAAATTCTATAATTCTATAAATTTATTGTTCTATCATTCTTATTCTATTATTATTCCATAATTATGTCATTCCATTATTCCATAAATCTACTATTCTATCATTATGTAATTCCATCATTCTTTCATTCTATAATGCTATCATACTATTATTTATAAATCTATTCTTTCTTTCATTATGTAATTCCATAATTGTATCATTCTATTAAATTATCGAAGGCTCAAATATGGGAAACAACTGGGTAGAGGGTCGTATATGTAGCTTCAGCCTCGGCTGCAGCGAACAAAGCAATTTTACTTTCACACAAATTTCTCTACTTCCAGCGAGAATAACGCCTTTAGTTTGACAGAAATTTTTGTACCTACAGCTCCACAAGGTAAATGCTTTACACAAACTCCGAGGACTCCTCACAGATGTCACTCTCACACACCACACGTTGTGGAGAGGGCCCTGTGATAACGCTCATCCAAAATATGTAAAGAATCAAGGATTAATATTCAATTTAGTAGATTTCGGACGATTGCAAGATGAAATATCTAACTTAATTTTATGAGTCTTACATTATGATTTAAGAGGGAAGAGTTTAAAGTTTAAACAATCCATACCTTAGCAAATATGTTCCTTAAGCAGCCTTGTTTGGCTAAGAAATCTTGTCAATTACTTATGTGGGGTGACGGTCCATATAGATGCGTTGCCATGTTGAATACAATTGCAATTTAAGAGACTTTCATCTTTTAACTTCAGATATTTGAAAATGATTAAAGTTTGATTTAACTTTTAATTTTGAATTAATGTTATTAATAGATTAATTGTGTTTGAAAGTATGTTTGGATGTCACTATGTAAAGGATTTTTGACATCAATATTTAGTTTATGATTTATCAAATTTATTTTTTTATGAAAAATCATAAAGTGCCAAATATTGATATCAAAAATCTCTATATAATTGAAAAAAAAAAAATCTCTATAGATCTGGTAACTAATGTCTTAGAGCTTCTCTTTAAATACATAATCTTAAGTACTCAATTTGAAACATTAGACACACAAACTAACAAGTAATAGTTATTATTTTCAAAAGAGTCAGCTAGGGAAAACTATCCAAATTGAAAGGATAAAATTCTAGATAAAACTATATGCAAGAAACAAATCCACATTTACAACCTAATTCAAAACACAAGAACAAATAATAACAAATTCAAGCCATTACAAATTAAAATCAGTTAAAAAATCCGAAGTATCAAAATTATATTAACTTATGGCAAAAAATAGTTTACATAAATTTTTCCAAATTCATGTCCTCTAATATTTGATAAATATAATTATCATATCTTTATAATGGACCACATAAATTTGAAAATTGCTTTCTTAGAAAACGCAATTAGTTTGCATTGTATTATCTACTGTAAACAAGCAAGTGGTTGGCACTTTATAGTGTGGGCCATTCTCATCTTAAAGTGCTAGCCACCTCATCATAAAATGCTGGCCTATTGACCACAATGTGCCACCAATTTAAGCTATACTTTTCACAGTTGCCTGAATAAAGTTCTCTTGGCTTTGCTGCGCCTTATATCCATTGAGGTGTTTTGTTTCGATTTGGTAATTCTAAGCTTTTTTTTCAAAATTAAACGATGATAAGTAGTTTTCAGTTATCTGTGATGTCAAGAAAGGTAGAAGATTACAATTAAAATTATAAGAAAAGGAATTTGGCGAGACATGCTGGTTTGTATTTTGACACAGCGAGCGTAATTTGCACTCCCGAATTTAACGTTCATCCTGCCTAGTTACAGAATTGCCTGAAGTGGCTGAAATTTCCTGTATAAAAACTGTACGGGACGGTTTTGCGCAACTGTAGTGAACGTTAATAGTTAATAGAACTCTTTGAGGACTTAATAATGTGTTATTAGGTTTATTAATTGTATAGTAGGTAGAAAAATATAATTTTATTGGTTTTGTTTTTCAGGTTATTCTTAAATATTATTCGCTTCAACAGTTAAAAAGTTAATTTTGATAATAAAAAGAGAATAAATATTTATAATTTTTTATTGTTCATGAAGATTGCTATTAACAGTTTCTTAGCTTAAATTTGACAGTTGTATAATTGTATTTAAGCATTTTAACTGTACAATACAATTGAAATTTCGAAAAACTGTATCTTATGAAATGAGAGATTTTGAACAAACTGTCAAAATTTATATAGGATTATAATGATATATATATATATATATATATATATATATATATATATATATATATATATATATATATATATATATATATATATGGTTTTAATATAATTTACTTATACTAAAGTACGTCATAGTATTTTAAAGGCACCATTGAATAGATAACTGTCATATAAAAATTGCTTGACAAGCAAGGTTGACTGTCAAATTTAAGCATTTTTACTGTTACTGTTACTGTTTGACCATTGAAGTGGATAATATTTAAGTAAAATTCTTTTTTCCATGGATGTTATTAGTAAATATTATTGTAATTAAAATGCTTTATTTATTTTATATTTTAATTTTTGTATTTGTTAACTAATTAAATGTGATGATTTTTCTTATTTAAACTATTTTTTTTACTTTTTGTAAATTAAACATTTAAATTAATTAATCAAAAATATTTAAAAAATTATTTGACTAAAGAAAGTCACCTCTTATTACAACCTTCACATTATTCTAGCATGCCTCAATAGCTTTCTTGCTAAAGCTGCAAGCTATTGTGATGTTAGTTTTTGACTAGATTTCTAATTTTCTATTGTACAATACAAGCCGTCATGATGATTTGAAATGATATTATGTCATAACATTTCAAGCCATGAGTTTGAATTAAAATCATCACACATGATATCAAACACTAAAATAGAAGATGCATACTTCCATTTAGCATTTCTTTTAGATTCTTCCTTCCTTTTCTAATTAATGTCGATAGTTATGAAACTTAAACTAATCATAAACATGTTACATATAGTTCTCTTGTAAGCTTTAATGTTTTTTAATAGTATTATGGTTTTTTCTTTAAGTCCATTATAATCATATTGATCGCAATTTTTCTTTTATTTTTATTATTTTATTTTGATTTAAAATATTGATACAAATAAAATTTACATAATTTAATAAATTCTTCACTTATAATTTTTTTAGATTAATTTTTTATTTATTAAAAAATGATTAAATAATTTGAATGTGAATGACATTTTCTTATAGTGAGAAAAAGTGTATATATAACACTTACACTTTGTTGAACACATCCGGAGACCGAGGAGGGGGAGGGGGGAATTAGTCTATACTTAAACTTTAAATCAATTTCATATACAACATAACCATCAAATCATTTTAACCAAAAGAAGAAGAATAGAAAGTAAAACATGCACCACACAAAGACACCAGGATTTTTATGTGGAAAACCTAATGAAAGAAAAACCACAGCGAGGATTAACTCACAATATAATAAGCTCACTGCTTTAAAAGTTTACAACTTTGTTTTAGGGTTACAATCCAAGGAAGCTACTACTCCCTGTTGACTCGCACACTAAGGCTATAACCTTAGGACAAGATACAAAGACCTGTTGAAGAGACTCACTGTTTGATAGCAAGATACATGAAGATTACAATGAAAACATGAACCTAAACTGCTATAAACGAAGCATCTGACTTATGCTGATGTTGCGATCCCATTTTTCTGCACAATTACTCCATCATACTGACTTCACACATTGCATCCTTGATGTTCATATTTCTCATTCACATTCTTCACAAATGAATTTGTTGTTCTATATATATATACCCTCCACAACAACTCAAATCCTTAATTAGGTCGGCACCAAAGAGACCTTTAGATGAAACATGTGATTCTGTATAGGTCGGCTTAGAACAAATACATTATGGGTTTCAGATCACTTCACATTGCATAACAAGATCAAATCCATCATAACGCATCCTTTAAGGCCAAACCAATTGATCAGAATAAACCACACATGAAAGAAAATAGACTGTCAGCTTGAACATCAACAACACTTCTAACTATCCATCTTTGCATCACTTGGGAGACACCAAAAACATCATGTAGACCAAGATATGAGAAATGCACCCTATCAATACTATCCTTACACCATTCACCTAAAATATCTGATCATTATGGGCATCCACAAAAGAAGAAATGTGTTGAACTGATGAAAACAAAGCATTTCAAGCTTACTGTAACACATCAAAACATAGGATATTGCATTGCGAACCACCAAAACATCTGAAAATCTTATGAATGAACCTTTACAGTACTCTGAACATATCCCCAGATCCACACAACAACATCTAGCACTTCCGAAGGAATTCAGAGACACTACTTAGCTCAGTTGTACTATAATTAGTAGTCATGTAACTCAAACTATCTTGAACACATTATGCGGTACACAAAACAAGAAAGATTTGCATATGCTTCAAACATGAGATGTATTGAGATATGTAGAATGTTCACATAGCTTCAAATTGTTGATCTATATATTCTCCATCTGGTGCAAGTACTCAAACATGTATTCTAAGAGTAGTTAAGCATCCTGAGTCAACTATAATACTTCTATCATTTGAAGGCTAAACTTGCAGACCAATAAATCACTTGATACTACAATGACACATACATTAAACATCTCTAAGCCTATCCTCAAAACTGCATGAACAAATATTTACTTCTAGAGGAATGCAGAGCATTCCAACAAGTCTTTATCATTGCTTTACTTTGTCAGGGTACTAACCAGAACTCTGTCACTCATAATTTTCACTGTTGAAGGTGTAATGATATGAAATCATGGATATAACTCCTTCATATCTAGATCAATTTATATTTTTAACCACAAGACTAAATGTTCCTCTATGGTGGAATGTGGACCAAAACATTGTGACTTTGCCTTAGGGTATACACTAAAAATTCCTTAGCAAAACTTATGTAACTTATCTCTAAGTGTGGTACACAAAAATGGTAGGAAATCAATGTATACATATAGGAAACTTATTAGGACAAGTCTACTCACCTCCATATCATACTGATCACCATTCTTCTTCATACTTAGACAACTTTTCTCCACCTGCTAGTTCTTTCGGACTGACCTGCCTTAGACATTCTAACTGAGTTAAACCATCTCTCTCAAATCTTCTATTATGTCAAACATACTGACCTTGTGTCAACCTATCTCTCTCAAATCTTCTATTGTCCACCTCAACCTATTCAACCTCTATCTATACAAGCCTAATTGAGTTGACATCAATGACAACATGTACTGCCAACAATCTCCCCCTTTGTCATTGATGGCAACACCAAAATGATGCGCACAAATACGCCCCCTTATATGTACATTATTCTCTCTCCCCCTTTGACATCAAGGACAAAGGGCCTAATATCCTCTACTTATATGAACTCCCCCTTACTATATAATTTCTACAAATGATACTCCCCCTGAGATGAAAATGCCTAAAAACTCATGCTATGTAGATAGAATGATATTGTAAACCTTCGTAAGTCTATACACAACCAAAATTGTCTTATCTACAATACTCTTACAACTCACTTAGAAGGTAGATTATTTTTGTAAATTACCTTGATTTGAGTAAGAGTGGATACCTACTTTCCTTTTTCTGAGGAGAGAATATGATTCTGGCATTCAAACTACATGTACATAAATCCTTAGCCTCATCTATGCTACTTGGGGTCTTCATCTTCTGATCAATTTTCTTAGCTTCTCGTAGCAACCTAGATAATGAAGCAAGTCTCAAGTTGACTAGTTCCCTTAGTTGACCAAAATGTTTCTTTATTTGTTCTCTTTGGTCCTGTAGCTATGACATATGTGCATGAAAATTTTCAATTTGTGCCTTGGTTGATCCATCCTTGTCCTTTGACAAGTCATATATTTCAGTGAGTTTAGTGATATGTGACTCAATGGAGTCAATCTAAGTTTTGATGTTCTTGGTGGCATTTGGCCATTTCAAGAAAAATAGATATAAGTCAATAGCTTCATTAATATAATCTTTAAATATCTTTATGTTTTCTTGCAATTTATTGTGTGCATTGGCACACTGGTCAGATACCTTAGCCAGTCTTTTATCATTTAACTTCCTTCAGGCCTCTTGTTCTGACTTTTGTTCACTATGGGAGGAGCGATCCTTGAAGGAGTCCATCAAAAGATTTAATTTCTTCTTCAGAGCCAAGGGAGGATTAATATTTACCTCTAGTAAGCCTTCCTAAATCAACTTTACTGCATCCTCAACTAAGCTAGTCTTCTTCAAGTTTTCTTGTAGGAACTCCTTCCTTGCAGAAGAAGGTAGGATGTCACCAAGCTACAACTTGTGAAGGGGTAAAATATTTGACAAATCTACTTGCCCCTCATGAGTGGGAATCTATAGAAGCTGAGGTGTGATCAGAGGTTGAAACTGTATCTGCAAGCTTAGTAGGTCCTTAAATGAATCTGAGGATGATGAACTCTAACCTACATTCATAGAAGCATCCTAAGCTTTCTCATTTTCTTTCTCCTTGGTCCTCTCTATTTCATTCTGAATTTGCTCATCTTGTTTCTCCTTAATCTTTTCTATTTCATCTTGAGCTTTCTCAAGATTATGCTCTTTCTTTTACTCATCTTTCCTTGCATTCTCTGGAGGAGGATTGTCATGTTCTGCAATAGGATTAGTATTTTCTGGAGGAGGTGTACCCATTTTACCTTGATCCTCTATATCTTGTGCTTCAGTATTCATTGGAGGAGTAGTCTCCTCATTTTGTTGATCATTCTTCACTATCTCACCACCTGTTACATTATCTTCGAAAGATGACAAGTCTATGTCATCAGATATATCTTCAATAATCACCTCAGTATTCTTCATTTCTTCAAGAATTTTGGTAGTTTTCTCTATTGTCTCCTTTTCCAATCTTTCTATTTCTTCTTCATCCTTTCCCATTAGAATATTTATTCTATGTTTGGTTCTAAATTCTTGTGCTTATCTTTGTGAAACTTTAACCTTTTCTTCATCAGAGATAGAGCGACCAACCTTATCAATTGCTTGTTTCCTCATCTTAGCCTATTTGGCCATGGCTTCATTCCTCTTATTGGTGAGTATGTCCGTAAGACTTGCAACAAGTTGATAAATGATCTCAATTAGGGCCATAGTAAAGGCCATCATATACCTAATTATGGCTTCCTTAATTGTATCTTTATCATTGTCAAGCATCTCATTATAAATCTCTGCAACTTCCTTTAGGGAACCATGTTGTGTAATAGCATTGACAATGGCCTCAAACTATAGAGGCTTATATTCAGATTTTTCTTGAGGAGCTCTTTTTGTTTTGTTTTGTTTTCCTTTTCCCTTTCCTTTGGAAGTTTCTTCTTCTTCTTCTTCTTATCTTATTCTTTTCTTTCTTCTCTCTAACATACAAGATTCCTCTTCTTCTTCTTCTTCTTCATCATCTTCTACATTTACTAGATTAATCTTTTCTCTTTTTGCTTGTTGTTTTGGTCTTGGTTTCTTCTTCTCTGTAGTTTTGGGTTTTACAGGGACTTCAGCAACAACTCTTCTCCTGCTAGGGAGTGTATGAGTAGGTTCACAAGATTTGGAAGAAGTAGCAATAGTAGAGACATACCTACTTCTCCTTCTAGAAGTTTGTGAGGTATAGGTGCTTTGAGGTTCTTTAGTAGAGTCTTCAAGTGTATTAAACATCTCTTCTAGCTTTGATTTCATTTTTTCAGCTTTCTCTTCTACCTCCTTCCTATTTCTCTTGTTGCTTATTTCTTCATATGTGCCAAACCTCTTCGCAGAGGGATCCTTAGGCTCGATGAAGAAGATATCAACATATCCAATCAAATCAAGTTCAAATACCTCATAGGGCAAGGTGGTTATCTAGAAATGCCTTGGTTCTATAGCCTCCATATAGCAATTGTCTTTATCCACCATGAAATTTATATCATTCTTGTATTTTTCTACAACTTTTGATGGTATCATCTCCCTCAATTACATTTCATCTTGGAAGTTTTTAAAGAATCCCCAATACATAGTGTTACATTCTTTAGAGTTTGCAAAGATTTACATGAGATCCCTAATCTAATGTCTAATAGGAATATCTCTTCTCTAGACTACATTTTTCATACCAGGCAATTCTTTCATGAACTAAAACATGAGACAAACAATTAGAGAGTCATACTAGAAGTGATAACATGTCTCCTTTGTTCTCTTCAGATTATCCAATAGTTGTTGTCACAGAAACTCACATATATCATAGTCTTTTCCTTCCTTAACAATATGATGTGCAGTGTAAATGACAATTGCAGCAATAGAACCTTCTCTATTGGTGTAATATACTTTATATGCAATGTCTAGGTGGCATATCAGACCCCTAGGTCAATCATATCATCCACTATTAGGGTTCTTTTATCAAATTTTACACCAGTAAGCTTCATTACCACCTCATTCTTTACAACCTTTAGAAATGGCACAGGTTCAAAGGAGCACAATCTAGTGAAAACTTTAATGGTGTCTTTTGTGATCATATAGGGTTAATCAATACAAATGAATTCTTCATGAATCCAACTCAAAACAACTCTGACCCAATCATCCTCATAGTAGAAATTGGGAAAACCCTTCAATACATCTAAGCATTTAGCCTCAACATTTGCATACTTTGGTTTTAGCATAAAATCATCACCCAAGAGATGGTCATTCCTTAATTGTTCCAACTTCAAATAGGTGTATTCATTTAGTTGTGAGTGGATGTATATGCGGTCATCCTTTGTATGCAATACATTGATGGGAACACAGGAAAATGCTCTATCCTTGTCAATTTCAGTGGATTTGTATGAATGCTTCTTAAATTTTGGCCTCAACCTCTCTACAATATCAATAACCACCGGTGTTGCTACGATGATTCTTCCAAAGGACTAGGGTTTTTACATGCAAATTTAAGAAATATCTGTGAATGCAGCCATTAGGGTTTGCACACAAGCTTTAGTGAAAACCTTCTTCTCTTCGTAGCTCTTGTACACACTTGATATCAATCAAATGAGATCACATTTGATCAAGTATTGATTAAATATGTCTCATACCAACTCTGATGGCTCTGCATTAAATGCATCTCTTGTTCTTGACCTAATAAACTTTTTACTATACAGGGATCCATGATTATTTGGCAAACCTTTGCAAAGAGTGTATTTGCTCCAAAATTTTGATCAAAAGTCATAAAATTTCTAGCCAAACATATCCATGTCACCGTTAACCATTTTACTGAGGATTTTTGCATCTTATGCTCAACACCCCCTAAGATTTGTAATTTCAACACCCCCTAAGACATCACTAATGATTCTAGCCCATTGCACCACCTATTTTTTATCTTTAACTATGCAGATCAAGTGAAACATCCATGGTTCAAATTTGCTTGAATCAACCTTTCCAGTCATTTGGCTAAGCAGTACTACCATGTACTAGATTTAAGGATAGAAATCATATTTGTATAAGTGCTAAGGCATCTTAGCTACAACTTTGACTTTACTCTTCAGATCTCTCTAGGATGAGGATATGATCTTCTTGTAGTTTTCTTTACTTCCATCGAATTCTGCAACAAGTTCCTTCATGTCCTGCTTGTACATGTCATGGTGTGTGGGTAAGTTAAAGGCTTTGATGATTCCATCGACTGAATAGTCGACATATACCCTACCTTGATGCTTAACCCTTCAGGTGACCACATTATAATGTAATGCACACTCTATCACTAGCACTAATGCCTTTACAACATACGAAAACCCTACTGCATAGAACATTCCAATAGCTGCAACATTCTTTAGTATGACATCTCTAGGTTGAATTTGTGCTCTAAAGGCATACATATCAGTTTTTCCACAACGAGTGTCCTCATTGAAGCCATATTTGCTGCATACACTCCTGGATCTAGGAAACATGTCTATCTTAAACTTTGCATCTCTCTTATCTATGTGTGCCTGCATCTTGACCTACAAATTATCAATATCCATACTTAACCTAGGATTTAAAGGTTTAGTTACATTAATTTCCTCAAATCACTTCATGTAGATTATACAAGCATCTTTGAATAGCATATGAGTAAAACCTCACTTAAGGATTTACCTTAACTTCAAAATTTGCTCTTTACCTATGTAAAAATTACAGCATAACTATGAAAAGGATAGGAAAGATTTTGTGTTATTCATACCTATTAATGATAACCTTAACCTTAATACATGGATATGGAGATGAATTCCTTGTTAGCTCCAATTTCCTTTTCGTTTAATCACCTACGCACTTTACCTTAAGAACATACTATTCACCTTTAACACTTAGAGCTCTCTATAATTCTAGCTTCAAATATATCAATATTTTAATAATGAGGGAGAAATTTACCTTTAACCTTAGAAAATCACTCAATTAGAGCCTATTAATTGCTTTCCTCCCATGTAGGTAGGCTTTTACAGTGCATACGTAAGAGAAAAGAACAAGTGTCAAAAAGCATGCTTTCATATTCAAAAACCAATTGCTTTTACTACTTAGCATGAAATAAAAGAGAGTTTGGACATGGATATCTAGCACTCTAATGTTCCATTAGAAATGTCTATATGGAAAATGTCTGGATGACATCATCGAACGGCCTTGGTCAAACATTGTTGACTGAAGAATCAAGTATCGGGATCTAATTTAGCTTAAAAAATTAGGATATATGAGATATCCCTATGGAAATGTCCATGTGCAAAGATCCTATTGAAAAGTCAATAGTAGGACACGTGTAGTGACATCAGTGCTTAGGATAGGGATTGGACATTTAGAAAGGTATGGATATTAAGCGACTACAAAATATCCATGTCATTAATATCCAGATGGTGTCACCTGTCCTAAAATGTTTCTTTGGGATAAAATTGACTAACGCCAGCCGGATATGGATGTTTCAATAGGATATGGATATTTGGTACTTGTGGAATGTCCATGTCAAAATATACATCCAATTGATGGGTTTCAAGGTTCACAGTGATAAATTTGATGGTTTCAGAAGCATAGGGATATAGATATCTAGCGAGACATGTACTTTTCTTATTGACTTTCCACTATGGTGGATCCTGATATGCTTATGTGGCAAATACTGGAACATTCCATCATTTCGCCAAATAGATAAACACATTGGAAAAGCTTCTCACGGAACCACAAAATTGGCTCCATGTGCCAAAACACTTAGTTAAGTCCCCATGGGGGGGTCGCGGCGTGTTGACGTGGCACAATTTTAAACTTTTTTCCATTCCATGGAGGAGATTATAAAGGGCAAAAGCTTATCCATGGAATCGTAGAAAAATCAACAAGTAATTAACTTGTGCTTACATATACTATGGTGAACTTTGAATGGCACTAACGTGGCACATTTTGGGTTACTCCCTTGTTTCGTCCAACACTTGTGGTGGACCCTAGAGAGGCCTATGGAAGTGCAAAGAAGGTAACACATGGCTTGTTTTAGCCTTCTATAGGTTGAATGGGTTATTAAGTGCCACATGGTACAATCTGGGGACCATTCTACTATTCTATGGAGGTTTCTTTATTGTCAAATTTGGTGATTGTAGAAGCATAGGATACCACCAGGTGGTTTGGATTAACCTTACTCTATAGAGCCTAACCTTTAATTTAATTAGATTTAATGACCACTTAGCATCTAGATGATTAATTTGAACACCCAAGGGTTAGCACAAAAGACCAGATCTAACGAAGGACTAGGATATGGATATAGATATTTCAACAGGATATTAAGTTTCTAACATCCATATCCACTTGACTAAATTGTCCAGTTGACCAAAACTTTGATTATGCATAACTCACTTGGCTTAAGGGATTTTGACATGATATAAGAGGCAATGTTGCTTAAAATTTCACTCTTTATCTATAGGTGACCTTTGTACAAGAAGACCTAGACCTTAAAGTTTTGAGATACACTAGGTCATGACATTTTACCAGACCGCCTAAAATAGAAAACACACACACAAAAAGGAAGAAAAAGTTGGGTCCCCATTTTGCTAAGGCAAAATGGGGCATGTTGTGAGACTACACAATAGGTATAATAAATCTCTTATATAAAAAATAGCTAAACATATGAAGTAAATAATTTATTTTGTTATTAAATTATTTCATTTTATTTTTTATTTTCTCACTACTACATTTTTGTTAAACACAATAAAAAATTTACAATACATTTGAACCATAAGAGTAAAAGAAGAAGATAAATGAGAAAATAAAATTTGCTATTAATTGCTTATATATATATATATATATATATATATATATATATATATATATATATATATATATATATATATATATATATATATATATCATACACTTAGGCTCAAGCCTACTTAGGTGTGCCTTTATACAATCTTGACACATGCCTCATTGAGGTGTCAAGGTTGTTGGATGGTTAGGTGAGGTGTCACGGAGTTTCCCACTAACTAGCCACCTCACTAGTTTTTAGGAAGGCAACTCGCCACTACTCATAGTTGAGGAGTCCTTTCCTCAACTAACCACTTCCTCTCCTCACCTATTTGTACTCAATTTCTCCAAGTTACTCGATAGTGGATTTATTCCCATGCCTTTGCATCCAACCCCCAGCTGCCATTTCCCAAACCTAACCACCCCTTCTTGGAGATAATTTTCCATTTGTGTCACAACCCACTTTTACAATTTGATTTGAATACTATGTCTAATAGTATGATTTTAATTAGTTTCAAATAACACACATAAAAGCTAAATTAAATAATAAAAATATAGACCCATTTAAAAGAACAAAATAATAAACAATTTTAAATAAAAAAATGAGGACACTTCTAGAAAGAGCAATAAATGAGGAACTTTTCCCCCTCATTCTCACGTCAAGATTCAAAGTTAATGAAATGAGATTTTTGTTCTTAAATTTATGACTATTGGAAAATTGGAGAGTCCTTTTCGACAAGAATTGAATGGCAATTTGGAAAAGAGAGAGAACAATTAATTGGAAGACTTGACTCAAGACTTGGAATTTCCTCCATATGGGTCAAGTTTTTATATAAATTTGCATGGATTTTTGAAGAAGACATACTCATCTCTGGTTTGGGAGTGCTAGAGAAATCTGTAAGAGTTCTCCTCTCCATCATTTTGTTTTGTTTCTCTTGATAATCTAGTTCATGAATTTTGTTAATAAATTTTAGTTTGAAATTCATGTTGATGATATGTTGCAATGTGAAAACTGTGTAGAAGTTTTTATGAATTTTTTTGATGAATAGAAGTAGAATTTGTTGATATAAACCCCTTTTCTCGTAATGCTAGGATAGATGCCCATACTCTATTCCTGAAACTTCGTTCATGCTTGAACATTCCTAAAGCTTATTTCATAAAATCCATTTTGTGCATATTTTGCAATCTTACCTCTTTTAGGATTTGTCAAATAGTTCATGTGTTGTGAAATCTATGATGAAATTATTTTTGTTCTTTATGCTCTATTGTATGTCCATGCCCTATTCTAAAACGCCACGTAGAAGGGATGTTGGCAAAGATCCATTTTGTGGTACATCCTGCAATCGTTGCAGGCTTGAGACAACATTTCTTTGAGGGATTTTGTCAAACTGTTCATGCGCCTTGCCTAGACATCCACTTTCAGCATACATGTCTATCTGAGTATTTCCAACTATTATATTTGACAAAAATTCCCTATCACTATGATGGTGCAAATGTCCATACCCTGTTCTAAGTTCCATTCTGGCATAGTACGCTATCCACGGTTGTGGAATTTGGCTTTACACCTGCCAACTTCATTTGCTTGTAAGTTTTTAAATTCATTTCAACAAATCCATTTTGTGTGATTGTGCAATCATTGCAGTCCATGAGGCAACATTTCTTTGAGGGATTTTGTTAAATAGTTCATGTACCCTGTCTATACTACCATGTTTTGTAGTCGAGTCTATCGGAGCACTTCCAACTATAATATCTAGCTAAAATCCCTCCTTCCCTTATGCTTTGAAGGATGGCCATACCCTATTCTAAGGACAAATTGGATTCAGAGCATATTGCAGGGGAAATTAATAATAAGAAGCACAATGGTCTATGTTAATTACTGACGCATAAGAGAGGAAAGAGGATTTTTAGTTTAATATGGATGACTCATTGAAACTCACGTTTCTCACCTTGTCAAGTCCCCAGTTTTCCCAATTTTTTATGAGTTGGTGTGGAAAACTGAATATTGATTTAACAGTTTATTTGTAATAAAATAGATGAAATTGATTATCCTCCTTCCTCAATACGATACAACTATTTCTCTCTAGCTGTATACCATTATTGAAAACTATCTTTCCTAGTCTTATTGACTAACGTGTTATAAATACTGTGATACACCTCTTGTTATGACACACCTTTCCTCTATCTCACTCCTCCTCTTCCACCTAGGTAACCTTGTTTTTGTTTCTTTCTTTATTTGCTTCTTTTTTATATTTCATTAGTTACATTCGCACTCATTTAATTATTGTCAGATAATTTTTTGATCAAACAACATACAGTTCTAAGTGTTCCAAATCTTTGAATGAAACTGGTTAAATAGGGAGTTTATCTTATGATAGCATCTATTATGTGTTCGAATACTATTATTGGAAAAAAAATGTTTAGATAGTTAATATAGTTAATTCACATGATACTCAACTACATTGGAATCATAAATTTACCAAGTTCCATCAGGCTAAACTTAAACAAACGAATTATAAAATTTATCTCATTTTTTTAATCAGTTGCAGAGGAAACAAGTCACACAGTTCTGTATATAATCTATATTACAATGGTGAGTGTTTAAGTACTCACCAAAAACATGACCAACTAAATCTCTGTATCGGATAAAGCATTGGCCATCTATAATATACAGATTTGCAAGCAACAAATTGGCATCTTAATGATAAAGTTTAGGATGTACTCATGTTAGCCAGTACTTGAAGAAGGTCAACCATGCCACATAACAATCAACTGTAGTTGTAATGCAATAAGGGTTACTCATATGATTGAAGTATGTACAACTCTCATCCACTAAGTCTACATGGTTGCATGCACCGAGAACACAAGCAAAGCTTACAATGTAATGGATAAAAAGAAAAAAAAATTAAAGTGGTAAGGGTGAAAATGGATAAAATTTTGATAATATATGAGTAATTGTAGTAGAATGTTAACTTAATGTGTAAATGAAGATGTAAAAGAGTATTATTAGTTGTAATGTAAGAAAATGAGATAAATATTGTAATAAGTTTGAGGAGAAGAATAAATGGTTAAAGTTAAAAGGCAATCAATTTAAATTAGCATACAATTCCTGCAACATATTTTTTTTATATACCATAATGTTTTCAAAGTAAATTTTATCTTCTAGTCTTCTAAGCAATGAATCACAACATGAATCACAATACTATAGTACTCATATAAAAGCCTATTGGCTAATTGACTCCCATAAATTTTACAATTTAGAATTTAAAAGTAAATCTTGATAATAATAAAAATAATAAATTTAACCATTATAACTACAATTTCAATAAAAGGCATAGTCATATGGTTGCATTTTGGTGTTGGAGTACATATTTTAGTTGGTTGAGGAAGAATTTTATGAATTAGATATAAATGAAAAAGTGCACTAACTCAAGATCATGATGTAAATGATATAAAAAGTGCAAGTGATAACATAATAAATGGTACATAAGAAAATAAAAGAATTAATGGCATAAGGTAAACTAGTAACAAAGTATAAGTAAAATAATTTGCAAAGGGTGAGAATATACCTGGAAAATATACAAATAAAATATATTGTAAGAATGGATGTTTTGTGGGTATGCTATCATGAAAGCTCATGAGAAGGTATAGTCCTTATGATACATGCAATAATTATAAGTAACTTTGCTTTTGGAATTGTGATATTATAAAAAGGAATTATTGAAATTGTAAATGTTGACTTAGTAGTTGAACTAGTTATCAAAGATTCTTTAATTTGACCTAGATTAAGTTTTACGTTATTGTTGGAATATCTTTTCTAGTTTATGAGTTGATATAAGTATCTTTCTAGTCATATGTTTATGAAATTGATTAAGTTTCTTTTCTAGTTCTATTCATTATGATTAAGCATCTTTTATCTACATTTTGATTTAAGGAAGTATTTCCCTTTATCAACTATTTTTATACAAGTTTTTCCTTTGCTACTAGATAGGTAAACCTTTTAAATAAACGTCCAAATTCAAACAAATCGTAGTGTTCAATATATATGGTACCTCTGTGTTACATTTACGGGTAATGTCATTGCGTTGAACCAAGTACCTCGCACCTAACATAGCTACAACAACGATATCTAGGCACCGTCCCTCTAAATCTTTGGGGAGTAATAAGGGACATGTCGAAGTTAAATCTGCAGGAAGTGAAAATCTCCTTGGATACCTCATTAAAATTATTAACTAAAAAGGAAGGATGATTCTATCGAAAATAGTTGTAGGACGATTACCACGATAGAAAACCCCTTTTTAACTATCAACAGAAAAACCTCGTCAGACAAATATGTGTATTTGGTAAACTATTCACACATGAAAACTTAAACATCAAACACTCCTGGGAGGCGTGTTTGCAAAATAGCTTCTTAGGAATTCCATCACTATATCACCCAAGTGGGTGGCAGTCAGCGAAGAACTGTGTACCCACTCATAGTTACATCAAACATAGTACAAGACAGAACTACATGTTCGCATTCCCCATGTCGATTGCATCTAGAGAGGGTCTTGATTCTGTGGCTACAAGGTATGTAGGTAGTTTGGATGGTGAAGGATACCCCTAGTACTTAGGTCCCTCAGATATAGGATACTCTTTTATAATCGACTTCATAATCTCGATCCCTAGTTTAAAGGTTTATCTAGGTAACCTAAGAAGTCTCCTAGTACTCAAAAGAATCCCCGGGGTGGATTACTTGTACCTGGCTTTGCCAAAAACTAAGGTATGCACAAGTTGATGTTATGTATCCCCTAGTTGACATCCTCAGCATAGTGCTTGGGTAGACTATGGTCTCTAGGAAGTGACTTGTGAATCCGTATTGGTCCCGAGGGAGTCAAAAGTCTTTGGCCAGAGCATAATGATTCCTGTCCTATTTAGCCCATTTGGCTTTCGTGTTTACTTATCCTAGATTGGATAGAGTCTTGGTCCATTTGACCAACTAGGCCTTTTGGCCACCATTTGTTCTACCCCGTATCGGGTAGCGATAAGGTCCGTTAGACCCGATTCTGTAAGAACCTATTTGCCCAAAGGATAGAAGAGCCTAATTTGGCTTAAGAATGTTCCATTTGAACATATGGCCCATATTGGCTAAATTTTTTCCTGAGTACTCAATCAAAGTCTTGATATATCCCATATAACTTTTTATTAAGGTAAAATTTTTGAAAATTCGAGTTTGGACCAAGTGGGTCCTTACAATTTTCCCTAATCTGCCACCATAATAGGCCCTAATTTTTTAAAAGCATTTAATATTATGTTTTTCATGTGTTAAACAAAATAGGCATGTAGTGTCCCAAATGGATTATTTTCCCAAATGAATTAAAATAAAATAAATCACATCCATCTTAAACTGTCATGGAATTCTTTTCAAACATGTCATGAAAAAACCCACATAAAATTCCAACAATTACTTCATATATTGTCTCCAAATTGACACAAAATTGCACAATAATTACTAGGACTCCTTCTATTGATATATAATTATGTAAATACATGAAATATACTGCTATAGTAGAAAAATGTACAGCAACACCAATAACAACAAACTATGAATGAATCTCTACACCAATACTCACAGCAACTACAAATCTTCAGAACACTGTCGACAACCAATGAAACCCAAAACACATGAGAATAGTTCAACACTGATTTATTAGATTTTCTGATACAAACCACATGTAAATAGGTCTGATACAACTGATAATCACAGCAGAAAAGTTTTGGAAAAATACCCACAACCCCAAACTACAAACTACACAAAGATTGAATTACACGGTGTGTATTTCAACACACAAAACTTCACATGCAACACTCCTGAGACTAAACAAGAAATACCCAACTCATAAAATCTGATCAAAACCTCAAGAATGAATTAAATACACCTTCTACACCAACATGCAATGACATGCAAAACCTGCAACAACACAAATGCTCCACAAACACCAAAATCTACTCCTACACTTAAAATTCTGAAAACTGCCAAACTATCCAAATTCCTTCAGCACAAATGCAAGCTCTGGATAAGATTGCCTCCTATGAGCAAAGGGTTTCCGTCCTCTCTCCACTTAATTCTCATGGGTTTCTGTCCACAAGCCTCTACTCCAATGGGGTTTCGTCCATTGAAGAAGTATTCTGCAAATCTGCAAGTTTGAGAAAAAATATGATATCAACAATACCCCCAAATGATGGAATTTTCATATTTTGTATCAATCTTCCTTGGGAGGGATGCTTTCAAAAGTATCCCACATTTTTCTTGGATTCTTTGCTATTTTGGGATATGATAGTTGTCATAAGTTGCCATACAATGTCATAAATTGCCCCACCACTTGTAATTTCTCAATATTTTAAAAATCTTCATGCAAATGGACACCTCTCATGACACAAAACCCAATGCCTCTTTTTAGCCTCAAAATATTTAATTGTCCTCAAGAATTGAATTATATTTGGACAATAATAAATATTAAATTATTTATTCTTCCTATGCTTGCCCAATTAACCCACAGAAGACTAAAATGGGTTAATATTGATCATTAATCAAATATTAAGAAAAGGGGACATGACAAGTCCTCCCTCCTCAAGATTTCTTGTCCTCAAACAATGCAAACCAAGATGCTTTGGAATTATGATGTTGATGTGATGAGTCATGCAAAATTATCCATAGAGCCTGGATCTCATATCTATCAAGTGAGATAACTCTTGCCATAGAACACTGTGCAATCCTGAAAACTCAAACTAATATGTGACAATGTCATGAAACCCAAAAAAAAATATCCATGCAAACCTTTTGGACATTCACTCCAATCCAAAAACTGAACCACACCTTCCAAAATAAATTATTTAAACTTACCAAATGCCTCCCACTGTATATAAGCACTAGCATGTGATAAATCAAACATGAAACCTCTGTAACCTTTCCCAATGATATAGATTTGATTTTTGCATCCATTAGGACCATTATAAAATCCATTATATACTTTGTAATAGTAAGGACATCTTTGGAAAAAAAAAACACTTCTATTTTCAAAACACTGAAATATACATTGTTGAATTGCACACTAGTAAGCCCAAACTTTACCTCAAATTGAGGGATGGTACCTTCAACTCCATTAGCTGATCTATAATAGGAAAATATCTGTAAAGGGATATAAATTAGAATTATGTAACAACAGCATTTACACCACCATTTCTGAAAGACTAGATTTGCAAGTAAAAGTTTATTTTGTTTCCATTGTATGTATGCACTAGCACTAGGTAGTTTGTACCAGAAATATCTGAAACTTCTTATCATGTCACAAATCTGATTTGTATATCCCATAGGACTGATAGGATAGTAAATAAATGCATCACAATAGAAAGTAGACAACTAAGGAGCAATTACCCTGTTTACCTTTGTATTATGGAGATACACCCTTCTGAAAACAACATTAATTGTTTCAGACTTTGCCTCAACTTCAAGAATGTTAAATGCAACTTCAGGATCTGATCTAGAACAGAAATGGTACTGTTGAGTAACATCAATTAACATCATATAAAAGAAGAAAATATACCACCATTTCCCAAAAATTAGATCTACAAGTAATAGTTCATTCTGGTAGAAGACTGTCCATCTTCCGTGTCCATTCACAAGCACATATTGATCACCCAACACACTTCCCAAAATGATAGTTGCAAGTACATCATTAGCATTCCTATCATTTTAAAATTGATCCAACCTTCATCCACAAGTGCCTTCCAAGTCACTCTTAAGTGTACATATGAATTTCTATGGTGACTAGTTAGTAAAGAAACAATAATATTGATGATAATTTTCTGTTTTGTAGACTTCCAAGAAATATTCCCTTGGTCATTATTGATCTCTGATGAGGAACAACAACAAAGGGGTCTATTATAGCCTAACATCACCACCATAAACTTTTGTAGCAAAATCATAAAGATCTATATACAAAATAGACCAAACTGCCAAATAACATAGTGCATTTTTCTCCCTGCAGAGTCAACCCTTATCAACAACAAAAAGTGCCCAAACTAGAAAGATATAGTTTCCAACACTTGGAATGGATTTGGAGCATAAAAACCACATTCACACACATCACCAATATCATATAACACTCTTGTATGAATTTTTTTTTATTGAAGTAACATAACCATGCTCATACCTTGACTTCCTGATATCTATGATGACTTATTCAAAGATAGGAGGATACTCAACACAACTCCTTAACTCACAATAGTGATGGTAATTACTATTTCTTCAAAAACTCATATATGTGGGTATAAACACCATACAAGGTTGATGCAACACAAAGAAAACTTTATCATGAAAATGTACCTTAACTAGTTCCAAAATATTGCATACCTTGATCTCAATCTACGAGTCATCCAGAAGTTGAGCCTTCACAAAATTAGGAATGACAAAGCCTCCATGCATCCACACATTCCATATGGAAACCTAATCTTGAACCACATTAGTACATTCTTCTTTAGGTGGCCTTCCTAAAGAATTACCAACAATAAGTTTGCTACACTTTTGCACATTATTTTGCACCTTCGCATGTGAATAGATAAACTATCTATGGTGGAAATCCCTCTCCATAAGTTTGCATTCTTGTTGATCTTTCCAAGTTCTATCTATATTCTACAATATTCTATCTAGTAACAATTTTGGGAACATATTTTGGAGCACCATTTTTTGCTGATTTGGAATCAATTGAATAACATAGGATAGGTTATGTTTCTTACCAAAGAACAAAATAATTTGTATGCTCTCCTTCATTACACAACTTGCTGCCCATAGATCTTGTCCTTTATGAGTAGTCCCTTTAACTATGAATTCTTCTCTTAGACCATGGAGTATGCCAAGCATCACACCTTTGTCTTCAATTGTAGAATTAAGTTCCAAGGAGTAATTCATGAATTGCAAACATTGAACTCCTACAACTTCATTAGAACTTACAAGATAACCTTGATGGTTCTTCATGAATTTCCTTTCCATTCCCATGCAAGATATGAAGAATTCAATAATGATATCAAATCCTCTATCCTCATTTCCCTTCATAACATCACTTAGATCCCAAATACAAAAACAATCTTGAATTTGAATAAATGAATCTACATGTCCTATTTTGAAAATTGTATCTGTTAATCTATTCTCCTTTTTAGCATGCTTCCTTTGGTGATAAAAACTTTGTATTGGGATAGAAAGAGGCAACAAATCTGAATATTGAGAATCTTTTTCATACCTTGGGCTGCCATCAAGGAATTCATCCACTTTTCCAAAATTAAAAGTTGTGAATACATCACCATGTTTCCATTGTGCTACTCTCATGCAACTAGAAGTGGAGAGTCTTGAACTATAAAATATTTTTGTAGATATGACATTCAAACCACCAAAAATTTTAGTCTTCATTAGTTTCTTGAAGTTCAGTTTATGTATCTTTTTATTTGTAGCTCTAGGATCCCACACCATTATGGATGAATAAATTTGAAGATGAGAAAAAAAATCTTGTTTCCATTTTGCTCCCTTCATCTCTTCATCACCATTAGGATACTTCTTATTATGATGAGAATGATGTAATGACTTCATATCAAAATGCTGCAATAATTCCTTACTTCTCCTTTCATCCTTATTCCTTGAGTTGTAATCAAATAAACAATCAAAATATTTACCTCCTTTCATAGACCTGGAAATTTTTTAAGCATTTGCAGCAACATTGTCATTCTCACATAACATTGGTTCCTTTTCAATGCTAAGAATTTTTTTAGGTGTCTCTTGGGTCTCTTTGGGATCAATTGGTACATTTCCTTCTTTATTTTCCACATGCAAATCTGATTTCTCATTAACTCTATTGAGACAAATATTGTCCTACCAAGTAAACCCATTAGGAATCATTAAATTTTTTTCTACATATAAGATCTCTTTACCTTTATCTTGCAAATCTGATTTTTTTTCTTTCTCACACTATGCCAACACAATTTCTTCCTTGATCTTACCACTATTGAATGGGGAATAACACTTGATCATTTTTTATCTTCTTCTGCAACAACCAAAGTAGATTCCTTATATTCTTTCTTGATGGCTTGCTTTGAAATAACTTGTTGTGGCTAAGGTGTATTTACCACTATCTCTAATTCCATTATCTTCTTTTTTGGCACTTCATCTAACTTTCCTTCAACATTCAATGGAACTTTCTTCAAAAACATTTTCTTTATTTTTGGATCCTTCATCAATGCTAATAGATTCTTCTGAGTTTTTTGAAATTCTTGCATCATTTCCATCATGGATTCTTGAAATACCTTCATCTTTATGTATAAAAATTTTCTTTCTACCACTGCTAAACTAACATGTTATAGTTGATACCACACATGCAACCCCAAATCTTGACATACAACACGCATAAACTGCAACAACAATTATCTTCTCCAACAGGCTGGCAAGATCATGCTCTGATACCACTGTAGTGTCCCAAATGGATTATTTTCCCAAATGAATTAAAATAAAATAAATCACATGCATGTCAAACCCTCATGGAATTATTTTCAAACATGTCATGAAAAAACCCACATAAAATTCCAACAACTACTTCATATATTGTCTCCAGATTGACACAAAATTTACACAACAATTACTAGGACTCCTTCTATTGATATATAATTATGTAAATACATGAAATATGTTGCTATAGTAGAAAAATGTACAGAAATACCAACAACAATAAACTGTGAATGAATCTCTACACCAATACTCACAGAAACTGCAAATCTTCACAACACTGTCGACAACCAATGAAACCCAAAACACATGAGAACAGTTCAACACTAATTTATTATATTTTCTAACGAAAACCACATGTAAATAGGTCTAATAAAATTGATAATCACAGTAGAAAACTTCTAGAAAAATGCCCACAACACCAAACTACAAACTACACAAAGATTGAATTACACGGTGTGTATTTCAACACACAAAACTTCACATGCAACACTCCTGAGACTAAACCAGCAATACCCAACTCACCAAATCTGATCCAAACCTCAAGAATGAATTAAATACACCATATACACCAACATGCAATGACATGCAAAACCTGCAACAACACAAATGCTCCACAAACACCAAAATCTACTCCTACACACAAAATTATGAAAACTGCCAAACTATCCAAATTCCTTCAGCACAAATGCAAGCTCTAGATAAGATTCCCTCCTGTGAGAAAAGGGTTTCTGTCCTTTGTCCACTTGATGCTCATGGGTTTCCGTCCACAAGCCTCTACTCCAATGGGTTTCGTCCATTGAAGAAGTATTTTGCAAATCTGCAAGTTTGAGAGAAAATATGATATCAACAATACCCCCAAATGATAGAATTTTGTATCAATCTTCCTTGGGAGGGATGCTTTCACAAGTCTCACATATTTTTCTTGGATTCTTTGCTATTTTGGGATATGACAGTTGTCATAGGTTGTCATACAATGTCATAAATTGTCCCACCACTTGTAATTTCCTAATATTTTCAAAATCTTCATGCAAATGGACACCTCTCATGACACAAAACCCAATGCCTCTTTTGAGTCTCAAAATATTTAATTTAATATTTAATTGTCCTCAAAAATTGAATTATATTTGGACAATAATAAATATTAAATTATTTATTCTTCCTATGCTTGCCCAATTAACCCATAGAAGAATAAAATGGGTTAATATTGATCATTAATCAAATATTAAGAAAAGGGGACATGACAAGGCATTTTTTTTGCCAAAAAACATTTAACATTATGTTTTTTTTTTAATAGGGGTAATTTAAAAGTTAGAAGAAACTTGATTTTAATGATTAATGGTTCTTTAACCATTGTAATAGTTAAGAATTTCTTTTCTTAAGTGCTAATTATAGGTAAAATTGTAATTCTGAATTTGGCAACTCAATTTATGTGCCAAAGTTAAAAAGGATTGTTTTTGAGCTAAGTATTAGGGATCAATCATGCACTATCATAAAGTGCCCTTTTTTGACCTACATAGACTCGCCTATGCACTAGAAGTAAAAATTGCAAAATTTAGGGGGGTACATTGTTAAAAAGACTGAGTATTAGGGCACAATTTTAATTGTCCTGTTTAGATTTATAGCACTGCATTATAAAGTGCCAAAACTTGGGGGGTCACCTAATCAAGGGGTTTGCCTAATCTATTGAATTTCTTTTGTCTAAAGGAATAAACCTAGTTGTAATCATGGGATATAAAACTCACTCTTCTATAATCAACCTAAACAAGGGTAACTATAAGTCCTAGTGTGATGGAATCCTGAAACACCTTAGGTACCATAATCTCATGCCATATATGTATGGACTTATCCCTGAACTAGGTAAACAATCTTAGAAACCGTGATGATATTTTTAGATTAATCAACTTACATATACCAGATGTCACTTTATATGCCATAATGTATATTGACTATCCACATGTATTATGGATAAAAATTTGGGAGATATATGGAGACTCCAATGTTTCTTCATTCCCACATGAACCTTCTTTGATCACAACTCACATCCCTAATCATGATACACATATAGAATGTCCAATTGAGATAGAGGAAATCATCATTTCTCCACCATCCCTTGTTGCTTCATCAGATTTTAGAGTCACTCCTTCAAGAGCTCCCAACACTTCCTTGCAATAGGATATCAGTCTTCGTAGAATTGCTGATTGGGACAAATTTCTACCCGGCATCACTTGTTTGTTTATAGAGTCCCGCATTACTAACATGGAATCACACATTGAGGACATCAGTGTTCTCTTCAATGATAGTTTTGATGAAGCTACATCTCCATTATCCTCTTCAGATACTCATGCTCTACATCGTCCTATACATGGTTCTAGATGGTCATCATCCTCATCTATTGGGCATGCACCTAATTTGATTATGGCATCCTTTAGCATTGACATAGGGACACCTAAAAAGACATCGACATGGGCATCATCATCCTTGGATCAACTTCAACATGATTCAAGATCATACATACATCTTCTCGCATGGGAAGATATCCTGCATCTTTAGGTGGTTTCATTTCATCCTAAGGGAAGGAACATTATTTAGCATTCTTGGATCTACATCTGTATCCTTTGTCAACTATCTAGCCTCACTACAGCAAGGCATGTATTATGGGGGGGTCTCATAGACCTTCTATCATTTTCTCTCATATGGGGGGAATCATATAATATACTTAGTGAAAGTAGTACTTCTTCACTTGTATAATTTTCATGCATATTTTCTCTCTTTTGGAGGGTAGGTTTTCTCCCACAAGGTTTTTTACATTTCTCCACTTCATGAGAGATTACTTTGTAAATGGGTACCTCACCAGGCCTAGTACCCAGGACCCATCCTTCTTGTACCCACCTAAGCTATGCTTAAGGGGGGGTCTTAGTGTATATATATTTCATACACTTAGGCTTAAGCCTATTTAGGTGTGCCTTTATACAATCTTGACACATGCCTCATTGAGGTGTTAAGGTTGTTGGGCGGTTAGGAGAGGTGTCACTGAGTTGCCACTAGCTAGCCACCTCACGCTAGTTTTTAGGGAGGCAACTTGCCACCACTCATACTTGAGGATTCCTTTCGTCAACTAAACACTTCCTCTCCTCACTTATTTGTGCTCAACTTCTCCAAGTTATTTGATGGTGGACTTGGTCCATTTTGCATACATTTTCATGCTTTGTATTATTTGCATTTTTTGTGCTTGTTTTTCATCTTCTTGTTCATTAGGGAATCCTACATTAACTTGGTTCACCATGTGTACGACTGATGTCTATGGTCTATTCATGTAGAGAGGGAAAACAATGAAACCAATATACAAGAAAATAAATAAATAACTAAAAAAATTTATTACTTGCTTAGATTTACCTTGGTTCACCATGTATAGAGCCCATTCAAATAGAGGGGGAAAATAATGAAAACAATATACAATGAGGCTAAAAGAATTAAAATATTTAGGTATAGGGTTTAGTAAATAAATTAATTCTAAATAAAATAAACTACCATACCTATCTTTAAAAAATAAATATATAAAAGACACTAAGAGTTAGTGAAAAAAGTTAAAAAGATTTAGATTTAGGGTTATGTATCTAGTGAATTAAATTGTTTTAAATAAAATAAACTAGCATATATCCTTAAAAAAATCTATGTAAAAAAGTTTTCTTGAGGTATTTATTTTTTACTGGAATTGTGATTAAAGTTGGAATAGGCCTAAAGATAGGTATGCTAGTAGTCATTTTATATTTTTGGTTTTTATGTTTTTATTTTTAATTTTTTTTAATATGTTGGTTGTGTTTTAGTTTTAATTATTTATGTATGTCTGATCTTTAATAGTGTTTGTTAACACATTCATGCCATTATAGTCCACCCCTTGCTCCCATTGTAGTTAGGTAATAAACTAACTCTTATGTAAAAAACATAACTTTTAAATAAATAAAATAACTATTAAGTAAATAAATTAACTGCAAACTCACCATGTACATCAAAACTAAAACACAATATATATTTGAAAAAACATAAAATAACTCTTAAAATAATTCTTAATCAATAAAATGAGTGTCAAAGATAAATGTATTCTTAATAATTAAAATAGTTCTAACTTTTTTAGATAGATATATTTAAGTAGAGAACTATTTGAATATATATATATAAAAGATAATATGTTGTACTAAACAGCTCATTAAGTTGGATTAACATTGGTGCACTGACTAAACCCATTGAATGGATCAGATTGAGGAGGTGGGCAGCCAGGTGGGGGCTGGATTTTTGGCCCAGCTTCTCAACAACTTTCACAACATGAGATACCTCCCTCAACAATTGGTTAGGTTCACGGAGCATGCTAATAAAGATCAACAAAACTTCAACAAAACAAATTATAGCTTTGTAAATAGTTGTGACATTTGGATTCATTGAATGCTTGCACTTCCGTTCACCAGGATGGCGTATATGACGTCACAGAACACACAGCAGCAGCAGCTAGAAGTGAGGAAAGTGTTAGGGATGTCGGCATTCGTCCATTATCCTTCCTCACCAACATCGCCTTCAATAGGGGATAGCTATTTACCACTATGAAGCTCACCAACATTAGCTGCAAAACCATACCCTCTACACCTCGATACCCTTTTCTTAATACCTGTACTATTTTACTCATCAGCGCTATCAAATTTATCAATGCCAAAGTTGTTAAAGGAATAAACATGGTAGACGCCACCCCAAATTCAAAAATTTCAGCTTCGTATCTTTTGACTGCTTCACTGTCTGATAATTTGTTTGATACCTCGAAACCCACTTCAGAAATACCTATTAATTTGCAAAGGACTTGAATCAATGCAAACAGATTCGATGACACGCCTCTTATCATCCACATCCTTTGCTCGTTCCACCAACCTTTTACTGAACCTCCCACTGCAAGAAACTCTAGTAGACTATATGAATATGCAGATAGTAATAGAAACATGAAGAGGACGAACCATGGGCTTGAGATCTGTCAAAGAAGAAACGAACAGCTAATGTGAATTGATCAGTCAAGTAAAAACAGAGATCATTTTTTATTTGGATATAAAGTGGGTAAAAAAAATGAAGAGCTTCTATGATCAGTGCGTTGTGCTGGTTATTTAGTCATGATCGTTGTCTATAAACAGCCCATAGTTGTGTTCAGCCTACCAAATATTTACATGAAAATCACTGACCACAACGTTTGCTATTTCGGAACAACCCTCCTAAAAAGAAAAAAGGTACCTCAGGAAATAATACTGTGCTGCTGAGCGTGCATAATGCTGGAACCAAACCGTAGCAGGTTATAGGCAGACAGGATGGAGCCCATAAACAGTAATACGCGTAGCCCATTCTCTGTGTAATACTAATCCGGTGAATCCCATACACAAATGGGCAAAACCTACTCAAAAAAATCTCGAACAGACCTGCGGCCCATCTCTTGTGTTGGACGAGAGTATCGTTCAAATTATCAGGCGCGTGCCCCTGAAAAGCGTTCCGTTTTGGAATACAGAATGTAGATTTCCAGCCTTTGCAGTGTATCACAAGTCCAGTCAACACATCCTCCACTGCACATCCATACAGCATGCCAACCTGAAACAGGAGAAAAGCTTTTTCTTTCAGAATATAATATGCCACTGCTGAAAGACCCATTTCATGTCTTAAACTGATAATTCAAATTGCTATATACCCCTTTTTCCCAGAGGGAATTCTCTTCGTAGCTGCATTTGGCAAGTGCTTTTGCTTCATTTAGCATCTTAGATGGGCTTGCTTTCACCATTGTTAAACCACAGGAAAGATCGGATGAGTCACCGAAACAATTTGAGGTACTCTCTTGTTTCTTACTTCCACACAGGGCATCCCTGCGGTGAAGGCATCCTGTGCCCACGTAGAGTGGACCCTCTGCTCCATCTAGTCCTTTGAATTGTATCTGCATACAGGGACACAAAATGTTCTTAGTAATGGATGTGTTGTGGCATTAGCCATAAACATCAGGAGACTCGTAATCAATACATCGGGAATAAACAATCAATATGTACCCATGTAAACAGTACAGATACTTACATCGTACGCTGCCAAGTGACGATTGGCATATAAATCATTTCTGGTAATGCCATGGAACCTTTGAGGAAACTGGACAAATCCAAGCTGATGCCCAGTTTGAGAGTCCATGAAAAAGCACATAGCTTCACGAAGTGCCTCACAGTTGTTGGCGTACATGTCGCAGTCCAGAGTAAGAAAGAATGGAGAATCGCTCATCAAAGCAGAGACTCTAATCTGCAAACATGGTTTAATTCAAATCAGCCTGATTGTTATTCACTAGAGTTGAGAGAGGGTCTATGAGATGGAAGCAGGGACACTACCAAAACATTCAGAGCCCCGGCCTTAAAATTATGTTGGTATCCAGGTCGCTTTTCACGGGACACATACACAAGACTAGGCAAATCATGCCCCTCCATGTCAGTGTCCTTTCCCTTTTCTAGCAAAATCTGCAAGCAGGTTTAATAAAATAGTCAGTAGTTCTCATGCTCAACAGCTGGTATAAGCAGCTTAGCATAACCATCACATAATTTTTAGTTAAGTTGTGTAAGTTCTTGTGGCACTTGAATCTTTTTTTTTTTAGATATATCTTTTGGCCTTCTAATTTCTATCACCTCATTAACTTAATTTTGTTAGATGTGAACAATAATATATAAATTTGAAAGCAGAAATTAGAAACATTTTGTGACCTCAACAATACTGGGATGATCTCCTGAAGTCATTCCAGAGCTCCATTGTTGGAAGCCGTTGTGATCATTGCATTTATCTCTTGGAACAACGCCCCTCTCCACAGTGCTATTTATGGAATACTTCATCTCCTCGTACATATTCTACAAGACAAGAAACACAACCCTTAAAGTCATGCTAACAACAACAATCAATCAATACTACTTCCTAGAATAGTAATCTCTTTCACAGGGTATATTTTCTGATCGAGGAATGTCCTATGACGTACATCAATCTACTTATGCCTCACCTTGAGCATTTCTCGTTCACTTGCCAAGCTCGAACTCTGATTTTGATAACCATCACTTTCAGAGAAATATGCATCCGGGCATCTTTGTTCAATGGAATACTTGCGGCAAAAAGGAACCCAAAACTTTGCATACTGTGAAGCTTCAAACAGAGCGTAAAAAGTAAGTGGGGATCCTCCATCATCTGAGACATAGCATGATAGTTTCTCTGTGGGATAATGATGAGCCAGATTGGAGAGTACGGTATTTACAACATAGAGTGGAGGTTCTTTAGTTGGATCGGCTGTGCAGATAAATATATCAACAGGCGGTAGCTCCTTCTCAAAACTGTACATGTACATATCATATTGATAATACTCTTAGATTCCATATTCTTGAAACTTCAAGAAGAGATAAAATGGAATGAAATTATTATTAATGTGCACAAATATTTACAAATTATAATGGGATTTAAGATAAAATCTAGTCTGATAAATTTGGAATGAATTATTGGATTTCCAAATAAAATAAAAATAAAAATATGTGCTATTTGAATATTAGGCAATTTAAACAATAATTCATAACATTAATTGTAAAAAGAACATATGATATGAGTGTTTCAATCTATCAGAAGGTATATGTGGAAAACAAATCTTTAATATAAATATTTCTAACACGAAAGACATAAAGAAATCTGTAATGTAAATATTTCAAATGTTAACAAAACACCTTTCCTTTCTCCTTACACATTTAAAAGTATCCCTTGCCTGTTAGAGAGTCTGTGTGGGAAAGTGTGGCGAGAGACTGGGCGCCACCTGAAAGCCTGGTCTAAAATCCAAAAGAAAGCAAAGCCTAACTCTGCACAAAATACCAACATCCATGGCAAATATCCTTCTGTTGGGATATAAACTATACGGTAAAATATAAGCCCGAGAATTGCGGCAAAGTATGTACAGGCATAAGCTCTACGTATATTTATATAGGGCTGTTCGACTGTTGTATAAAGAGACAAGTCTGTGGACTTCATATTTGTTGCTGGGCTTTTCTTAAATTTCTTATGGAGTGCGCTATGAAGGGAGTATGAGGACATTTATTTATAGGGCTTTGGGCAAGGGAAAAACGCCAATAAAGACTCAGTGGAGGTTACTCACGTGTTTAAGTTTATAGAGAATAGAGGAGACACCATAGCATCGAGTCATATATATATTTAGATATAGATAGATCCACAATAGTGCCGAGGCATGTAGATAGTTTTAAGAATATCGAGTCATCATATTATTTTATTATTTTATTTTATTTTATTTTATTTTATTTTATTTTATTTTATTGACTGAAAGATATTTTGGTGATAGGGAAAAGAGGGGATATATATACATACCTTCTTGCACTTCCTTGGATATTAAATAATATTCTTAAACCTAGAGTCAATATATCATTATCCTAGTTTTATTAGGAATATATATTGCACTTCATTGGATATTAAATAATATTATTAAACCTATGAGTCAATATGTCATTATTGCAGATTTATTAGGAATATATATGTACATATATATCCTCTCATTTACTTATTAGTCAAAGAGGGTATATGTGTGTGTGGGGCAGTTAAAATTTCACCAAGTGGGCAACACAAATCGACCTTATTTAGAAACATGAAGCTTTAAACATTGATCATTGTCAGTGAGCATAAGCATATATATATATATCCCATCTTTTACAATGTGGTGGTTAGTTCACATGGTTGTTGTGTTTGCCACTAGGGTTCAAACCCTTGCAAGACCGATGAACAAAGAACACGAGTCATCATTTCTTAATTATTAGGTAAAAGACAGGTTATGTATGTTTCCCCTCTTTCTTTTTCTTTGCCAACCATATATATATATATACACCAACCAATCAAAGAAAATGATAGGTAAAAGAGGGGACATACATATTCCGTCTTTTACCTATGTATGTATGTATGTTCCCACTTTTACCATTCATATATATATATATCATTTTTTTTTTACTAGTTGGCAAAGAAAAAGATAATTTAGAAAATGATGGATTGGTGTGTATATATATATATATATCAAAGAAAATGATAAGTAAGAGAGGGGATACATACATATCCCGTCTTTTACCTATCAATTAAGAAATGATGACTCATCTATCTATCTATCTATATAGGTCCACAATAGTGACGTAATGACTAATAGGTTTAAGAATATTATTTAATATAGGTGCAACGTGTGAACTTCCAAAATATTAATGGATAAAATAAGCTTAAATAATTTTTGTAATATTTCTTGATGCGAAATCATTGACATTGGGTATTTTTGGGTTCTTAATTACGACGTTGTGTGAATCCAATTCTCTTTGAAATTTTGACCTAAACATTGTTATGAGCGAGGAGGAGCAATTAACATGATAATGTAAAAGGGTAAATTAGGGTTAAATTTTGACTTATTATGTTGATTATATGTTGATAATGTAAAAGTGGAAATTAGTGTTGAAATTTGACTTATATGTTGATAATTTGATTGTGTTGAGTAAGTATTATTCATTTTATAAGTTTTTTTTAATTTTTGGTCATAAAAAATAGTATTATTTAGCATTTAGCACATTTTGTCAAGTAAATTGTAGAAAGATGATATAAATTGGTGATTTGTGTCATTTTCTCAATAATTTCAAATTATAATTTTTTAAAGTTCAAATAAAAGTCTATTGTTTTTTATTAGTTTTCAATAAAAAATTATTGTAATGCACAACTTTTACTAAAAGTAAAATATTTTCATAATTTCTTAGAATTATTTAATAACATATATTTGTTTTAGTAAATTGTTATTGAATATTTGATTTATTATTGGTTTGTAATTGGTACTAACATTGATTTAGACATACATTTTATTCTAATGTATTTCTTTCTACCTATTTTTTAAAATTGAATTTTCTTGTTAAAATATGCATATCAATGTGGAGTATAGTGTAATATTTTGAAATCTTTTTGACTAGTTTTTTTTCATAGTGTCTCATATACAAGTCATTAGTTTTTATAATAGACCTATCTTGCTTACTAAATAAATGCAACACATAGTTTAGGTCAAGAATTTTTGCTGATGTGTTGGCACAGTTAATAGAAAAATCTTCATTTGTTGTGATGTCTCATGCACTAAATTATCTTAGTGTGTAAGGAGCTCTTTCATTTGATATGTAGGAATAAATGTCAAAACAATTGGCTAGCCCCTTTTTTATATCAAAACAAACAAGGATTTTCAATGAAATGTGGTTTGACCAAAGGCCCTTTAATTCAATCCTATCCTACAATAGCATGCAATGTTGTGCCATTAGTGTATTGAGTAGGTTTGATCGAATGTGGTTCAATCAAATTACCTTAGATTGAGCCAAACTAATTTTGGACATGTTGTTTGTCCCCCCCCACACACACTTCATAAAGTGTAGACTAGGGGTACACTCCCTTTTGTGTAAATTGAATGGAAAAATAAAAATAATGAATCCAACCTTTGAAAAATGATGCTCCTAATTTTGAATAAGAAGGCTATGATCCCTTTCACTAGGGGAGTTAGACAATTAATTACATAAGAATCCTTTAAAGAAATCTTCTTGAAAATCTAACAAGGAATTTCCATCTATGCCCTTCTTAGATGATCTTAGAGACATGTCATGTTTACACGTATTCTATGTAGGCTCCTATCTCTTTTACTTCTACCAAATTCTAAGATAAAAATGGAGTGTGTTGAAAAGTCTTGACAACTTTTATATGCATTGCATCACCCTGTCAAGTCTCCACTTTATATGTAATCTTGGCTTCCAATCATTTTGAGTACCACACATTCTAAGACAAACTTTAGGTATTCTATTACAAATATTGACATAAGATATAAAGAGTCCAATACCTAGGCATTAACTAAAGGATCAAGAAGAGTAAAAGAAGTAGTATCCACAAGAAATCACTCTAAGCCTTCTTAGGGGATTTCATTCTTGGGAATTCACTAGGAGAAACTATAAAGTGTTGAATCTCTAGATGCCAATCCACCATGCTAGTTGTACTCCCCTCAATGGAGTATTTAGATTTGAGCTAATATTTTTCTTGCAATGGAAAGTATGGTTTTCAATTGAGAAACAATCATTGCATTTGAAGGCACTCTTCTCATAATGAGATAGTTGCCTCAATTTTTGTTTCCCTCCTTTACAATTATTTTGGCAAAATGTGCTTAGTTAAATCTAATTTTGAAAGCATACAAGCATAAATGGATTTAGAATAACTAACAATTTTCTTACAAACAATATGAAACATTCTCAACCCATTATCAATGGTCTTAAGACTTGTTATCTCCTTGAATTGTAGAGTCAAGTAAGGCAATCAAATCCACAAGAGATTAGAATTCATGATATAGACTATAGCTTTCTCTATCGCTAGGGTACATGAGGAGAGAATGAAGAGATATGAAAGTTGTTAATAAGAATGGCATGACTCAAGGTCTAGCTTAGTCTATAACTAAAAGTGATGAGAAAAGAACGAAGAGAACCAAACATTTTCCAGCATTGTGTTGCTAGAAAGCATGCTATGTATGGTTCAAGATCTAGCATTATGATTCTAGGAACCATATGATAATCTCCTAAATCACAAGTCCTAGTAAACTATGTTGCTAGGTGACTCGAAAAAAGTACAAAAAGTAGCCTAAAAATGGATCACATAGTCTAGAAATGGTTTGATACATAGAGGAAGCTACCCTTCAAATTCCAAGGTCTTGATTTTAACATCATCTCTAGATCATTCAGAGACTCAAAATCAAGGATGAAGAAACTCCTTGCACATGGGTAGATGTAGATATCATCATTTGTCAAATTTTTCCATTATACATGCAATAAGATCAAATAGCTTGGTCTATAAATTAGAAAAAGTACATATTAACTCATGCTACTATAAATGAATTTCACCCTTCAGAACCTCCTCATCCTTTTGGAGTTCTATAATTTGAGTGGAAGGGTGGAAAACATAATTAGAAAGGGAGGGATAGCTCAAATTATGGATTTGTATGCTCAAGTTTGAAGAAGAAACTATCAAGGGATCCTAAGACCCCATACCATATTAATAGAGCCTGTAGCTACACCAAAATATCACTGAAGGTGAGTGGGGGTAGTTTTAGAGAGCCTAATAATAGTTGGTGGATACAAGTTGGGAGGAATACCATCAAATATAGCTCCATCTACTCTAGAAACTAATATAGGTGTGTGTCATACTCTACATAAATTCAACATTAACACCAAGAAAACATCTTGTGGTATAGAAAGCACCTCCCTATAGTTGTGAGTATGGGGAGGGGATGATAAATCCTTGTTGCAAAACTTAGTTGGATGAGTGCATTTGACAATGGAAACCAAGTAATTAGGGTTGGAAAAAGTAATGATCAATAAGAGTAGAGTAGGTGAGGCAAATCATAACTTGATAAAATTTTTAAAACATTAATATTTATATATATTTTTGTTAGATTCTACACATAAGCAAGAAACTATCCATGACCTAGTGCAAGAAATATACCAAATAAAACTTCCTATATAAATGATCCTAGAATTAAAATAGATAAATAGAGTTAGTTCATGTCAATACAAGAGTTATGCCATTAATGACACAATGTGATGGTTAAAGCATGGCATTGTTGTCTATCTCACCAAGGTTCAAACCCCTACTGGGCCAATGAGCATGCGGGCTTTGAGCCATGCTAGGCTAATGAGCTTGGGGGCCTTGCATCCACGCATTACAACATAATAGGCAATTAGCACCTAAAATAGTGCTAGAATTTAGTGCATTTGAGTCCATGAATTGGACACTTCTGTCGGTGCCAAACTCAACGCCCAATAGCATCTCACTTTTGCACCGTATTTAGCGCTGGGTTTAGCACCAATTATAACGCCGGGTTTAGCACCAGATTTTAGTGCCAGGTTTAACGCTAGATTTAGCACCGAATTTTGTTGCTTCCAATTTAGCTTCTGATTTAGCTTCTGGTTTTGCTTCTTATGTTGCTTTCAAGTTTGCTTCCAGCTTTACTTCTAGTTTTGCTTCCGATTTTGCTTCCGATTTTGCTTCCACTTTTGCTTCCAATTTTGCTTCTAGTGTTGCTTCCACTGTTGCTTCAAATTTCACTTCTGGTGTTGCTTCCAAGTTGGCTTCTAGTTTTGCTTCCAGTTTTGCTTCCAATTATGCTTATGGTTTTGCTTCCATTTTTGCTTCCAAGTTTGCTTCTGGTTTTACTTCCAGGTTTGCTTCCACTTTTGCTTCCAATTTTGCTTCCAATTTTGCTTCTAGTTCTGCTTCCAATTTTGCTTCTAGTTTTGCTTCCAGTTTTGCTTCCAATTTTGCTTCCAAGTTTGCTTATGGTTTTGCATCCACTTTTGCTTCCAATTTTGCTTCTGGTTTTGCTTCAAATTTTGCTTCCAGTTTCACTTCTAATTTTGCTTCTAGTTTTGTTTCTGGTTTTACTTCCATTTTGGCTTCTAATTTTGCGTCCGATTTTGTTTCCAATTTTTCTTCTAGTTTTGCTTCCAATTTTGCTTCCGATATAACATCACTTGTTGCTTCCAATTTTTCTTCCATTTTGTGTTTTTGTTGCTTCTAATATGGCTACTATTATTGCATCTTTTGTTGCTTCTAAAATTGCTTCCATTATTACTTCTTTGTTTGCTACCTGAATTGCTTCTATTTTTGCTTCCTAGATAACGCCAAGTTTTGCTTCCAAGATTGCTTCTGGTTTGCTTCTAGTTTGGCTTCCATTGTTGCTTCTTTTTTTGCTTCTAAAAATACTTCTTGTTTTGCTTGCATTTATTAATTTGATATGTTTTATTTTAATTTAATTAGTTAAATATATCATGCCTCTTAAATAACTCATATGATTATAGAGTAAGTAATTTAATTATTTAACTCATATGATTAAATAACAAGATAATTATTATAACATGATCATCATCTATAATTAAATCAAGTAAGTCAAATATCTATAATTTAATTGAATTTCACAACATCCATCCTGACCAGTAAATTAAAATCATCATACATAATAAATATCCCTCCAAAAATTATTGACCACTTTCAATATATATAAATTGGCAAGTCAATACAGATAAGATCATCATCATATATAACTAAAACAAGTGAAAGTCAAATATACCAGTAGATCAATAACATGTCAAAATGATACATGTACAAATGATAAATTACGTAACTCAAAATGATACAAGTCAAGATGATACATGTCCAAATGATATAAGTCAAAATGATACATAAATTTATGATACAACTCATTAATATGGTACTACAGGCCATGAAAATGATACATATGATAGCCAGTGACCATGAAAAGAGGCATCATAATGATATATCAACAATGATCCATGATGCGGTCTATATGATCATGAATGTCATTGGCTACTACGAGCAACTGCATCATCATCATCATCACCATCGTGATCATCATCATCATGATCATGATCATCATCGTTGTCATCATCATCGTCATCGGCCTCAGTGTCTTCTGTATCTGCATCATCATCATCCTCTACCATGTGATCTATACCAGAACCAACATAATCTAGATCTCTATCATGAGGATCATCTTGATCTTCTGGAAGACCCATGTTCTGCAAAAAAAACATTTAAAATGAAAAGTTATTATTTATTTCATGCAATAATTTATTTTTCTATTATATATCTAATATTACAACATATGAAACGAAACCATAGTCATATTACATCATATCAAAGTGCACATACCATAATAAAATTTCAAAAAAATTATAGCTAATATGTTATTCCAATGATGTGAAACATGCAACAATTCTAATAAATGTTAGTAAAGATCATAAAAAAATTTGTTATAAATTTAACTATCAACTATAAATTCTATTACATAACCTTGAGTGCTACAAATTGCTTGGTTGAAAGCTCCCATTTTGACACAGGCATGGAGGATGGTGGCAAAGGTTGTGGAATTTGGCTTTACACTAGCTAATTGCATTTGCTTTAAAATTTCTGAAGCCTTTTCAACAAATCCATTTTGTGCATATCATGTAGTCATTGTAGTCCATGAGACCACATTTCTTTGAGGAATTATGTCAAATAGTTCACGTGCCTTGTCTATGCTTCCACATTTTGCATACATGTCTAATAGGGCAGTTGCAGCTACAACATCTGACAAAATTCCTCTATCCTTTATGTATTGATGGATGTCCATACCCTATTCCAAAGCTCCCATTTTGACACAGGCAGGGAGGATGCTAGAAAAGGTTGTGGAATTTGGCTTTACACTAGCCAATTGCATTTGCTTTAAAATTTCTAAAGCCTTTCAACAAATCCATTTTGTGCATATCCTGCAGTCATTGTAGTCCATAAGACCACATTTTTTTGAGGCATTCTGTCAAATAGTTCATGTGCCTTGTCTATTCTTCCATATTTTGTATACATGTCTAATAGGGCAGTTGCAACTACAACATCTAATAAAATTCCTCTATCCTTTATGTATTGATGGATGTCCATACCCTATTCCAAAGCTCCCATTTTGACACAGGCAGGGAGGATGGTGGAAAAGGTTGTGGAATTTGGTTTTACACCAACTAATTGCATTTGCTTTAAAATTTCTCAAGCCTTTTCAACAAATCCATTTTGTGCATATCCTGTAGTCATTGGAGTCCATGAGACCACATTTCTTTGAGGCATTCTATCAAACAGTTCATGTGCCTTGTCTATGCTTCCACATTTTGCATACATGTCTAATAGGGCAGTTGCAACTACAACATCTGACAAAATTCCTCTATCCTTTTGTATTGATGGATGTCCATACCCTATTCCAAAGCTCCCATTTTGACACAAACAGGGAGGATGCTGGCAAAAAGTTGTGGAAGTTGGCTTTCAAACAACTCATACTCGTATAGTCATGGTTTTAGGTCATGTATGTTATGCTAACAACAAGGGATTCCAACTATGGTTACAATAGCTAAGACTGCCCTCATTTGTGACCATAACAAGGTTCTTGGACAACACTATCTTGCTTTTCACACTAGGTACTATATAGGCCAAGATTAGGTTGATGAAATCACTTGATGGTTACCTATATAGTGATACCACACCCTAATACCCCATGCATTCTAAATAGCTTGAGATTTACACAATACTCAACCAAGATGAAATTGTATCACTGTACCACACTTAACTATGACAATCCTTTCTTGACAACAATTTGTAGTCTTTAGACTATTGGGTTGCTTGCCACAAATAAATATTAGGTTAATGACACAAGGCTTTTAAACAAAAACCATAATCCCAACTCTATATCCATCCCCTTGGCAGTCTCAAGGGCCACCTTGAGACAAAAAATGCTAATGTACTATTATGACAGTTATGATTGTCCTCCATCGTTTCATTGTGCATTTGAAACTTGAGATGAGGATTGGGGAGGTCTCCATTTATAAAAACATGGAAAATACTCATGGCAAGATCTTTAAAATAAGCATATCTGACTTCAGGCATTTCTGCAGACCCTAGGAAAGTGGATGTAAACTTAGTGACTTTAATTACCACCACAAAGACTATCCCCTTTGTGACTATGACAAGAGAACACTGTCATGCTCTTTATGGCAATCCCTTCTCCATTGGGTGATGGCCTAATAACATTTATCTCCTTCATGATTTCAATGCCTCTCTAATGCACTATCATAGGAGTCTTGACAGTCCTTATGTATCAGTGAAGAAGGCTTCTAGCAAATCCAAAAGGAGGGCTTAAGATTACATACAAAGTCCTAGTCTTCATACCCTAGTCACATATCACCCCTCTAAGAAGACCTCAAGACAATTGCCCTTTAATACAAGAAGTCAATGCAGTTTTAAAAGATAAAGTGCAAGAGGCCAAAGGACAAGAAAACTTAAGGCCTTAAGGGGTTTAAAGGAAAAAAAATATAGGCTTGCAAACTCGACTTAAAACCCTAACCCTAGGTGGGTACCACCAGATACCACCAGAACCCTTTAACTTGGCACTGCAAAACCTTGTCCAATCTGATCGTGGGAAGTTGAAATCAAGCATGTACACTCACATATGATAGATAAGTCTTCCTACCAAGTGGTTTGACATAAAAATGAATAGGCTTCGAATTATAACCCTTCAAAGTAGGCCACAAGAGTATATTGTACAGGTGCATTTTTTAGTGCTGTAGTCAGATTTTTCATCATGGGAACCTAAATTTTTTGTAAAAAATGGTAGGAAATTTTAGATTCCAACAAGTCCATTAGTTGGAGGCAAGCAAACAAGGGTTTTTTGTTCATTATTAGCCCATTAAACTTAAGCATATGAGATAGCATGGCACACACAAACAATTGTGGATAATGACCACAAGATTAGGTTAATTGCAACCACTTTTTGTAAGAAAGCACAAGACTAGTATACTCATTATGATCCTAATAGTACCAAGAAGGCCCCCCAAATATATAAGAGTAATCATTTGTCATCTAAGAGAAATCTTACATTTAAGGGCGCTAGGGCCAACATAGAAGCACTTTAGAACTCATCCTACGCATCAATAAACAACTCAACACAAGAAATTCAAATTGACATATTAACACAACAATATCCAACAGAGTTATTGAAAGTCAACTATTGATACCTCATTCTCCATCTAGATTACAAAATCGGTCAACTTTTTGCTTTGTAACATTTCCTTTTCAAATTGGCTTGGATGTCGGCCATATTTCTCCTCTTGTCAAAACATGGCACATGGACTAGTTAAACTAATTAAAATGCAATTATTTACTTTTTCCTAGGAAATTAAAAAAAATAATCATTTAACTTATTAAATATACTTACAAATGTACAGATCAAGACCTGTAAACCTTTCTGGCCACTTTGATGTGTGGCACGAAGTTTGTCAAGCCTAGCCTTGGAGGCCTTGTCCTAAAACATATACTAATTCAATTTAACTATGCACAAATAAAATTTAAAAATCATTTAATAAAATTGATATAATCTTATGAGCAAATTTGAATACCTACATACTCTCATCACCAGAATTCCTCTGTTCATCAAACTTCTCATATGCTTTTACAAGCTCTTTCCATACTTTCAAACTTACATCAATTGGCCTTTTTTTGAGCCTTTGCTTGGGAGGGAGTTTTTTTATCTTCTTTGTTTGGTTGCACCGAAATCTCTTGCAGTTTTGAGACATTCGTAGCTTTATCTTCTTTACGGGCCAACCTGTGCCAAATTCAGTCTCCATGTCTTGGATAACTAAATTTTGTAGGTGCATGGGTATCTTTGTGAATAGAATATGTAGATGGTCTTTGAACCGTTGAAGGCATGATTCCTTCAACCTATTCAAAAATGTTTTTCCAGCATCCGTCATTCGGACTTGCCCTGAAACCACATCATATTCTATCTTGGTATCATAGGTACCAATGTAAGATGCAAAACATGGTGTGGTGGTTGAAGAAGTCTATGTCCCAGGAGTGGGTGAGACATTGGAAGCCTCTATTGCTTGTTCCACATTCTTAGAGGTTATTGTTATTGATTTCCTCCTATATCTTTTGCTCGATCCATGACTGGTTGGGTAATCAATTGATTCCCTTTAACACTGTTGATTTGGTTGTAATATTTCAGGGGCTTTACCAGATCATTTTTCTATGTATTTGGCAAGCATTGTCAAGTCCACACCATCCAATTTGTTCACTACCTCTACCCCCAATATGGAAGCCAATGCCTCTTTATCTTTGTCAGTCTCATGTTCCTATAAAATAAATTTCTTCTTTTAAATCTACAAATAAAAAACTAAAAACTAAAAATCAAAGAAACAATGGAGACATTTACAAATCTATAAATTGACAATGAATTACCTCATTGTGGCCACACTCTGCTCCCTTTGCTCTCTTCCCTCTATTGCTTGACATTTTGAGGCGACCTACGGAAAATTATTTTCATTTAGTCTATGGAGGCAAATGAAGTACACACTGCCAGGTATGAAAGTTTTCATCCAGTTTTTCTATATTCCTCAAGGTTTTTGACCTTTACTTTATAGAGCAAATCATGAAGCTATTTTCCTATGAATCAATTGGTGCCTTGGGAAGGAATCTATAGTTTCTGACCTAATCTTAGTTTACTCACCCTCATCTCAAAAGCCATATCTCCTCGTATTGTCTCGACCAACCTTTGTTTTAGTTTGCTCACCCTCATCTCAAAAGCCTTAATTTTAGTAAATGCTCACAATCGACTTTTCTTAAAGCACTTGACTACTTTTTTAGGAAGGAAGCGAGAAAGTTGTCCTCAGAGAAAGGTATTGATGGTAATGATAAGAGAAACTAGGCATTGGGGTTTGAAAAATATGTTCACTTCTCTTAGATGCAGAGGAAATAATGCAATGTCTACAATTTTACCCTCCTCCTTTGCAACCAGATACAACCCTTTCTTCACAATCCTCTCCATTTAATCGAAACAAAAATATGTTTTGGAATGAAATTTTTTTATTGTAATTGTAACCTTACCTATGGTGTCACAAACTAAATTGAATTTCTCATCTGTACTTGCTTGTTTTTCCCTTTTTCCTCCTCTCTTCAAGTGGTGTTTTTCTCCTGTAATTATCAAATTTCTCATATAATTCAGGCAAGACTCCAACCCAAACACTCGATCTCGAAATAAAAAATGAACACCAAAAATGAATAAAGTTTTATTTTGTTTTATTTTGTTTTGGGGTATGTGCAGGCATGAATTTTTGATAATTTTTTTGATCTAGTAGTCGGTGCTATAGTTAGAGAAGTTACTGCCGACTTTAGCGCTAAATTTTAGTCCAAAATGTAATTTATTTGGGGTGCTAAAGGCAGCACAAAGTGCATCTAATTTAGTGCCAATCAGTGCAAAATGATGTATTTTGCTTGGAAGTTGATAAAAACGTAACCTCACCAAATTTGGATTGTCCTTATAATAAGTAACTATATCTTGTTTCCATGATACCATTTTGACTTCATGCTTCCCTTATGATTATCTCAATAATGAGTCACTTTTTCACGATCTTACACAAATGGTTGGTGACAATCCTTATGCAAGTGATATGGCTTTTGAAAAACCAAACAACTCTTCTCTTACTATCATGATGACATGATATTGGGACTATATTGGCAGCTTATGGAGTGTGCTTATGGTATTGTGATTTTCATTTCTATGTTCTCATTAACCTATTTTAGGTTGGAGCATGGTAACTAACCCACTAGCTATTATGATAGTCATACAATGACTAGACAATCTTCTCCACTTTGACTATGCCAATCCTATGCATGGTGTTTTCTTCATGATAGTCCCCAATAATGTGAATTATTGATAGTAGCTAGTTCAAATGGAGTTCTGGATAGTGTAGTAAGTTGTCCCTATGGCTCATGATAGTGCATGTTATCAAGGTTATGTCCTTGTGGCATTACTCTCTAGATATCTCCTCTTTATGGTGACAAGGTTTCAAGAACATGACAACTTAGGTAAGGTATCAACTTGTCTATTTAACCTCTAGATTGTCATTTTTCAAGAATTGATCTCATTGAAATGCAAAGACAACATGTCATAGATTAGATGAAAAGATCAAGGAGATGCATGTTATAGAGTATAAACTCAAAAATCAAAGGTCTTTTTTGGGCCTTTTTCCAACAATATGAGCCAAATTCAAACTTTAAACATGTAGCACAGGTACCATATGACTCATTCACATACATCACACATGTGGGACCACTAAGAAGGGAGGTAGGTACTTAATATGAGCAATGACAATTGTACATAATATTTAAGTTCACTTGAATAGATATTTGGGGTTATGATAGCTAATGGAAGGTTTTCTTTTCAAAGGAAACCATTAATTTTGGAGTGAAAGGTAATGGTGAAATATAACATAAAGTCCCTATAATTAAAGAATATCTAATGGCTAGGATTAACCTAACAAATATCTAACGACGTGATTTCAAAATTAACATCCAAATTATCCTTCCCTCGATCAAGAATTTAAAATTTTGGTCCCAAAGACTCTTTGAGATTGTTTTGAGGTTTCTATGATAGTTTTGAGGGTTTTATGGCCACTTGGAGAGATATAGATTGCCTGAAAATGACCCATAAAAGAAAAATGAGAGTCAAATATGAAATAAATGTCTTTTTGATGTGAATTTGTAGTCATCTTGTAATCAGAAGATTTGAGCTCTAGTTGTCAAGATTCCGCATGTAAACTTTTTCTGAAGAGCAAAATGTTGCAATGTCTTATAATGTTTTTCATAGTGCGTCTTAATGAAAAGTGAGTGTATTAACAAGATAAATTCAAGAATATTCTCTTGGTGCATAGTTGTTATGTGACTATTGTCATTGTTGTGTATTACAAGATCCAGAGGAGGCCATGGAGAGAGGATGTGGATGACGTAGAACTACTAAATCGCAGATAGGAAAGTGGGTGGAAATAGATATGACAATGGAATCTGCAGATACAATAGAGGTAAGAATAGAAAGAAACCTCAACCAAAGGAGGAAGGTGTTTATGAATTCACAAATGTTACAACATAGAGGAGATAAAGTCATTTTTTTGTCCACAAGGCCTCTGAAGTCAAATTTGTTGGGTGAAAATACACAGGAATGGTGATTAAAAGTGATTCTATGATCGAGGGAAAAGTTTGAAAATTAGGATGGCCAAAATATGATATCAATATGTCAAATATATGACTAAGTGAGGTTTTGTGTTAGATAGCATATTCGTTGAAATGATATAATTGGTGTACTAAACATTATTTACTATGTTGTGTATTATAGGGGCTAGATGAGGCCATGGCAACAGATCATGTCATATCAAATGATGACACAATGGATGAAGTGGGAAATCAGGTACTCAAATCTAATTTCATTAGGAAAAAATGATCTAATGGCATTTTGTGATATGTCCATCTTTTTTCACAGTATTATTGAAATTTATAATGCATTATCCAATCTTGACATAAATTAATGCATGTTGTTGATTATTTTAGATGGAGATTGGAGCAAATGCAGAGACTGAGTATTCAACTTGAAAATAAAAATTGTATGTATGTGGATGTGGACCTAAAATTATTAAATCACATAGATGACAGTGGGTGGAAAAGGATATGACAATGGATCCTGCATACACAACAAATGATTGCACTGAATAAGAGGTTGGTTAGGACTATAGTACATGGGATGAATACTCTGAGAAAATTGTTGTTTGTGGATGTTTTGTATGTTGTGGAAAGAAATAATTCAAACGAGGGATTGTACAAAGACATTACATATATGATGAGCTTCTAGTCAGTAGTATGCCTCCTACAATGAATTCAAATCCAATAGGAATTGTGGTAAGGAATTTTCCAAATTGATATAAATAACATGTATACTCGGTTTAAACATTGTTTTATATTATTTAAATAACTAATTTTTTTCTTAATGGATACTTGTAGGATAAAGTTCTCGGTTTAAAGTTTCCTAGATCATTGACTTCTAGCCTAGAGGGCAATGATCATTTATCAAATGATACATCTAACAAAATTATGTGCCAATATACCAGCTCAGAAGATGAGGAATTGATGAAAACAAGCAATAGAACAAGAACTGGTTTAAAGATGCATAATTTGCTTAAAGACAAGGGGAAGGTGGACTACATGCCCTATGAGAATGAATGTGATGGAGATGATAAGTTGCCCCTAAGTTTGAGATCAATTTACAAAGAGACATTTGATCATTGATTATATTGTGCTTGGCCTAGTGATCAACAACTACCTAGAGTGTACGAGGTTTTTCAATTTTGGGGATACAACTACATGATATGACCCTCCAATATTCATGGAGAGAATCTAGGCCTCTTTCTTGTCCAAAATGTACATGTGGGATCTAAACATAGAAATAATTCAGAACAAACCACTAGGAGATTAATGCCATATTATGGTCCATCATATTACAATGGTGAATGGAGAAGGCTAGTAGAATATAAGCCTAGCATGTCAGCATATGGTCTAAATTCAAATATGTATACACATCATCTCCAATTGGAAAGTGGAAAAGAAATGAATAGAGGTCATCTTATGTATATAGATGGACGTGCATACACAAACAAAAATATTGTAGGATTTATAAATAGTAGTAAGGGAAGGGACCCTACTATAAGACCGAATTGTCAATTTGTTGAGGTTATAAATGATAAAGATGGAGATATGCAAAGAGAGGTTGATATATTGATAATGGTTGAGGCTATTATGGACCTTACCATTGGGGATGAGTTATTGATTGATTACCCCATCTTAAAACACACTCCTGCATGAAAGAAGAGGGAAGAACAAGGTCTCCCTAAGAATGTTCTTAAGGGCAGAAAACCAAAGAATAATAAATGAGTGTGGATTGATGTTTTATAAACTATGTTGTCAAAATTGTGTTTTATTTAAAATATTGTATAAAAAAGGTAATCTTTAAAATAATGTCCCATTATTCAATTGATGTATATATGTTCATATAATTTTTATTTTTATTTTTTAAGCCATATTTGATTATATTTCTTTGAAATTGATACATTTATGATTTATCCAATTGTTGCCAAACATTAAATAATGCTTGCATTTGTTGATAGGTAGAAGATGTTGATGAAACACATACTAATACCCAAGATCCAACTGGGTTATTAAGATTTGGATGGGATTATCCAAACCATCCTTTAATCAATACTAGGGAGAAAAGAGCATTATTGAAGAGAATACTACCAGCTAAGAAATTTGAACAGCTGATGAGATCCGCATACACTAATGACATGCCACCTAGCCTTAATGATGATGATCATGATAGTGAAAATGCAGTGTATGAAGAAGGATTGAATGAAATGCTTATAGATTTCTTTGGGGATGAAAATAATTATGACAATAATGATCATATGGTTGACAGTAATGATGATAGCAGGGGTAATTACCACCAACATAATGTTTATGATAACAACCTAAAAGACTCCATCAAGCAAGTAGCGAAGACACCCATCTTCAAATCAGATGCAAGTAGAACCTCAAAACTGACATGCACATTAATGTTATTAGAAATCAAGTCACTATTTGGTTGGTGAGACAAAGGATTCACTACCCTACTGAAGTGAGTTGAAATCTATTTCTTACTTTGCAATTGTCAATTGGTGTACATAATTCGTAAACATTCATCAACTTCATATATATTTCTTTAAGGGGATTTTAAAACCATATATTGTATATAAATAGTCCTAGTACAGATTGACATATCAAACATGTTCATCATAAGTCAAGCATTTAATTGATTTAATTTATAGAAATCTTACAAGGTACTAAAAACTAAAATATTCCCTAAAGATAATGTTTTGCCATCAACTTGCAAAGAGGCACGTCTGTTGTTGGTTTAGTTGGGGATTGAATATAAGAAAATTCATTCATGTAAAAATGATTACATTTTATATAGAGATGAATATCAAAACAAGGTAGAATGCCCTATATGCAAAGAGAAGAGATATAGTATAGATGTAGAAAGTCCTACAGTTCAAAGAAGGTTTTACTCACATGCCAATTATACCTAGACTTCAACAAATGTTTTGTTGCAAGTCACTTGCATAATTGATGGATTGGCATGCAAAGAATAGGAGTAAAGATGGATTCATACGAATTCTAGCTGACTCCAAAGCAATGAAACACATAGAGGAAAAAAGGCCAAGAAAATTCAAAAATGAACCTCGTAGTATCAGGTTTGGTCTTGCAATTGATGGAGTGAGAACAAATGTGCTCAAACTTGTATGGTGCCAACTAGTAGATCATTGTGGCATATTGTGGCGTACGTGGACATCATGACCATGTGTCAGACGCATACAGTGCCAATTATATGATCATGTTTTGCAGTACAAATGTCATTAGGTGGCACACGTGTATGGAAGCATAACATGTGGTTGTTGATGTTCCATGTGTCTAACTAGCCACCAACATGTGTAGCAATGTGTATAGCCAAACTATCTAGATCCTTGAAGATCTGTAAACCCCAAATAATGCCCCTAATAACCCTAAACCCTAACCCCTAACCCCTAAACCATAAACCCTAAATAATACCCCCAAGCCCTAACCTGGCCCTGACCCACCATAAACCCTAAACCCCTAAATCCTATACAGCAAACCCCTAAACCCTAAACACTAAACCTAAGCAACCCTAAACCTCTATCTCCCTATCTCCCTATCTAGCCCTATCTCTATCATTCCTCTACCTCTCAATATCTCTCCCTATGTCTCTGTCCATGTCCCTCACTCTCTATATCTCCCTATTGGTCCTCTCTCTCTAAAGACTAAACCCTAAACCTCTAAACCTTAACCCCTAAACCATAAACCCTAAACCCTAAATAATGCCCCTAAACTATAAATCCTAAAATTGAGAAATGCTAAAATCATAAATGCTAAATAATGCCCCTAAACCCTGACCGCTAACCCCAAGCAACTCTCTGTCTCTGTCTCTCTCTCTCTGACCTATATATTATCTAATAGCTCCTAGATAGTTAAATCCTTTTCCTAGCTTTCCTAGTTTTCCTATTCCTTACTAATTTCCCTTTAGATCCCACAAATTTTCCCTATTTTACTATTTTCCACCTCTCCTCTCATAATTCTTCCTATCCAATGAACTTTAGTTTTATCAGCTTGTTTCCATTTCATCCGGCTACCAATTTATATCCTCATCCCTCTTTTAATCATGTCCTAGTTTTCTTGTTTCCATTTGCATTGTTGATAAGGGAGACAGATAGAGAGAGAGAGAGAGAGAGTCCTATAAGTTTTCTTGTTCATTAATTCCTTCATCGATAAGGGAGAGGGAGAACTAATAGAAGGGAGAGATAGGAAGATATAAGAATGATAGGGGAGAGAGGCAAGAGATAGAGAGATAGGGAGAGATATCTAGATAGAGAGATAGAGAGGAGATAGATCATAGGGAGAGATAGAGGAGACAAAGGGGAGAGATAGGGAGATAGAGAGCGATCACTAAAGAGATGTCTAGAGAGATAGGGAGAGATAGATAGGTACATAGAGAGAGAGAGAGGAGATTGGGAGACATAGAGGAGTTAGTCAAGCGAGAGATAGGGAGATAGAGAGTGAGTGAGATGTCTAGAGAGATAGGGAGAGAGATTGAGAGGTAGAGGGATGATAGCTAGAGAGAGGGAGATAAGGGAGAGATAGGGAGAGATAGGGAGATAGAGGTTTAGGGTTGCTCAGGTTTAGGGTTTAGGGGTTAGGGGTTAGGGGTTAGGGATTAGGGGCATTATTTAGGGTTGAGGGATTTAGATAGAGAGAGAGACTTCTTTTGACATGCAACCGTAAACCCTAAATAATGCCCCTAAACCCTAAACCTGAGCAACCCTAAACCTCTAAACCTTAAATAATGCCCCTAACCCCTAAAACATATATAAACCCTAAATAATGCCCCTAACCCCTAACCCCTAACCCATAAACCCTAAACCTGAGAAACTCTAAACCCCTAAACCCTAAACACTAAACCCAAGCAACTCTAAACCTCTATCTCCCTATATCTCTATATCTATCATTCCTCTACCTCTCAATCTCTCTCCCTATGTCTCTAGGCATGTCCCCAACTCTCCATGTATATCCCTATAATCTCTTCTGGCTATGTTTCTGGCCATGTACCTCACTCTCTATATCTCCCAGCTATTGGTGCTCTCTCTAAACACTAAACTCTAAACCTCTAAACCCTAAACTGTAAACCATAAATAATGCTCCTAAACCTGAGAAACCCTAAACCTCTCTCTCTCTCTAGCTATCTCCAAACCCAAGCAACCCTAAATCCAAGAAACTCTAAACCTCTATCTCCCTATCTATCCCCTATCTCCCTATCTCTATCATCCCTCTACCTCTCAATCTCTCTCCCTATGTCCCTGGCCATGTGCATGTGCCTCACTCTCTATCTCCACAGTCTCCTCTATATCTCCCTATCATTCCTCGCTCTATAAACCCTAAACCCTAAACCTCTAAACCTAAACCCCTAAGCCATAAACAATAAACCCTAAACCCTAAATAATGCCCCTAAACCCTAAACCTCTATCTCCCTATCTCTCCCCTCTCTCCCTATCAGCTTTGTCCCTCTACAACTCAATCTCTCTACCTATGTCTATTGCCATGTCGCTCACTCTCTATCTCCCTATTGCTCCTCTATCTCTCTCTAAACCCTAAACCCTAAACCTCTAAACCTTAACCCCTAATCCCAAAAACATAAACCCTAAACCCTAAATAATACTCCTAAACCCAAGTAACCATAAATTTGGTGCTTAATTAGGTGCTAAAATAGGTGCTACATCAGGTGCTAAATTTAGGTGCTACATAAGGCACTAAATAAGGTGTTAATGCAAGCGATAAAATAGATGCTAAATCAGGTGTTAAATCAGGCATTATATGTGGTGCTAATTTAGGTGCTACAGTAGGAGCTAGGCACTAAATTAGGCACTAATTGGTGCCTAATTTAATGTCAACTTGTTCTGGTCAGCACAAAAAAATGCCAAAAACAATGCCATCCCAATAAATAGCACCAACTTTTTCAAAAAAATGGAGAAAAATACATTAAAATAGTGGGTGGAAGAAAAAAATGGAGCAAAAAAGGGAGCTAATCACAGGGATTTGTTGTAGTGATGCAGGGCCCTTTTTGGGCCAATGAGCTCATGGGTTTTAACCACCAGTGCTTATGCAAGAGTTTATGGAAAGGTGTTGATTCCTAAGGATAAGGTCCCATGTGTTGTGGCCTTGCTAGTTAATAGCTTTGGTCAAAATCTTGTCACCTAGAAAAAAAAAATAAAAAAATATAAGAGTACTATAAAATACCATAAAGAAAAATCACTCTCCATCATTATAGATTAGAGATGAATGGTGTATATATATTAAGTAGTGAAATACAAACAATAGGTGGGAGTCACACCTACTTGGAATATGCCAAACTAATGGTTACACCTACTTAGGATAAGACAAACAAATGGTTCTGAGAGATGGCTAATACATTCCTGAGAGGGGGTAACTTCAACCACAAAGAATAGTTGGGAGTTACACACATGTCACTTATGGAAGAGCCATCTATCCTTATAATTACCATGTCTAAGAGCCTAGCAAAACTTAAAAATGTGTAGGAAAAAGAGAATCTTGGAAACAATGGAAAATAAAAACCTACACTAGAACACCCCCCTTAACTACCATTTTGGTTGGTGAAAAGATGGGTCTTGATAGATGAATCTTGATGAGGTACCCATGTGCATAGTAATTCTCAAAAAAAGAAGAGAGAAAATATTGAAGGGGGGACTAGCTAGGCCCCAAAGATATATCCTCCTATACCCCAAGATTATGAATGAAGAAAGTTTTTTTTGGTGATGTATTTAGTGAAAATATTAGCTACCTACTTCAAATTTGAGGAATTCAAAAGATTTATCTAACTTGGCCTTTAATGAGCTCCCTAATGTAGTGTAAATGGGTCGCAATGTTCCTTGTCCATTAATGATGGACTAGATTGTAAGAGATCATGGTAGTAATCTAGTTGTCATAAAATATGACAAATGCTTTGTAAAATTGGATACTAAACTTAGTGAGAATATGTTGAAGTCAAAGGGCCTTAGTGATAGATTTCATAGCTCCTCAATACTTGTCGTATGTAGAAGAAATAGAAATAGTAGTTTGCTTCTTGCTCAACCAACATATAGGACTAAAATCAAGTGAGAAATTCCAACTAGAAGTGGACTTTCAATATTTAGAATTTTTTCCCCAAGAATAATTAGTGAATCTAACCAATTCAATATTGATTCGTAACACATATAAAATCCCATAACTATGTGTGACCTAAACATAGTGGAGAATTCCCTTGGATACCTTCTAGTAAAGTTCAAGAGGTTCCTACATAAATCTAGAGATAGTGTTAATGGGACATGAAATATTAGGTCTAGTGTGAGTCAAATAAATGAGGCCACCCATAAGTTATCAATACAAAGTAGTTTGAACCAAAGGTGAAGAACACTTTACCTTAATTTTGAATCCATATAGAAATGAATTAAAGCAAATTTATAGTCAACCATATGGAACCATGAGATCATATAAGGTGCATCCTTATACTATGTAATTATAATTATGGAAAGAGATTGAGAGATATCAATCATAATAAAATAATTTAGGAAACCCAAGTTAGTCATCAAAAACCTATCATGTAGGGCACCTTTTATTCCCACAATAAACGATGAAGAGATCCCTATGATTAGTAAGTCATCAATATACAAAACTAGCAATAATAGAGACTCATCTTGCCACATGATGTAAAAAATTGGATTAGAATGGTATCAAGTGAATTTTACTAAGAGAAAGGAAATTTTTTTATTTATCTACCTTCTTGAGGGGCCTTTTGGAGGTCATACATAGATTTCTTAAATCTACATACCAAGGAAAAATCTTGTTGATTTCTTGTGGTTTCCCCATGCATATCTCCTCCTTAAGATCCCCATAAATAAAGACACTCTTCATGTTTATCTAATGAGCCTCCCAGTGATGTGAAATGGTAATGACAAGATTGAGTCAAATTGAGTCCATCTTTGGACTAGGTACAATGGTATTAGTGTAGTAAATACTAGGAAATTGTGAAAATCTCATAGCTAGGCAAGATTTGAACTTGGTAATTGACCTATATACTAAAAAATTTAGTTGGATAAATCTACTTATGCCAAATAAGTTTCATTTCCTTAGGAATGGGGACTATATCCCAAGTGTGTTTCCTCATCAAGGAAATATACTCCTCCTCCATAGTTACTTCCCACTTTGGAATGCCTGATGAAGGTCCTAAAACAAACATGGATTAAGAGAAAATGTTGAAACATGACATGGTTCGTAGAGCTATGACCAAGTCTACCTAGTGTATGAAGGGTCCCAGACCCAATCTCCTATAGACTACAATGTCTATATAGCCCAAAGTGGATGAGAGATGCGGGAGTTTTGAGGAAATTATACATCCTTATAATGATAACTAGGAGAGGAGGTAGGATTATCTTGATCACCACTCTTATCAGTTGAATAATCCTTATCATTATAAATGTGCTTAGGTGAATCTGCCTCATTTGTGGAACTATCATGTGTCCCAAGTGTACCCCAAGCGACTAAAGGAGAAGTGTTAAGAGTTGAACTCAAAGAACCCTCCTCAAAGTGAACACTTCTATAAATGAATGGTTGAAGGATTTGATATCACTTTAAATAATTTGGATAACCCATAGAGATACATGCCTTTCTATAAGGATTCATAGTGTTACATTTCTTTATGGGAATATGGACCCATGATGAACGTTTGAAGACCCTAAAATTTTTCACTATCAATTTCTTGCCACTCCAACCTTCGAAAGGAGTAACTCTTCTCAAGTGTTTATGAAGAACATAGTTCTAGATATAGTTTTCATAGTTAGAAGTCTTCTCCTAGATTTCTTGTCTAAGAGATTTGGAGTGGATTACTCAATTCACTATTTCCTTCAATGACCTCCTCTTAAATTTTACTACTCTATTCTTGAGGATTAAATGGAACTATATTCTACAAATCAATCTCCTTTGAAGTATAGAACTACTAAAACTAATGGTTGACATACTCACCACCATTATCTATGCACAAATTATGATGGTTTTCCCAAATTATTTCTCTACAAGTGCTTTGAATTCCTAAAAGTGATCAAAGAACTTTGCCTTTTTTCAAAAGGGTATACACAAGTAAACCATGAAAAATCATCAATGTAAGTAAGAACATAGTTGACCCTACTAAAACAAAGCTTACAAAATGGACCACACAAATCACTATGAACCAACTTTAGGATCTAAGTATCTCTCCATTCTTTACCTTTATCATGTTTTGTTTGGATGTTTATGAATAATGCATTCTTGGAAGAACCAATTAAAAAAGTAAACCAAAGACAAGCCTATAATAATGTTGTACTATTTGAGTTATTTAGAGTAGTAATAGTTCAAATTACCAAACTACTCATGTCACAACTTACTAACTTCATCAAAATGATGAAGTAGTGTGGTGCAAGGAGAATCAACAAAGAAGTGTGATTGCGAGTGATGATCTACCCTCCCAAGTGCTATTATGGAGCCACTATACAACTCATTGATGACCATAAAATTAGGAGTGAACTCAACCCATTTTCTTGAACCTATGTGTGTTATTTGGTATACTGATAGGGGATTAGTTAACAAATAAAGAACATAGAGAACATCCTAAAATTCTTTATCACTTATTCCAATAGATTGTCTCCCACAAACCTCTACTAGAGTATCATCACCCATTAGAACATGTAGTATGGGAATGGGCTCCAAGGATGTTAACTCATCCTTATCCAAAGCCACATAATATGAAGCACCCAAATTAACAATACATGTGGATTGTAGAGATGCAATAGCAACATGGGCCTTTCTTTTCCTTTCCCACACTATTATTCTTCTTAGAGGAATCCTTTTAATCAATGATAAACTCTAATTTATTGAATAAGGTATCCTAATGTTGTTCTGTTCAAGAAGATGTGTAAGGTGATAAATATACTTCTTCATGCACTTGTTCTCATCATGTGTGGGCCTCTTATAGTAAGAATATTTCTTTTTCTTAATATCATTGCTTTTCAAAGAAGATGAATCAATTTGAGAAGTACAAGTGGAATATTTCTAATTCTTATACTTAGGACCATCTTTCTTGTCGGGTGTTGCCACAATAATGAGTTACACTTTCTGGGACATCCTAATTTTTGCTAAAATCACATATTTTTAGAAAATATAATGATTTAAGCCTTGAAAGGTTCCATTAAAAGGATTTTAATTGAAGAGGGTTTGATCAAACCCCCTTAGATTCAAACTCCCTTGGATAGAACCCTGCTAGTTTTAAACCATACCTATAATAGAGTCTCCTCTATACCTATCAAAATGCTGATAAAAAAACCACTTTTGATTTACCTTTTGGGGGATCAAATGAATTCATTTAAAATTTATGTTTTGTAAGTATGTAGTCCTTAATATAAGCTTCCCAAAAAATATAATTTTAAATATATTTAATTTGATTATTATATATATTTTTTACTTCTTGTGAATGTAGATTTTTCGCCCAACATCAAGTTCTTTGTTCTACACACATGGAAAATTAGTAAATTAGTGAAAAAAATTCTAAAAAATATCTATGCCCTAGGTATTGATGTCCTTGTTTCAACAAAATAAAAATTGAATTTCGATACATACAAAAAAATTTAGGTTTTACAGAATACGCCTATGTCTAAATTATAATTGGTTTGACTTCAAAACTTAATTAAAAAAAATATTCAACAAAACATTATAAAACCAAATGCATGCCCTATATATCGGTGTTACAAATCTAAATTCAAAAGAAGTAGAATTTTATTCCTTGTAGAAAAAAATTATGTGCTACAGAATACACATCACTTTTAAAAAATGTTGTTTACTATTAAAAACTAGTTATCAAAGGAGACACAAAATTTTTTACATTTTAACTCCATTTTTAAAAAAAAAAAAAATATTTAACTCCTATTTGACTAATTAGACTAATATGGGGCCTGGTAAGTCCTATTTTCTTGGCCAAATTGCTTCCTGATATTAACAAATTCATCGCTAACAGCTTTCAACATACTTCTACCCTCTTGAAGCTCTTGAGAATGAGCTGAAATAGCAGGATCTTGGGCTGTAGCTTGATATCCTATGGCAAGAACAGGTGGAGTAGTAGTTATAGGGGTGATGACATAGGTATAGGTGGTTGTACCTCAAGAAAAATTGGCATAGGAGGCCTTGGAGCTATTTTACCAGCTTGTATGAGACATTTTTCTGCTCTAATAGCTATGAGAATTTTTCTGCTATAATAGCTATGTCATAAGCGTTAGGTAGTGCAATTCCACCCAGAGACTAAATCATCACAAATATCTCACTATTTAAAGCCTTAAGTACAAAAATGCATGAGGAGGTGAAGGCCTTACCGTCGTTGGAATCCTATCCCAAGTCCTCTAGAAGTGGTAATTAAAATCAGACATGTGCTCATGTGGAGCTCTTTTAATGGTACTAAGCTACTCCAACAGAGATAAATGATTGGATTTGTCCTCAAAATGGCTATGCAAGACATCTCCCAGCTGATCCCATGTCATTATTGAATTCTCTGCAATACCTCTAAACCATCTCAAAGCTTTTTCTTTCAGTGAGGCCACCAGTGATCTAAGTGCTACATTCTCTTCAATGATATTATGCATCAAGCACAATGTTGAGACATCTCGAATGTGCTCAATAGAAGTGGAATGATCTTCTCTGATAAAGTATGGGAGACCTTTGAGGGCTGCAATAGGAATGTTGTCATGCTGGACAAGTTGTAATGGGCTACCCCAATACTTAAACTTCTACCAGATCTTACTCACAATCAGTTCATAGAACTATAACTCTCACAACCCTCTTGATTATACTTAATTCATTAATATTTCACATGAAGGTTCATCTGAACACAACATGCAACCTGAATCAAATAAAATACTAGCATACCATCACAAAAATCAAGATAAAATAGAGGATAAATAACTATCACAATACAATACTAAATTAAACTTGCAAATGGGAAAATAAATGGGAAGGAAAATTGCTACTCTATAAATTGGAAGGAATAATGAGTACAAAACTAAAATACAACTCTCTTAGTGTGAGAGGAAGACTCCAAAATCTCTGAACTCTGATTTCTAACTCTTATCTCTCACTCCTCTGCTAAAAAAGAACTAGCTATCTCCAATATATCCTATAGAATGATCTCCAAAGAGAAAAAGATGGAAAAGCTCCTAAAAATAGCCATGCCAATTCATTTTCAAGCTCCTCTAAAAAGCTATCAAAATAACCTCTAAAATGCCTCCAAATAGACTGCAAAAGCTGCCAAAAAGACCTATCAAGTGGCCACCACGAAAATCTTCTTTAAAATAAGCTTTATCTACTCAATAAAAGCTCAAATTCGTCCTTATCTACTCCATTTCACCTAGAAGAAAGCAAATCTAGAAAAGCAAGATTCTGTTTGGTTTATTTTGTTTTAACTGCATAAAAAATGAATATTTTAAAGCAATTTATAGACACATTGCTTTAAAATATCATTTACAATGATTTGCAGTTTAATTCATATCATGTTTTATCTTGATTTGACTTTGATTTATTTTTTGCAAAAATAAAATTACAAGGCACTCGCTAAATATATTACATCTTATCTGGGCACATGATTTTTCTATAAAAATCATAAAAAACAAAATTACATCAAGGCATATAAATGGTTGTGTGAGAATAGAAGCCTATGAGGGTGGTCATTCTAGCCTGCAAAAATTTCCTAAGGGCATATGGAGTTTGGAAAAAATAAAAGCCCCTAGGGCTTGACCTCTACTCAATCTGCATCATTAAAATGTTTTAACTTCACCTTCAAAAGTGATAAGAGTCTTCTAGGCATAAAGCCTAGGCATGGTTAAGTAGACATAACACCACCTTAGGTATTAGTCAAGCCCCTGAAAAATAAAAATGATGTGATAAAATTCTATCGAATTTAGGGCACAAGGAAGCCCTAATCACAAAATTATTCTTGCCCTACCTTTTCAGGCTTATTTTTACTTTTGCACTGTGAAGAAAATGCTCTCTACATCTGCCAACATGAGACCTAGGGTTTGGCTTTGTAACTCCTCAATTCCTTACTATTTCTTGAGTAATTTTGTGAAGATCTCTGTAGAAAATGCAAGGTAAAAGACCTTCCATTACATATCTGGTCCATTTCTTCGATTTCTTTTCCATTTTGCATAGACCCCTGAGCTTTAGCCACAACTATACACTGACTCACTGATGTGTTTCCTTGTGTCTTTCTTGTTATTTATCTTCCTATGTTTGGGAACCACCATGGCTGACTTGGTCATGTTTGTTTGAGATGTTATAAACGCAAAAACCCATGGCCTTGCAGATGTATCTTCATTCAGGAACAACAGTAAGCTTTTTCATCCTTTGAGTTTTGTTATTCCTTTGACGTTTTCATAAAATAAGGCTTAGAAAATTGTAAAGAAGGATTTTGATTAGTAGCAATCTATGTAAGCAAAAAATGAAAACCTCCATAGACCATGGCCATATCAAAGTCTATAAGACATATCATTGTCTGTATTTTCCCCTTCAGGCTCTATATGTTCTTTTATTTCCTATTGATAAGAGATTTAATAAGGCATTGACAGGCCGCAGCCATAGTCATATTTCTGAGCATTTTTCTCCTTCAGCAGTTGTGGCACTTGTGACTCTGAGTATTTTTTTTTCTTGTATGAGTCGAATAAGATGTTCTCTTTGTAACCAAGCCGTGGAGTAGGCATATTTATCTGATCACATATGGGGCAATCATCACTTCTCTCCATCCACTCAAGGACACATTTAAGGTGAAAATGGTAGTCACATTTAGTAATTATTCAAGGATTCTCCTTGTCATATCCTTCAAGATAAGTTAGACAGCTGTCTTCCTCATCTGTGAGAATAACCATTTCACTCAATTTGGATTCTTGGCATGATCCTAGAGAGCTAGGCTTAACATCAATCACTTGATTCTTAAACTCTACACATTTCTATTTTTTTAAATGTAGCTAGTGCTTCACCTTCACCCTCATTGGTGTTTCCTCTTATATTTTGAGAATCCCTTCCCTGAGTAGGACCACTCCTATCATTTCTTACAATTGTCCTAACATACCTCACATCTTCATCATAAGGTAATGGTGTTGGTGGAGGTTGTAGGCACATTTTGGCATTACATGTGCAATCTTCTGCTTCTCTTTCATTTTCTGAGTATTCTCTTACTTTCATTATCTCTCCTTTATGCTGGGTAGTGTCTTTTGACTTTATGGGTATCTCTTATTTGTCTAAATCTTGGAATCCCTCTTTTTTATGCTTCGAATGCTTCTCTTTCCTTGTTATGGCTGCCCATTAAATGTAGCCCTCTTAAAACAACAATATAAGACTTATTGTCCATGGAAGCAATTTTCTATATATTTCATCTCTAGTTGCGGCTATGGTGGCATTATACTGGGTTTTCCTCCATTTCTTTGACCATTTCCTTAGACAAACACTCATTCATGCTCACAAATAATCTAGAAGAACTGTAAGCCCATCAAGGTCATGAGATTAAGAATTTCTGTGGTTGTAACACCTTTCTCAAAATATTCTATCTTATCAAAAGATTGAACAGGTATAAATGTGACTATCATACAACCAGCCCTTGTAACCCAAAGAAATGCAGATAAATATGTTGTTGTTACATGTGTCTTATTTCTCACCTCAATCTAGCTGCACCCCTTTTTGATCTTCTATTCTGTCTTTGTAGACTGTAGATGAACATGAATATCGAAGCTCCATTACTATTGCCATTTTGCTAATTTGTGTATTTTTATGTCTGGTTTATCTATCTTGTATACATTTGAAATGATCTCATGAAAAAATGTAAGCATGTGGTATATGGCTTATTTTCTATGTTTTCATGCTTATTGTATCTCTCATACATATCATATCAAATGATTATGACTCCTTCCTTTCACTATATGACTATAAATTGCATTTAAGACACTCACTTGTCTTGTTCTAAGAATGAGTTGTTTCCTTGTATACTAAACAGCTAATATACTTTATTTTACATTGTACCTTTCATGGCTTAATACTAGCTACTAACATACTTGATGACTGATTTGACAGTCATGATGATGGCTGATTTGACCCCTATGGTTATTCATGCATTCAACAATGACTTGCAAGTTTGCAAAGATGCTCAACCTATTTTATTGCATGATGAAAGTTCATGATTGGTTCCCAGTTGTATAATACCTTTTGATAGCAGTGTTTAAAGATTTATCAAGGATCTTGATAATCTGTCTTTGTCCTTGTGTTGTTGTAAGCATTTGCTCATGTACTCAAACTTATTTATAAACTATCCATAGCATCCTTGAATGGAGAGTAACAACATGATTGCTCCATACTCTTTATTGCTGTCACAGTCACTTGAAACTTTAATGTACTTTGTAATTGATGATTATCTCTATTGTTCCAGTGTAGTGGCTACTCCATATAAATAGTACACTCTTTGTTGTTCCATCTTTAAGGACATTTTGGTATGACTCTTTGATTCTGGATGGCAACATGATGAGACTAGAATATTCCTAAATATCATGCATGCATACAAGTGATAATGAGATGAGAAAACACAATAACATAATGTTAATAATGTCTCTTACTCAAATCATCAGGTAGTCTTGAAAAGAGTTTAATGCTCATTCATGACTCTCAATTCATAATATTTAAACTAACAATCATGGATGGGCATTAAGCTTGAGGCTCATACACTATCTTGATGTAGCACTTCCTTTAATTGAATATGTCCTATCTGAACACAATGAATATGAATTCCTATTCCACCCTCTTGAGATTTAGGGACAGCATGCTAGGCTCTACCCTTGTGGGAGCCCATTTTCCACCACATTCTGAAATGATCTTCAAAATAGAAACATGATTTCAGCTATACCTACACATGAAATAAACACATTAGATAGAACAATAAGGCTTGATGATTGTTTCTTTTTCAGTCTCCCCTGCATGTGAATGACATGTATCTGGTTTAGTGCACTATAGGAAATGTATTATGCCTCTATTGATAGGCACATAGGGAACTCATAGCCAGAGCTCTTACAAATCTCTTTCAATCTTGTAGGTTATTATGAAGTAGGGAGCAAGAACAGAAGGCAACCTCAGAAACTGAAGACACTAAACAGACAATGATGGCTATGATCGTTCTCCTTTCTATTTCTAGATGCATAGTATATTTCTTATATATGTACTAGTTCATCTATTGCCACAGCTTGTGTGGGACATTTGATCTATCATGTTTTCATTCAATGCAATGTTTATTTCTTTTATGTATCTCATTTGTAAAATGAATAATCATTGTAGTGAAATGAAATAACTTATCTCTCAAGCAACCTTCTGCAAATGAATGGTGATCTAAAAATTCTTTTTCTCTATTGAACAACTGTATTGCAACATAACTAAATACTCCAACTATGCAAGCATGATATCAGGCAAAATGTTAAAAAACTTTCTCATCTAAACATGAACTGAATGTACTCCATCTCTACCAATTTGGGCTGTAGAGAAAATTGATAACAATTTGAAAAGACAAAGTTGAAGGGACATGCTTCTATATGGTGGAAATAAGTTCATTTGGATATGAATAGAAGAGGGAAAGAAAAGATTACAAAATGGGATAGAATGGTGACAAAATTGAAGAATCAGTTTATACCTGCTAACTATGAGTTGGAGCTATTGAAAAGATTGCAAAACCTGAGACAAAAAGAGAAATCTATGAAGGAGTATACTCAAGAATTTCATAAGATGATCATAAGGATAGGACATAGTGAAGCAATCAAGGAGAAAGTGGCTAGATACATCAATGGACTGAGATTGAACATTTAAGAACTAAGCTTTGTAAGGATGACATCTTTGGAGGAAGCATATAAGTTTGCCCTAAAAGTTGAAGAGAAGTTGAATAAGAGGCATGATCAAAGATAGAGAGGTAGAGGAGATAGATTTCAAAGAGGTAGAACAATTCTTGGAGGAGACAGATCACATCCAGAGCAGAACAAGCCTGATAGCCCATTCAAGAAGGAGGATAGAGATAGAAATGCCTACCAAAGCAATGACAAGAATTTTTATCACAAAGGTAACTATAATTCATACCAGAATGAAGGATATAGAAGAGAAGGAAGAGGTTTTGATAAGAGAACAGTCAAAGGAACTTGTTTCAAGTGTGGAGGTGAAGGACATAGGGTATTTGAATGTAATCAAGGGAGTACAAGCAAGAGAATAGAGAACAATGAAAGAGTAGCTTATGTGGAAGAAGAACCTTTTGGATCACCTAGTTCAGTTGGCAAACCTGAGAAAAGAGAATCACTTGTGATGAGGAGAGCACTTTTTCAAACAGAGACAAATGAGGAACCACCGTAGAGGAAGAGCTTGTTCAGAACTACATGCAAATCAGGAGGTAAGTGTTGTAAAGTTGTAATTGATAGTGGTAGCTCAGATAATCTAGTTTTAGAGGAGATGGTGACTAAGCTAAAGTTGGAAAGACCAAAACACCCTAAACCCTATCAGATAGCATGGATTTAGGATGAACATAAGGTACTGGTGAGTGAACAATGTTTGGTGAAATTTCATATTATATCTTATCATGAAGTCTTGTGTGATATTATGCCTATGGATGTATGCCATATCTTGTTGGGTAGACCTTGGTAGTATGATAGAAAAGCTATACATGATGGGAGAAAGAACACCTATACCATAAAATTAAATGGGAAGTGAACTACCTTGATTCCTTTGGAGGATGATCCTAAGAGTGAAGTATGTGGGAATTCTAGAATATGTTTGGTAGATGGAAGAAAATTTCTAGATGGTTTAAGACATGAGAATATGTGTTTTGCCTTGATTCCTAAGAAGCCTAAAACAATGAAGGAGACTGAAGAATCATAATCGGAGGAAATAACAGAGAACTATTATGAATACATCATAGCTAATAATGTACCTGAAGGATTGCCACCAATTAGGAGTATCAGTCTTGACATGGATCTTATATCGGGAGCTAGTTTGCCTAATAAAGCAACACATAGAATGACACCAGTAGAGAATGAAGAATTAAACAGGAAGATACAAGAGTTATTTAGGAAAGGTTTGATCAGAGAAAGTTTGAGTCCTTGTGTAGTACCTGCAGTGTTAGCACCTAGGAAAGATGGAGAATGGAGAATGTGTACTGACTCTAGAGCAATAAATAAAATCACAGTTAAGTATAGATTTCCATTACCTAGGATGGATGATATCATGGATTGTTTGTGTGGAGAAAGATATTTCACAAAGATAGATTGGAAGAGTGGATACCATCAGATTAGAATAAGAGAAGGAGATGAATGGAAGATTACTTTTAAGATGAATGAAGGATTATATGAGTGGTTAGTGATGCCTTTTGGGTTTACAAATGCACCAAGTACTTTCATGAGGTTGATGAATGAAGTCTTGAATAAATTCTTGGGTAAGTTTGTTATGGTATACTTGGATGATATTCTGATTTTTAGTAAGTCAAAAGAGGAACATTTGTGGCATATTAGACAAGTTTTATAGAGACTGGGAAAAGAGAAATTGCTGATAAACATCAAGAAGTGTAGTTTCATGAAGAAGAACTAGTGTATTTGGGATTTGTGATTTATGCGAAAGGATTGAAGATGGACCCTAAGAAGGTAAGAGTAATTATTGAATGGCCTACACCAAAGAGCATTGGAGAGGTTAGATCATTTCATGGATTGGATAGTTTCTACTAGAAGTTCATTAGATATTTCAATTCAGTATGTAACCCTATGACAGAGACAATGAGAGGTGATAGAAAAGATTTCAAGTGGACATCAGGAGCAGATAAAAGTTTTGAACTATTGAAGTAGAACATGACAAAGCAACCTGTCTTAGCATTATTAGATTTTAATAAGGTATTTCAAGTTGATTGTGATGCAAGTGGAAGTGCAATTGGAGCAGTATTAAATCAAGAAGGTAGACCTATCACATATTTCAGTGAGAAGTTGAATGATGCAGTGAGAAGATATTCATTTTATGATCAAGAGTTCTACACTATAATCCAAGCTTTGAAGAAGTGGAGACATTATTTGTTACCTAAGAATTTTGTGTTGTATACTGATCATCAATCTTTGCAGTATTTGAACAGTCAAGGTAAGTTGAATTAGAGACATATGAGGTGGGTTGAGTTCATGCAGAGTTATACATTTGTGTTGAAGCATAGGAGTGGAAAATCAAACAAAGTTGTTGATGCATTGAGTAGGAGAAGAAACTTGTTGATAGAGATGAGAGTTGAAGTAATAGGTTTTGATGAATTGAAGAACATGTATGAGGGAGACATTAATTTTGTAGAACCTTGGAAAGAATGTAAGGAACCTAGGAGTTCAATGAGAGATAATTTGATCAAGGATAAACATAGTGGTGGATTGGTAGGACATTTTGGCATTGATAAGACAGTGGATTTGGTGAGTGAAAACTACTTTTGGCCTCAAATACATAAGGATGTTAGGAAGTTTGTGCAGAGTTGTAGAATTTGTCAAGTTGCAAAAGGGAGTAGTCAGAATACTAGATTGTATAAGCCTTTGACAGTACCGGAGAGACCTTGGGAAGACATAAGCATGGATTTTGTAATGGGATTGCCTAAGACATAGGGAGGACATGATTCAATATTTGTAGTGGTAGACAAATTTTCAAATATGCCTCATTTCATACCTCATAAGAAGACAACTGATGCAGTGCATGTAGCAGACCTATTTTTCAAGGAGATTGTGAGATTGCATGGATTACCTAAGAGCATAATTTTAGATAGAGACACCAAATTCCTTGGATATTTTTGGAAGACACTTTGCAAGAAGATGAATACAAATTTGAAGTTCAGTTTAGCATTTCATCCATAGACTGACGGATAGACAAAGGTAGTGAATAGGAGTTTAGGAAACTTGTTGAGATGTTTGGTTGGAGAGAAGATAGGAAGTTGGGACTTAATTCTTTCACAAGCATAGTTTGCATACAATAATTTAGTAAATAAGAGTACCGGAAGAACACCTTTTGAGATTGTTACCAGAGTGAATCCTAGAGGAGTGACAAAACTAAGAGACATGGGTATGAGACATGGGTATGGAAGAAAAGAGAAGTGCAGAACCAGAAGAATTTGAAAATCACACGAAGACAATGCATAATCAAGTTAAGCAACATTTGGAAGACATGAACAAGTATAATGAGAAAGCAGATGACAAGAGAAGACATAAAGAGTTTGCAGTGGGAGATTACTTGTGATGGTATACTTGAGAAAAGAAAGATTTCTAGTTGGAACATATAACAATTTGAAGATGAAGAAGTTTGGACCTTGTAAGATACTTAGAAAATTTGATTCAAGAAATGCATATGAAGTAGGGCTATCGGAGACATTAGGCATATCACCTATTTTCAACATTGTAGACCTATATCAGTATCATGAAGTAGAGTTTAGTGACAGCATGGAAGAGGACTTGAAGAAGCAGTTGCCATAACAAGCACTGGAGTATATTGAAGACATTTTGGATAGCAGAGTTAGACGCAACACCAAAGGAAGACAATACAAAGAATACCTTGTGAAGTGGAAAGCCAGACCGGAAGAAGATTCATCATGGATTTCCTAGGATGAGGTGGACCGTCTTGCTTCTCCCCTAGCCCCAACAAAGTTAGGGACTCACTTTTTTCAATAACCCCATATGTCTGATGCAGGAGCATCCCTAGTTCAAGAGCAGTCTTGCATCAACCAAAAACATTGGCATTTCAGTTTGTTTATAGTTCAATTTGTTTCTTTTCAATTTCCAGTTTAGTTTAGGCAGTTTAGTCAGTAGCAGTTTCTCTATTTTTGTCCACATTTTACCACAGCTGCATTTCACATCTTACAGAGTTGGACTTAGCATCTAGATTCATTCATCTATATCATATCTAGGATTTAGAGCATTTGGATCAAGTACTAGAAAGTTATCGCTATCGGAAGATCAATTATTTTCTTAGAACAGAGCATCCTAACTGTCTCAGACACATTAGCTGAAGGAGAAGACTTGCAGAGCATTTCTTGATTTGTGGAGCCTAATGACACATCATTAAATGTTCTATGGTTGATGGCCAACCTTCCCCTGGATCCACACTTCATTCCATTCATTTGCAGAGGTGTTCTATGCATTTAGGCCCAACCTATCTATGTACACATGTTACAGCTCTTCATTGGAGTTTGTGACTTTGCTTGGCTGACACAGAGGAATCTACTATTTTAGAGATGATATATGTTGATGTATTAGATCTCTAGGTATGAGTTATCAAGTTCATGATAATTGTAATAGTTAATAGTTTGGATTCTTTGTGAAGGAGCTTCAAAGCTACATCTTGTGCATAATCTGATATTCTGAAATCAGACCCTTGAGCCCTAATTGTGAGCCCGCATGTTGCCATCTGATCTGTATTTGAATTCTATGATATACTGAATGACTGAATCTACATTTTTCTATATCTTTGAGTTGTTTCTGTTGTGTTTACTCTAGCTACATGGTTTGGACAGTTCATTCTTTGAACCCTCCTACCGTGACTACACCAGCTTCACCAATGAGTTTGTTGTCCTGTACATGTGACTTTAGAATCTCTTCCTGAGATTTTACTTGAACAATTGATACTAGTTTGAATTTCTGCACAGGAGACATTGAGGCCAAATTTATTGGTCCTTGTAGAAACTCAGACTCATCCAAAGCTTCTGTTTCATGTTGTTTCTCCAAAAATTATTTAACAAAATCAACTAGATCATGTGAGGGAGCAGTGTCTCTTGTCATATTAGGCACTTCTTTTTCTTGATTCTACTCTGGTGGATCAAGATCCATAACCTCTTGTTCATCAATGTTTTATTCCAGTGAAGGGCTCTTCTTAGCTTGTTCATTTTCTTGATCATTATCTTTATTCTGCTCTGCAACCTTTTCCTGGTTTTCTTGTTTACCAGTTTGCTGATCCGAATGAGGACTTGTCCTTGGTTGATCCTTGTCAGCTTTGTCTTGACCATTAGTAGCACAGACTTGATCAGATTCTTTCTTTTCTGAGGCTACTACCTCAAGATCTTCCTCTGTTTTCTAAGGAATTTTATCTTCCTCTTGTTCTTTCATTTCTTTGTCTTTTCCAGAGCTCACAGAAGTATTTGACTCAGTTTTCTCTAAGCCTTGATCCATGCTGACTTTAGGTACAGAGGTGCCATTACCAACATTTGTTTCTTCTTTATCATTTATAGTTGGGATGTTAAGATCTTTTAGGATCTCAAGAATTATTTTCTCTATGTCCTTTATATATTTCTCTGCGTTTCTTGCCATTAGAGTGTTGACTCTCCTTTTTATTTCAATTTTATCTCCAAGGATCTTGAAGACCTTGGTTCTTTCCTCTGGAGTCACATCTAGACAAAATTTTAGTAATGAATTTTCTCTTACCTCCACATCTTTGGTCATGGTTTCTACCTTCTTGGTAGACATAATGCTTTCCAAGCTATTTGGGAGGTCACTGGCTATCTCAATGAGAGCTTTCTTATATATCTCCAAGTATTGGATGACAACAGTCTCAATGATGCTTTTGTTTGCATCATCATACTCATCATCCAGTTGGGCTATAGGTTTTAAATTTTAATCAACTGTTATGGCCTTCAATACATCTTTAAGACTTATTGTGGCTTATGCTTCTTTGATCTCTACTTTCTTCTCACTCTTCCTTCCTTTTCCCTTTCCAGAGGGCTTTTCTTGCTTGGTATTGGAGGCTACAGTAGATTTTACTTTCATATTTTTAACCTCTTCATCTGATTCTATTTCTTCATCATCAATACTTATGCTCACATGCACCCCTTTAGCTTTGGTTATCACTCTTTTGTGTCCTTTTTCAGCAGGTTTCTTAGCAGGTGCTTTCATAGAGGGTGTGGGACCAGAGGATGCATATGCAGTTTGTGAAGTAGTTTCTCTTATTCTCTTCTTTGTTATTACATGCTCCTTCTCTTTCCTCTCAGACTCCTCTAGAGCCTGTTCAAGCTTAGTTTCCTTCATTCTTTCTACTGCCCTGGTTGCTTTAGATCTTGCTCTTGTTTTAACAATATCCTCTTTGGTAAGTCCTATTTTCTGGGCATACTCCTCTACCAATTTCTTCATCTTTTTTTGAGTTTCTTGAATTCTTAGTTCCACATGAACTTTTACAGACAACTCCTCATAGGTACAAAAATCTTGGCTTAGTGGTGTCTCTAGGTTTGCTTAACACATGCTGAGCATAGCCATCTAGTATATTTTCTACCACTTCATAGCCCATTGGCGGGACCTAGACTATCCTAGGCTCAATAGCCTTCATCATACATTGATCTTTGTTAACAATGAAACATATATCATTTTTGTATTTTTCAACAATTGATTCAAGTATCCTTTTCCTAGAGTGCATAGCCTTTTGAAAATATTTGAAATAGCACCACAGGGCTGTATTCTGTGCATCTCTACTTCCTATGCTATTTAGGTGGTTTCTAATTTGAATAGCAACTAGTTGATTGCTAGACCAAATTAACTTCATTCCTAGTAATTCTTACATAAAATAGAAGAATAAGCACATGATCAACATACCAAACTTGAAGGGATACTTGCTTTCTTTTGACTTCTTCATATTCTCCATTAATTGCTACCGAAGTGATTCACACAAGTCATACTCTGCATTCTTCTTCACCATCTCATAGGCTATGTATATAGCAGTACCAAAGACAAAGTTCTCCTAGTTTGTGAAGTAGGTCTTGTAGCTGATCACCATAGATGCAAACCCAACTGTATGATCTTCAATGTCGCTGATTGTCAATGCCCTTTTGTCAAATTTGGCTTGCATGGCTTCTGTCACTGTATTGTTTTTCATAGCCTTCAATATAGACACTTAACTAGTAGAGTTTAGCCCTATGACCGCCCTTATGGCATCTTTTGTGATCATAAATGCAGTGTTGAGCCACATAAACTCATCATGAATTCGGCTTAGTACATACCAGACCCATTCATTCTCCACAAAAGTTGGGAAATCTATATACTGAATGAATTTCTTCTCTTCCAATACTTTATACTCTTCCTTTAGATCAAAATTATCACTGGTTAGATGTTTTAGATACATGTCTATTAGTTGGCTATTCCCCTATTCTTCTAGGGAAACATGGATGTAAGCTCTAATATCCTCTGCTTGCATCTCTCCATAGGGTACTTCTAAAAACACACCATTTGGATCAACTTCTATTGATTTGAAGGGGTGTTTCTTAAATTTTGGTTGTGCCCTGTCAGTGATATCCATAACTTGTGGTGTTGCCATTTCAGCAAAAATTAAAACAAGTTTACGGTTGGGTTTTGAACTGTAAATACCTCTTTTGCCGAATTAGGGTTTTCTTCACTTGAAATCGCTATGTGGTGCTTTGGATTACTGGAAACCATTGAAGTTTATTGGAATTCCACCTTGGTTCTCCTCGGACACTTGATAGCTTGAATGTAAAATGATTAATCTTTCAAATGAGACCCTTTTTAACCCTTGTTATGCAAAAACCTAGTCGTCATAAATGTTGTTTTCAAAAAGCTATTAAACACTTCAACGAGAACCACAGTTGTTTAAGATTGCTCCACAATGTGCTGCATCAAGTCTTCTTCTACCGGTTTCTTCTCCAATTGATCCATTCAATATTGCTTTAGCTTATACCTTAGTGCTGGATATCAACACCAATTATCTAGCTAGGGGATTAAAATATTCATTGAAAGCTCCCACTGAGCCAGAGCTCCCATTTTACTTCTTGGAGGAAGTATCTACACCAGAAGCTAGTGTGGATCCATCCTTGACCTCATTAACATCCTTCATAATCTAGACCTTGCTCATTTCCTTCTTGATTTCCATCGGATCAACCTTGTTCTTACCTTTATCTTCTCTCTGCTCTGTTTTCCTCTTCCCTACAGGATAGTCTCTTTTCTCATTCTTGGTTTAGAAAAATCTTGCAACATGTCCAAACCTATTGTAATTGTAGCATACCACATTCCTTTGTCCCTGATTCCTTCCATTTGTTTGATTTATTCTTGATCTGCATTAGTTAGCCATGTGTCCAAATCTATTGCAAGAAAAGCACTTTCCATTGAAAGATTGAGTATTTCTTGCATTGTTAGGACCATTCTTTATCATACTTCTACACTCATTTGCCTTATGATCAATTTTCTTGTAATTAAAACACTAACCATAAAAAGATGAAACAATTTGATTCATTCTACTCCTGCATTGAGTAGCCCTATGACTATACTTATTGCATTTAAGACAATAGCCATTGAATGATGGGTACCTTTAAGCATTTGGCTACCTGATCAAAGGTCTTCTAGTTCTTCTTCTTTGATTCCTAAATTGGTTGCCTTTGTTTTTCCTCATCTCAATGTTTTCTTGACCTAAATTAGAACTTTCTCCTCTTTCAAATCCCAAACCTTTGTAGTCATCTAGATTTTTCTGACTGCCAACCAACTCATCAAGATTTGCAGAGCTTATTTTGAACTTTTCTTTGTAACTATTTGGCACCTCTAAATCAAACTTTAGAAGTATAACATAGTTTTTCCAACTTTTCACATTCTTCAGACTTGTCTTTCAAATTTTGATTCAAATGTTCCTCATCTTTTTCTTTCTCTTCAACCAACCTTGATAAATCATTTAGGGTTTCATTTGCTTCAATCAATTATTCACTTAGCTATCTATTCCTATCCTTTGATCTCTTAACTTGCTCTCTTAGCTTCAAGATGCATTTATCAACTTCTTTGACATTTTCCTTCAAATCCTAGATATATGCTTCATACTTATCAAGATCTTCAAGAGCAATTTTTAATTCTTGATCAATTGTGACATTGCTTGGAGCGGGATACCTTCTGGCTGCCATGAGTACTCTTTCCCAAATCTTCCTCAAGCTATTAAAATTCTTCCAAGGAACCTTGCTTTGATACCAATTGTTGATCACAAAGAATATTGAGAGGGGGATGAATTAGTATTCTATAAAACTTTTCTTTCACATATTTATTAATCCATTTACCAAATTCAATAACATGAAAGCAAAACAAACATAAGAAGAGTAGCCACAAAGTCATAACACATAGACACTAGGACTTTTATGTGGAAAACCCCAAAAGGGAAAAACCATAGTGAGTGTTAGCTCACAATATATTATGATATCAAAACTAAATTACATGAAGGCTCACTACCCAAGGACTCATTGTGTAAAGAAGTGCTCACTGCAATAGGCTCACTGCCAAGAAAATAGAAGTGAAGATAGAAGAAGGATTTGCTCACTGCAAAGAGATAACTACTACAAATGCATCTACAGAATGCTAAAGTGTAGTTCCATTAATAGCTCAATACACAAACTCAAAAGTCTTCATTATATCTACCATGCTTTTCTGCTCTACTTTACATATACTTAGTTTTTCTGCCCTTACTGCTTCCTTCTTCTCACAAAATTATCTTAGATCACATACACATTGAATTCATGCTCTATCTACATCGCTATCAATCACCAATGCCGAAATCCATCGAATATATATCCGCAATATGATTTATCTTATAACTAGGTTGGTAGGCCAAGCATGAAGCATGTATACAAATATTATACCTTATCAGCTTGATCTTAGGCACAAACAATAATGCAGACATAAACAAACATTCAGGAATCTTCATATAGGTCAAGACTTATAGTAGAGCCACTTAGAATGATAATTCAAACATTATGTCTTCACCGCATATTGATTTCACAATAGTGTCAACTTTAACTTTAAGTGCATACTCAACTAGCTTGACTGTCATACCATAAATTTCAATACGAACCATATGAGACTTTGAAATTCATAACCAAAATTCATTATGGACCTCTTACCATACATTTAGAACCACAGAGCATAATAATATTTCATAGAAAAAAGTGGATCTCAAAACTGTCATTTTGTCACAGAGACATACTGTCAACCTAAAAGCTGATACTAGAGAACTTGTAAAATGTGATCCGATGAACTTCAATCTCTACAACTCTAGATTTGGATGCTTATGCCATGTATGTACATTTCCTCAAAACTACAAATCAAAATATTCACCGGCGGAGGAATGCAGACCAATTTACTTGGGTACTCTGCACTATTTTTGACTTAACTCTATTCTCCTGGACTTAGTCAAATCATAGTATGACTTTCGAAGGAAGTCAAAACCTTAACACTAGAACATAACATCATAAACTAGCTATGAATAACATACCAGAACCACAAACTATGATCTTCAACTATGGAGGCATACCATCACTCGCTCCTTGCCATGTATACTGTTCATACTTAGTCATTCTGACTATGTTAGTCTTCTAGACCAAAATCCCTTTACAATGCCTTGTTGCCATGCTAAGTTAGTCTTCTGAAGTAAAGTTTCTTTGCCATGTCTTGTTACCATCAATGACAACATACAATAATTCTACCTTAACCATCAGAGTAGTGTCTCTTGCTAACAAATAGTTGACGAGTTGATGGGTTCTCTAAAAACTTGTAAGTAGCAGTTGAATAGATCCACTCCTTCCCAAGATAAAGCCTTCAATGCTTAGAGTAGTGTAAGAGGTAGGGGAAGAGGAAGAAACAACAAAGGTAAAGGACAAAGAGGTGGAGGAAGAATACATTCTAGAAAAGAGTGTTAAAATAGCCAAGACGAGGAAAGCACCTCATAGCCAGACTCCCAAAACAAGAAGAAGAACAACAATTCAAAACAAATGTATGAAAAATCTAATGTGTAGTGTTATTACTACCACAAGTATGGTCAGTTTGCAAGGGAGTGTAGGAACAAACAATGTGACCAAGGTAGTCTTAATGGTAATGTGTCAAATGAGAAAAAAGTTGAAAATGAAAAACAATCACAAGTATTTATTGCATTCAAATATGTTGAGCAAGGGAACATCGAAGTTTGGTATTTGGAAAATGCATGTAGCAACCACATGAGTGGTAATACAAACCTATTTTCCTTGATTGAAAAGAATATAAAGTCTGAGATAAAGATGGGGAATAACCAAAAGGTTTCATTCGTGGGAAGAGGCATAGTCATCATTCACACCAAGCAAGGTGACAAAAGAACAATCCAAGATGTCTATTATGCCCTAGGATTAAAACATAAACTCTTGAGCATTGGATAGATGGTCCAAAAAGGATATAGAGTTTTGATGGAGAATGGAGAGTGCATAATCTTTTATAAGGATGGAAGAAAGAAGTAGGTTACAGTAGTGTAGAAGACAAGGAAAATAATGTTGGTAAGTGCATGAAAATGGGGGACCAAAAGGGGGTAAAAAGTGGTAACTTTTTTTTAAAATCAGAAAAACTTGATCTTGCATGAGAAATTGAATATAACCACACTCAAAATTCGTAGATGTGACAAGAACAAGTTTTGTAGTGCTCCAGGTCTAGTTTCAAAACTACTAATTTTTTCTTAAAATGGTGGAGTTTAAGAGGTTCAAATAGGGGGAGCACACAAAGTGCTCTTGTTTTTGTCAAAAAAATATAACATAGTGTCTATTGTGCTCCCCCTAAAATGTCGACATTTTTTAAGTACTAGAAAAATCGCAATGGTGGAAAATTAGCTAACACCATGTAGTTTATGGCTATTTTTTGTTAATTTTTTATGAATATATGAATTTTTTATGAATTTTCAAAGTGGACACATCCTGAAAAATGAAAATTTGAGCATGCCCCCACCCCCCCAGATTTTTTGAAAATTAATCAAAAATAAAAAAGAAAAAATCAATGTGTATGGAATTGAGTCTAGAATCTAAAAATCTAATTTGTTTCAAATTTTGATAAACGTGTAAGAAATGACACTAGAAATACTAGACATAGGTTTTTTGAAAAAAAACACATTAACAAAGGAACTTGAAGATAGAAACCTTAATGTTATTAGATTTTTGAAAAAAAAATACATGGTTAGAAAGCTAATAAAAAACTTGAAGTCGTCCTGGCATTTTTTCCTATTGACACTGAAAAACATGTAAACCATAGGGGGAGCATGCATGATATTTGGTTGAAATTTATAACTTTTGTGAAAAACCCATCCTTTGTGTCCAAAATCTACCTCCAACCCTTTGGGTTGGATGCCCAAGGCAATTCCAACCCTTATGGTTGGAATTTCCCAAAGCAAGAAAAAATGAATTTTATGCATATCTCTTTCTCCCTCTCTATCTTGTTTTCTTTATGGACCCCCTCTCTCTAACTCTTGAATTCTATCTCTCTCCTCTATCTACCACTCTATCTATCTCCCTCTCTCTATCTTTCTCTCTCTATTGACCCCTATCTCTAACTCTACCTCTCTCTCCCTTTATATCTCTCTCCCCCCTCTCTCTCTATCTCCCTATGTCTTTGGACATATCTAGAGAGAGATGTCTAGAGACATAGGGAGAGAGATTGAGAGGTAGAGGGATGATAGAGTAAGGGAGATAGGAGAGAGATAGGGGTTAGGGTTTAGGGTTTAGGGAACTTAGATGTACTCTAAGTGCGGGGTGGGAATATTTAAGGAATTGAGAGATAGAGGAAAAATAGAGATAGGGAGATAAAGGTTTGGAGGTTAGGGTTTAGGGATAGATAGAAAGAGATAGAGAGAGTTAGAAAGTGATAGCTAGAGAGAGAGAGAGAGAAAGATTTTGTGAAACAATAGAAGATAGGATGATAAATAGCGTTTTAGCTGGTTTAAAATGCACTTGCATTATAACATGAGCATATTTTGAACTAGTTAAAATGATATCTAACGACCTACAAAAATGCATGCCACATGATTTTCGGTGCACATGCTTTGTTTTATTCCCTATTATGCGCTTTTTCAGACATTGAAAGAGACTTTTCATGATTTTGAGGTTCTCCCATCAATGGTTGACAAAATTGATGCACTTTTTTATTCTTGTTTCGATGCACAATATTCCAATTATATGTTTTAAATTCAAATTTGATATTAGAAAGATTTTTTTCATGTTTTGAGGGATTGCAACACTAGATTGAATAAACAAACTAGTTTTTTGTTTACATTGACAAAAAATAATATAATTAAGCATGTTTTGTATTATAACTTGATAAATTATCAGATATTTTTTGTGTTCTTTTAACCATTGTTTTAGAGTGATATATAATTCAATACAATGCCAAGGAAATAAGCAAAATCTCTAACAGCAAAGGAGCATGAAGCTAAGAATGCAAACAAAAGAGAAAAAATGAGACAACTTCATGACAATAAGAAATTGAACTTTACAAATGAAGGTGAGTCATCTTTGCATATTGAATTGGATGATGAAGCATTAAAGAGAGTGAAGGAATTGGTGAAACAAAGGGAATGATGAAAAAACTTCATGCAATTAAGAAATCAAATGTGGGAGAAATTGAAGGTATGTCATCTTTGCCATTTCAATTTGATGATGTAGAAAATGTTCAATCTCCAATTAAAAATTATGATGCATTTGCAAATGTTGTAGTAGATGATACACCAATCGATCAAGTGTTTAGTGGTTGAAATTTATCTTGTGAATGAAGTTTTCCATTGAGAACACCTCCTAGAATTTTGTGTAAAAAGCCTATTTTTTATTGAAATTGATGAGAATATTAAAAAACCAATGATTGATAAGATTCCCAAATGTACTTGTAGAAGAAATGTGAATAAGATATGGAACATTTTTTTTCAAAACATAAGTGAAACTGAAAGATGTCAATTATTTGTTGAGATGATGAAAAAACTAAATTTTAGGCCAATCATGAAGATTCTTGGCCTAAGAACATCAAGTGCTAATAGTGAAAAATCTATTGTAAGAAATCTAATCAATGCATATCAAAACATTGGTTCCACCTCACACACCAAAGATAGTAATGCTACATGACATGTCATTACATCAACTATTATGAGAAATCAAACAAAGAAATCTCACTTGATATGAAAAACAAGTCAAGAACTAAAGATAAATAGAAAAGTTTTGATGAAAGTCATTGGAGGCATGAAAGAATTGAAGACTCAAATAGAAATGAACTATGGGCACTTTCCAGTAGACTCCCATGGAAAGATAAAGTCATAGTTGAAGCCTTAAAATCCCTAATTGAGGATTTTTAGTCCAGTAACACAAGAGTATCTCCCATTCAAATGAATGTTGTAAGAAGGAGAATTGTTTGTCAAAACCATGAGCCAAATCCAAAACATTTTTTAGATATGACTCAAACACAATTTTTCTCCAATTTTGTAGCTACTTATCCTAAAATCCAAATTAGTCAAAGGTATTTTGAAATGGAAAAACCTTTTTATGTCAAGATAAATCACACATGCACATCTTATCATTCGAGAGTTCACATGGAATTTTCTATGCGTTATGATGTTTATCGACAAATATGTGTATCTTTCCATACTAACAATGTTTTGTAGGAGTGTATGATAGAGGCTCCACCTAAATTAGAAAGAGATTTCATTTCAAGCATTTTTTGTGAAATGGTAGATGGACAAATGTTTTATAAGACATCATGTTTCAATGGAACATGTGATAGTTGCGGTGGTTTGCAACATTTGAGAACTTGTGTACACATGGAGAGTGCAGATGCAATTGGAAATAAATTAGTACCTTTTAGAAAATATAAGATGGTGGAATATAGTCTATAAGATGGTAAAGAAGCAAATAGGTGTGAATTGGTTAGTGAAGAAATACCAGTATCTGTATTTTCACCTATTTTTCAAGAAAATATAGTTTATGAGCTTTCAAGGTATACAACAGAGCTTGATGGTTGCAATTACATTTCAAGTTATCCAAGGACACATTTCCTCTTCATATGATTGTGTCAATTGTTGACTTTGGAGAGAATTATACACTACAACAACAGAATGATGTTTAATCACAGTACTACAACTCCACTTAGGTTGCAATATTTGTCCATATAGCATTCATTCATGCACCTGATAGTACAATGTAAGATAGAAAGACACTGAGAGAGTGTCATTTTTATATTAGTGATGATCAAACATATTCTACCAAGTTTGTGCAAGGTTTCTTTCAAATTTTCTATGGTCATTTGAGTAGTAGGAACATCATGTTTGATTAGCATATCATATGGTCAAATAATTGTGCATCACAATTTAGGAATTCATGAATGTTCTATTGGTTGAGTAGGATGCATATATTCAGTGGTGTTCAACATTTATGGAATTTCTCTGAGGTTGAGTATCAGAAAGGGGAGTATGATTGTGCTGGAGAATGTATTAAAAGAGCCTTAGCATGAGAAGAGTTGAAGTACAAGGACAGTGCAAATTTAAAAAATGTAGCATCCATCGTCAAATGGTACAACTCTACAATGGATCTAGGTAATCAAGGTAAGTCTTTACAATTTGTAGATTCACTTGGTTGATAGAAGAAGCTAACACTGCAAAATATGAATATTGTTGTACAATGACAGGATCGAGTGATTTCCACTCTTTTAGAAGCTCAAATGCAATTTCATGGACTATTTATTTCAGGTATATGGTGTTTTTTAATTCATCGTGTATGTATTTTTCTTGGAATGATTGTGAGTCAAAAGAATGGGTCGGTGAAAGGCATGCTAGATCTTTAAGCCCACATACAATGTATCAACTTCTAGGAGCACTACAACTCGTGCAGATGGAATCATCAATTGACTTTGACCATATTTCAGATCTAGTTGAATCAAGTAATATGTTACTTAATGAAATTATTATTTATTTTAGATTATGATGTAGTATTCTTTTTATCATTTATCAAAATTTTAAATTTTTTGTGCAATTTATTGTAGGGCATGTATATGCAGTTATTGCAGATGAATATAATGATGAGGGAACAAATTATTATTTATGTCATTCTGTTGAGGTAAAAAATAAATTGACAGACCCTGTCATAGATGGAGAAAACATTGAGTATCTGATAGGATCAGTGGTTGTTACTGGAACATAGCTTAGAAGGTATCTAATGAAGAAGTCTGATGTGTGGTTATTTGTGGACTTTGACACACATAGGAATATTCTTCATTATTCTAACCTTTTTGTGGCATCAAACATTCATTTGATAAAATATGAGGGTAGAACGTTGAATACAAGCTTGTGGAAAGTTCATGAGTCTAACCATGAAGCATTACTTGACACCATAAAGGGTAGAGTAAATCCAGATGGTTCATTAGATTGATTCGGTGGAATGACAGAAAGGTATGTTATTTTTATTTTCTATCCTCATTTCACCTTCTATATTTTTGACATTTTATTACCTTCTTATATGTGCTCCTTGGTCCTGGTTGATTAGATTCATTTCATTATAGAGCTCGTGACTGAATTCAACATGGTTGTTGATGCATTTGGATATTCCCTAGGGTTGTGCTTGGTGAGTTGGTTTGATTAAACTAAGTCAAGTGGCACTTGGGAATATTCTATTTAGACCTACAAGTGCATGTGGGGTCCATCCACAATAACCTCTCTCAGTTTTTGTCAACTCCAATCTTTTTGATCATGCTGAAATTAAACACATTCTTGCAAAATGCTTAAATGACATTCAACACAACCTTTCTAGGAGCCATATTTTATGTTCTTCTCATTGTTGGCCCCAACAAACCATGCCAACATGTTGGGTTGGGAGGGTAAACTATAGGGGAGGTCTCTTTTCATGTGCCAATTGCCCAGACGTTTTAGGCTACATGCTACAAATAAAGCCCTAGATGTTTTGGGCTGTAGCATATTGACAAAGTCCATTTATGGACTTTGTCAGTAGCCTATAGCCTGGAATGTCTGGGGAACTTGGTGCATAAAAAGATACATCACCTATCATTTATCCACCCAACCTGATGTGTTGGCACAATACTTTCACCCCCATGACGAGCATAACAAAAAATATGGTTCTTGGCAAGGTTGTACTGAATGCCACTAAAGCATTTTGCAAGAACGTGTTTAATTTTGGCATGGTCAAATGGATTGGAATTGATAAAAAATGAGAGAGGTTATTGTGGATAGACCCCATGTACAACTGTAGGTTTGAGCAGAACATTCCTAGGTGACATGAATTTTGAGAACCGCTTCGTCAAAGTTTGGCAGTTTTTTGCTCTCAAGGATCTCAAGTGGCTTTGTTGGTAGCCTGCAACTTGAAACATTTGGCGCACTTGGGGCATGAAAAGTGACCTCCTATAGTGTTTACCTACCCACCTAGACATGTTGGTGCAACCCATTGAGCCTCACAATGAGCAAAATAAAAAATATGGCTATTGGCAAGGTTGTACTGAATGCCAATGAAGCATTTTGCAAGAATGCGTTTAATTTTGGCATGGTCAAATGGATTGGAGTTGACAAAAAATGAGAGAGGTTATTGTGGATGGATCCCATGTGCACCTATAGGTCCAAATGGAACATTCTCAGGTTCCATGAATTCTAAGAACTACTCCATCAAAGTTTGGTAGTTTTTTGCTCTCAGGGATCTCAAGAGACCTCCTCTAGTGTTTACTCACCCACTTCGATTGGCATACTCTGTTGGGCCACATGAGGTGTTGAATGAAAATTTTCACTTGTAACACCTTTCCACTACATGAAACTGAAGCATTTTGAAACAATGCGTTCCTTTCTGTTAGAAATGAAGACAATAACTACTCAATGGAAATCTGATTTAAATAAGTTTAATGATCTTTAACGGTGTATTAGAGAATGGAGATTGCATCAAAACAAAAAACCCACTATAGAGAAAATATCAAGCATGAATAAATGAACATAATGACATAGTGTTTACGTGGAGAAAACCTTTTCAGGTAAAAAAACTCCACAAGGAAAGAGGCACAAGTTTGTATTAATCTGCAAAAGATTGTACAATACATCAACTACACAACTCTCTCCACCAATCTTCAATTCAACAACATTCCTGCAGCACTTTATTACCTATAAATCTATATGCTACAACAAATACATGGAAAATAACATATAGAAGTGTCTGCACTCCAATCTAGGCATCCACTTTCTCTCTCAAGAGAATCTCCAACATGCAAGCATTAAATGTCCCCTTACAAGCTCCTACCACTTGTCCAAAGTCAACCATGTAAAGTTGGGTGCTAAAGGCTAAATAAGGTCTCTTACAACATCTTATGATGTGTCATAACCATCATAGATTCCACCAAATATATCTTCCTAAGATGAGCACCTAGGGCTAAACATAACAACTTTCACATAGTAAATATCCATCATATGTTGTCATAGTGTCATAGAATCTTATGACAACTTGCAGTTTTCATAAGTTCTTTACATGCACCCACCAAACATTATGACATGTGTCATACATTCTAAAAATAGCATATTCTCCCAAGGTGGTGCCTACCCTCATTTACTCATGAGTTTAACAACTGCCAACCATAAATGTCACTCTATAATTACCTCTGGTGAATCCAAAACTATCATTACCAGTGAAACTAGCTCATTCCCTTATGGGTAATTACAAATTACAAATAATAAAATGTAATAAATACAATATTGGGATTTACAAGGTTAATGGCACCTTATCCCAACATTGTCCCACTTGACATTATACATTGTAAATCAACCCATAGGAAAATAAATGAAAATATAATCAGGCACTAGAAATAAGGCCCATGGCCTCTCTGCACCATACAAATTTCTTTGTGCTCATAGGTTTGGTCAATGAATCTACAACATTATCCTAATTTTCTATCTTCTTCATCTCAATCTGTCCACTTGCAACCAATTCTTAAATGAAGTGATACTGAACATCAACATGCTTAGTCTAAGCATGATACATAGGATTCTTTGCCAAACAGATAGTACTCTAGCTATCACAACCAATCTGAGTGACCCTGCAATCAAAATGAATACCTGTACATAGTATCCTCAACCAAACTACCTCCTTAGAGATAGGAGTAGCAGCCATATACTCTACTTCGGTAGTGCACAAAGCAATTGTCGGCTGGCTCTTACTCATCCAACTCACTGCTCCTCCAAATAGAGTAAACACAGCTACTAGTGGACCTTTGACTATCCAAGTCACTTGCCCAATCTGAATTAACAAATCCATGTATGTCCAAAGTTTTATCATTACTATCAATACCAAAATAAACCAAACAAAAATCAATAGTATCTACAAGTATTTAAGCACCCTCTTTGCATAATTTCAATGTTGTCTACCAGGGTAAGACATGAATTTGCTAAAAACTCCCATTGTTTGGGCAATATCTGGCCTAGTGCAAACCATTGCATACATCAAACTCCCTACAACACTAGCATATGGCACATTATACATATCCTAAAAATCATCCTAATTCTTTGGACACATATCTAATGAAATCTTAGTACTAATGGGTAAAGGACCTCTAACTAGGTTACAGTCCTACAAACTAAATCTCTATAAAATGATATTCACATACTTACTTTGTGACAACCAAATCTTTCTGTTACCTCTGTCCCTCTTGATCTCCATTCCCATAATATACCTGGCAGATCCAAGATCATTCATATCGAATGCACCTAAAAGTTGAGCTTTTGGCTCACTAATCATACCCTTAGTATTGCTGAAAAATAACATGTCATCAAAATACCAATAATTAGTATAGAATCATCAATACAATGAATGTACACACAACGATCCTCCATGCTTCTAACAAAACCCAAATTCAACACAAATGAATCAAACTTTTGATACCACATTATGGGGGACTATTTCAAACCATAGAGAGACCTCTTTAACCTACAAACCCAATGTTCTTTCGCTTTTACCTCAAAACCTGTAGGTTGTTGCATACAAATTTCTTCCTCAAGATCTCCATGGAAAAATGTAGTCTTAACATCCATTTGCTTAATCTCCCAATCAAGAGCTACAACAATGGATAAAAGAAATCTAATAGAAGTTAACTTAGCAATAGGAGAGAAAAAATCATCAAAATCAACAACCTCTCTCTGGGAGTAGCCCTTAGCTACTGGTCTAGCCTTGTACTTCTTGAATGTACCATTTGCTCCAAACTTCTTCTTCAAGACCCACTTGCAACCCATGGCCTTTCTTCCTTTGGGCAAATGAACAAGATCCCAGGTGTTACAAGAGTCTAAAGCCATTGTCTCCTCCTACATGGTTAACTACCAAGACTCACCATCATCTACATGAATAGCTTCCCTATAGGATCTAGGCTTATCGTCAATACTCAATAAAGCAAATATGCAATGGAAATCTGGTGGGCTATACCTATCAATTGGGTTTCATTGTCTTGTGGATCTCCTCAAGGTTGGAGTAAGAGTCTCAACTTGTTCTTCTACATGCTCATCTATACCAACTTCTTCTATAACAATAGATTCTTCTTCATCAAAACCACTTGAATCTTCTTCTTCTTCTTCACCCTCCAATCCATAATTGTGTTCTTCTTGAGGTGCATCTTCCTGCTCTAAGTCAAAGTGCACTCTCTTCACCTTTTCTTTTTCTTTTGGCTTCTCAGGTTTAGAAATAGCTCTAAGTTCCCTGAAAATAACATCTCTAGAAAAAACAAATTTTCTGGTTAGAGGATCCCAAAGCTTATAACTCTTAACATTCTCACCATATCCAATGAAGATGCATTTCTACATTTTTGGATCCAACTTATATAACTTTTCCTTAGGCACATGAACAAAAGCCTCATAGCCAAAAACCCTTAAATGTGAAACAAAAGGTTTCTTACCTATCCACACTTCATAAGGTGTTGAATCAAGATCCTTAAAAGGAGATCTGTTAATTAAGTAACAAGTGCTACACACAACCTCTTCCCAAAAGCATTTATCCAACTGTGAATCACTCAACATACTTCTGGCTCTTTCCATGATTGTTTAGTTCATCCTTTCTGTAACACCATTCTAATGTGGTGTATACAGAGTTGTCTTTTGTCTAATTATACCAACATGCTTGCAAAACTCATCAAATTCCTTAGAGCAATATTCCCCTCCATTGTTAGATCTTAATAATTTTATCTTTAATCCCCATTGGTTTTCAACTAAGACTTTAAAATCCTTAAACTTAGTGAAAACTTCAGATTTGTGTTTCATAAAATAAATCTATGTAAATCTGGATACATCATCAATGAAGGTGACAAAACAACAAGATTTTCTAATAGAGTCATTATCTATAAGTCCAAACACATTTGTAGGAGTAATCTCTAACTTCTCTTTTTCTCTATTGCTTACTAAATGATATGCTTTTCTATTTTGTTTACCAAATAGACAATGCTCACAAAAATCAAAGTGCCCATTAGAATAAGAGAAACCATCCAACAAATCTTTATTCTTAATAGTTTTCAAAACATTATTACTTGTGTGGCCCAATCTATAGTGCCACAACATACAAGTGTTTTTAGAAGCCTCAAAAACATAAGAGGAATTGCAAACTGTAGTGGCATCTAGCCTAAATAAGGTTCCCATTCTCTTCCCCTTGACTACCACCAAGTTTCCTCTCACCAATCTATAACCATGCTTATAAAATGTTACATACATTCCCAAATCATTCAACCTTGAAACTGAAATCAGATTTCTAGCTAATCTAGGAACATGGAAAACACCAGGGAGGGTTTTAATCCTCCCATCGAGTGTGAAACACAACAATACCTTGCCTTTCCCAACTATTGGATATGTATAGTTGTCCCCAAGCTACACTTTACCTCCATAATACTCTTCATATGTGGAAAATAATTCATTATGCAAGGTGATATGAAATGAACATCCTGAGTCAGCCAACCACTAATCATTAGAAACAATATTGCATGCAAAAAGTAAAATATCTTCACCTGTATTCAAGGACTTATCAGAAGTGGACTCCCACTACTTTTTTCAAGGGTTTCTATACTCCTTCACATGTCCCCTTTTACTGCTATTCCAACACTTAACTCTATTCTTCTATCCAAGAGTCTTAGAACAACCCTTAGACTTGTCTTTGAACCCCTTCTGATCTCCTTTTGGTTCCCTTTCCTTAGACCTTCCCCTAAAAGTGAGAGCATCCCCTGAACTATCCAAACTCTTCTTCCTCAATTCTTGTGCCAGCAAAACTACAACAAGAGCATCCATCTTTAGTGTTAGTCTTAGGGCTGACAACTGAGAGGGGGGGTGAATCAGTTGTCCAAAACTTTCTTTCCAATTACACACTTAAATCTTCTTGGTGATTTAGCAGTATATCAATAAATCAATCATGGAAACATAATGTATTAAATCAAGAGCAGAAACACATCAACACATAAGACACCAAGATTTTGACGTGGAAAACCCGATTAAGGGAAAAACCACGAGGTGATTAACCCAAGATTGTATTCTCTGTTAGAAGAATAGAAAGAACAAAATGGCACATGCCAATTAGGGCTCATTGCCCGAGCACACTGCTCATAAGAGGCCCACTGCCTACAAGAGACACACTGTCGAGAAAAGAATAAGTATCACATACTTGAACTAGAAAATAGCATCTTCACCATGCTTGAGTCAGTTCCATTTAAGCCCAAAACTTCTTCTCTACCTTTCGCTCTCTTCCTGACTACCACACTCACATCTCCACAAGACACACTTTGAAATGACTTTGCAACTCCTTATTTATACAAGGCATCAACTTAGGAATGATCATCTAAGTCGGTAAACATCTACAAGAACATCTGCAAGATGTGTAACTCATCTGATCGGCTAGTCTCAGGAAGAACATCATCATCTGAAGGTTATTCTTCAATTATGAGATCAAAATCGAATGTGGACCACCAACACACGCTAGACATGATCCAAAGAACTTCATAAGATTGATTGAATCATCAAGAAAATCTACACTTCATCTGCTTACTGAAATCCTTCTCTTCTTCATCTAGAACCTCAAGAACATAGTCTATCAACACTGTCACAAAGGAATGGATGCTTCTGGACCTTCAAACCATGAACCACTTGATTTGACACTTCAAAAAGACCTCCTCAACACTCTCTCAAATCCATAGAATAGGATAATGCATTTCTAGATCTCACCAGACCTATTTGTATCACTCTGTCACCTTTGCACACCTGCCAGAACCAGTTTTACTTGAACGGCCACAACTTCTTCAAATCTTCATGTGGGCCTCTGAAATCTCTTCTGGACAACCTTGAGACACATATCTACAAACCCTTTAAACCACATCCTCTGATCCTCATCTTATCTTGGAATTTTACCTTGTTGTCTTCACTGTTCTTCATTGTACATGATATGACCAATTTTCTCAATATCCTCAGCAATCAGTTCATCAAACCTTATCATTAATCCAACAGGAGTATGTTGACATCAATGACAACACTGGTTAGGCCCATACTTGCAACAATCTCCCCCTTTGTCATTGATGGCAACATATGATATGAAAAACTATTTTGACCATCAAGACAAGAACTTCTCCTTACTATTACAACCCCCTATCAGCAACAATCATTCACATGTCTTCTCTTTCTTTCCTGCTCCCCCTTTGATCATCAACTACTTGTTTTTCACATGTCTTCTCTCCCCCTTTGACATCAATGGAAAAGGGCACATACTTGCAATTCCACCACTTTAGAATCATACCAGCTGCTCCCCCTAAGTAGCAGCACCCCATCATCAATCCAGACCATAAGATATGACTGTGATATCCACTGGACTGATGCACATCAGTGCATCTTAATTCATCACCGGAGGGGCAATAACCCCTAACTTCTCTTTGAGATACTCAAAAGATTTCTTAGGTAGAGGTTTAGTAAAGATGTCTGCAATCTGATCCTTGGAAGGCACAAACAACACTGGATTCTTAGATATATTTATTGCACTTGAATTATCATAGAAGATTGTGATAGGCTCCTCATACTCCACTCTTATGTCTCTTAGCATTTGCTTCACCCACAAAACTTGAGTGCAACTACTTGCTGCTGCAATATATTCTACTTCTGTAGTGGACAGAGATATTGCCTCTTGTTTCTTGCTTATCCAAGAAATCAATCTCTTCCCTAAAAAGAATGCTCCACCACTGGTACTCTTTCGGTCATCCACATCTCCTGCCTAATCAGCATCTGTATATGCATGAAGAGAGAAATCATGATCTCTAGGATACCATAGACCATACTCAACTGTCCCTTTTAGATATCTAAAAATCCTCTTGATTTCCATGACATGAGATTCTCTAGGATCAGCTTGGAATCTAGCAACAAGACCAATAGCCTACATAATGTCTGGTCTAGTTTGAGTGAGATACAACAATCCTCCAACCATTGACCTATACTTTTTCTAATAAGCCTTGGGAGAGTCATCATCTTTGCTCAACTTACATCTGGTTGCCATGGGAGTATTCATTGGCTTTGAATCTTCCATCCCAAATTTCTTCAACAATTCTTTCACATATTTGGTCTGAGAAATGAAGATTCCTTTCTTTGTTTGAGTGATTTACAGACCCAAGAAGAAATTCATTTCACCAAGCATGGACATCTCAAATTCACTTTTCATTTGATTTGCAAAAGTTTTACACATACTATCTCTTCCTCCAAAGATGATATCATCAACAAACACTTCAACAATCAAGTTGTTTTCATGATCAATTTTGAAATACATATTACTGTCAGCAGTACCTTTGTTAAAACCAATCTTCAAAAGATGCTTATCCAATATTTCATACCAGGCTCTTGGGGCTTGCTTTAGTCCATACAGTGCTTTCTTCAACTTACAGATCATATCACCATGATCATATAATTGAAATCCATCTGGTTGCTCAATATATACTTCTTCTTCCAAGTCACCATTCAGGAAGGCAGACTTGACATCCATCTGATATACCTTGAAATCCTTGAAGGCAGCAAAAGAAAGAAATAATCTGACTACTTCAATTCTTGCCACCGGAGCAAAAGTTTCTTCAAAATCAACTCCTTCTATTTGAGAGTAACCCTTGCAGACTAATCTGGCTTTATTTCTGATTACTTCACCAACTTCATTCAGTTTGATATGGAAGACCCATTTTGTTCCAATCACATTTTTGTTTCTAGGTCTGGGAACAAGATCCCAAGTGTGATTTTTCTTAATTTGCATCATCTCTTCCTCCATTGCTTTAGTCCAGTTTTCATCACTGCAAGATTCATTCACTGTCTTAGGTTCAATCTTTGAAATCAGACAATACTCATCTAAATCTTGAGAAATTCTCCTTCTTGTTTGTACACCTTTGCTTTTATCACCTATGATCTGATCTTCAGAGTGGTTCAGTCTTACATACCTAGGCACTTTGGGAGTTACTTACACTTCTACTTCTTGATCAGGCTCATTGAAACTCATCTCTTCTTCCTGATTTACCGGATCAGTTTGAATCTGAATTGCAAAAGGGGCTTGGGCTCCTTGAATCAGAACACCATTTTGATCATCTTCAGCATATTCATAAAACATTGAGGGTTTTTCAATTCCTTCATCAACCTTCACATTTGTACTTTCTATAATCTTTCTCAGTCTCTTGTTATAACACTAGTATGCTTTGCTTTGAGTAGAGTAACCCAAGAATATTCTTTCATCACTTCTAACATCAAACTTGTCTAGATCTTCATCTCTTTTGATGTAACATTTTCTACCAAAGACTCTAAAATACCTCACAGTTGGAGTGATGCCAAACCAAAGTTCACAAGGAGTCTTACCCGTATTGCTTCTGATTTGAACTCGATTGAGAGTATAGACTGGAGTGCTGATAGCTTCTCTCCAATAGATCTGAGGAACATTTGCTTCCATCATCATGGTCCTAGATGCTTCCTGGATGGTCCGGTTCTTTCTCTCAACTACTCCATTCTGCTATGGAGTCCTAGGAGCAGACAACTGTCTCTTTATTCCATGTTTCTCACAGAAATCTATGAGCTCACTAGATGTGAATTCTCCACCTCTATCAAACCTCAGACATTTCATTTTTAATCTGGTTTCATTCTCTACCATAACCTTGAATATTTTGAATTTCTCAAGAGCTTCTGATTTCTCTTTCAGAAAGGTTACCCACATCATCCAGGAATAGTCATCAATTAGTAACATGAAGTATCTATCACCTTGCATACTTCTGATTCTTGCCAGAAAACAAAGATCAGTATGAACTAAGTCCAATAATCTGGTAGAAGATTGTTCCTTGCTTTTAAATGAGACTATGCTTTGTTTTCCCAACTGACATTCTTTGCACACACTATTTGTAGGTTTTACTAGTTTTGGAAGATCTCTTATAGCCTGAGTATTGCTTATCTTGATGATATTATTAAAATTCACATGACACATTCTCCTATGCAACAACCAACTCTGATCAACTTGAACAAATAAGCAACTTTTACCAGTACCAACTAAGTGAAAGATATTACCTTTAGTTTGATTACCGGATGCAATCTCTGTTATGAAACTTTCAAAGATTTTACATTTTCCATTCTTGAATCGGAGATCATAGCCCTTGTCCACCAACTGTCCAACATTGAGAAGATTGTGCTTTAATCCTTCAACATATAAAACATTACCAGTTTTGTCCTTTACATCAAAATAAATAGTTCCTCTACCTCTAATTCTACCAGCAGAATTATCACCAAACTTTACCACTCCTCCTTCATACCTTTCCAAATCTATGAACTTACTTTTATCACCTGTCATATCATGAGAGCATCCATTATCAATGACCTAATCATCCTTTTCTTCAACTTGTGCGGCCAGAGCTCTTTCCTTAACTATATGATTGACAGATTCAGAGGGTATTGGATCTTCTTCCTTGATGGCAATAAACACCCAATCACTTCTGGATTTATTTCTTGATTCTGATTCATCATCTGTTAGTCCTTCATCATCATCATCTTCATGAACATAGTAACAATTCTTTTGGAACCTTGATTTGTTAGGTTTTGTCCTTGAAAATATTTTCAGACATCTTGAGGCAAAATGACCAATCTTATTGTAGTTAAAACATTTAAAAGGCAATTTCCCTTCATACTTATTGGATCCTCTTGGCAATCTTTTTGCAATAAGGGCTTCAAGTTGAGCAGATTCTACTTCCTCTTCTTCTAGGTCTTTTCTTGCTTTTTCATACCATGAGAGTTTCCTTGAAGAGTTCTCTCCTAGATCAAACCTTTGTTTACCTTTCACAGAGGCACTGGCTTTGAATGTAGATTCAGTCTTAGGAGGGGCATCTCCAAACTCGGTCATTTCAAATGCAGCCAATTTACCAGCCAGTTGATCTCTTGTGACAGTTGTATGGGCTCTGAATTATTCAATGGCAGTAACCTTGACCTTATAAGAAGCAGGAAGGGATCTAAGAACTTTTCCAACAATCTCATCTTCATCCAAGACTCCACCAACATTTCTAATTCCACAAACAAGCTCATTTACTCTTGGCATAAAAGTAGTGATGTTTCATCTTCTCTCATCTTCAAATTTTTGAATTTTCCTTTCAGACTTTGTAACCTTGCACAATTGACATACGTGTCTCCTTCATGCACAAGTTCCAGTTTTTCTCAAATCTCAAAAGCAGTTGGTAGGTCAACAACATTTGAAAGCTTTGAATCAGATAATGTGCTTAAAAGAGCTTCTATAGTCCATAGATTGTTTTCAACATCTGTGATTTCAGTCAGGGATTCGGGCCACCCTGTGGAGGAGTATACTTCGTTGAATCCATGTTCCAGTACTGCATTCCCATACATTTCAAGTGACATTTCATGCGACTTTTCCAAAGATTAAAATTGGTTCCATCAAACTGTAGACTATCCTTCTTGTAGGACGACATCCTAGATCTCCTCAAGTGGTTAAGCTCTTTTAGAGGAACTTAGCTCTGATACTAATTGTTAGTCTTAGGGCAGACAACTAAGAGGGGGGGTGAATTAGTTGTCCAAAACTTTCTTTCCAACTACACACTTAAATCTTCTTAGTGATTTAGTAGCATATCAATAAATCAATCATGGAAACATAATGCATTAAATCAAGAGTAGAAACACATCAACACATAAGACACCAAGATTTTGACGTGGAAAACCCGGTTAAGGGAAAAACTATGGGGTGATTGACCCAAGATTTTATTCTCTGTTAGAAGAATAGAAAGAACAAAATGGCACATGCCAATTAGGGCTCACTACCTGAGAACACTGCTCACAAGAGGACCACTGCCTACAAGAGACACACTATCTATGAAAGAATAAGTATCACATACTTGAACTGGAAAATAGCATCTTCACCATGCTTGAGTCAGTTCCATTTAAGCCCAAAACTTCTGCTCTACCTTTTACTCTCTTCCTCGCTAACACACTCACATCTCCACAAAACACACTTTCAAATGACTTTGCAACTCCTTATTTATACAAGGCATTGACATAGGAATAATCATCTAAGTCAGCAAACATCTACAAGAACATCCGCAAGATGTGTAACTCATTCGGTCGGTCAATCTCAGGAAGAACATCATCATCTGGAGGTTATTCTTCAATTGTGAGCTCCAACTCCAATGTGGACCACCAACACACATTGGACATGATCCAAAGACCTTCACAAGATTGATTGAATCATCAAAAACATCCACACTTCATCTACTTACTAAAATCCTTCTCTTCTTCATCTGGAACCTCAAGAACACAGTCTGTCACCACTGTCACAAAGGAATGGATGCTTCCAGAGCTTCAAACCATGAACCACTTGATTTGACACTTCACAAAGACCTCCTCAACACTCCCTCAAATTTGTAGAATAGGATAATGCATTTCCAAATCTCATCGGACCTATTTGTATCACTATGTCACCTCTACACACCTGCCAGAACTGGTTGTACTTGAACGGCCACAACTTCTTCAGATCTTCATGTGGACCTCTGAAATCTCTTCTACACCACCTTGAGACACATATCTACAAACCCTTTAAACCACATCATTTGATCCTCATCTTATCTTGGACTTTTACCTTGTTGTCTTCACTGTTCTTCACTGTTCCTGATATGACCAATTTTATCAATATACTCAACAATCAGTTCATCAAACCTTATCATTAATGCAACAGGAGTATGTTGACATCAATGAGAACACTAGTTAGGCCCATACTTGCAACACATCAAATCCGTGAGGTTAGCAGTGATAGGAAGGATAACATTCTCCCAAAACCTAAGTAAAGAACAAAGAAGTAAGATACATTTATCTTCCTCATTAACTTCGACATCTATAGATGCAAGCTGACTCAACAACAAATTAAATAAATTTAAATGCTCTAAAACTGATTCATCCTCTTTCATTTTCATAGAAAATAGTTTATGCTTCAAGTAAAGTTTATTTACCATACTCTTGGCTCTGTAGATCTCACCCAAATGCTTGTACAAGCTATGTGTAGTCTCCTCCCTTTCGACATTCAATAGTACAGAATCTACAAGACACAATCAAATTGTACCTTGTGCCTTCTTATCCAGTCTATCCCACTCATCTTGAGAGACATCATCAGGTTTCTTGTCTTTTAGGACAGCCAACCACTGGTTTCTTTATCCCATAAAATCCTCCATTTTAAGATTCCACAGCTCATATCCCATTCCATTGAACTTCTCAATGTCCAAATGAGAGGTAGAGGCAATAGTAAATCCATCCATAATATCAACTCAAGATCTACAAAACAAATACAACCAAATCTCCCATTGCAGCTACACAACCTTCACACTACCACCCAAGAGTCAAAGTTGGCCAGGATCTGATACCAAATGTTAGAAATGAAGACAACAACTACTCAATGGAAATCTAATTCAAATTAATTTAATGATGTTTAATAGTGTTTTAGAGAATGGAGATTGCATCAAAACAAAAAACCCACTACAGAGAAAATATCAAGCATGAAGAACTAAACACAATGACACAATGTTTACGTGGAGAAAACCCTTAAAGGTAAAAAAACTCCACTAGGAAAGAGGCACAAGTTTATATTAATCTGCAAAAGATTTTACAATACATCAACTACACAAATTTCTCTACTAGTCTTCAATCCGACAACATTCCTACAGCACCTTAGTACCTATAAATCTATATGCTACAACAAATACATGGAAAAATACATGTAGAAGTGTCCTCACTACAATCTAGGCATCCACTTTCTCTCTCCAGAGAATCTCAAACATGTAAGCATTAAATGTCCCCTTACATGCTCCTACCACTTGTCCAAAGTCAACCATGCAAAGTTAGGTGCCCAAGGCTAAATAAGGTCTCTTACATCATCTTATGATGTGTCATAACCATCATAGATTCCACCAAAGAGTATCTACTCAAAATGGGTGTCTGGGGCTAAACATAGCAACTTACACATAGTAAATATCCCTCATATGTCGTCATAGTGTCATAAAATCTTATGACAACTTGTAGTTTTCATAGATTGTTTACATGCACCCATCAAACATTATAATGTGTGTCATACATGCTATAAATAGTATATTCTCCCAAAGTGGTGCGTACCCTCATTTACTCATGAGTTTTACAATTGCCAACTATAAATGTCACTCCGTAATTACCTCTAGTGAATCCAAAATTACCACTACAAGTGAAACTACCTCATTCCCTTATGGGTAATTAAAAATTAGAAATAATAAAATGGAATAAATACAATATTGGGATTAACAAGGTTAATGGCACCTTATCCCACCACTTTCCACCACATGAAAACAAAATTGATATAAAAAAATTGAGGTAGGTATTTGTACGAGGGCCTGACATCCACTTATACATGCAAAGAAGATGTTCCTAGGTGTTATGGTTTGATGGAACAGTCAGTCCAAAGTTTGACACCTTTTTTGTCTCAGGGCTCTTAAGAGACTATCTCCATCAAATGTAGTTGAGAATGACCAGCAAGCTTCAGCTCCAAAAAGATAGGTCTCCCCTAGCATTTACCCACCCACCTAGATGTGTTGGCACTGTCTATTTGGCCCCAAGAGGTGCCAAATGCAAAAAATTTAGCCCTAGCACCATTCTAGTAGATAAAACTAAACTAAAAGCTATGTTGCAATATCCATTTTAGGTGTTTCCTCTACTCTCCTTAGGTTGATATGGTGTTCTCACTTGATCCAATGTGTTGTAGGTCAATAATCAAAGGTTCAAATAGTCTTGAAGATGGTGAGCCCATTCCAATCCATGTTAGCACAAGAAACATGTAGTAATGGGATAGATAACATCATCTAAAATAAAAAATATATAATCTTGTAAGCACATGCATCTAGCATTTAAGTAGACAAAATATAATGGAAAAACATACCTTAAATAATGTGCTACAAAAATTACATTAAATGGTCATCAAACTAGGGTTTATGATGATTTTAGAAAAAAATGGAAGGATTTGTTGTTGTTTTGATTGTCACAACTATGGTAGAAGTTTCAAAATTGATTAAATTTCATCTTTTCAGACCTACATTGTGGGTTCATGGTCTTCAATGCATATTTTATTTGAATGTTTGTTCTTGTCTTTAGTATTACATCATGGGCTTGCCTTTTTCTAATGAATCCATGAAGTTATCCTATTCAATTAGGCATTAGATTATGAAGGAAAGAATTATGAGGATACTATGAGGGTGTCATGAGTGGAGGGTAACCTTGTTGAGCATCTAATACCCTCATTATCATTGTCAAAAGTATACAAAATTGTGAAAGTCCTAAGATTGTAGCAGCAACAAGAAGATGTCTTATTCATAAGGAAAGACCCTAGTTTTCATGAATGATGTTTGATAGACTTGGGGCACACAACTGAGAGGGGGGGGGGTGAATTAGTTGTACAAAAACTTTCTTCCAATTAAACACTTAACCTCACTTTGCAATTCAACAATATAATAATAAATCAATCATGTAATCACAATGCAATAGATCAAGAGCAGAAACACATCAATACATGAAACACCAAGATTTTGACATGGAAAACCTGGTTAAGAGAAAAACCATGGGGTGATTAACCCAAGATTGTATTCTATGTTAGAAGAATAGAAAGAACAAAATGGCACATGCCAATTAGGGCTCACTACCCGAGTACATTGCTCATAAGAGGTTCACTGCGTATAAGAGACACACTATCTACAAAGAAATAATTGTCACCTACTTGAACTGGAAAATAGCATCTTCACCATGCTTGAATCAGTTCCATTTTAAGCCCAATACTTTTGCTCTGCCTTTCGCTCTACTCCTTGCTACCACACACTCATCTCCACAAGGACAACTTTGAAATGACTTCGCAACCCCTTACTTATATAAGACATCAACTTAGGAATGATCATCTAAGTCGGCAAACATCCATAAGAACATCTGCAAGACGTGTAACTCATCCATTCGGCCAGTCTCAGGAAGAACGTCAGCATCTAGAGGTTATTCTTCAATTACGGGATCTAACTCCAATGCAGACCACCAATGTAGGCTGGACATGATCCAAAAACCTTCACAAGATATCCTGACTCATCAAGAACATCCGCACTTCATCTGTTTACTGAAAACCATCTCTCCTTTATCTGGAACCTCAAGAACACAATCTGGCACTACTGTTACAAAGGAATACATGCTTCCGGACCTTCAAACCATGAACCAATCTAGATAACACTCCACAGAGACCTCCTTAACACTCCCTCCAATCCGCAGAATAGAAGAGTGTATTTCTAGATCTCACCGAACCTGTCTGTATCACTCTGTCACCACTGAGCACCTACCGGAACCAGTTTTACTTGAACTACCATAACTTCTTCAGACCTTCATGTGGACCTCTAAAATCTCTACTGAACTATCTTAAGACACATATCTATAAACCCTTTAATCCGCATCCTCTGATCCTCATCCTATCTTGTACTTTTGCCTTACTGTCATCACTATTCTTCACTGTTCCTGATTGAGACTAATTTTCTTAATATCCTTAGCTCACAGCTCATCCAATCCTTATTTTTAATGCAACAGGAGTATGTTGACATCAATGACAACACCGGTTAGACCCATACATGCAACAATCTCCCCCTTTGTCATTGATGGCAACATATGATGTGAAAAACCATCAAGACAAGAACTTCTCTTTACTGTTACAACTCCCCCTATCAGCAACAACCATTCACATGTCTTCTCTTCTTTTACTGCTCCCCCTTTGATCATCATCCACTTGTTTTTCACATGTCTTGTCTCCCCCTTTGACATTAATGGCAAAGGGCACATACTTGCAATTCCATCACTTCAGAATCATACCTGCTGCTCCCCCTGAGTAGCAGCTCCCCAACATCAATCCGGATCACAAGATGTGACTGTGATACCCACCGGACTAATGCACATCAATGCACCTTAGTTCATCACCGAAGGGGAAATAACCCCTAACTTCTCCCTGAGATACTCAAAAGAGTCGTTAGGCAAAGGTTTAGTAAAGATATCTACAATTTGATCCTTGGATGACACAAACTCCAATCTGACTTCATTATTGTTCACTTGCTCTCTTAGAAAGTGAAACTTGATAGATATATGCTTAGTCTTTGAATGCAACACCAGATTCTTGGATATACTTATTGCACTTGAATTATCATAGAAGATTGTGATAGGCTCCTCATACTCCACTCTTATGTCTCTTAGCATCTGCTTCATCCACAAAACTTGAGTGCAACTACCTGCTGCTGCAATATATTCTACTTCAGTTGTGGATAGAGATATTTCCTCTTGTTTCTTGCTTAGCCAAGAAACCAATCTCTTCCCCAAAAAGAATGCTCCACCACTGGTACTCTTTTGGTCATCCACATCTCCTACCCAATCAGCATCTGTATATGCATGAAGAGAGAAATCGTGATCTCTAGGATACCATAGACCATACTCAACTATCCCTTTTAGATATCTAAAAATCCTCTTGATTGCCATGACATGAGATTCCCTAGGATTAGCCTAAAATCTAGCAACAAGACCAACAACCTGCATAATGTTTGGTCTAGTTTGAGTGAGATACAACAATCCTCCAATCATTGACCTGTACTTTGTCCGATCGGCCTTAGGAGAGTCATCATCTTTGCTCAACTTACATCCAGTTGCCATGGGAGTATTCATTGGCTTTGAGTCCTCCACCCCAAATTTCTTCAGCAATTCTTTCACATATTTGGTGTGAGAAATGAAGATTCCTTTCTTTGTTTGAGTGATTTGCAGACCCAAGAAGAAATTCATTTCACCAAGCATGGACATCTCAAATTCACTTTTCATCTGATTTGCAAATTTTTTACACATACTATCTCTTCCTCCAAAAATGATATCATCAACAAACACTTCAACAATTAAGATGTTTTCATGATCAATTTTGAAGTACAAATTACTGTCAGTAGTACCTTTGTTGAAACCAATCTTCAAAAGATGTTTATCCAATCTTTCATACCAAGCTCTTGGGGCTTGCTTCAGTCCATATAGTGCTTTCTTCAATTTGTAGACTATATTATCATGATCAGACAATTGAAATCCATCCGGTTGCTCAATGCACACTTCTTCTTCTAGGTCACCATTTAGGAAGGCAGACTTGAAATCCATCTGATATACTTTGAAATCTTTGAAGGCAAAAAATGCAAGAAATAGTCTAACTACTTCAATTCTTGCTACTGGAGCAAAAGTCTCTTCAAAATCAACTCCTATTTGAGAATAGCCCTTGCAGACCAATCTAGCTTTATTTCTGATTACTTCACCAACTGCATTTAGTTTGTTCTGGAAGACCCATTTGGTTCCAATCACATTCTTGTTTCTAGGTCTGGAACAAGATCCCAAGTGTGATTTTTCTCAATTTGCATCAACTCTTCTTCCATTGCTTTGGTCCAGTTTTCATCATTGCAGGCTTCATTTATTGTCTTAGGTTCAATCTATAAAATCAGACAATACTCATTTGAATTTTGAGCACTTCTCCTTCTAGTTTGCACACCTTTTCTTTTGTCACCTATGATCTAATCTTCAGAATGATTCAGTCTTACATACCTTGGAACTTTGGGAGTTTCTTGCACTTCTGCTTCTTGATCAGGCTCATTTAGACTTATCTCTTCTTCTTGATTTACCGGATCAGTTTGGACTTGACTTTCAGAAGAGGTTTGGATTCCTTGAATCAGAACACCATTCTGATCATCTTCATCATATTCATAAAACCTTGAGGGTTTCTCAATTCCCTCATCAACCTTTACATTTGTACTTTCTATTACCTTTCTTAGTCTCTTGTTATAACACTGGTATGCTTTGCTTTGAGTGGAGTAACCCAAGAATATTCCTTCATCACTTCTAGCATCAAACTTTCCTAGATCTTCATCTCTTTTAATGTAACATTTGGTACCAAAAACTCTAAAATACCTCATAGTAGGAGTGATGCCAAACCAAAGTTCATAAGGAGTCTTACTGATATTACTTATGATCTGAACTCGATTGAGGGTATAAACTGCAGTGCTAACAGCTTCTCTCCAATAGATCTAAGGAACATTTGCTTCCATCATAATGGTTCTAGATGCTTCCTGGATGGTCCGGTTCTTTCTCTCCACTACTCCATTCTTCTGTAGAGTCCTAGGAATAGACAACTGTCTCTTTATTCCATGTCTCTCACAGAAATCTATGAACTCACCGGATGTGAATTCTCCACCTCTATCAGACCTCAGACATTTCAATTTTAATCTAGTTTCATTCTCTACCATAGCCTTGAATATTTTGAATTTCTCAAAAGCCTTTGATTTCTCTTTTAGAAAGGTTATCCACATCATCCGGGAGTAGTCATCAATTAGTAACATGAAGTATCTATCTCCTTGCACACTTTTGATTCTTGTCGGACCACAAAGATCAATATGAACTAGGTCCGATAATCTGGTAGAAGATAGTTCCTTACTTTTGAATGTGACTCTGCTCAGCTTACCCAACTGACATTCTTTGCACAAACTATTATCAGGTTTCACCAATTTTGGAAGATCTCTTACAGCTTGAGCATTGCTTATCTTGATGATATTATCAAAATTCACATGACACATCCTCCTATGCCATAACCAACTCTGATCAATTTGAACAAATAAGCAACTTTTACCAGTACCAACTAGATGAAAGAATATTACCTTTAGTTTGAGTACCAGATGCAATCTCTGTTCCGGAACTTTCAAAGATCTTGCATTTTCCATTCTTGAATTGGAGGTCATAGCCCTTGCCCACCAACTGTCCAACACTGAGAAGATTGTGCTTCAATCCTTTAACATACAGAACATTACCAGTTTTGTTCCTTCCATCAAAAGAAATAGTTCCTCTACCTCTAATTCTACCAACAGAATTATCACCAAACTTTACCACTCCTCCTTCATACCTTTCCAAATCAATGAACTTATTTTTGTCACTTGTCATATGGTGAGAGCAACCACTGTCAATGACCCAATCATCTTTTTTTTCAACTTGGGCAGCCAGAGCTCTTTCCACAGTCTTATGACTGACAGATACAGAGGACATTAGATCTTCTTCCTTGATGGCAATGAACACCAATTCATTTCCAGATTTATTTCCTATCTCTGATTCATCATCTTCTTCATGTACATAATAACAGTTCTTTTGGAACCTTGGCTTGTTAGGGTTTTGCCTTGAAAACCTTTCTGGACACCTTGAGGCAAAATGACTAATCTTATTGTAGTTAAAACACTTGAAAGGTAATTTTCCTTCATACTTACTGGATCCTCTTGGCAGCCTCTTTGCAATAAGGGCTTCAAGTTGAGTAGATTCTACTTCTTCTTCCTCCAGATCTTTTTTTGCTTTTTCATACCATGACAGCTTCCTAGATGAATTTTCTCCTGGATTAAACCTTTGTTTACCTTTAACAGAGGCACTGTCTTTGAATGCAGATTTAGTTTTTGGGGGGTCATCTCCAAACTCTATCATTTCAAATGCAGCTAATTTTTCAGCGAATTGATCTCTTGTGACAGTTGTACGGGCTCTGAATTCTTCAATAGAAGTAGCCTTGATTTTGTAAGAAGCAGGAAGGGATCTGAGAATCTTGCCAACAATCTCATCTTCATCCAAGAGTCCACCAGCATTTCTAATTCCACAAACAAGCTCATTTACTCTTGGCATAAAAGTAGTGATGTTTTCATCTTCTCTCATCTTCAGATTTTTGAATTTTCCTTTTAGACTCTGTAACCTTGCACTTTTGACATACCTGTCTCCTTCATGCAGAAGTTCCAGTTTTTGCCAAATGTCATAAGCAGTTGGTAGGTCAATAACATTGGAGAGCTCTGAATCAGATAATGCGCTTAGAAGAGCCTCTATAGTCCGCAGATTATTTTCAGCATTTGTGATTTCATTTTGGGTCTTCGGACCACCCTGTGGAGGTACATACTGTGTTGTAACCATGGTCTAGTATCCCACTCCCATGCATCTCAAGTGACATTTCATGCGACCTTTCCAGAGATTAAAATTGGTTCCATCAAACTTCAGACTATCCTTCTTTTAAGACGACATCCTGGATCTTCTAAAGCAGTTAAGCTCTTTTTAGAGGAACTTAGCTCTGATACCAATTGTTAGACTTAGGGCACAAAACTGAGAGGGGGGTGAATTAGTTGTGCAAAAACTTTCTTCCAATTAAACACTTAACCTCACTTTACAATTCAACAGTATAATAATAAATCAATCATGTAATCACAATGCAACAGATCAAGAGCAGAAACACATCAATACATGAAATACCAAGATTTTGACGTGGAAAACCTGGTTAAGGGAAAAACCACAGGGTGATTAACCCAAGATTGTATTCTCTGTTAGAAGAATAGAAAGAACAAAATGGCACATGCCAATTAGGGCTCACTACCCAAGCACATTGCTCACAAGAGGCTCACTGCCTACAAGAGACACACTTTCTACAAAGAAATAATTGTCACCTACTTGAACTGGAAAATAGCATCTTCACCATGCTTGAATCAGTTCCATTTTAAGCCCAATACTTCTGCTCTACCTTTCGCTCTACTCCTTGCTACCACACACTCATCTCCACAAGGATAACTTTGAAATGACTTCACAACCCCTTACTTATACAAGACATCAACTTAGGAATGATCATCTAAGTCGGAAAACATCCATAAGAACATCCGCAAGACGTGTAACTCATCCAGTCAGCCAGTCTTAGGAAGAACATCAACATCCGAAGGTTATTCTTCAATTGTGGGCTCCAACTCCAATGCAGACCACCAATGCAGGCTAGGTACGATCTAAAAACCTTCACAAGATATCCTAACTCATCATGAACATCCGCACTTCATCTGTTTACTGAAAACCATCTCTCCTTTATCCAGAACCTCAAGAACACAGTTTGTCACTATTGTCACAAAGGAATACATGCTTCCGGACCTTCAAACCATGAACCAATCTAGATAACACTCCCTCAAATCCACAGAATACGAGAGTGTATTTCTGGATCTCACCGGACCTATCTGTATCACTCTGTCACCACGGAGCACCTATCAGAACTGGTTTTACTTGAACTACCATAACTTCTTCAGAGCTTCATGCGGACCTCTAAAATCTCTACTAAACTATCTTAAGACACATATCTATAAACCCTTTAATCTACATCCTCTGGTCCTCATCCTATTTTGGACTTTTGCCTTACTGTCATCACTATTCTTCACTGTTCCTGATTGAGACTAATTTTCTTAATATCCTCAGCTCACAGCTCATCCAATCCTTATCATTACTGCAACAGGAGTATGTTGACATCAATGACAACACCGGTTTGACCCATACATGCAACAATGTTCTCCCTATGTATCTCTCCCTATGTGTTAAAGTATAGTGGTCGCTAACGTAGGTGCATAGAATGTGGGTAAGAATTCCATCTTTTGTTTCAGATTACAAAAGGAATAGGCATAAAGAACAAGATTGCAAATTACAAGTTCCATGAATAATTTATATACAAATAACCATTATTATTTTATGTCAAAAATGAACACCACCGCTAATAATAGAACCACTGACCTAAGTGAATGCATGTTTTGGGGTGTTGTATCACTTGTATACTTGTTATTAAGCACATATACAACTTGTAGTGGTTTATTGCCACATGTTGTAAGCCATGTATGTGAAGATGAAAACATAGTTTATCCATTTGCATGAGAAAGTAAGGGATAGAACATGTATTGATGACATGAGATACACTACTACATATTCTTAAGTGTTGTAAATATGCATCGTCTTATTTCATCATTTTGCTTCATTGTAGCATGAATCACTTGTTGTAAGCATGTACAATTATAGCATGTTATGCACATCACAAATGAATGAATGTTGTAAACCATGTATATGAAGATGAAAACATAGTTTATCTATTTGCATGAGAAAGTAAGGGATATAACATGTATTGATGACATGAGCAACACTACTACATGTTCTTAAGTGTTGTAAATATGTATCTTCTTATTTCATCATGTTGTGCTTCATTATAGCATGAATAACTTATTGTAAGCATGTACAATTATAGCATGTTATGCACATCACAAATGAAGGAATGATATGCACATCACAAATGAAGCAATGCGATGATTGCAAGATGTGCACAAAATGAATTTTTTGATAAGGCTTCAAAGAAACTTTTAAGCAAATGCAATTGGTGGGTATAAATCCAAATTCTACAACCTTATCCAACATCCTTCTTGCCTATGCCAAATGGGATCTTCAGAATAGGGTATGGACAACCATCAATGCATAAAGGATATAGGAATTTTGTTGACCAGATGTTGTATTTGCATCTGCCCTTTTAGACATGTATACAAAGTGTGGAAGCATAGATAAGGCATGTGAACAGTTTGGTATGACACCTCAAAGAGATGCCATCTCATGGAATGCAATGATTGAAAGATATGCACAAAATGGATTTTTTGAAAAGGCTTTAGAAATTTTCAAGTAAATGCAATTGGCACGTGTAAAACCAAAATCCTTAACCTTTGCAAGCATCCTCCCTACCTATGTGAAATTAGGATCTTTGGAATAGGGTATGGACAGCCATCAAAGAAAAAAGGATATAGGAATTTTGTCAGATGTTGTATTTGCAACTGTCCTTATAGACATGTATGCAACTTGTGTGGAAGCATAGAAAATGCACGTGAACTGTTTCACATGATGCCTCAAAGATATGTAGTCAAATGGAATGTAATGATTACAAGCTATGCACAAAATGGATTATTTAATAAGGCTTCAAAGAAACTTTCAAGAAAATACAATTAGCGAGTGTAAATCCAAATTCCACAACCTTATCCAGCATCCTCCTTGCCTATGCCAAAATGGGATCTTTGGAACATGGTGTGGACATCCATCAAATAATAAAGGACATAAGAATTTTTTTAGATGTTGTATTTGTAGCTGCCCTTGTAGACATGTAATCAAAATGCAGAAGCATAGAAAAGGCATGTGAACAGTTTAGCATGACATGTCAAAGAGATGTCATCTAAAGGAATACAATGATTGCAAGATATGCACAAAATGGATTTTTTAAAAGGCTTTAGAAACTTTCAAGCAAATGCAATTAGAACATGTAAAACCAAATTCCATAACCTTTGCAAGCATCCTCCCCACTCGTGCTAAATTAGAATCTTTGGAACAGGGTATGGACAACCATGAAAGAATAAAGGATATAGGGATTTTGTCGGATGTTGTAATTGCAATTGCCCTTGTAGACACGTATGCAACTTGTGTGGAAGCATAGGAAATGCATGTGAACTGTTTTACATGATGCCTTGAAGGAATGTTGTCTCATGTAATGCAATGATTGCAAGATATGCACAAAATAGATTTTTGATAAGGCTTGAGAGAAACTTTCAAGAAAATCCAATTGGAAGGTGTCAATCCCAATTGCACAACCTTATCCAACATCCTGCTTGCCTATGCTAAAATGGGATCTTCATAATAGGGTGTGGACAACCATCAAAGAATACATGATATAGGAATTTTGGCAGATGTTGTATTTGTAGCTGCCTTTGTAGACATGTATGCAAAGTGTGGAAGCATAGACAAGGCATGTGAAAAATTTGGCATGACAGCTCAAAGAGATGCCATCTCATGGAATGCAATTATTGCGAGATATGCACAAAATGGATTTTTTGAAAAGGATTTAGAAAGTTTGAAGCAAATGCAATTGGAATGTGTAAAACCAAATTCCATAACCTTTGCAAGGATCCTCCCTACTTGTGCCAAATTAGGATCTTTGGAATAGGGTATGGACATCCATGAAAGAATAAAGGATATATGAATTTTTTTAGATGTTGTATTTACAACTGCCCTTGTAGACATGTATGCAACTTGTGTGGAAGCATAGACAATACATGTGAACTATTTGACATCATGCTTCAAACAAATGTTGTCTCATGGAAAGCAATGATTGCAAGATATTCACAAAATGGATTTTTTGATAAGGATTTAAAGAAACTTTCAAGAAAATGAAATTGGTGGGTGTCAAGTCAAATTCCACAACCTTATCCAACATCCTCCTTGCCTATGCTAAAATGGGATCTTCAGAATAGGGTGTGGACAACCATCAAAGCATAAAGGATATAGGAATTTTGTTAGATGTTGTATTTGCAAATGCCCTCAAGTAGACATGTATGCAAAGTGTGGAAGCATAGACAAGGTGCATGAACTATTTGACATGATGCCTCAAAGAAATGCAGTCTCATGGAATGCAATGATTGCAAGATATGCACAAAATGTATATTGTAAGGATGTCGTCAACATATATATATATAATGTCATAAAAATATATTGTCATGAAAATATACATAATGTCATGAAAATAACATATAGTGTATATATCAAGCCATATAGGCATGTACAAATAAAGCCATATGAGCATATACAATTATATACATCGATAACATACAAAAGTATGTTTACAAAGCCAAATAGGTATATGTAAGAAAATGTCCCAAAATCAAATCTCCTACGGACCACTATCAAATAATTGATGGCTATTTCTAGGCCATGAAGATGGTGAATTAGTTAGTGACTCATGCTCTATCACCCATTGACTAGACCTCCTCGATAGAGATTTTTGAAGTTCCACCTATTAATACAATCAAACAATATCCACATTAATATAGTAAATTTTCAAAATATATAACATGAAATATGCAATCAATCACTTACCACCAAATGGTTATCCCTCTCGATCATTTGTTGTCTCTCTTCTTCTGTAGATTGACAGGTAGGAGTTGTGACATCTTGTTGTTATAGAGTAAAATGTGTACACTAGCATTTTATACTTAGTTTAGCACCTGGTTGGACCTATTTTAACACCTTTTTGAGCTTCAAATGATTAAATCTCCATCTTGATAAATAAAACTGAGGGAATCAACTTAGGACTAGACTAAGCCCACTATATTTGGCACTCCCCATAGTTTATGAGATAAAGGTCTAGGGTTCCCAAGCGCCCTGGTGCTAGTTGGGATCTTTAGCCCTACTTGTGTAGTGTCGGATTGGGACACTTCCTTAGTTTGTATTTGTTGTCCTCATTATGTTTTATTTGTCGCAAGTGATCGATAATGCATATTTAAAGGATTTTTGTAGTTCATTTTACACCTAGATGAATAATGTCAAGTTTTCTCTCATATTGTGCACTATGCTAAAGTGTTCTTCATGCTTCAAAGTGTTATCTACTTGTGGATGCTATTGAAGTTTATTTGTAGGTCTTGAAGGAAGTTTCAAGCCTTATTCATCTCTCTTGTTTTTGGTGTAGGATCTTGAGTTATCTTCATCAACTAGGGTTTTAAATCATTGTGGTAATCATCATCATCATTTGATTCATATCTTTATCATATATTGATTGATCTTACCTCTACCCTCATAGGGCACGCACTCTTGGATCTAATCATAGCCATAGTAGAGGTGGAAACACCAACACAGGGTTTGACCGAGGCAAGCCCTTATATACAACACAACTTTCTTCTCTTTCTTGGTGTGCAGGTTGCAAAGATAGGTTTCTAGAGCTAATTACTGGGAAGAAGACAGAGTAGACAAGTACAAATCTAGTGATCCCTAAGATTCTACAAAACCCTAGAAAAGGCCTAGGGCACCCAAGTGCCTTGGACCTAGACATTTCTGCTATAAAATGCAGGTTTTGAATCCTTCTCTAATCCCTATTGTACTTTCTATTTCTTGAGATCTACTTCTGACAGTTAATTATAATCTAATATGTCTTCTAGGGTTTGACCATTTGTCATAGCTTGCTAAATTAACCTTGGTTGAACTTGGCTGACTCATCTATATAAAATAAAAGGGTAGTGTTGATGACTGTTTTGATGCAATCATAACAATAAGTTAAAATTCACATGAAATGAACTGAAACTATACTTGAAAGATAAGAAGGAATCATTTGAGATTCAACTAATCCCAAGTCTACAATGGTTTGGTTGGTCAAGTTCAGTTGGTCAATGTGAAGCTATAATGTTCAAGGGGCCTTACATAGTTTAGGTTTGTTCGGTGGTTTACTGGACTAAGAATGTGCACAAAGGTCATGAGATATGTCAATACTTTTCATTCCTTTGCATAAAAGTGATACTATGCTGCAAGTTTTAGATGGTTTTCTTGGATTTTTTGCAGCTTTCTTCTTTATCTATTTATGAAAACTATCTACTTATAGTTCTGTTATGCATGCTTCTTCAAATTTGAGACAATTTCCTTTAGATTTCTACGTTTTCAGCTAAATATTCAGATGGGTTGGGAAAAGTTAGAAAGATCTACTCTATACCTCATTTAATCTACCGAAGGATCTAATTGTTTCTGTTATGCACTATGTAAATACCACAGTAATTTGATCAAATCCACAGTAAAAACCTTAAATGTAAGTTCTGAGCATTTTCACAAACATACATTTAAAATTGCAAGCTCTCAAAGAAAATATTTCAAAACACAAAGAAGAGCAGGAGAACACTCAGAAGATAGATGCAGAACTGCAGATTCTATTGTATTAGAAACGAATAGTCATACATGATTTACAATGTAGGAATGACTCTTAGTTTCATTGATCATACTACAGAGAACTTACAAGCTTTACAGATACAGTAAGGCAGCCAGACATTCCACGCGCACCTTACTGCAGACAAACAGGCGACCTCCTTCTTCTACTTCTAAACTATGCTAACTTGCTGTATGTTCCTAAAAGAAAAAAAATCCTGTTGTAGCCCCTATTGTTTTCCTAAAATCCCTGTTGTAAAGTATTATAGTGTAGAGAGGCACAATATAAAGACATTCTGATTGTCCTCACTACAGCAAAAACCTAACTGAACCCCTGGTTCAAACCCTTGGTTACAGCAATAAATACAGGTGAACCAGCGCTTCAAAATATCTCTGAGCAGTGTCAAATCTGGGCGAAATATTGCCCCTTCTAAGAAGTTCCGGTAGCTGGGTAATAACTTCTGTTTGTCTGTTGTAATAATACTCTCAGCTGCAACCTTGTTCTTTACTTGAATGGCCTTGACTTTTTCGCACTTCGTCCTTATCTTCCTGCTCCTGAGATTGGATTTCCTTCCTCCATGAGGTCACTGTGTTGACTTTCCAGCTGCTTCCTCAACTGCAAGCCTGCAAGACAAGACAAGCAATAAGTATTTCATTTATCACATAAACAGCAGGAAATTAGAATAATCGTTTAAATCCAGGTGGCTGCCCAAAAAATGTGGAAATCAGGTCCAGAATACTCTCAAAATGCGTTCAAAACGCATTCAAACCGCTCAAAACCCATCGGGTCAACCATCGCTGACCGAAAAAAATGCCACGGGCGCCAAAAAATGGTTTAAAACTCCACCGCTTCATTTCCCGCCCATTGGCATGACTATCGCTATCGACGTGTCAAAAAACATGTTTGGCCGATATTCTCTTCATCTGCACGATATTTTAGAAATATGATGCTCTCCTTTCTGAAGGTCCAAATGACGTCATCAGGATGTTTCGCTTCTGTATATTGGAGAAAAGAACAACATCATCATCATCATCATCATGTTGAAGGAGAATAGGAGGATATGGAATATGATCCTGCTGCTGAGGAAAGGAAAATGATGGTGACGTCATCGTCATATTCGGGCTTCATTAAAATGCAAAAGATGACGTCATCATCATGTTCAGTTAAGATCAGGGGATAATTGTGATATCGGGTCACCTAAGGAGCATGATCAGGATGATGAATGTAATACGACCCCTTTGCAGCCAAGGCAACCCTCTCGAAAGATCAGGATGATGATGATCATCAGGATATTTGGGACTTTTGTCGAACTTTAGAATAAGACGTCATCATCATATTCGCGAACCAGATCGTGTTTTGGAAGATATCCTGCCGAAGGGAAATGTGATGATGATGATCGTCAGGATATTAGCTTCTTCGTTTATCAGATCAGGATGAGGTCATCATGATATCCGGGGCCTTTGTTAAACTTAGAACATGATGTCATCAGGATGTTTCGCTAACCGGATCATGTTTTGGAAAAAATCCTGCCGAAGGGAAATGTGATGATGATTGATCATCAGGATATTTGCAAAAGTTCATATTTCTCGGCAGGAGGACTTCACGAAATATCGGGTAGAAAAACAAGATCATGATGATCTTGACAATATGACAGGATAAAAAATATGATGATCCTCCTCATCGAATTATCATGATGACGTAACCATCATATTTCGTCTTCGGAGCATAAGGATGAGTTGAGGTCATCATCAGGTTAGCGCTAGGGTGATATTTAAAATAAGATCATGCTGTTGAGGAATGGAATATCACCTTCCCTCAAAAGATAGGGTGATCATCATGATATTGCAAAAAGGAGATTAGGAGGATATGAAGACGTCATCATCATCTTAGCGAATTTCAGCAAATATCAGGATGATGACCCTCCGATAGGATTTTAACATGCACATGCAAATATGCCGATGGTGGATTTTCTAAGTCAGGGTGATCTTATAATATCAGCATGATATTATAATATCAGGTAATGTTAAAATATCAGCATGATGCTCGCGATACAAAAGACCGCTCGACAGGGAAAACTTACTATGACTTAAAGTTGACGTCCGGATATTTGAACCTCAGGATATTATCGGGGGGGTGTTTCAAATATGATGATGATGTTCTTCATACAGCAAAACCAAGTTTATAAAATATGACCCTCCTATAATCATGATGCTCATGATGCGCATAAGGCCATTTGACGGGTAAAGGGCACTACCACCTAAGATTGACGTTCGGATATTGCGACTGCATGATTTTTATCGGGTGATAGACCAAGATCATGATGACCTTGACAACATTACTGAGGAGAAAAAAATGATGATCCTCCTGCGAATATCAGGTTTGACCAAAACTTTGACTGTGCATAACTCCCTCATATGGACGAATTTTCAAGTGAAGTAAAAGGCAAACCTGCATGGAATTTCAAGCTCTTTCTAAATATGAGGTCACAGAAACAAAATATGAACTTTGACAAACTGACCTCATGATGATGACCAACCTCATCCTAACCTTCATGATGATGATGCACCTGACTCATTTTTACCAAACCGCCAAAAAACAGACAAACACAAGCAGAAGCAAAAAGCAAAACATCAGCAGGGGTCCCCATTTTGCTAAGGAGCATAATGGGGCGTGTTGTGAACATCACAACAACTAGCAACCAAAACAAAACAATTAAATTCAGAGTGTTCAATGAAACTAGATGAAATAAACTCATAACTTCCAACTATCTTTCCTGCAAATTACTATTCAGCTTGAGACTCAAAGTATTCAATAAAGATGCATGAATTTCCATTTTCAGTTTAGTTGTGTGCACGTGATTAATTATCCTCATCTTGAAGATCAGTTGAACAAACCAGTGACTGACATTAGCCTACGTAGGTGAGGATATTCCCTCATAGCCGACCGGATAGAGCCTTGCTGCCAGCGAGCGTCTATAGCCCCGGCAAGGTTATCGTTACAATTCTCCTAAGTAGAGCCCCACTGCCAGTGAGCGTCCATAGCCCCGGTAGAGTTACTTAGATGGCTTAATCTAGATTTTCAGTATAATCCACTTTATTTATTTATTTATTTATTTGTTTTCTAATTTTGAAAGATTTCATAAGATATAGCAATTTGTAACTTCATGATGCAAGGAGTGGACACTTGCTGAAATTAAGCTGAGAATTGTAATGGTAGCAAGGGTGACCTCTGATTTTTCACCTAATATCTACACTGGTAAGTTCAACAAACCCAAGGATTTTAGGTGTGTCATCGTGAGAAACCTGCTTCAAATTCTCAATCACATTTATTGAATACAAAACTTCAGAAGATGAACAACTCTCTACATTCATGACAGTGACAAATTATGTGTAAATTGCAAATGGTTAACCTGAATATCCTAAATTTTATACTGTTTTGAATGGTTGCTAGTTTTGCTCCTTAATACTCTAAAGTAAAATAAAGATCCCTGCTGAGGAGACAACAAACAAACCAAACAAACAGGCTGTACAAACAACACAACAAAAGAAAAAACTGTACAAACAGAAAGAAACAAAAAGCAAAAACAAACAGAAGACAAGCTATACAAACAGCCAACCCAAAAGAAAACAGCAAAAGAAGAACTATACATTATCTACAGCACTTTACATTAAGAAAAAAAAGGGACTGCCCCCCTTTTACCTCAAGCCTGGAAGTAGTGTTTCAAATGCTGGCCATTAACTGGTAATGGCACATCTTCTCCAGTCAAGGTCTTAAGTCTAAAGGTGTTATCTCCTATTATTTCTGAGACTTGTAATGGACCCAGCCATAATTTATCGAATTTTCCATGGCTTCCTTTCTTTTCATGTGCTTTGTCCCAGCACAACACTAAGTCTGATATCCTAAATGTCTTGACTCTTGCCCTTTTGTCAAACCACCTCTTAACAACCGCTTAGTGTTTGGCAAACTTCTCGAGGGCTTGACCTCTTTTCTCCTCTAGTTGTAACATTTGCACTATTCTGGCTTCCCTATGGTTATCAAAGCCTAGATATTCATTGGCAAACTTCCAGGTTGGTATTCTCAGATTAACCGAAAGTATGGGATCAGTCCCATAAACTAAGTGATAAGGTGTGCTACCTAAAGCTGTTTTAAACTTGGTCCTGTCTACCCATAATGCATATCTTAACAGAGTATTCCACTCTCTAGGACTTTTGGCAATTAACCTCTTGATTATGTCTAATAAAATTTTGTTTGTTGATTCAGCCAGTCCATTACCTTGAGGGTAATAATTCGAAGAAAACCTTAGAATAATCCCATATTCAAATGCCCATTTAGAAAATTTTAAAGAAGAGAAAGCAGGGCCGTTATCACATACCAATGAATAGGGCGTTCCAAACCTGGTGATAATGTTTTTTTCAAGGAACTTGATAACTACCTCAGTTGTGGAAAACTTGCAGCAGGTGGCCTCAGTCCACCTTGTACAATAGTCCGTTACTGTCAATATAAATTTATGTCCTGCAGAAGATGGGGGATTGATAACTCTGATAAAATCCAAGCCCCACTGTGCAAACGGTCTAGACTCAATCACAGGCTGCAATGGATTGGCCAGATTTCTCCCTTTGTCTGCTGCAGTCTGACAGGTGTGGCAACTTCTGATGTGACTCTTAGTGTCTTTGAACATAGTGGGCCAGTAATATCCCGCCCTTAGTATTTTGTGTGTTGTAGCTAAATGGGAACCATGACCGGTTCCGTATTTGTCATGTAGTTCTGTCAACACTCTATCAGCTTTAGTTCTGTTTATGCATCTCAGATAAATTCCATCATGGTTCTTCCTGAATAGAAGACCTCCTTGCACCATATAATTCTGTGCCTTAATCTTCAAAGCTCTCCTCTGAGAAGCCTTCATCTTGCTTGGGTACTTTCCAGCTATCAGGAAGGTGCTTAAATCATCGTACCAGCCTAATGCGTCTTGGGAATTCAATACATATTGTTGTTTTATCAGATTTGGATCCATGTTTGCTATTGTCTGCACCAACGCCTGCCCTCTGACCAGCTTTGCGGGAATGATCTCCATGTCAAATTCTTGCAGTGTGGTGATCCATTTGGCTCTTTTTTCTCCAGGCTCGTTTTGCATCAGCAACATTTTTACTGCTGTGTCTGGTACTATGGCTTTAATCTGGCTGCGCAGAATATAGTGTCTAAATTTTTTCACAGCCTTCACTAATGCGAATGCCTGTCTTTCGATATCTAGATATCTCAGCTGTGCATCCTTCAGAGGCGCACTCATAAATGCTATGGGCCTCTCTTCATTATTTTCACCTTTCTGTGTCAAGGCAGCCGCGACAGAATGAAAAGATGCAAAGGAGTAGATGTAAAACAGGCTTGTGTAGTCTGGACTTGCCAATACAGGGGCATTAGAAATTGCCTCCTTGATATCTTCAAATGCGGCTTTGGCCACTGGCGTCCATTCCATCTGTGCATCTTTCTTTAACATGGCATTCAACGGCTGCACGATCTCTGCAAAACCTGTTATAAACTTCCGAACAAAGTTAATTTTACCAAAAAATGATTTCAACTCTTTCCTACTGTTCGGTATTTGCAAATTTTTTATGGATTCTATTCTATCCGGATCAATTGAAATTCCATTTTCAGAAATGACATGGCCTAATAATTTTCCTTCAGTTACGCCAAATATACATTTCTTAGGATTAAGGGAAATCCCATACCTTTCACATCGCTGGAGTACTTTTCTGAGGTCTTTAGCGTGGGTGGATGCATCCTTGGAATACACAGTTAAATCATCCATATACACAACAATGCATTTACCTGATAATCCATGGAATGCAACGTCCATGGCCCTCTGAAAAGTGGCACCTGCATTAATCAGACCAAAAGGCATTCTTCTATACGCATAATTTCCCCATTTGCAAGTGAAGGTGGTTTTTAGCCTATCTTCTCTATCAATTAAGACCTGATTATAACCCGAAAAACCATCTAAAAAAGACATCATCTTTGCGCCATTTACTGCTTGCAGTACTTTGTCTATTGGGGGCAAAGGATAATTATCCTTTTCAGAAGCCTTGTTTAAATTTCTAAAGTCTACGCACAACCTGATGTCTCCGTTTTTCTTCCTCACTGGTACTAAGTTAGCTACCCAGACAGAATGTCTGACTGGAAAAATTATTCCAGCGGACAGTAATTTTTTAACTTCCTCAAAGATTAAAGGCTCTAGAATGGCATTTACAGGCCTCTGTTTCTGCCTAAATGGTTTGACTTCTTTTCTTAAAGGTATTACGTGAGTTATAATGGACTCATCAAATGTTTTCAAGTCTTCATAAGTCCATGCTATGACATGTTTATATTCTTTCAGAATGTCCAGAACCTCTTTTCTAATTTTCTCAGAGCAAGCTTTCCCAATTAGTACACTTTGTGGATTTAGCTCAGTCCCTAAGTTATGTAAATCATACCTACCCCCTTCTGTTTTGGGTAAGTCTTTCTGTCTTATTACTCCGTCGAAGTCAAAGATGTGTTCTAATTCAATTACTCCTTTTGGCAAGAAGTTGCTCTTTAAGTTGATCATATCTTCTTCGTCCCATGTTACTTTAGGCATTTCTTGTTCATCAATGATTTGGGCCTCAAATGCCTCATTACAAGTCAGAAAATTAATAATTTGCTGATCCTCTCCAAATACCTGAAAGTGTGTAACGTTGTCTGGTATACTAGGCACGTTAACTAACTCAACAGCAAATCATCTTAATCCTGACAGTGTCAATGGTTCTAATGTACTAGCAACAACTGCTAACGCATCTGGCCTGTGGTTCAGCTCTCTAGGAATATGCTCTATGTTAAAAGCATCAAACGAATCCATTAAACTCCATACTCTATGTCTGTAACTAATCATCTTCTTATAATTGCAGGCATATAGTTTCCTCACTTGTTTGACTACTAATTCAGAGTCTGAAAATACTCTGATGGTTTTTACCCCTTTCTTGATGTCCATGACAAGTCCTAAAATTAGGGCCTCATATTCAACAATATTGTTAGTGCAGGAAAATTGTAATCTATATGCTGCCAAATGTGATTTACCTTGAGGATTTATGAGTTCAATACCCGCACCTGCGCCCTATTTTGATTTGGACCCATCACATTTTAACGTCCACATGCCATCTTTTCTTTTCTGATCTTTTACCTTGGCATACTTTGTCCCTTTTATTGCCTGTGGGGTGTTATCTTGTTTATTCATGGGTTTTTCTGTTTGGTTATCTTGCATATGTGTGTTTTTAGTTTGCAACTCAGAAAGATAACTACCCTCATCCTCTACTTCTTTTCCTAAATCTGGAATCAAGGCATCTATATTATCCTGAACATATCTCTGTGTTGGATCAGGATTCTCATTTTTCTCTTGTGACTCTACCCTCCCTATGCACTTTTTGTATTCATATTCAATGATGTCTTTGCATATTTCACAATTCTCCTCAGAATGTTGTCTATCATGGACTCTACACCTATTTTTATATAACTTACATTGGACTGGGAGATTGTGTGTAACGCACTCTTCCACCTCTCGTCTAATGGCACGACCAAATTTGTCTATTGCATTGTTTTCCTCATCTGAAGAATTTCCGTCAGACTCAATGAATAGTGCCGTTCTATTGCTGACACACTTCTTTCTAATGTTTAACATCATAATCTCTTCAATCTGCATCCCATTGTTGGTAATTCTATAGACACCTGGTTCAACAGCAGCATATAATATTTCATTAGTTCGATTATACTCTGTTATCATATGTTTCATTCTGGGCTCTGCCTCTATTCTGATCTGGTTTGGGATGCCTCTCCAAGGTAACCACATGTGTGAAAAGTCAGTAGCCATATATCCGTTTAATGTCTTGGACCAATCCCTACTTAGCAACATTCCATAATTTACAGGTATATCCACTACTTGAATGTCAATGATTTGGCTTACCCTAGGGTCTGAAGCTAATTGCACTTGTATGTTCATGAGTTCTCCTATCACGCTAACCTCGGTCTTATCTAACTGCGTGACAACCTTGGCAGATTTGGTGGGAGTCAGCCCGAGAGTTTTACATATTCCTAAGGGCATTACGTTGGCTGAAGCACCAGAATCTACCATGCAATTGTGTATATTCTTCCCACACAACCTAACAGTTAACAAGAAAGGTTGAGTATCCCTCTTATCCGCATGTATTACCACATTTGTATTGGAAGGCTGCTCAACTTTCTTACCCTTCTCCTTAGGTGGTGAATCACTATTAGGAACAGTTATATCAGCAGACACCTTGTTTGTTATGGATGTATCCAGGGATTTTAAAAAAGCATTTCTGATCCCTGGAGTCTTCAATAATTCATTTAGAGGTATACTGACCTTAATTTTCTTTATTTCCTCTGATAAGTAATTCATTAATCTTGTTGTCTCTATTGCTTCTGTCTTACTTGTTTGATCCTTTTGCACTATTGTTCCATTATTTGTGTGCTGACTAGCTTTGAGTGTGGCAGGATTGTTGCTAGCATTCTGATCTGGGGGTGTATTGATGTTATTCAGAGGAGTGGAAGTGGTGAAAGGTCCTCCCGGCCTAGGGTTGTTCCTCAAATTGTAGGTGTGGCTTTTATTTGTTTGTTGAAAGGCCTGTACCTCTTCTGTTTCATTTAATATCTCATTTTCAGATTCAAAAGGAAACTGAAAAGCATTTAACACAAAGGCTGATTCAGGATAAAGACTTTCACAACAGTATGGTTCATCCTCTAGCAATTCATCCTCTTTCTCTTCTGCAGTTGCAAAGGTAAACGTTTCTAAGACTAATGCTGTGTCATATTCTGAGGGTACTACCTCATTACCCTTAGGAATGAGAAATTCAGAGGTAGGAGGCTGTACATCTATGTTGAAAATACTAGCTGCCAAGTGGAACTGTGGACAGTCGTGCTCAGCATGGGCATTGGTATTGTGAAATCTGCACCAATTTTTGGGTGCTGTACTGGCCATTTGTATGCTACTTGTTTGTTTTGCACCATGATTATCTGTATTCTCAAAAGGAGAAGCCAGAGTACCGTTGTTGGGCCCAGTGTTCCATGTCTTGGGTGGCCTAGGTTGATTCTGATTTTTGTTATTATTGCCCCAGGTCCGATTATCTATCACTGGCCCCCTATTTTGCATTGGTTGCCCCTGACTGGGGCCTTGATGCTGATTGTAGCTTTGGTTCTGATTGTACTGCTGATTTTGGTTGAGACTATAATTCTGATTTTGGCCTTGGTTGTGATTTTGATGTGGATTGTAGTTTTGGTTGCTTCTTCCATAGAGGTTCTCATTTCTTAGCTATGTCACCTCGGTTGTTAATCTTTTCAAATGTGCAGTAATTTCTTTGATTTCTTCCCTATCTTCTTGTGCTTTTGCCACAGTTACATCCCTAGGAAGTTGGAAGAAAGGCTGACCATTATTTTGACTATTATTGGAAGCACTAGCCGTGTAAGGAGTTATAGCCTGGATTGGAGTAGGATTATACACAGGTGTGTAAGAAGGAACCGGATTTACTAGTGGAGTATGCTGCACAGGGACTCCATTCCATGGGTGTGCCTGATTCTGCACCCCAAAATTTCCTCCATTGACAAATGGACTATAAGTTGTATGTCTGATTTCTTGGTTCACTGAGGCTGCCTCTTTATAGGCTTTGGATATTGAATCTATGTTAGGTTTTCTTTTGACAAACATGGCGGTTAAAGGATCCAAGGCAGCATAGTACATAGCCAACAAGGGAGCATCATCTATGGTATAAGGGGGTACTAGCCTAGAATAGGCCTTTTGAAATCTGTCATTGAAATTATCAATTAGCTCTCCCTCACCTCGTTTTATAGCAGCCAATTTATGATACAAAGCGCAAGGGTCAATGGGTCCTCTAAATCTTGATAGAAATGCTTCTTCCATAAGTGCCCAGGAAGAAATGTAACCATTGGGTAAGTTTACGTATCAGCTAGAGGCCTGCTCATTAAAGGTGTAAGGAAACAATCTACACACAACATCCTCGTGCTCTAACATAGCTCTAAAACATGCTTCCTTAAATCTTCTAATATGATCTTCTGGGTCTTGATGCAACTGGTATTTGGGACATATCTTTTCCAGATTTTTTGGCATCTCATGATAATCATTGAAGAGTATGGGAGAATTGACATCGAAATAAGCCATTGCAGGTGTTTGAGCTTGACTTGAACTTGCAGGAATACCTGGATTGATTGGTGGATTAGGATTTAGAGGAGGATTGAGACCTCCAGGAGTGCCTAAACCAAGATTTAAAGATCTGAACAGTGATCTATCAGGACTTACGATATTACGGATGTTAAAAGGTGACCCAGGAGGTGTTCCAGATGAACTTCCCGCTTGCGATATCTTTGGATTCCAAATTAAAGGGCTTTTACTTCGCCTTGTATCAGGTAGTTGCACAAATATATCTCCTGAACTGGATCTAGACCTAGTCACTCTATTGCTATCGTTAGCTAGTTTGAAATGAAACCTAACTGAGGAGGCCCTCCTTCTAGTGCCAGAAAACTGTTGATGACTGTTTTGATGCAATCATAACAATAAGTTAAAATTCACATGAAATGAACAGAAACTATACTTGAAATATAAGAAGGAATCATTTGAGATTCAACTAATCCCAAGTCTACAATGGTTCGGTTGGTCAAGTTCAGTTGGTCAATGTGAAGCTGTAATGTTCAAGGGGCCTTACGTAGTTTAGGTTTGTTCGGTGGTTTACTGGACTAAGAATGTGCACAAAGGTCATGAGATATGTCAATACTTTTCATTCCTTTGCATAAAAGTGATACTGTGCTGCAAGTTTTAGATGGTTTTCTTGGATTTTTTGCAGCTTTCTTCTTTATCTATTTATGAAAACTGTCTACTTATAGTTCTGTTATGCATGCTTCTTCAAATTTGAGACAATTTCCTTTAGATTTCTACGTTTTCAGCAAAATATTCAGATGGGTTGGGAAAAGTTAGAAAGATCTACTCTATACCTCATTTAATCTACCGAAGGATCTAATTGTTTCTGTTATGCACTATGTAAATACCACAGTAATTTGATCAAATCCACAGTAAAAACCTTAAATGTAAGTTCTGAGCATTTTCACAAACATACATTTAAAATTGCAAGCTCTCAAAGAAAATATTTCAAAACACAAAGAAGAGTAGGAGAACACTCAGAAGATAGATGCAGAACTCCAGATTCTATTGTATTAGAAACGAATAGTCATACATGATTTACAATGTAGGAATGACTCTTAGTTTCATTGATCATACTACAGAGAACTTACAAGCTTTACAGATACAGTAAGGCAGCCAGACATTCCACGCGCACCTTACTGCAGACAAACAGGCGACCTCCTTCTTCTACTTCTAAACTATGCTAACTTGCTATATGTTCCTAAAAGAAAAAAAATCCTATTGTAGCCCCTGTTGTTTTCCTAAAATCCCTGTTGTAAAGTATTACAGTGTAGAGAGGCACAATATAAAGACATTCTGATTGTCCTCACTACAGCAAAAACCTAACTGAACCCCTGGTTCAAACCCTTGGTTACAGCAATAAATACAGGTGAACCAGCTCTTCAAAATATCTCTGAGCAGTGTCAAATCTGGGCGAAATATTGCCCCTTCTGAGAAGTTCCGGTAGTTGGGTAATAACTTCTGTTTGTCTGTTGTAATAATACTCTCAGCTGCAACCTTGTTCTTTACTTGAATGGCCTTGACTTTTTCGCACTTCGTCCTTATCTTCCTGCTCCTGAGATCGGATTTCCTTCCTCCATGAGGTCACTGTGTTGACTTTCCAGCTGCTTCCTCAACTGCAAGCCTGCAAGACAAGACAAGCAATAAGTATTTCATTTATCACATAAACAACAGGAAATTAGAATAATCGTTTAAATCCAGGTGACTGTGCAAAAAATGTGGAAATCGGGTCCAGAATACTCTCAAAACGCATTCAAAACGCATTCAGACCGCTCAAAACCCATCGGGTCAACCATCGCTGACCAAAAAAAATGCCACGGGCACCAAAAAATGGTTAAAAACTCCACCGCTTCATTTCCCGCCCATCGGCATGACTATCGCTATCGGCGTGTCAAAAAACATGTTTGGCCGATATTCTCTTCATCTGCACGATATTTTGGAAATATGATGCTCTCCTTTCTGAAGGTCCAGATGACGTCATCAGGATGTTTCGCTTCTGTATATTGGAGAAAAGAACAACATCATCATCATCATCATCATGTTGAAGGAGAATAGGAGGATATGGAATATGATCCTACTGCTAAGGAAAGGAAAATGATGGTGACGTCATCGTCATATTCGGGCTTCATTAAAATGCAAAAGATGATGTCATCATCATGTTCAGTTAAGATCAGGGGATAATTGTGATATCGGGTCACCTAAGGAGCATGATCAGGATGATGAATGTAATACGACCCCTTTGCAGCCAAGGCAACCCTCTCGAAAGATCAGGATGATGATGATCATCAGGATATTTGGGGCTTTTGTCAAACTTTAGAATAAGACGTCATCATCATATTCGTGAACCAGATCGTGTTTTGGAAGATATCCTGCCGAAGGGAAATGTGATGATGATGATCGTCAGGATATTAGCTTCTTCGTTTATCAGATCAGGATGACGTCATCATGATATCCGGGGCCTTTGTTAAACTTAGAACATGACGTCATCAGGATGTTTCGCTAACCGGATCATGTTTTGGAAAAAATCCTGCCGAAGGGAAATGTGATGATGATTGATCATCAGGATATTTGCAAAAGGTCATATTTCTCGGCAGGAGGACTTCACGAAATATCAGGTAGAAAAACAAGATCATGATGATCTTGACAATATGACAGGATAAAAAATATGATGATCCTCCTCATCGAATTATCATGATGACGTAACCATCATATTTCGTCTTCGGAGCATAAGGATGAGTTGAGGTCATCATCAGGTTAGCACTAGGGTGATATTTAAAATAAGAACATGCTGTTGAGGAATGGAATATCACCTTCCCTCAAAAGATAGGGTGATCATCATGATATTGCAAAAAGGAGATCAGGAGGATATGAAGACGTCATCATCATCTTAGCGAATTTCAGCAAATATCAGGATGATGACCCTCCGATAGGATTTTAACATGCGCATGCAAATATGCCGATGGTGGATTTTCTAAGTCAGGGTGATCTTATAATATCAGCATGATATTATAATATCAGGTAATGTTAAAATATCGGCATGATGCTCGCGATACAAAAGACCGCTCGACAGGGAAAACTTACTATGACTTAAAGTTGAAGTCCGGATATTTGAACCTCAGGATATTATCGGGGGGGCGTTTCAAATACGATGATGATGTTCTTCATACAGCAAAACCGAGTTTATAAAATATGACCCTCCTATAATCATGATGCTCACGATGCGCATAAGGCCATTTGACGGGTAAAGGGCACTACCACCTAAGATTGACGTCCGGATATTGCGACTGCATGATTTTTATTGGGTGATAGACCAAGATCATGATGACCTTGACAACATGACTGAGGAGAAAAAAATGATGATCCTCCTGCAAATATCAGGTTTGACCAAAACTTTGACTGTGCATAACTCCCTCATATGGATGAATTTTCAAGTGAAGTAAAAGGCAAACCTGCATGGAATTTCAAGCTCTTTCTAAATATGAGGTCACAGAAACAAAATATGAACTTTGACAAACTGACCTCATGATGATGACCAACCTCATCCTAACCTTCATGATGATGATGCACCTGACTCATTTTTACCAAACCACCAAAAAGCAGACAAACACAAGCAGAAGCAAAAAGCAAAACATCAGCAGGGGTCCCCATTTTGCTAAGGAGCATAATGGGGCATGTTGTGAACATCACAACAGGTAGAACCCTTGTACTTTGGCTCTACTTCTTGGGTAGAAGCCAAGATTACTTTGTGTCCTAATGTTTGTAGAAGAGAGATTTACCTAGTTTAACTCCTTAGGCTAGATCATTCTTTTCTACTTAACATTTGGGTGAACCCAACTTGTCTTGCACTTTTGAATCCTTCTTCTTTCAAATCTGAGTTGTCTATATTACCCTAGATATAATTGGTATTGATTTCATTAATCAGTTTGCATGCATACATAGTTAAATTTCCTAGAGAATCTAGCTAGTTTTGAACCTAGGGTTTATAGATTTCAGGTTTGTTTCAGATCTTGTTGCATTGATAGATTGTTAAAAGAATTTGTATTTGTTCTACCTTTTCACTCTTGATGTTCAAAACATTTTTGCATCTTTGTATTTGAAAATTTTGGAAAGGAAAAACTTCATTGTAGACTTGATAAAAAAAGAAAAAGCATATTTTATCACTTTGTTTGCATATTGTAATGTTAGATCATCATAGCGTAAGTTGAATCTCTAATTTTTACATCAGATATGAGTGATATTACAATCTTTAATCATTCCATAGCGTTTCATTGTGCATTTGAATCTTTTCATTGCTAAGGTTTGTTACGGAAAAAGTTGCATTGTGGTGAAAACCTAGTTTTTGTGAAATCTAGGGTTTGTGATTCATATCTTATTTCATATTTTCCTTCTATCATTTACATTTGAAATCTGATTTTACATTGTCATCATACATAATAAATGTCATCTAGCATTGAAGATTGAATATAGGAACAATTTTGAATTGTTGCATTTTGAAAAAAAAAGCTTTGAAATTTGGGATTGATTTGAGCATTCGTATTTTTTATATTTAAGTGGATTTCAATAAAGTTAAATTTGATCAAGATTATATTATAAGCATGATGTTTGTTTACCTTTGAAAAAAACATTTCTTCACTTAAACATAAACCCAAATCTTTCTCTTTCTATATCATCCATTTCTTCTATTTGTGCATCTTGTGTGTTACTAAAGCTTGTAGTCGCTTTATGAGCTTTGTGACACAGTACCCTATTTCCAACACTCTTGTGCAAAGGAGTCTTTGAATTATGGGTTCTAATGCTTTGAATAATGATGATACCAATGCATTGGAACCCCAAGTTCCTAGTCTTATCACACAAGAAAGTGAAACACTTCTTCTTGATATCCCTAATTCTCATCTTCCTGAAGCATCAACTTTGCATGAAACCATCAACATAGATGACCTTGTGGCGCATGTTCCTGAAGCTCAAATTTAGATATCAGACACTGAGTTGGCTAATTTCTAGCAATCTGTAAGCACATAGCACATAGTTGGAGAGGTTGTCCTTATTTTTGAGGGTCTACAAAGTCTTTTGCTCGAAGGTCAAGAAGGATTGGAAGTCTTGCACAGCCTTGCTAATATTGTACATAACAACAATCTATCTGCATATACTACATATTAATTTTACATCATGATCTTACATTACTATATTCTTATGTCTTATTATCTCATTTGAATGGATGAATCATATATATTTTGTCCTATGATCTCACAAGTTATTACATTATATATATAGATTATGATCTCATTTTTCCATGTCTACTACTTTCTATATATATTTTGGGACTTTTTCTTCTATTGAGCTTTATGAACTATTAATCCTATTGATGTTTTTAGGCTTGATTAAACTCAATTTTATTGCATTAATTACTCTAGTTTCAATTAGTATTTGGTCACATTATCTAGATCCTAGCTTAATAGTGGTACATACAATTGATATTTGGCTACATAGGGATAGCATTAAGCATCCTTTGATTGCATTTAGTTTTCATTAGTTATCATACACTTACATGTAGGTTTATTTGAACTAATCTAAATGTGCATCTACTTTAGTATAAACTCGCATACATTTTTCATAGTTTAATCTAAGTTGGAATTAAAAGCACATATTCTAAGAGAGACAAAATTTCTTCCTACTAGTGAGGAAAGGTTCACCTTTCATCTTTCACACATAGTACAAGATTATTTCACATGGCATGTTCCTTTATCTATTTCCTATTGTGAAGATAAATGGTTGCATCCAAACACCAACTTGATGTCTATATACATGAATAAATTCATTGCATCAAATCAGACCTATAATTAAAATAGGTTTGGAATCCAACCTAGAGTATGTGTTCACTTTCTAGGTACAACAATAAAGCCAAGATATAATAGCAATATTTATAAAAAGAATGCATAGAATGGTGTACCTATATAATACTAATATACTTCTAGTTCAATGTTTACATAAGAATTTTTTATAATGTTATACCTAACCAAGTGATGCTTTGTGGACATCAAGTACAATAGGCTAGGGATTATTGACATACATGTAAAAAAAATTGCTTGATATGATAACACAATTAGGAGGCCTTAAAAATTTACATGAAACATATTTTAAAAAAAATCATCACGATGTCCTCTTCAAGTAATTTCAAGAAAGACACCTATGGGAAAGGTATTTAGTTAAAACTCATATGGCCATTAATCAGATTTGTATGTATTTAATATAATGCTTAATGTGTATCTTTCATAATAATGTATAATTTTATTGTAGGAAATAATGGCAGTGTTGATCTTTAGTGCATAAACTTTAACCTAGTGTGGATAAAGAGTGCACCTAATATAGAAACTTTGGATTGGAATAATTCAAGTGAACTCAATCAAAAGAAAATAATTTCTATGAAAAATTCATAAGCAAATTAAATCCTCTTAAATGACACATGACATGAATATTAATGTGCCAAAAATTGCAAAATAAGATCCTTGTCAATTTCTTGTTGAGCTTCTATTCTTAGTTTTTTCACTCCAATTTTCTTACCAAACCTCTTTCTGAAATGACCAAAGTTTGGTTTCAAAATCATGTTTTCAATATATGTTTTAAAAGATTTTTTTTTTCTATTTGATCACACTCATTTAATTTGTAAGTTCTCAAATTCTATGTAGTCACTATCTGATCTATATCATTGTCTAGTAAAATGATTTTCCTGCTACTTTCATCACATCCTAGTCAACCTGTGGATAAGAAAATTAAATAGCCATTAGTACACATAAAACCTACTCTTGCATAGGAATGGGAAGAGTAGGAGTTCAATATAGTTCATGTGTACACTTGAGTTAAAGTGCTTTATATTCAGCTTGATTTTTATTAAATTAGGTATCTATTATGTGGAAAAGTGCATAGCATAAAGACCATGTAGCATTAAAAGTGTGTAGAATTACAATATCTAGGATCTAATGAAATAGACTTCACTTTTCATTAAATGATATTACGAAGTGTGCTTTAGAACTTGTGTGTTGAAATTCTTGTAAATGTAACTTAATTGTTTCTAGCCTATTCATGTCTAGATTGAGTATTTCATTTTATAATTACTTGTTTAGAATATGATAATCTAGGATGTATAGTGATTTCTAGCTATTTTGATCTGTTATTTTCCTAGATTTATGTCTTTACTTTTATCTAAGAGAAAATTAACTTTAACTTGACATATTAGGAACTTTATCATGTTATGTTCCTTCTCTCAAGTATATTTATGTATGTATTTAATGTGATAGAGAGATATGGATGCACTATTTGGCCACACAAATAGAGATTTTACTAGATTGAGGTTAATATTATAATATCCTCAAACCATGGGGCTTTATAGGTCTAATTGTGAGAAGATTTTGGAGAGTTTAGTTCATTTTAGAACTTCATTGGGGGATGTTAGTGCATATTCTAGTGAGAGAATAGTATCTATTCTTTCCCAAATGTGGGCACTAGTTTTTGGTGATGTTTCATTGAGTGAGGTCCAACTAAGAGTGCCAAAAGAAACTCTTAAGGCACAATGTTTTCCTTGGTATGAACCCAAAACTAGTGTTAGGGCATATCAGGTGACCCAATGTGTGTGCCTTATTGGTGCTTCCAACTGATTGTTTGAATACTCTAAAGATTTAGCCAATTTCTTGTGATAAAGGATTCTAGGTCAGTGGCCACCAAACATGATTCAACTTAGAATTTTTTTAAGTCCTCTACACTTTTGGTTTTGCAAGACAAAGTTGGGTGCACCTATACAACATCTAAGGGTATTTCTTGACTTGTTCTAGTTGTTGATTTTAAATAGAAGGTTCTTAATGAAAATATACCAAGGAAATGACTGATTCCTATCAGATTGGCTTAATCCTTTGGTAAACCAGTTCAAACCAGGATTGAGAATGGTTACTACTCCAATTCTACTCCTAAAATAATAGCATAAATAAAAATGTCTTTGATTGTTAAGATGGATCTAAATCAACACTTTAGCCCAGTGAGAGATCAGTGCCTAATCCTAGGTTTACATAGTCAAGCTACATAAATCAAGTGTATCTTTCAAGCAATATTACTTCATTACAAATGGACTAATAGAAATCAATGCCTTACATCAATGCTTCTTGTACCTAGAATTGTAAAACTATCCTTTAAACCACAGTGCAGAATGAAATTAACAGAGTATTTCCAAATCAATTATCTCTCCTTGAGAGAAATCTATAGACAATACACACATTATAGAGAACTGCAAAGATGAATCAAAATATCCTTGATATTCATCATTCATATTAACTTCATTGATTACACATATGGAGAGAATTCTGCAACCAATATGACAATATATTTAAGATTGAAAATGATGCATTGCTCTATAGGTTTGAACACAAAATAACATGCAAATCTCTTCTATTACTCTAGACTACAACACAAACACACATCTGCCCCAAAATAAAGATTTGGAATCCTTTACAAATGGCCCTAAATTCCCTTTAATAGAAACAAGGGAGAAAACAAGATTCACACCTTTTGACACATGTTATATTTTCATTTAACAACCTCATCATAACAAGATATGGGTGCAAGAGCATGTGGAGAGAATATCCCAAAAGGACAAAAGACAGCTACATATACAAGTAAAAATACTTTGCCTCCAAAATGCATTTGCAAAAGGTTGTTACAATATAGTTACCATTTCTTGAACAACCTTCTTGAAATCCTAAAAGCTTAGGAGATATTGATTACGTAGATGAGGACAAAAATGTAGGTCCACAAGAAGACAAAACAATTGGTTGAGACTTTGAAGGATGCATGTTGATGCTAAGAGGGCAAGAGAGGCCAAAAGAATATCCCCTTTTAAATAAATAATGAAACAGTAAGAGATACAAGTCAGCAATGGGTCTTTATTCTGATAGAGTATTATATTTGTCATCCCAAGCATTATATTTCTCCTTGGTAGGCCATTGGAATGCTAAGAGTTCATTCACATTAGGTGTATATTTATTATCATATTTTACCAAAATTGATTCAACATCTCTTAGAAAATCCCTCACATGCTGGTATGTATCCTACAATCTTCCTACACTGCTTCTAAAGAGATCAACATCAATTCCATCCTCTCTACATATCAGAAAGGAGAGTGTTGGAATAATAGCCTCAAAATGAGAAAGCCATATCTGGTAAGGCTTAACCTTTCCATTTTCCCTTTTAATCTCAGGCATAAGATTTGCACTATCACAATCAAACTCCTTGATTATAATTTGTGCCTTCTCTTCAAGTTGGCTCGCAAATCCCTATAACTACGCTACTACCTTAATTATTTTGTAAGTAGGATTGATCTCTTTTGGGTGGTCACACTCATGGGCTGATCCATTATACATCCCTAGCAAGGAAGCAGTCATTGGGATCCATTTATTTAATAGGGATGCAACCTTTTCCTTATTCTCGGCAATTTTCATGACTACAATCAATAATCTATAGTAATTCCTATGGAAATTCTCCACCTTCTTCAAAACTTTACTCATCAAATGTCTAAGCACATTTGAGATGATGTGCATATTATCTGCCTACCAATCTTCCTCAAAGTCCATGAAAATCTCCTCAAACGTATTGAGTTTCTCCTTCAATTTTTCATTCTCTTTTCTAAGTTTAGATTTTGGGGGTGGGGCTGAAGAAGAACTAGCAACCATGGTTCCTACATCTTTCACTACTAATGCCATTGATTGGGGGATGGATGTTGATGCATGTCATTGTTGTTGTTGTTTCGAAGCCTCTAACAATTTCAATTTATTATACTCATGTAAAACCTGCATATGCTCTTCCAATAATTTGTCATATTTATTTTGTAATGCATTAGTAGTTGCCTTACTGAATTTAGTAACATCAACTACCATTACTATTGCTTCAACTGTAAGAGTATCAGACACTCTTTTGATAATCAAGCTTCCCCTAAGTCTTGATTGGGTTCAACAACAAGGGGTTTATTGGTGTTAAGAGCCAATGCCTATATAGCCAAGGTATCCCATTTTGGATTAAAACCTACACCAGATAGAGCCACTACAACTTCATCCTCTATAGTAAAAACCTCCTGGTCTTATCATCTAATGGTATCCAAGGCAATGGCAAAAGCTATATCCCATTTAGGGAGAAATAAGATTCCACTCTCTCTAGCCATTCATCTGCCTTCCTTAGGGGTAATGTCCTTAGCTTTTTCTTTCATCTATGTCAATATCCTAAAAGACACTTTCTCCTATGTTTCCTGTGGAGACTTTTCCATTTCTTCTTTTAATCTTCTAGCATATTCATCTTTTCTACACCTCCATATGAAATCAACAAACTCTTGAGATTGGATGAATTGTTCATCATTCAAGAATTCCTTTCAAGCCAAGGCCCTCATGTCATCTGTATTATCTTTTCCCTTGATGATAACCTTTTTTAGTCTATTTGAGGGTGGCTGCACATTCTCATCCCTCTTGGGAGAAGGCATTTCTCTATTTATATCATCCATTGTGACTTCAAATTCATCATCCTCATTAGAGACACTTGGATAATCTACTAGAGGGGATTCATCAACCTTTCTTCTCTTTGGGGATGATTCCCTTAGAGGTGAGCCTAGTTCTATTACTAGTGTAGGGGGAGGGGTCACTTGTTGCATTCGTAGAGGAGAGATGGGAAGCTGGGTATGTGGGGGAGATTCTTGAGCTTGCTCCTTAATTACCACACCTTTAGGTCTTCTTTTGAATATATATTTAAGTGTCCCAACACTCAAAGGCTAGTATGATGGCCTTTCTTTTACAACTACAGCTTTACCTTTCACCTTCTCCTTTCTGGAGATGGCTTCCCCAATCATTTCATCAATATTCCATGGAATTATTTTAATCCTTATAATTGGGTGCTTAATACTTGCAAATTCTCCCTAGTAATTTTAGATTATGACTAGAGAAATTTCTAAACACTCTTTAACACATAGGTTTACCCTATTTGAAATGAAAAAACCTAGAATATAATTCACATACAACAACGGGCTATGCAATTCGCATTTAAGAGAATTGTCAGAGTTCAAAGGATTTACTGGTTTTGCACACCAGGAAACCTGATTCATCTAATGAAGGCCTCAAAAGTTGGAAAATCCCTTCTCAGATGCTTCATAGTCTTTGATGGAAAAGGTAAATGCTCAGAATAAGGTTTTTATGCAAGGAATTGTTGCAAATATGTGTCTAACCGATGTTGTCATTGAAGTCAACATATCAATGTTTTCATTGGTGTCAACTATACGAGCTTGTTTTGATGTTTATTTGTAATGAGTTAGATTCTTTACATTGGCATATTTAAGTGTTGAAGACAATGAGTAAGTGATCTTGATATTGAGTTTCCAAGTGCTTTTGAGAAAATTTTCTCCTCTGGTGGAAACAGTGTACAGAAGAGTATCTTTGTTCATAGCAGAACAGTCTAGTAGATTGCTCCATATTTCTTGTAGAATGAATATCTTTGTCTGCAGATTGGAAGTTACTTAGAGACATTTCTAGAGATGCTATGTTCCAATTTTGAGCCTCTGGTATGAAAATTTGAGTGAGTTATGTTCACCAGAGTAAAAACTACTTTCTTTAAGTATTCACTGGTGATAGGGAGAAAGTATTTTGCTCCACATTCCTCTGCATTGAAGTATTATGGTCTGTGGTTCTAGATTTAAGTTTGTAATGATGATAAGTGCCTTCAACTAGAGTGGTTCATGTTTTGGTGGTCCTCAAGCGATCTTTTCTTTATGACAGTAGCTGACAGTGTTGTTTATGTGCTCCAGTTTGAAGAATTTTCTTGGTAGAGCGGTTAGAGATTATGTGATTGTTCTTGGTGATTGCAGTGTGCTTGTGGATGTCTCTTGATCATTTTCCTACTTTAGATTGGTCCACAAAGAGAAATTTGGATTGTGGATGAAGATTGTTCTTAGAAGACTTAGTGTTAACACCAGTCTTGGTCGACTTGGTTGTTTTCACTATGCTCAGAGATGCATCAAAGATTATGAAAGTATGTCATGGCATGGAAGATTGTATTTGAGTCCTGTTGTGATGTTCACAACATGCCCCATTATGCTCCTTAGCAAAATGGGACCCCTGCTGATGTCTTGCTTTTTGCTTCTGCTTGTGTTTTTTCTGCTTCCTGGCGGTCTGGTAAAAATGAAGGTCAGGTGCATCATCATCATGATATTGCATGAGGTAGGTCATCATCATGAGGTCTATTTGTCAAAGTTCATTTTTTGTTGCTGTGACCTCATATTTAGAAAGAGCTTGAAATTCCATGCAGGTTTGCCTTTTACTTCACTTAAAAATTCGTCCATATGTGAAAGTTATGCACGGTCAAAGTCTTGGTCAAACCTGATATTCGTAGGAGGATCATCATATTTTTATATCCTAAGTCATGTTGACAGGATCATCATGATCTTGGTCTATCACCCGCTAAAAATCATGCAGTCGCAATATCCAGACGTCAATTTTAGGTGGTAGTTCCCTTTACCTGTCAAATGGCCTCAGGCGCATCCTCAACATCATGATTTTCTTAGGAGTGTCATATTTTATAAACCTGGTTTTGCTGTATGAGGACATCATCATCATATTCGAAACGCACCCCCCCCGACAATATCCTGAGGTTCAAGTATCATGATGACATCGGCTTTAAGTCAAGGTAAGTTCCCCGTCGAAGTGGTCTTTTGTATCGCAAGCATCATCATGAGAATTCAACATTACCTGATCTTATATTATCATGCTAATCACCCAGACTTAGAAAAATCCACCTTTGGCATATTTGCATGCGCGCGCTATAAACCTATCGCAAGGTCATCATCATGATATTTGCTGAACTTCACGAAGATGATGATGACGACTTCATATCACCCTGATCTTTCACGAGGATCATTTGCTAAATTTCGCCAAGTCCTGGAGACATCATCATCATAATTCGACGAAGAGGATCATCATCTTCATATCCTCCTGATCTCCGATTAGCGTAATATCATGATGATCACCCTATTTATTCAGAAGAGTTCGATATTACATTTCTCAACAGCATCATCATATTTTGTAATATCACCCTAGCGCGAATATCATGATGACCTCAACTCATCCTTGTGCTCCGAAAACGAAATATGATGATAACATCATCATCATATTTTTATCCTGTCATATTGTCAAGATCATCATGATCTTGTTTGTCCGACCGATATTTCGCCAAGTCCTCCTGCCGAGAAGAACGACCTTTTCCAAATATCCTGATGATCATCATGATCACATTTTTTCCTTCAAACAGGATATTTTTTCAAGCACGATCCGTTTCCCGAATATGATGATGATGTCTTATTCTATGTTCGACAGAAGCTAATATCCTGATGATCATCATCATCATCTTTTTTCCTTCAAACAGGATATTTTTTCAAGCATGATCCGTTTTCCGAATATGATGATGACGTCTTATTCCAAGTTCGACAAAAGCAAATATGATGATGATCTTCATCATGCTGATCTTTCGAGAGGGTTACCTTGGCCGCGAAAGGGTCATATTCACTTCATCATCCTGATCATGCTCCTTAGGTGACCCGATATCACAAATAGCCCCCTGATCTTAACCGAACATGATGATGACGTCATCCTTAGCATTTCAATGAAGCCCGAATATCATGATGACGTCACCATCATCTTCCTTTCCTCGGCAGCATGATTATATTCGCATCCTCCTATTCTCCTTCATCATGATGATGATGTTGTTGTTCTTTTCTCCAATATGCAGAAGTGAAATATCATGATGATGAGGTATATCAACCAACATGTTTTTTGACGCACTGACAGCGAATATCATGCCGATGGGCGGGAAATGAGGCGGTGGACATTTTAAAGCATTTTTTTGGCGCCTCTGGCATTTTTTCAGTCAGCGATAGTTGACCTGATCAATTTTGAGCAGTCTGAACGTGTTTTGACACGTTTTTGAGCGATTTTCTGATCCGATTTCCACGATTTTGCACAGTCACCATGATTTGAACGCTTATTTTAATTTCATGCTATTTTTTGTGATAAATGTGAAACTTATTGCTTGTCTTGTCTTGCAGGCTTGCAGTTGAGGAAGCAGCTGGAAAGTCAATACAGTGACCTCATGGAGGCAGAAGATCTGATCTCAGGAGCAAGAAGATAGAGATGAAATGCAAAAGGTCAAGGCCGTTCAAGTAAAGAAAAAGGTCGCAGCTGAAGGTATTATCACAAAGGACAAACAGAAGTTATTACCCAGCTGCTGGAACTTCTCAGAAGGGGCAATATTTCGCCCAGATTTGACCACTGCACAGAGATATTTTTGAGAATTAGTTCACCTGCATTTATTGCTGTAACTAGGGGTTTGAACCAGGGGTTCAGTTAGGTTTTTGCTGTAGTGAGGACAATCAGAATGTCTTTATATTGTGCCTCTCTACACTGTAATACTTTACAACAGGGGCTACACACAGAGATTCTAGGAAAATACAGCAAGATAGCTTAGCATAGTTTAGAAGTAGAAGAAGGAGGTCGCCTGTTTGTCTGCAGTAAGGTGCGCGTGGAATGTCTGGCTACCTTACTGTATCTGTAAAGCTTGTAAGTTCTCTGTAGTATGATCAATGAAACTAAGAGTCATTCTTGCATTGTAAATCATGTATGGCTATTCGTTTCTAATACAATAGAATCTGGAGTTCTGCATCTATCTTCTGAGTGTTCTCCTGCTCTTCTTTGTGTTTTGAAATATCTTCTTTGAGAGCTTGCAATTTTAAATGTATGTTTGTGAAAATGCTCAGAACTTACATTTAGGGTTTTTACTGTGGATTTGATCAAACTACTGTGGTATTTACATAGTGCATAACAGAAACACTTAGATCCTTCGGTAGATTAAGTGAGGTATAGAGTAGATCTTTCTAACTTTTCCCAACCCATCTGAAATATCTAGCTGAAAACGTAGAAACCCAAAGGAAATTGTCTCAAATTTGAAGAAGCATGATAACAGTGCTATAAGTAGACAGTTTTCATAAACAGATAAAGAAGAAAGCTGCAAAAATCCAAGAAAACCCTCTGAAACTTGCAGCCCGGTATCACTTGTATGCAAATGAACAGAATACTTGTTGAAATCTATGACCTCTTTGCATATTCTTAGTCCAGTAAACCACAAAACAAACCTAAACTACGTAAGGCACCTTGAACATTATAGCTTCACATTGACCAACTGAACTTGACCAACCGAACCATTGTAGACTTGGGATTAGTTGAATCACCAGATGATTCCTTCTTATCTTTCAAGTATAGTTTCAGTTCATTTTATGTGAATTTTAACTTATTGTTATGATTGCATCAAAATAGTCATCAACAGTTTTCTGGCGCTAGAAGGAGGGCCTGATTTGGTTTAGGGTTAATTTTCTGAGTTTAAATGCTATATTCTGAGATATGTTAGATCTCATAAAATTTCAAAGGCCTAAAAAGTTGAAAGAGGGTCCTATTTTTTAATGGACTCATATAGGGGCAGTTTTCAAGTTGACATTCCTTCATTTCAGAAAGCTTTGAATAACCAGCTTTATCCCAAAAATTTATATAGCTATGGTTTATTTGGAAGGTGTAGGATACATAAGTCCGCAGAGCATGGTGAGCTTAATTGTCTAGCTTTCCTTACAAGATTAGATTTATATTTGAAAGGACTAATCTCTCTCTCAGATGTGTATAAGGCTGAAAGTTGGTAGGGAAGTGAGGAGATTATTGAGCGACAGAAGGATGCAGCATCAACGGTCATTAAATGTGCACAGAATACAAAGATGGAACCAATGCTAAGAATAAAGGGTAATAAGATCTCTTGGCAGGAATCATGTGATGGTAAGAAAAAAAAATCTGTCTTTTCGTCAGGATCCGGCTGTGATTAAAGTTACTGAAAAGTATAAATATCCTAAAAAATGCAGAGAAGAAATCACAGCTCCTGTCTCTTTTCTAGATAATAAGCAAAAAGGATTTAATGAAAAAGAAAAGGAAAGTGAGGTTCGTCTTGATACATTTGATAAATATATGGAACTACTAAGGAATATTTGTCAAGAAGAAGCCTCTGGGTCTGACCTGAAAAGTTTTAACGAACATAATTTGGCAAAGAAATGTAAACAAGCATTGGCAGAATTAAAATGCACTAACATTGATAAGATCCCTACTGTAAAAACTAATGAAGTCATAGAAAAGAAAGTAAATCCTAGTGTTACACCTGACTTCTCTAAATTGAATGACCAAGTTCAGGATTGTTGCAGGTTAATAGAAGCAGACTCCACACTGAATGATAACTGTGAGTCATCTGATGAACAATTCTTGAAAATTGAAAATACAGAAGATCATGGAGCTGCTGTGCATAATCAGACATCCCCCTCATGCCATGTTGAAAATAAAATAGGGGAGTACTCCTGTCAATCAAAAGATGTCATCCCACCTTTACTCTCAAGTGATTTAGAAATGATTAATTTCTGTATATCAGATGATGATCAAGATACTTACTTAAGTGCTGATGTGCAGGAAAATGATGAGAACATTGAGAGGTGTGCTAAATTTGAGGATAAACTGAACATCCAGAATGAAGGAATAAAGGTAGATGAAGATGAAGATATGATACATCTAGAGTCATTCATCTTTCAACTTGAAAAAGGACTAGACATAGAGCTGGGCAATGAAAATGCAGAGCCAAATGAAGAGCCAGCTATCAATGAACAAGTGTGTTCCATAGAGCTAAAGGCACATCAGGTTGTCTCTTTCCTTTCCTTAGTAAACAATGATAAATGCTATTTTGATTATGGAAATTCAAGAGATAGGACATGCTTATGGATTAATCATAACCCTGATGAGCAGCCTCAGTTACTAGTCATTAAGAGCTATTCTGATAAACACAATGAATCTAGAATATCAGAATTTTTTTCAGAATTCAAAGATAAATCTGCTAGGATGAGAACCATCACCAGTACCCTGTTACTCCTACACAACCTAAAGAAATATGCAAGTAGGGGTGTTCTTGGGTCTTTTTCCCGGGTTTCTAATTGCCTCGTAGAGGCTTGTATATAGTCTGGTAGGGTAGTTGTTTTTGTTTTTGTGGTCTTCTTTTGCTGTTTTCTTTTTAGGTTAGTTGTTTGTATAGCTTGTCTTCTGTTTGTTTTGCCTTTTGTTTCTTTCTGTTTGTACAGTTTTTTCTTTTGCTGTGTTGTTTGTACAGCCTGTTTGTTTGGTTTGTTTGTTGTCTCCTTAGCAGGGATCTTTATTTTACTGTAGAGTATTAAGGAGCAGAACTAGCAACCATTCAAAACAGTATATAATTTAGGATATTCAGGTTAACCATTTGCAATTTACACATAACTTGTCACTGTCATGAATGTAGAGAGTTGTTCATCTTCCGAAGTTTTGTATTCAATAAATGTGATTGAGAATTCGAAGCAGGTTTCTCATGATGACACACCTAAAATCCTTGGGTTTGTTGAACCTACCAGTGTAGATATTAGGTGAAAAATCAGAGGTCACCCTTGCTACCATTACAATTCTCAGCTTAATTTCAGCAAGTGTCCACTCCTTGCATCATCATGAAGTTACAAATTGCTATATCTTATGAAATCTTTCAAAATTAGAAAACAAAAAAATAAATAAAGCGGATTATACTGAAAATCCAGATTAAGCCATCTAAGTAACTCTACCGGGGCTATGGACGCTTGCTGGCAGTGGGGCTCTACTTAGGAGAATTGTAACGATAACCTTGCCGGGGCTATAGACGCTCGCTGGCAGCAAGGCTCTATCCGGTCGGCTATGAGGGAATATCCTCACCTACGTAGGCTAATGTCAGTCACTGGTTTGTTCAACCGATCTTCAAGATGAGGATAATTAATCACATGCACACAACTAAACTGAAAATGGAAATTCATGCATCTTTATTGAACACTTTGAGTCTCAAGCTGAGTAGTAATTTGCAGGAAAGATAGTTGGAAGTTATGAGTTCATTTCACCTAGTTTCCTTGAACACTCTGAATTTAATTGTTTTGTTTTGGTTGCTAGTTGTTGTGATGTTCACAACACGCCCCATTATGCTCCTTAGCAAAATGGGGACCCCTGCTGATGTCTTGCTTTTTGCTTCTGCTTGTGTTTTTTCTACTTCCTGGCGGTCTGGTAAAAATGAAGGTCAGGTGCATCATCATCATGATATTGCATGAGGTAGGTCATCATCATGAGGTCTGTTTGTCAAAGTTCATTTTTTGTTGCTGTGACCTCATATTTAGAAAGAGCTTGAAATTCCATGCAGGTTTGCCTTTTACTTCACTTGAAAATTCGTCCATATGTGAAAGTTATGCACGGTCAAAGTCTTGGTCAAACCTGATATTCGTAGGAGGATCATCATATTTTTATATCCTAAGTCATGTTGACAGGATCATCATGATCTTGGTCTATCACCCGCTAAAAATCATGCAGTCGCAATATCCGGACGTCAATTTTAGGTGGTAGTTCCCTTTACCCGTCAAATGGCCTCAGGCGCATCCTCAGCATCATGATTTTCTTAGGAGAGTCATATTTTATAAACCTGGTTTTGCTGTATGAGGACATCATCATCATATTTGAAACACACCCCCCCCGACAATATCCTGAGGTTCAAGTATCATGATGACATCGGCTTTAAGTCAAGGTAAGTTCCCCGTCGAAGTGGTCTTTTGTATCGCAAGCATCATCATGATAATTCAACATTACCTGATCTTATATTATCATGCTGATCACCCAGACTTAGAAAAATCCACCTTCGGCATATTTGCATGCGCGCGCTATAAACCTATCGCAAGGTCATCATCATGATATTTGCTGAACTTCACGAAGATGATGATGACGACTTCATATCACCCTGATCTTTCACGAGGATCATTTGCTGAATTTCGCCAAGTGCTGGAGACATCATCATCATAATTTGACGAAGAGGATCATCATCTTCATATCCTCCTGATCTCCGGTTAGCGTAATATCATGATGATCACCCTATTTATTCAGAAGAGTTTGATATTACATTTCTCAACAGCATCATCATATTTTGTAATATCACCCTAGCGCGAATATCATGATGACCTCAACTCATCCTTGTGCTCCGAAAACGAAATATGATGATGACATCATCATCATATTTTTATCCTGTCATATTGTCAAGATCATCATGATCTTGTTTGTCCGACCGATATTTCGCCAAGTCCTCCTGCCGAGAAGAACGACCTTTTCCAAATATCCTGATGATCATCATGATCACATTTTTTCCTTCAAATAGGATATTTTTTCAAGCACGATCCATTTCCCGAATATGATGATGATGTCTTATTCTATGTTCGACAGAAGCTAATATCCTGATGATCATCATCATCATCTTTTTTCCTTCAAACAGGATATTTTTTCAAGCACGATCCGTTTGCCGAATATGATGATGACGTCTTATTCCAAGTTCGACAAAAGCAAATATGATGATGATCTTCATCATGCTGATCTTTCGAGAGGGTTACCTTGGCCGCGAAAGGGTCATATTCACTTCATCATCCTGATCATGCTCCTTAGGTGACCCGATATCACAAATAGCCCCCTGATCTTAACCGAAAATGATGATGACGTCATCCTTAGCATTTCAATGAAGCCCGAATATCATGATGACGTCACCATCATCTTCCTTTCCTCGGCAGCATGATTATATTCGCATCCTCCTATTCTCCTTCATCATGATGATGATGTTGTTGTTCTTTTCTCCAATATGCAGAAGCGAAATATCATGATGATGAGGTATATCGACCAACATGTTTTTTGACGCACCGACAGCGAATATCATGCCGATGGGCGGGAAATGAGGCGGTGGACATTTTAAAGCATTTTTTTGGCGCCTCTGGCATTTTTTCAGTCAGCGATAGTTGACCTGATCAATTTTGAGCAGTCTGAACGCGTTTTGACACATTTTTGAGTGATTTTCTGATCTGATTTCCACGATTTTGCACAGTCACCATGATTTGAACGCTTATTTTAATTTCATGCTGTTTTTTGTGATAAATGTGAAACTTATTGCTTGTCTTGTCTTGCAGGCTTGCAGTTAAGGAAGCAGCTGGAAAGTCAATACAGTGACCTCATGGAGGCAGAAGATCTGATCTCAGGAGCAAGAAGATAGAGATGAAATGCAAAAGGTCAAGGCCGTTCAAGTAAAGAAGAAGGTCGTAGCTGAAGGTATTATCACAAAGGACAAACAGAAGTTATTACCTAGCTGCTGGAACTTCTCAGAAGGGGCAATATTTCTCCCAGATTTGACCACTGCACAGAGATATTTTTGAGAATTAGTTCACCTGCATTTATTGCTATAACTAGGGGTTTGAACCAGGGGTTCAGTTAGGTTTTTGCTGTAGTGAGGACAATCAGAATGTCTTTATATTGTGCCTCTCTACAGTGTAATACTTTACAACAGGGGCTACACATAGAGATTCTAGGAAAATACAGCAAGATAGCTTAGCATAGTTTAGAAGTAGAAGAAGGAGGTTGCCTGTTTGTCTGCAGTAAGGTGCGCGTGGAATGTCTGGCTGCCTTACTATATCTGTAAAGCTTGTAAGTTCTCTGTAGTATGATCAATGAAACTAAGAGTCATTCTTACATTGTAAATCATGTATGGCTATTCGTTTCTAATACAATAGAATCTGGAGTTCTGCATCTATCTTCTGAGTGTTCTCCTGCTCTTCTTTGTGTTTTGAAATATCTTCTTTGAGAGCTTGCAATTTTAAATGTATGTTTGTGAAAATGCTCAGAACTTACATTTAGGGTTTTTACTGTGGATTTGATCAAACTACTGTGGTATTTACATAGTACATAACAGAAACACTTAGATCCTTCGGTAGATTAAGTGAGGTATAGAGTAGATCTTTCTAACTTTTCCCAACCCATATGAAATATCTAGCTGAACACGTAGAAACCCAAAGGAAATTGTCTCAAATTTGAAGAAGCATGATAACAGTGCTATAAGTAGACAGTTTTCATAAACAGATAAAGAAGAAAGCTGCAAAAATCCAAGAAAACCCTCTGAAACTTGCAGCCCGGTATCACTTGTATGCAAATGAACAGAATACTTGTTGAAATCTATGACCTCTTTGCATATTCTTAGTCCAGTAAACCACAAAACAAACCTAAACTACGTAAGGCCCCTTGAACATTACAGCTTCACATTGACCAACTGAACTTGACCAACCGAACCATTGTAGACTTGGGATTAGTTGAATCACCAGATGATTCCTTCTTGTCTTTCAAGTATAGTTTCAGTTCATTTTATGTGAATTTTAACTTATTGTTATGATTGCATCAAAACAGTCATCAACAAGTCCCAGCTAAGGCATAACATGATCTGTATACATCTTTTCCTTAGCTAGTTTTGTTTAGGTCCAGACCTATTTTCACGTATGTTTGTAATGCCAACCTTGGAGATTGTTCCAATGGTTGATGAATGTAATGCCAACCCTGATGTACATTCCAAGGTTGATGAATTGTATAAAAACATGTAATGTAGTTGTGAAAAAGAGATTTAAATGCGAAGATGCAAAGATAACTGGGAAATGTAAATCAGAGTAGAGCAGAAGAGATACATTGTGCTTCAATGGAACTGAACTCAAGCATGGTGTAGATGCTACTATCTCAGTTCACCAATTTCAATAGTGAGCCCCTTCTGGCAGTGAGCATTTGGGAAGTGACCCCTGTCCAGTGATCCCTAAGGTAGTGAGCCTCTGATTTTTGGTATTGTTATTACATATTATATTGTGAGCTAACACTCATAGTGGTTTTTCCCATATAGGGTTTTCCATGTAAAAATTAGGTGTCTCATGTGTTGAATGTATGATTCTATTTAAGTTTTTGATTTCATGCTTACATGGTTAAATCATTATAACATTTATTAAGTGATTGATGTAATGATGTCTATATGAAGTTAAGTTTTGGTGACAATTGATTCACCCCCCCTCTTAGTTGTCTTGTGCATTTCAACAATTGGTATCAGAGCAAGGGTTCCTCGAAAGAAATCTTAATAGCTTGAGGTAGATCTGGGATGGTGCACAAGAAGGTTTCTCTTGAAGACCTAGAAAGAACTGAAGAAGGAATCAGAGATCTAAACGAGAATGTCAAAGAGGTAGATGAATGTATCAAAAAATTAAGAGAGCAAGTCAAGAAGTTCAAAGAAAAATATAAGGAGGTTAGTGAACAAATGATATCAGCAAATGAAATTTTGAATGATTTGAAAGTAGAAGTTTTAGAAAGAGAAAAAGTAGAAGAAGACCTAAATCTGTTGGTAGAAAACAAATAAGAAGAATGTGCTAAGCTTGAAATGGAAGTTTGGAACCTAAAGTCAGATTTGGAGAAAGCATAAAGTTATGAAGAAAAGTTTAAGATCAGTTCTACAAAACTTGATGAGATGATTGCTAGTCATAAGAGACCTGATGACAAAGAAGGCTTGGAATTTGAGAAAAGTGAAAGTTCAAAAAAGGGACAAGAAATGAATGCTGAGATCAAGGACAAAGGCAAATAGATCCAAAATCAGAAACATACCCAGAAGACCACTGGTTAGACAACCAAATGTTCAAAGGTACCCATATTTCAATGGTTATTGTAATTCATGCAATAAGTTTGGTCATATGGCTACTTAGTGTAGGAGAAGAATGAATCAAAATGTTTCATCATTCTCTAGTCAATGTTTCAATTGCAGGAAAATTAGTCATAGATCAAATGAATGTAGAAGTCAGATTAGGAAAGGTTTCAACAATGGAAGGATTGATCAATCTTTCAAAAGTAAGCGTTTCACATGCAATAAAGTTTGTCATAGAGCTATTGTATGTAGAAGTAAAGTGATTCAAAATCCTACTAGGTGCTATGAATGCTATAAAATGGGACATAGGGCTAATGAGTGCAGAAGTCAAGTGAAAAATGGCTATGGCAAGGAGAGAATAGTTAAATCCTTCAGTGGTTACTGTTATACATGCAATAAATTTGGGCATAAGGCTAACCAGTGTAGGTCAAGGATAAATGGAAGGAACAATGGTAAAAAAATACTATGTATTTCAATTGCAATAGGCCTAGAAATATTGCAAGATTTTGGAGAAGTAAAAACATGGAGAAGGATACTCAGGCAAAATTGAAGAAACCATTTGAAAAGGTTGATCTGACAGAAGTCAAGAATGAGATGAACAAGGTTTGGGTCAAGAAAGAAGTAAATGAAGTCAAAGATGGGTCCACACCAAACTTTGGTGCAGATACTTCCTCTGGGAAGTGAATTGGGTGCTTTGGCTTAGGGGGAGCTTTAATGAAAAATATTTTCTCCCCTACCAAAAGATAGGTACAAATACCTCAACATAAATAGATAATGTCAAGGATTAGCAACAAATGTTTAAGTCAGGACAAAGAACTATGTTTGTAAAGGATAAAAGAAGATGGGTTATGAATTTTTAGCTAAGTATCTATCTAGTAAAATCAAGTTACAGTGCTCCGGTAATTTGGTCCACATTGGTCTCCTATTGAAGATATTGCTCTATGGTTCTGATATATGGTTATTGATCATTGGTTACATCTATATCTAGAAGTTTCCTTAATTTTAATGATTCTCTTGAGAGTAATGAGTAACAGAAGTTTGGGTTGACAAAACATAATTATTTTCAGTACAAAGAAGTTTTCATGATGACTAGAAGTATTTGATGAACTAAGAGGTAAATGGACATGAATCAAAGAAGTCTTCAAGCAAAAGATGAAGAAAGTACAGGTTGAAGAAGCTCTGGAAAGAATTTCTGAGACCCCTAGGGTTTGTGCAGAAGCCATACATATTGTTGTGTATGTACTAAATAGAGTTCAAGTCAAAGGTGGATGGAGGCAAGGAAAGAATATCAGATTTGATTTGCTATGAACCAGATGAACCTGTGATTATAGAAAAAGAAGAAAAAGTTGATAAAGAAGACAGACAGGATGAAGAAGAGGCTCCAAAAAATGTTGTCATGACTCCCAAGTATGTAAGGATTAATCATTCTAAAGATCAGATTATAGGTAACAAAAACAAAGGTGTGGTGAAAAGAAAAAGAGCTACAGAAGAAAAAGTAAATTATTGTTTGCTTTCAAAAGTTGAACAAAAAATTGTGAATGAAGCTTGCAATGATGAAAATTGGGTAAAAGCCATGGAAGAGGAACTGATGTAGATTGAGAAGAATCAAACTTGGGAATTGGTTCCTAGACCTGTTGATAAGAATGTCATTGGAACTAAATGTTGGAGTACAGGACCACTAAGAGGGGGGGTTGAATCAGTGGTCTATAAACCTTAAAATCTTTTGCACCTTTTAACTTACAAGATAAAGAGTGAGGGAGACTTTAATGATCTATAAACACATATGCACAAGTATGACAATGAATAGTATGAATCAGGACCTTAAGAACAAAGCATTAGGATACACATACAAAGACAAATAATATGAACCATAACACATGTTTTTTCATGAGTGGAAAACCCTCGTAGGGATGAAAAACCACTTGGAAAATGCCTCACTAGCTTAATGAAATCTCACTGATTACAAAGCCTCATTGGCTTATACAAGTGCCTCACTGGAAAAGTGTACCTCACTAGCTATCAGGTGCCTCACTAGCAGAATGTGAACATATGAAAGAAGACTCAATGTAGGGGGTTGCCCAAATTCTCTATATGCATTCTTAACCTTCTTCAACATACATATGACATTACTTGTCAATGTTTACATGTCATGAAAATATTTCAACTCCCCTGCAAAACTCTCTCAAGATCCAAAGACGTGATATAGATCACATAAGAGCATCTTTGCATGATACAATAGTCCTTACAAATACTCACTTCATACATATATACTTTCATCACCAGATTGATGCAGTCAAAGAGAAGATTAACATAGAACCAATCATCAAAAGATTTGAACATCATATGAAGTGATAACTATACTTTATCACCCTAATCCTTTTATAATGTACATATGAAGAGCAATGATTAAAAACCCATTCTGACCTATATAAAAAAAAATACAAAGCTCTACATCATATCAGAAACCCTGATTGATAAATGTCCTTCAACATTTCTCTGCAACTTCCTTGTATGGCACTGAAATCATACTTCAAGTTTGAACCTTTTTATATCACTTGACCCTATTGGATATATTGATCATTTGAAAAGCACTCTTATTGTGCTTATGCTATCAAATCAAGGTAATCAAAGAGATAACAAAGCATTAAAAAATTTTTACAGAACCTTTACCAAAGTCTGTATTCATCCCAGTTGTAAAAACTTTGCACCATTCCAAATCTTCTGCATCATCCACACATTTTCAAGGAAATCAAATACCTGCATCATCTATATTCTTCTCACACATTTCTTTTATACTGCTGCCATATATATAATACATACAAACTATGGGCATAAGTATGAAGATATCACTCTTAAGAACTCCAATCACCAACTCATCTTCATAAAAACATCTCACAGTGCTTATAAAGAATTTTCCTGGCCTTTTTAGTTGCAAGCCGAACTGAATATGAATAGTTAAAGCTCGGTTACAACAACTACCTATCAAATTTCATTCACATTCAATAACCATTTCTTTTTAAAACTCATTTGAACTTACGCCTTTGATCTCAGATTCACGCCCACTATAACTTTTAAATCTCAACCTTTAGATTTGCATTGGCGCTCGATAATATTTTGATGGACTGGAGAGGCTCATAGTCCAAGGGAGGGCTGGTCAAGAAGCATGCTATAATAACCCTTCAAATGGTCACTTTAAGTGACCTCACCTACAATGCTAAGTCACTTCAAAAACATAATATAAAGTGCACTTAGTAAGTGACGGGTAGGGCCTAGGTTTTAGTTTTAGGGTTTTTGAGTGACTTCTGAAGAAAGAAAGAGAAACCCTAAGAAAAGAAAGACCTCAAGAAACTTGAATCAAGTGTTTGTATCATAAATTCTAACTTTCATCATGTTCGATGTAGAATATTGTTCCTTTGAAGCCAACAAAGAAGGAGCATAGACACTTGGGTTAGGATCATAAGATAATTGTACCATCAATCAATACTTGACTCAACAACACCAATGCAACCATGTCATGAAGCTTTAATACCAAACAAGTAACTTGTCATGAAGCAACTCTGACATATATGAAACAAACCTTTGCTTTGAATACTCTAAATGATCTTTGACTTCACTTGCACCAACATTTGAATTACCTTTTCTTTCTACCAATGACATCACATGTCTGACATCTATTTCCCTCAAATACATTTGCATTACCATCAACATAAGACCATCTCAACAAGGGTTCTTACTGTGAAACTAAAATATCACTAAAGATCATCAATGAATGGCATCCAAACACATTACATCAAATTCCTTATCAACATGGCATCAAACCCTTTGCCATATTTATGAGTGAGTATGAATGATGTCTCTATTCTCTGCATAGTGAATTCTCTACAAGAATGATGTCTACATTGAATGACAATGTGAAACCTATCTCCTGATGGAAACTGATGGAAATCCCTGATGGCGATGATAACTCTTAACAAGATCATTAGTAAGATTGTCAGTACTGCAATCAACAAGAGAATATTACTTCTCATACTGCAATCAACTCAATCCAACACCAAACTATGATTTCTATGATATGATCAACAATTTGACACTACATGAATAATCTCTGCATGAATAACACTGCCCATAGAATGAATGAACAAAGATCAACCACCTCATCATTGCATGAAAATACTACTCCACAACCTAAGGATGACACAACAACTCAACTAACTTCAACTCCTTCAAATCAACCTAGCCCTAGGAGAAAGATCCTTTGACATCAATGATAAATTCTACAATCTCCCCCTTTGTCATTGATGGCACAATCAATTTGCTTTCTCCCCCTTTGACATCATATGAAGAAGAAATGAAAAGCTCCCCATGTCTGATAGACACTATACTGGAAGAATACTAATCATTGTAAGGGATTACATAAATACTGCCATATGTATGAAATTCTCAAACTAAGATGTTCATTTCATGAACCATTTCTATCCAACCACTGTTCATAGACACCATCACTGACATCAAAGCAAACATCACATCAAATCAATCACTATCGTTCACTAGCATTAAATTGATCACTATTATACAATATCTTTCTCTTTTCTTTATGTTTTGATAGATGCCATACCCTGTTCCAAAGCATAGTTTGTCTAAGACATATAAAACACTTATCAACCCACTACATTGTTTCTATTTGCAACAACTATCTAAAACTTTGACCAAACAACATTACCAAGGGTAAATACATCAATACATCTCCAAGGAACTATCACATTATGCCATAGTTATACACCAGTCAAACTAATACAGGTCTATGTTATTCATTATCAAGAGATTACTAAGGGCCAAGAAACACTAAATACTATATATTATTGCATGATTTTCACTATTACTATTAAAACAAATAACAAAGATTATTGTTGACTATCTTTCTTTAAATGATACATCTTGTCACAATAGACTCCAATGGATTACATCAGCATAGCTCAAAATCTCACCTAAAAGGACTAGCAAAATATTGTTTGGCCATATATAAGACTGATAAGTCAAGGACTGTGTCTTTCCTGCCATCATTATGAAATTCAATCTAGAAAACCTTGAGAGTTTAGGGTTTACTATCATGACTGGTTGTCCTTAAACCTTAAGAAGATGAAAATGTGAAATACACCAAAACACATTACCTAGCATTTAATAGTCCATTCCAAACAACATAAAAAATGTAACACTTGCCCCTGAAGATCACTATTTAAATACAGAGACTATTAACTCACATTTCTCAGAGGTGATTTGTCATAGTGTCTTGTCTATTCTACTGCATTGCAAACAAGAATAGTACTACAATGATACTATCATATCAAGAATAGCAGAAGCAAATAGCATTGCCTCTATACTACATCTAACACTACCATTCCTCTATACATAACACTGTTAAGAAAGAAGTTGTCATCCACTTGATCATACATATCATTGTCATGGTATAAAGTGAAAGCAATTGTCATCTTGTCCAATAAAGTACTTATCATTGTTTAGGAGCTATATACTTAACAAAACACATTAGAGAGCATTGTCAAAGAGCAAAGTGAAAGGAAAACATAGTTTGAAACACTGAAACACTGATCACAGTATCACTTGTCAAAAACAAAGCAGAATAAGTAGACTACCAACACTGTCAAAGAGATTGAACCACATTAATTTCACAGTCAAAACACAATCAACCACTCTCTGTAAAACATAGGCAGAGACAATACTTTGTACTGTCCAAGAAAAATATACTATCACCAAAGTCTTCTATTGTTGTCACTGCATAGAGTATAAACTGACTCATAACTTCCTTGAACAAACTTGTTGCATATCACTTCTCTTTTGACAACCAAGAGTTTTCAACACAAATAAGGTAGACTTGTAATGCCACTGTCAACAAGAGTGAATTGTCATCACAAAGACTGTCACACTATCACATGCCATTGATATCATTAACCTTAACTTTTCATTGTCCTTTTACAACTATATTATCTGATGTATACACTTGTTGTGTGGTTACACAACACACCCCATTTTGCCTTGACAAAATAGGGACCCAACTTTTCTTTCTGCTTGTGGCTTGTTTGTTTTCTGCTTTGGGCGGTTTGGTAAAATCAGTCATGCATGTAACCTTGTAAAGGGGTGGATTGGCCACTATGAGGAAGTTAGTTCTCAAATTTAGGAGTTCCCATTATTAACCTCATGGTTGGAAAGTACACAAAATTCCAAGCAGGTGTGTCTTTTAGATCACCCCAAAATTGTTAAAGGGAAGAAAGTTATGTTGAGTCAAAGTTTAGTCAAACCTAACGTCACGGGTGGGGGGTCATATTTCTAACATCAGTCATATTTGATAAGATCACCCAGATATAGGATCGTCACCTGATAATCGCCAGGTGTGAGATGCGTAGATGTCAAATTTAAATAAAAGCCTATATCTACTTGTCGAAAGACTTCGCATATCCCGCGGGGGGTCATATTTCTAACATCAGTCATCTTACAAATATCACTCTCTTCACAAATATCACCCTATGTCAATATGACGGTGATGTCATCCGATTCTCATGAATGAAGGAAATCACCTGAATGATGACATCATCATTCCATCTGAACTACGGGGGGTGATGTATCTAATATCCGTCATATATCCTAATATGACGATGATGTCATTAAAACATGATAATTAAATAGCGTCGATGAAATGATGATGTCACCCTGATCTTTTCCAAAAGTGAGAGGGGTCATATTTTAGATACCCCTGATCTTAGTTTTGTGACCTGATATACACATGGTCAAACATTGACCATATCACTCGATTCTTCGCATCCAGTTATCCCATGCAAAAGTGAAGGGGGTCATATTATCCAGAGGGGTCATATTTTTGAATATTCCCTGATCTTTCTAAGATCACCCCCCCTTTTTTTTAAACACATTAAATGCAATTAAAAGTGGTAGATGAACTCCCACCGATTACAAATACAAATTGAACACTTGGCAACATCTACGGATTCCCTATAGATGACCAACGGATTTAATCAAGACAATGCATTTTTTACCCTAATCTATCCTATTGATCTATTTTAAAGGTAAAATTCAGAGGTCATTTTATTTCACCTTGCGATAAATCAAGAAATTACAGAGCTCTGAAGTCAAACTCTCAATAGCTACCTATCAACGGAATGGATCCTTTAGCATAACGAAATGAGTGATCTTGCACCTTTATAGTCTTTCCCATAACCAATCGTCTAATCTAAAAGAAAGCATTATCAGGTAAGTAACTATAAACCATCCCGTTGTCATTTTCTATAATTCTAGGTAGAGTATTGTCTTTATTAGGGTATGGTCTTGTGATAATGCATAGAAAGGTAAAATAAGGAGTAATATACATAATACACATGATAGAGGTACATGATCTTGTCAGAATGCATATGGACACCGTAGGGTAAAATATATCATGTTTATTGCAGGAATCCATGGTAGATCTTAGGAGAAATAGGTCTAAGGCAGATTTTCTCAAACCCATGTTTGTGCAGCCTGAAGGAGTATAGTTCAAATATAGAGTCATTGGTGATACACACCAGGGGGATACGAACCTGGCAGTATGGTCAAGAAGATTGGACACTGATAAGGATAATCCCTTGGTGGATGGGGTGATTATCTCAGGTATGTGGCATGCAGCTAGTTTTCCCTATGCTATGGATGCTCCATAATTGGTAGTAGAATGTGCAAGAAATTACAACCCTAAAACTAGGTGAGTAGAGAAGCATGGAAGGATATACGCTGACTTCTCAGACAAGGGCATTACTTCCACATTCAATTTGCCAGTTGGGAAAAAGATAGTAAATTTGGACCTGCGTAAACTGGAAATAGAGTATAATAATAACAAGAAAATGCGAGGAAGAGGATGTACCAATGGAGATCAAAGAGTAGTACATATACTACCTCAGCCAAGCTACCCGCGCATTTGTACAAGTTTGATTTTGATGATGAGTACCAATATATGATTGCTCTGCTGAGCAAGATGACTGGCAGGCCTCATTATGGGAATTTTGAGAATTGGATGTTTGGGTTCATCCAGATGGTCTTATATGCAGACAACTAACCCTTATGCATAAAGATCATCAGTGACTCATTGGATGAGGGAATGAAAAGCCTGGGAGGTCAAACATGTTTATTTTATATCACTTCATATGTGGTATACTCTTGTGCATATAAAGGAACATTTGATGCTTTGAAAATAGTGGGTAAGGCTGGTGGTGATGCTGATGATGTAGACATATGTGATCATTATCCCCAATTGCAAAGGAAGGTATACCTCTAGGACTATAAACTAGTAAATGATGCATTCTCTATGTATCTGGTCAGAACTATGGAGGAGGATAGGACTAAAAGGCTGAGCATGGAGGCCCAAGAAATTATCTATCGGCATGGAGCATGGTTTATCTAGTTTGCTACTTTCTCATATATAAGGATTGAGGGAGTTGAGGGATAGCCTCTTATGTTGCCAAGATACCCCACTAATTGGGTCATCTTGATGGAATTTGTAAGGCAGGTATCTGCCATAGTTGAGGCCTATAAGGCACAGAAGAAGATACCTCTAGTTTTGTTTCTAGTATCCATGGGCTGGTACATATGCCCAGATTCGGAGAGTATAAAACATGTCATCGGGGTGTTGAAAATGATGTATCTACAACCATTTCCTCTGGCCAGATCATATGATCCTTATGGCAGGATGCAAAAGGTACTAGGAAAACAAATACATCAAAAGCATCTAGAGGACTTCTAGACCAATTGTGATGATGAGGCTAAGGTGAGGATAAGGAAATATAAAAGACTCACCTTGAATCAGATCAAAACCTTTCATTGTATCCTGGTGCCAGTACAAGTACGTAAGGATGATGGGAAAATCATGTCTAATGAATATGAGGACAAAAAGGTGTATAATGATACCATATCAGCCCTAGATCTTACACAACCAGAAGATGCATCCCTAGATCAGTTGATGAGGGGGGTGATCTAGCTAACCCAAGCTTGGGTAGATACAGAGATATCCAGACTAAAGAAAAGGGGCATTGCCCTTACGGTTGACTATAAGAAGAAGAGACAAGAGGTGTCTAATGAGGAATACGATGATTTCCTCACTGAAAAGAGAAAATCCAATGGGGAAAGATTGCCCACAGAAAAACAAAAGAGGATTCCCCCTAAGTGTAAGAAAAGTAAAAATGAACCAAAGGGGGTGATAATAGAGAGGATTGCCACTAAATGTGTAGGTGCGTCTACATCGGCTCAGGACTCTACATCATTGATATAGCCTCCAACAGAAAAAACCAAAAACTAAGAGAATTTTAAAGCCTACTATTGAAATTACAGAGGAAGGCCAGACCATACAACATGAGGTGGATGAGGGAAACCCCTTGGAAGAGGAACAAATAAATAAGGAACCTAAAGATGATGGCTTGTTCGTAGCAAGCAAGAAGAGGAGAGGGATACCACTGATGTCACTGCCTAAGAAACAAAGAACGGCCATGAGGGGAATTATTCATGCTGACCCCATCATGTTGAGAGAGCAAGTGGTGAAGTGTTCAGGAAAGAATTGCAGCATGATGTTCCTCTTCCCACCATAATAAAATTCAAAACTAAGAAAGCAGAGGAGAAAACAAGAGAAACACTCAGGACAAGTAAGGTGGTTCCTTTCCCCTTAGATGACACGATAGATTTATCCGATGATGAGGTGGTCCAAGAGGTGACCGCTCAATAGATGGAAACTCTGGTTGGCAACACCCAAGTGACCCCTCATGGAACACCATTAATCTAGATGAGGTTGTTGGAAGAAGTAAATCAAACAGAGAAAATGAAATAGGTTAGCTTGAAAAAGGTAGGCCAACAGATAGGGCTAGATGATTTGGTTGATCAGGTTACTAGTCCTGTAGCCATAGACTTAATGTATAGGGGTGATATAAGCCCAACCAAAGAAAAGGGTGTACCCAAGGAACCTAAGAGGAATATAGTGGCAGAGCATATGGAGAAGGATAGTACTGCTCTTGATCAAGGTCAGTAACATCATGAGACACCCATAGAACCAAAAATATCAGAATTCCAACATAAGAATGGGGATGATCAGGATATATTAGACACAATTGTTTCTCAGGCTCAAAGAGGTTCAACGTTGCCCCAAGACAAATTAGGTTAGGAGGACCCCAAGCCACAAGATATCAATGCATCGAGTGGAGAATAGGAAATGACCCATGATCAGGGTGATCCTCAAGGGCATAATACATAGGCCTTCCAAGAGGTTAATATGCCACAACATGAGAAGGATAACAGAGAAGATGAAAATCCAAAGGAGGGAGCATAAGATGAAGCACATGACCAAACTGTGGAAATTTCACATGATCCTCCTTTGCAGAAAGTAACCCCCCAACAAGAAGAACTTCAGCAAGATCTCCCTCATGATGAACTACATGAGGAAGAAATAAAGGAGGTGCCTTCTCCACCAAGGATAGAAGATAACACTGGGGAGCTGGACACCCATGATATAAACAAGGGCTGCCAAGAATATGGAGGTGATGTACCTCATTGGCTAGAAAAGGAAATATATACAAAGCAAATGTTAGAAGTTCAAGAGTTTGATGTTTCTACTTTATTTGCTCAGAATATGATGAAACCAAATAGGAAGGGTAGATTAACATAGGCTATAAAAAGAGATCCTACTACAGGTAGAAGAACAACATAGATAGCCCTTCCCACAGTTGAAAAGGAAAAAGGCAAAATAAGCCTGGAGGAATTCCAAATCACAAATGTTGATTTGGGTTTTGCCAATGAAGACCAAGAGGGTCAAGAGGGGAAGGATATTATTGATTCTTTAACCCAAAGGGCAAAGAACAAAAAGGAGAAAAATAAAGTACAGAAGGAGTACATTGCTCAATTGCATTCTTTCATAAAAGGGTTAATTAACCCTGATCATACACCAGCTGATCTTGTAGTCCCATTGACTGTTATATCATAGGAGGAGGTTACCAAATTGGACCTGATGAAACATGAAGCAATGGTAATGGAAAAATGGATGTCTTCAGTGCTCACTAGGGATGAAGATGTATTGAGAACCTCTCTGTAGAGGTGGAACTCTTTGAGTAACCTAAAGAGAAAGGTGGATAAAATATAGAACGATACAGGAAGATAGTCATTTCAATTGGAAAAGGACCCAACTACTCTAAGTGAGTTGAAAAGAATTGATTCAAGAATTCTGATAAGTAATAAGGTATTACATAATAATACTGCCCTGCTAACAAATATATGGTATGAAGATATCAGATTTGAGTGTGATGTCTTGAAGAAGTGCAGCGACAAACTCAGGGATATTAGTGTCAAGCTACACAACATGATGGCATATAAGGCAAAAATCTTGGAGGCCTTGGAAGGGAGAATAGAAGGTAAAATTGAGAATCAGGATGCATATTTTTCTATTAAGGCTCTGCATGATAATTTCAATCTAGTAGTAGATGATCCTCTCACCCATTTGACCGAAGAAGTAATGAATAGAATTATGAGAATAAGGGTTAAAGTGGAGACATAGAATCAAACATTAAATTGCAGGAAAGGTAAACTAGAAGCTCTCAAGGCTAAGTTCCAATCTCATAAGCATGCAATAGAAAAAGTGAAAATCCAGGATGGGGGAGAGGTTGATAGAATAGTGCAAGCATATGAACATATTAGGACAGTAGTAAGTCTTCACATGAAAGAGAATGTTTATTAGAGTGATAGTGATGATGAAAGTGATGAGGACGAAGAGAATGATGAGCAAGAAGAAAATGAAGAGGAAGAACATGAAGAGTAAATGTAGATGCATCACTAAGTGAACATATGCATGAGGTAGTTATAAATAGTGAGTCATATAGATGGTTGCCAGCTGGCAACCTATGCCATGAGAGAAAAGTTGACTAAGTCATAGGAAAATTGTCAACCGTTGATCCAAATTGATAAATCTTGACCATTGGTCAATTGTAACTGCCTCCTCACCTTATACTATAAAAGGTGTAGGGGTGCAATCTTTTAGTCATTCGAAACTTAATTGAAATTTGATTGCTGAAGAATTCAGGACTTATTTCAAAGTTATTGTGAACATACATGTTTTGCATACTTAATGAAAGAGAAGCTATTTTCATTACAAATCATCATAAATCTTGAGTAATCTATGATTGGAATCTGGATATATGCATTGATTAGCTATGTCCTTTGGAGTGCTTTTCAGTTTGCATATATTGTTTTCATTCCTTGTTCCTTTGAAGTTAGCATCAACCATACCTAGCTGTGGAACAACCTGGTGACTTATGGTTTGATTTCTTCTCTCCATGAATGTATCTTATGTGTATGTGATTGAATAACTAAAGGTTCACTAAAATTAGAAGTATTCTTTTAAATTTCTTTGAATTTTATTACAGATCATCTCCATAATTGCAAATAACATACAATCAAAAGCAAATAAACATGAAATATGTAGATATCCCATAGGCAATTGAAAATAAAGAGCATATTCTGAATGAAAGCATGTCAAATTGATAAATATCATGCAAATTCAGATAAATATCCATGAAATACACATAAATATCCACTTAAAGACACATCATTTAAATAAATATGTTGTGTAGAAGAAGGTGTAAGTTGATAATGATCAATGATCAAAAGAATTGATCAAACTTACAAATATCACAGTAATCTTTGGAAATAGAGTAGAATTAACCTCTCTGTGGAGTGAATTTATAGAATATAGTGCAATACTGATCACCTAAGAGAATGTAAGACCCCTTGAAAAGGAAAACAACATGTCACATCAACTTTTGAGTAACGCCAGATGATCATGACCTGATCAACGGAGACTTGGATTCATCAACTTATCTTAAGTTGATTGTACTTTACAAGATAATAAAGGTTTGTTTTGCAAATTTTTATGCATGTTGTTATGACTAATAATCATCATCAACATAAATTGGTGCTAGAAGGAGGGCCATCTTCTCCACCTAAGGGTGATTCGGTGACACAGAAGAAAAGGTAATACTCACGCAGCTTCGTACTTTAAGTTTTATGCAAAGATTTGTTGTGTTGAGTCCATTCATGCCTATCAATCACAAAGTTTTCAAAGTCAAGCATAAATTTTTTAGGCTTTGCAGTCGATCATTGTGATCCTTGAAAGATAAGTCCTCTTTCAGGTCTTATTACTAAAGCTTTAAAGTAATTCACTTAAAATACCTGATATCTTGATGTCTGTGTCTAAAAGTTTCACATCACCCCATATTTGCATCATTTCTTCAAATATTGCATAAATAGCCAGTTATTTTTAGATTCTGATCATAAATACATCCTTTACATGAATGTTTTAGCTGACCTTTATAGTAAACAAGCCAAATTTTCTTAAAATTGAAGAAATCCTGGCTCTCAGGCCAAATACCAGGTCTAGATTGAGTGGACTCTTTGAAGAAATGCCTATCTGGGGACTCAGACTTAGAACAGTATATATTCATCATTCTCCTAGTTCTAGTGCATCAGGAGCTTCACCAGAACACACTCCAACAACTCATATTGGGTTACAAGTACATATAGGACCACCTGTCACATCACCAATCCAACCTCCACTAGTTGCAATGTCATTCTTTACTACAGAATCACCTCTGACTTTCACTGCATATCATCCTTTACCTAAAAATCCTAACAAGATTTATCCTAAATATCATCCATATTAGGATGCTGATGATCACATTAGAACATTCAAGGAAGCTTGTTGTAGAGAAAGAATTGAACATTAGGATGTTGTATGTAGATTATTTCCATTTTCCTTAGGGGAAGAGACATATAATTGGTATATCAGTCTTGGTCAAGGTTCAGTTGGTTCATGGGCTGCCTTGGAGAAAGCCTTTAAGGATAGATTCAAAATACCTATAGATCCTTCAATGAATTATCATATATTTTCCACAATCAAGAGATTTGAAGGAGAACCTATTGCTAATTTCAATGTAAGATTCCAAAAGATGCTCTCAAAGATAGTTGCTCCTTATACTGTAGCAGATGAAGTTTCTAGGAGTATATATTACTCTGCATTAGATCCCTTGACTTTAATGTTTATCAAGAGAACACATCCTGGTGTCACAACCTTGGCAGGAACTTTTGAGGAAGCCGTAAAAGTCAGTCAACAGTTGATTCCTGCTCCCACACCAAATATTGCATTTCCTACACTTCTTGCTTATCCTACATATCCTGCTCAACAATAGACCAATGGAGCTATGATACCTCCAGCTGTAATTCCAAGCCCTTTACAGGTACCTCCACTTAGTATCATGCCACCTCCAAATGGAAATGGTCAAATGGTGCAGTATCCAGGACATACACAGGTACCTCAGGTTATAGAACATACTAATAACAATAACAATGGTTCCTCTTTTTTCAAACCCCAAACAGAGAATGTAGTAGCCAAAGTTCAGGAAGAAAAGGAAGAAATTAAAGAGATATCAGCACAACTGAGGAAACTCACTACTAAGATAACTCATTTGAGGAGTCAGAATTTCTATTCTCAACCAAATCATAATAGAGGATATGCCAATGATAGATCTGGTTATCCTGATAGGGGATATAATAACAATAGTAATAACAACAGTGGTGAAAATAATCCCCCTAGACAACCTAGAGTGTGGAACACTAGACCGAACAATGGTTCTCTGCCATCACCCCTAGATAATCAGCCCTCTGGTGAACCTAAGCAGACCACTAGAGTGAACATGGCAGAAACAACCCTTACAAACTGGTGTAGGATACATAATGCCAGTTCTCATGCAGAGTTGGACTGTCCACAGTTTAGGATAGCCACGAGTATATTCCAAGCTGAAGTGTCTAATGCTATAGGTAATCCAACTTATGTTGAAGGAAATGAAATTGTCCCTTGTGGATATGATTATGCTCTTGTATTTGAAAGTTTCATCAATCATCCTCATCAGCAAATAGTGTCACCTCATTAAAATTACACCTTAGCATGTGAAGAGTCATCTATGGCTTTTGAAACCAACTATGTTTTTCCATTTGAAGATGAAAAAGAGCCATTAGTTGAACATGAAGAGGTGCATGCTTATCAGCAGTAGTATCAGGGTAGACATAATTACAACCTATGGAATAACTCCAACAGACCTACTGGTCCTTTGACTACATCTTTGCCTCCAAATAATTTTAACACTCTTCCTGATCCTAAGGCAAGCAATAACCCTAGATATCCTAAAGTTAATGCTCAGTACTTAGCACTACAAAATGCAGTGCCAAAAACTAGTAAGCAGTCCCCTGAATCTGATAAATTGGTCACATACTTGGCAGATGAAATGAAAAAGATCAAAATTAGTTTGTCACTGTTAGAACTACTCAAAACCCCAACAATTAAAAAAGCCTTCATGAAATCCTTAGATGATCCTTCTCCAAAAGAGGACAATCATACCTCAAATCAGACTTTGAATAAAGATCATGCCACTGAATATATTAGTGTTAAGCACAAAATTCCAACCATTGTTCAAGCTGCAGAAACTTCACACATGACTCTTTACATAGATAAAACTGAATCACCTCCTTCCCTCCTTACCATATGGATGTTTAGTAAGAATTTGCATAATTGCTTAGTAGATTCAAGTGCATCTACTAATGTAATGCCTTTATCCATATATAACGCCTTAGGGTTACATCCTGCCAAGTCACTAAAGAAGGTAACATGGTTAGAAAAAATAGAGGTGAGTGTCATAGGAGAATTGACTCATATCCATATGCAGTTAGCATCAGATCCAAGAATTTAATACTACATCGATATCTAGGTAGTAGATATACCGGACACGTATGGGATGTTGCTCAGTCAGGATTTGTCAAAAACGCTCAATGGATACATGTCCACTGATTTTAGTCACATTTGGTTACCTTGGAAAGGAATACCTAACCAAATAAGGATAGGTGGTAAACCTCGCATGAAACATATGATCATTGAGTAAAATAAAACCAATGAGATATTGTATGTAGATGTTGAACCCGGAGTCTACACCATCAAACCCCAGACCGTCAAGATAGAGAAGATCCTCATGTATGATGTCCATGTTCATAATGACAATCTATAGGATGATAGAATAATTATAGAGTCTGATTGTAGTTCTGAAAATGAGATAGAAATAGATCACTTTAAGAACTTTGAAATGCACATGTCTAAAGAGATACAAAATTGCCAATTGTTAAAATGTATGTTGAAGATGTTCTAATTGAGGGATGGTGCAGGTTACATGATGAAGTGCATTCTGAAAAGACTTGTGATGCTTGCTTAGATATGATGTAATTAGAACAAGCATGCAGTGAAAAAGCATCATCATCATCCATGGTAAGCTTTACAGATAGTAATAGTGATATTGATTTTTGTCTGTCATTTACAGAAATAGAAGAAAGCACATATCATGATGAAAGTACTATTAAGAAGATAGAAGAGATATTGGTGTGCAATGAGAGTAATTCTAAGAGTAACAAGAACATCACCCTAGGGACCGATTGTTTGGTTGAATTAGATTATGAAATATCTGATGAAGATAGAGATATTAGTTTGACCAAGTTTTAAGAATTCTTAATTTAGAAGGTGATACAACAACACACTTCCCCACAAGATGTTTTAATTGAGGAATGGTGTAGGTTACATGAAGTACCACATTCAGAGACTACTTTCTCATTATGTTTGCATATTCTAGAAAAGAAAATGGTGCCTTTTTCAAAAGATCTTCTTTCTGATGACAAAGAAGAAAAAGAAATGTTAGCCTCACATCAGTCAGATAAGGAGAAGTTTGAGAAGATTGAAACACCTAGATTAAAATGGATATCAAGTGGTGCAGCTGCTAGAGCTAAAAAGAAAAGAGAAGGTCCAGATAAACCTTTAACTAAAGATAAGCCATGGATCCTCAGGTTTGATGGCTCCAAATCAAAACAAGGGGCTGGAGTAGGAATAGACCTTATTGATCCAACTGATAAATCTTACTTGGCAGCGTATAGATTACAATTCCCATGCACAAATAATGTGAGAGAGTATGAAGCTCTGATTCATAGGATATTGTTTGCACTCAGAAAGAAAGTAAAGATTCTACATGTCTATGGAGACTCAGAATTGGTGGTAAGACAAGTGAGAAGCATATATTCTTGTAATTACAAGAAGTTGTCCAATTATAGACATAGGGTATGGGATTTTATAGAATATTTTGATGCGTTTAACATCACCCATGTCCCTAGAGAACAAAATCACAGGGTAGATGCCTTGGCCCAAGCCACGAGTACTTTGGAGCCATTATCTATATCTAGTTTGAAGAGATTTTTAGTAGAATTAGTGTCAGTACCCTCTGTACCAGATAATGTCATTAAGCTTCAAGTGTTTGATGATGATCAACATATTTTAGACTTCATATCCAATAGAGATGTGTTTCATACACAAATCATAGATGAAAGAAATGTGGAAGACCACACCTGGGAAGAAGAAGAGGTGATGGAGTTGCCCAGTAACAAGATTCCTAAAGGAATGATAGAATTAGAAAGAGCATTTGATTTAGATAACATGCTGAAACAGAAAGATCTCCCTAAAGCAGACAGAGGAGAATATTCACTAGTCAACATAGGACATGATGAAAAAAGGAATGTCCTGATTGGAAAAGTGTGTACAGAAGAAGAAATGGTAGGGATAACCCAAGAACTTAAAGATTATATTCATGTTATCACCTGGACATATGAAGAGTTGAAAACTTATGATACCTCAATCATCACTCATACTATACCATTGAAGCCAGATGTCAAGCCCTTTAGACAAAAATAGAGGCCTATTAATGCTTTATTGGAGGCCATCAGTTTTGAAGAATTGAAGAAATTGCTTAATGCTAGAATCATATTCCCTATGAGACATTCTACATGGGTGGCTAACTTGGTCCCTGTAAGGAAGAAGAATGGTGACATTAGGTTGTGTGTAGACTTCAGAAATTTAAATAGAGCTTCTGAAAAGCATAATTATCATTTGCTTTCATTGGATGAGGTCTTGCAAATAGTAAATGGTGCAAAGATGATGTAATTTTTAGATGGTTTCTCAAGTTACAACCAAGTGATGGTAGACAAGATAGACAGATTGAAGACAACATTCAGCACTAAGTGGGGAATATTTGCTTGCATGCGCATGCCCTTTGGCTTGATAAATGCTAGGGCCACCTTTCAACAAGCAATGAATATAGCTTTCAGGGGGTTAATTGGTAAATGCATAGTCATATACATGGATGACTTGACAGTTTTCTCTAAAGCGAGAGGGAATCATGTAGAAGACCTCAGGAAAGTACTAAAGAAGTGTGAATATTATGGAATATCATTAAACCCTAAGAAATGTATATTTGGGGTAACCACGGGGAAGTTATTAGGTCACCTGATAATAGAGAATGGGATCATCATTGACCCTGCAAGAGTAGAATCAATCATGAAGATACAGCTTCTTGGGAGTAGGAAATAGCTCAAATCTTATTTTGGTAAGATCAATTTCATTAGAAAATTCATTACTAGTTTTGTAGAGATTGTCAGACTATTGAATGTAATGCTAAAAAAGGATGCTAAAATTGAGTGGACACTTGAAGCCAGAGAAGCTTTTGAAGATATCAAAAAAGCTATATCTGATGCTCCTGTTCTGATTAGTCCAGACTATACCAAAGATTTTTACATATACTCATTTGCTTCAAAGAATACGTCTATAACAATACTAACACAACGAAATGAGACCAAAGAAGAAAAGCCTATAGCTTTCATGAGTTGCCCTTTCAGGGATGCAGAGCTTAGATATATGGATGTCGAAAGACATGCACTTGCTCTGGTCCGAGCAATCAAGATGTTTAGAAATTACATCTTGAGAAGTAAGGTAATTGTTGTAGTACCAGATGTAGCAGTAAAGATGCTTTTAATGCAAAGTGAACCAGGTGAAAAGAGAGCTAAATGGATAACCATCCACCAAGAATATGATACAGACATAACACTCATGAAATTAGTAAGAGTACAAGCCCTGAGCCAGATGATATCTGAAATTGATCCTAACATCATGAGCCAACAATATGTTATAAATACAAAGGAAACTAGAGAGTGGTATTTAGATATCAAGCATATCTTGATTACTGGAAGATGTCCTTCAAAGTTACATGCCTCACAAAGTAGATCCTTGAAGATAAGATCACAAAAATACTTGGTAAAAGGAGGAATTCTTTTCAAGAAGAACTATGAAGGAATATATCTTAGATGCCTAGAAAGGCAAGAAGCTGACAAAGTGTTAACAGAATTACATGATAAGTTTGGAACCGCACACAGGTCGTACTTAGCTACTACCCATGCTATCCTCAGAGCAGGGTATTACTAACCTACCATTTTTAAAAATACTACTGAACACATCAAATGTTGTCATGTGTGTCAGGTTACTGCAAATAGGGAAAGATATGCTTCTCAACCCTTGCAACCAGTGATGGAGATGTGCCCATTTGCTCAATGGGGCATGGATTTCATAGGACCCATCAATCCGCCATCATCCTCAGGCCACATGTATGTGTTGACTATTACTGATTATTGGACAAGGTGGACTGAAGCTATTAGTAGTAAGACATGTAATGCTGAGAATGTGATCAAGTTCTTGGAAAGCAACATGGTAACCAGGTATGGAGTTCCTTATGCTTTAGTATGTGACAATGGATCTTCTTTTGCATCGATAAGATTATCAAGTTGGTCTTTTGACTAGGAAATCATTTTGAAGTTTTCTTCAAATTACTATACTCAAGGGAACAGACTAGCAGAGTCTACAAATAAGAACTTGTTAAACATCATAAAGAAATTGATAGAGAAAAATCCAAGGGAGTGGAACACCTTATTAAAATACGCATTGTGGGTAGATAGAACCAGGATGAAGGATGCATTAGGAAATTCTCCTTATCACCTAGTATATGGGGTGGATCCTATCCTCCCTGTTAACCTAAAGATCCCCACATTGTAGTTTGCACAAGAGTATCTAGATATAGACAACAAATAAGAAGTCAAGTTACTTTAGTTAATGCATCTAGAAGAAAAAAGAAGTAGAGCAATTGATCAATTTTCCAAGCATCAAGTTGTTGTCAAATTCTAGTTTGACAAAAGAGCCAGAGTTAAAGCTTTTAGAATTTTAGATTTAGTCCTTATGTGGGATAAAGCACATGAAAGGAAAGGATCATGGTAAATTTGATAAACTTTGGATAGGTCCTTTTCAAATTTTAGAAATCTTAGGAGATAGTACCTACAAGCTCAAGACTTTAACCAGTGAGGATGTCCCATTACCAATTAATGGATAGTTCCTCAAGCATTATTTTCAATCTTGAAATAGTGTCATGAAAGTCAAATGTATCATAATGTGTATATTGTATAGTTGTTTGTATAGTTTTGTTTTACTTGTTTGTTTTCCGGTTGAGTTTTGTTTTGGTTAGTCAAGATGATGTGACTTATCACCCTAAGAAAATAACCAAGTTGTTAGGATTCAAGTGGTGAGGACAAATTCCTATTTAGGTTATGACTCATTTTAAGGAGTGTTGGTGATTAGGTCTGTGATATCCTTTCCATCATGGTGCCTTTTCTTAACTAAAAGTGATTTTTTCACAATGACTCACCTAACAACCTTGGGTTTGTGGAACACATAAGTATAGGTGTTAAGTGAAAAATCTAAAGGGACTCCCTTGCTTCCAATGCAATCTCCAACCTAAATCAGCAAGTGAGTAATAAATATTGAAAATCCAAAAGGAATAAAATTAGGCCAAACTCTACCAAGGCTATAGACACCTGCTGGTAGTGGGGCTCTACTTAGGGGGATTGTATAGATAACCTTGTCGGGGCTATCGACGCCTACTGGCAACAAGGCTTTATCTAGGTTGGCTATGAGGGATGATCCCAAAATATGTAGCTTAACATTAGTTACTCATGTTTTTAACTTATTTTCAAGATGAGGATAATTAATCATTTGCATACACCTGATCCTTTGCTACCATTGTTGCAATGATGAAAAGCCTATCATTTAGAAAGATTATAATACTTATGCTTAGAGAGAGTTAAAATGCTATGTTAGAATGTGATCACATCACTTGAATCATTAGAATTTGGTTCTTTTCTTTGGTGACAAGTTTTTGTGTGGTTACACAACACACCCCATTTTGCCTTGACAAAATAGGGACCCAACTTTTCTTTCTGTTTATGGCTTGTTTGTTTTCTGCTTTAGGTGGTTTGGTAAAATTAGTCATGAATGTCACCTTGTAAGGGGGTGGATTAGCCACTATGAGGAAGTCAGTTGTGAAATTTAGGAGTTCCTATTATTAACCTCATGGTTGGAAAGTACACAAAATTCCAAGTAGCTTTGTCTTTTAGATCACCCAAAAATTGTTAAAGGGAAGAAAGTTATGTTGAGTCAAAGTTTAGTCAAACCTGATGTCATGGGCTGGGGGTCATATTTCTAACATTAGTCATATCTAATAAGATCACCCAGATATAGGATCGTCACCTGATAATCACCAGGTGTGAGATGCGCACATATCAAATTTAAATAAGAGCCTATATCTACCTGTCGAAAGACTTCGCATATCCCATGGGGGGCCATATTTCTAACATCCGTCATCTTACAAATATCACCCTCTTCACAAATATCACCCTATGTCAATATGACAGTGACATCATCTGATTATCATGAATAAAGGAAATCACCTTGATGATGACATCATCATTCCATCTGAACCATGGGGAGGTGATGTATCTAATATCTGTCATATTTCCTAATATGATGATGATGTCATTAAAACATGATAATTAAATGACGCCGATGACATGATGATGTCACCCTGATGTTTTCCAAAAGCGAGAGGGCTCATATTTTAGATACCCCTGATCTTAGTTCCATGACCTGATATACACATGGTCAAACATTGACCATATCACCCGATTCTTCGCATCTAGTTATCCTGTACAAAAGCAAAGGGGGTCATATTATATGGAGGGGCCATATTTTTTAATATCCCCTAATCTTTCTAAGATCACCCCCCCTTTTTTAAAAAAACATTAAATGCAATTAAATGTGGTAGATGAACTCCCGCCAATTACAAATACAAATTGAACACTTGGTGACATCTACGGATTCCCTACAGATGATCAATGAATTTAATCAAGACAAATCATTTTTTACCTTAATCTATCCTATTGATCTATTTTAAAGGTAAAATTTAGATGTCATTTTCATTCACCTTGCGATAAATAAAGAAATTACAGAGCTCTGAAGTCAAACTCTCAATAGCTACCTATCAACGGAATGGATCCTTCAGCATAATGGAATAGGTGATCTTGCGCCCTTATATTCTTTCCCATAACCACTCATCTAATCTAAAAGAAAGCATTATCAGGTAAGTAACTGTAAACCCTCCCGTTCTCATTTTCTATAATTCTAGGTAGAGTATTTGTTTTTATTAGGGTATGGTCTTGTGATAATCCGTAGAAAGGTAAAATAAGGAGTAATATACATAATATACATGATAGAGGTACATCATGTTGTAAGAATGCATATGGACACCGTAGGGGAAAATATATCACGTTTATTGCAGGAATCCATGGTAGATCTCAGGAGAAATAGGTCTGAGGCAGAGTTTCTCAAACCCATGTTTGTGAAGCCTGAAGGAGTACAGTTCAAATATGGATTCATTGGTGATACACACCACGGGGATACGTACCTGGTAGTATGGTCAAGAAGATTGGACACTGATAAGGATAATCCCTTGCTGGATGGGGTGTTTGTCTTAGGTATGTGGCATGTAGCTGGTTTTCCCTATGCTATGGATGCTCCAGAATTGGTAGTAGAATGTGGAAGAAATTACAACCCTAAAACCAGGCGAGTAGAGAAGCATGGAAGGATATACACCAACTTCTCAATCAAGTGCATTACTGCCACATTTAATTTTCTAGTTGGGAAAAAGATAGTAAATGTGGACCTGCGTAAACTAGAAATAGAGTATAACAATAACAAGAAAAATGTGAGGAAGAGGATGTACCAATGGAGATCAAAGAGTAGTACATATACTGCCTCAGCCAAGCTGCCCGTGTATTTATACAAGTTTGATTTTGATGATGAGTATTGTTGATGGTGATGTTAATCACACACAAACATGAAATAAAAGTTACACAACAACCTTTATTTATCTTTAAATATATGATGAATTCAAAGAATTCATGATCCCAAGTCTCTGTTGATTAGTTCATAATCTATTGATGTTACTCAGAGGTTGATGTGTGTTGTTGTTTTCTGTTCAGGGGCCTTATGTTCTCCAGTAATTTCCATTTCCTACAAACATGCTACATAGAAAGGTCACTCTACATAGTATATTTCCTCAAATAATGTGCCTACGGGTTGATGTTTGCATGATTTCTACCATTATTTGTAATTCTTTGCATTATATTTTCAACACTACATGCATTTAGCTCAAATATGCTAATGATATTCAGTTATCTATGGGATGTCAGCATATTTCTCTATTCTGCTTGTTATTTATCATGATTTGCAGTCATGGAAGTGATTCAATGAAATTAAGAAAAAGAAATGACAAAGATAGGGTTTAAGGGATGAGATTCCCAAAATTACTTGACTAAGATCACTGGTCCACACACATGTTATGATACAGTAATACAGAGAAGGAAACTAGAATCATACTCTGCCAAGACATTCCACAAACCCGCATGATCCAGTGCAAATCTTCAAAGGAAAAGTTGACAACAACATGCAATAAAATGAAAGCGCTTCCAGTTGAACACAACATTCACCATTACATATCCAGAAATAAACTTGAAGACTACGTGAAGTTTATAATCAGGATGTAATTTGAAGCTTCATCTCCATTCAGTATGCTTAAGAACAAGTACATTTACAATGATCTGAAGAAGGAACGTTAACATTTCAATAATTCAGTCCTCATTAGTCTCAGTAATCCGATCTCCTATAAAACTGGTTCGGTCAGATTTTTTTATTGATTGACCTCTCCTTTTTACACAGTAAAAGGGCTCAATATATAGCTCTGAGTATCCCCAATAAGGTTTCAAAAAACCCTAATTAATCAATGGTCTGCATCCCAAGTGCAGCATCAAACGGTGGAAAACAAATCCTACCAAAAACTGAGCAGCATGCCCACACTAGGCGTAAGGACACCCATTGGAAACCCCAATAGCTCAAAATAACTATTGCCTCTTTTAATAATGTTTCCCCATCTGCATTTTGTTTTCGCATTGAAAGCCTTTAATCCTCCCGCTGCACCCGTGATCTTTTGCTATCCAATCCGCCCCCTTTGATGTCATCGCCATCAAGTTCCGTCTTTATATCTACCTGCACGCCTACAAACAGACAAGAATTAAGCATCACATTTAATAAACTAGTAGGAAGAATAAACACTACATTAAATCAAACTGAATGTGCAAACATAGATATCGGGTTATGAATATTTAGCACTGTGAAAAACCGCATATCCGAATACATATACAACATTAAAAAATGGCCGAGTCAACCATCGTTGACTAAAAACATGCATCAGGCTCCAAAACAGCTTCAAAATTACCTATCGCTTTGCTTTCTTGCCTTTTTCCTTGCATCTCGAGAATACATATTCAATTCCTTGTATATTGGCTCAATACATACAAACACATTTGTATATACATTCGGACTTATCGCCTTTTATAGACCACAGTCTATTTACCTATTAAATCTGTGATGTATAAAAATGCAATGCATCTTTTGATATACAATCAGACGCGATGCATGCTTTATACCGTATTTTAATCTCCTTTGAATTCCAGCCTGTATGCATAAAGCAATGTATGTTATGCAATGTATCTCTTAATATACATTCAGGTTTTGATACATTGCATAAATCGGATTTAAATTTCATTTGAATTCCATCTTGTATGCATCTTGCAATGTATGTTTTGCAACATACATACAAAGCGCGAAATGTACAAGCATTTAACTCTATTTGATAACTTTTCAGTTCCGGCACTTGTATGTAACCAATGCACATCGCAATGTATGTTATATATATACATTGCGCAAAACATACAATGACTTAACCAATTTTAATAACTTTTCAGGTCCGCGCAATGTATATGGCCTTTGTATCTCACCAATATACAAGCCTGCATACATACAAGGACTTAACCTGTTTAACAAACTTTTCAGGTCCACGGCTTGCACATAACCTGTTGTATATCCACTTTGTATATTTCGCACTTTCAAACATACAAACCAAAAAATACATTTGACTGACTTAACAAAATATTCATTTCAACTTTCAACCACGTCAGGTCCACTTTGCATGTATAGATTGAACATTAGCAAAATGCATAAAAGGCAAACAATGTATATAAACCCGATATACAAAACCCCTTGTACATTTTACCAAAACACTCATAACTTGCAAAATACAGGGAATTTTAAGATGGTTCAAAAAGCAACCCCTGTTTATTTTTTACAAGGAATTCACCTATACTCTGCTTTGGCACTTAATGCAATTTTTCCTCTATTTTCAAAAAGGTTTGTACTACTTCACTCCCTTTTCCCTTTACCACCAAGCAAAACAACACACACAAGTAAAAAGAAAAAAGCCACAGCAGGGGTCCTCATTTTGCTAAGGAGCAAAAAGGGGCATGTTGTGAACATCACAACAACTAGCAACCAAACAAAACAATCAAATTAAAACCATTAAAGAAAACTAAATGAAATAAATTTGTAATTTCCAACTATCTTTTCTACAAATCATCAATCAACTTGAGACTCAATGTATTCAATAAGGTGCATGAATCTTCCCTTTCAGTTTAAGTGGGTGCACGTGATTAATAATCCTCATCTTGAAAATTGGTTGAACAAACTAGTGACTGATATTAGCCTACGTAGTTGATGTCATTCCCTCATAGCCAACTGGATAGAGCCTTGCTTCCAGCAGGCGTCCATAGCCCCGATAAGGTTATCGTTACAATTCTCCTAAGTAGAGCCCTACTGCTAGCAAGCGTCTATAGCTCCAGTAGAGTTACTTAGATGGCTTAATCTAGATTTTCAGTATAATCCATTTTATTTATTTATTTGTATTTGATAGAAATTCATAAGATATTGCATTTGTAACTTCATGATGCAAGGAGTGGTCACTTGTTGAAATTAAGCTGAGAATTGTAATGGTAGCAAGGGTGACATCTGATTTTTCACCTAATATCTACACTGGTAAGTTCAACAAACCCAAGGATTTTAGGTGTGTCATTGTGAGAAACCCTCCTTGAATACTCAACCCATAGTTATTAAATACAAAATTTCACAATTTAACTAACTCTCTACATTCATGACAGTCACAACAAGTTATGCATAAATTTCAAATAATTAACCTGAATGTTCTAAATTTTCCATTGTTTTCAGTGGTTGTTAGTCTACTCCTGTATACTCTAAAACAAAATAAACATCCCTGCTAAGTAAACAATAAAGCAAGAAAAACAAGCAGACCATACAAACAACTAACCTACGAAAGGAAAACAACAGAAAGCAAGATGAGAAAGCAAAGAAAAGAAACAAAACAACTACTCTACCAAACTCTACAAGACACTACATGGCAAATAAAACCTAGGAAAATGTTGCAAGTATGGGCCTAACTGGTGTTGTCATTGATGTCAACATACTCCCGTTGCATTAATGATAAGGATTGGATGAGCTGTGAGCTGAGGATATTGAGAAAATTAGTCTCAATCAAGAATAGTGAAGAACAGTGATGACAGTAAAGCAAAAGTCCAAGATAGGATGAGGATCAGAGGATACGGATTAAAGGGTTTGTAGATATGTGTCTTAAGATAGTTTAGTAGAGATTTTAGAGGTCCGCATGAAGATCTAAAGAAGTTATGGTAATTCAAGTAAAACCGGTTCCAGTAGGTGCTCAGTGGTGACAGAGTGATACAGACAGGTCCGGTGAGATTCAGAAATACACTCCCCTATTCTACGGATTTGAGGGAGTGTTAAGAAGGTCTCTATGGAGTGTTATCTAGATTGGTTCATGGTTTGAAGGTCTGGAAGCATGTATTCCTTTGTGACAGTAGTGACAGACTGTGTTCTTGAGGTTCTAGATGGAGGAGAGATGGTTTTCAGAAAACAGATGAATTGCGGATGTTCTTGGTAAGTCAGGATATCTTGTTAAGGTCTTTGGATCATGCCTAACCTATATTGGTGGTCCATATTAGAGTTGGAGCCCATAATTGAAGAATAATTTCCAGATGATGATGTTCTTCCTAAGACTGGCCAACCGGATGAGTTACACATCTTGCAGATGTTCTTATAGATGTTTGCCGACTTAGATGATCATTCCTAAGTTGATGTCGTGTATAAGTAAGGGGTTGCAAATTCATTTCAAAGTAGTCCTTGTGGAGATGAGAGAGTGGTAGAGAGAAGGAGAGCGAAAGGCAGAGCAGAAGTATTGGGCTTAAATGGAACTGATTCAAGCATGGTGAAGATGCTACTTTCCAGTTCAAGTAGGTGATACTTAATTCTTTGTAGACAGTGAGTCTCTTGTAGGTAGTGAGCCTCTTGTGAGCAGTGTGCTCGGGCAGTGAGCCCTAATTGGCATGTGCCATTTGTTCTTTCTATTCTTCTAATAGAGAATACAATCTTGGGTTAATCACCCTGTGGTTTTTCCCTTAACCAGGTTTTCCACAACAAAATCTTGGTGTCTTATGTGTTGATGAGTTTCTACTTTTGATTTAATTGCATTATGTTTCATGAATGATATAATGCTAATCACTAAGAAGATTTAAGTGTGGAAATTTTGGGCAACTGATTCATCCCCCCTCTCAGTTGTGTGCCCTAAGTCTAACAATTGGTATCAAAGCCAAGTTCCCCTAAAAGGAGCTTAACCGCTTGAGGAGATCCAGGATGTCATCTTATAAGAAGGATAGTTTGAAGTTTGATGGAACCAATTTCAATCTCTAGAAAGGTCGCATGAAATGTCACTTGAGATGTATGGGAATGACGTACTGGAAAATGGCTACAGTACAGTATGTACCTCCACAGAACAGTCCGAAAATGCAAAATGAAATCACAGATGCTAAAAACAATCTGCGAACTATAGAGGCTCTTCTAAGTGCATTATTTGATTCAGAACTCTCAAATGTTATCGACCTACCAATTGCTTATGAGATTTGGAAAAAATTGGAACTTCTGTATGAAGGAGATCGGTATGTTAAATGTGCAAGGTTATAGAGTCTGAAAGGGAAATTTGAAAATCTAAAGATGAGAGATGATGAAAATATTACTACTTTTATGCCAAGAGTGAATGAGTTGGTTTGTGGAATTAGAAATGCTGGTGGAGTCTTGGATGAGAATGAAATTGTTGGCAAAATTCTCAGATCCCTACCTGCTTCTTACAAAATCAAGGCTACTGCCATTGAAGAATTCAGAGCCCATACAACTATCACAAGAGATCAATTGGCTGGGAAATTGGTTGCATTCGAAATGACAGAGTTTGGAGATGAACCCCCAAAGACTGAATCTGCATTCAAAGCCAAAGCCTCTGTAAAAGGTAAACAAAGGTTTTATCCGGGAGAGAACTCAGCAAGGAAACTGCCATGGTATGAAAAAACAAGAAAAGACCTAGAAGAAGAAGTAGAAACTGCTCAACTTGAAGCCCTTATTGTGAAGAGACTGCCAAGAGGATCCGGTAAGTATGAAGGAAAATTGCCCTTTAAATGTTTTAACTGCAATAAGATTGGTCATTTTGCCTCAAAGTGTCTGAAAAGATTTTCAAGGCCAAATCCCAATAGATCAAAGTTCTAAAAGAATTGCTACTATGTTCATGAAGAAGATGATAATGAAGGAGTAACAGATGATGAATTAGAGACATGAAACAAATCTAGAAGTGATTGGGTATTTATTGCCATCAAGGAAGAAGAACCAATATCCTCTAAATCTGTCAATCATAAAGTTGTAGAAGGAGTTCTGGCTACTCAAATTGAAGAAAAGGATGAGTGGGTCATTGACAGTGGTTATTCTCACCATATGACAGGTGACAAAAATAAGTTCATAGATTTGGAAAGGTATGAAGGAGGAGTGGTAAATTTTGGTGATAATTCTGCTGGTAGAATCAGAGGAAGAGGAACTATTTCCTTTGATGGAAGGAACAAAACCAATAATGTACTATATGTTGAAGGTTTGAAGCACATTCTTCTCAGTGTTGGATAGTTGGTGGACAAAGGCTATGATCTTCGGTTCAAGAATGGAAAATGCAAGATCCTTGAAAGTTTTGGAACAGAGATTGCATCCGGTACCCAAACTAAAGGTAATATCTTCCATTTGGTTGGTACTGGTAAAAGTTTCTTATTTGCTCAAGTTGATCAAAGTTGGTTATGGCATAGGAGAATGTGTCATGTAAATTTTGATAATATCATCAAGATAAGCAATACTCAAGTTGGAAGAGATCTTCCAAAATTGGTAAAACCCACAAATAGCTTGTGTAAAGAATGTTAGTTGGGCAAGCTGAGTAGAGTCACATTCAAGAGTAAGGAATTGTCTTCTACCGGATTATTGGACTTAGTTCATACTGATCTTTGTGGTCCGGCAAGAACCAGGAGTGTTCAAGGTGATAGATACTTCATGTTACTAATTGATGACTATTCCTAGATGATGTGGGTAACCTTTCTAAAAGAGAAATCAGAAGCTCTTGAAAAATTCAAGATATTCAAGGCTATGGTAGAAAATGAAACTGGATTAAAGTTGAAGTGTCTGAGGTCTGATAGAGGTGGAGAATTCACATCCGGTGAATTCTTAGAATTCTGTGAGAAACATGGAATAAAGAGACAGTTGTCTGCTCCTAGGACTCCACAGCAGAATAGAGTAGTGGAGAGAAAGAACCGGACCATCCAGGAAGCTTCTAGGACCGTGATGATGGAAGCAAATGTTCCTTAGATCTATTGGAGAGAAGCTGTCAGCACTGCAGTCTATACCCTCAATCGAGTTCAAATCAGAAGTAATACCGGTAAGACTCCTTATGAACTTTGGTTTTGCATCACTCCTACTATGAGGTATTTCAGAGTTTTTGGTAGCAAATGTTACATTAAAAGAGATGAAGATCTAGGAAAGTTTGATGCTAGAAGTGATGAAGGAATATTCTTGGGTTACTCTATACAAAGCAAAGCATACCAGTGTTATAATAAGAGATGGAGAAAGATGATAGAAAGTACAAATGTGAAGGTTGATGAGGGAATTGAGAAACCCTCAAAGTTTTATGAATATGATGAAGATGATCAGAATGGTGTTCTGATTTAAGGAGTCCAAACCTCTTCTGAAAGTTAGGTCCAAACTGATCTGGTAAATCAGGAAGAAGAGATAAGTCTAAATGAGCCTGATCAAGAAGATGAAGTGCAAGAAACTCCCAAAGATCCAAGGTATGTAAGACTAAATCACTCTGAAGATCAGATCATAGGTGACAAAAGCAAATGTGTGCAAACTAGAAGGAGAATTGCTCAAAATTCAAATGAGTATTGTCTGATTTCAAAGATTGAACCTAAGACAATAAATGAAGCTTGCAATGATGGAAACTAGGCTAAAGCAATGAAGGAAGAGTTGATGCAAATTGAGAAAAATCACACTTGGGTTCTTGTTCCCAGACCCTAGAAACAAGAATGTGATTGGAACCAAATGGGTATTCCGGAACAAACTGAATGAAGTTGGTGAGGTAATTAGGAATAAAGCCAGATTGGTCTACAAGGGCTATTCTCAAATAGAAGGAGTTGATTTTGAAAAAACTTTTGCTTCGGTGGCAAGAATTGAAGCAATCAGATTATTTCTTGCTTTTGCTGCTTTCAAGGATTTCAAGGTATATCAGATGGATGTCAAGTCTACCTTTCTGAATGGTGACTTGGAAGAAGAAGTGTACATTGAGCAACCGGATGGATTCCAATTGTCTGATCATGGTGATATGGTCTGCAAGTTGAAGAAGGCTTTGTATGGGCTGAAGCAAGCACCAAGAGCTTGGTATGAAAGATTGGATAAACATCTCTTGAAGATTGGTTTCAACAAAGGTACTACTGATAGTAATTTATACTTCAAAATTGATCATGAAAACATCTTAATTGTTGAAGTGTTTGTTGATGATATCATTTTTGGAGGAAAAGATAGTATGTGTAAAACTTTTGCAAATTAGATGAAAAGTGAATTTGAGATGTCCATGCTTGGTGAAATGAATTTCTTCTTGGGTTCGTAAATCACTCAAACAAAGAAAGGAATCTTCATTTCTTAGACCAAATATGTTAAAGAATTGCTGAAAAAATTTAGGATGGAAGACTCAAAGCCAATGAATACTCCCATGGCAACTGGATGTAAATTGAGAAAAGATGATGATTCTCCTAAGGTTGATTAGACAAAGTATAGGTCGATGATTGGAGGGCTGTTGTATCTCACTCAAACCAGACCAGACATAATGCAGGTTGTTGGTCTTGTTGCTAGATTTTAGGCTGATCCTAGGGAATCTCATGTCATGGCAATCAAGAGGATTTTTAGATATCTAAAAGGGACAGTTGAGTATGGTCTATGGTATCCTAGAGATCACGATTTCTCTCTTCATGCATATACAAATGCTGATTGGGCAGGAGATGTGGATGACCGGAAGAGTACTAGTGGTGGAGCATTCTTTTTGGGGAAGAGATTGGTTTCTTGGCTAAGCAAGAAACAAGAGGCAATATCTCTATCCACAACTAAAGAAGAATACATTGTAGCAGCAGGTAGTTGCACTCAAGTTTTATGGATGAAGAAGATGCTAAGAGACATAAGAGTGGAGTATGAGGAGCCTATCACAATCTTCTGTGATAATTCAAGTGCAATAAGTATATCCAAGAATCTGGTGTTGCATTCAAAGACTAAGCATATATCTATCAAGTTTGACTTTTTGAGAGAGCAAGTGAACAAGAATGAGGTCAGATTGGAGTTTGTTTCATCAAAGGATCAGATTGTAGATATCTTTACTAAACCTTTGCCTAAGGACTCTTTTGAGTATCTCAGGGAGAAGTTAGGGGTTATTGCCCCTCTGGTGATGAACTAAGGTGCACTGATGTGCATCAGTCTAGTGGGTATCACAGTTACATCTTGTGATCTGGATTGATGTTGGGGAGCTGCTACTCAGGGGGAGCAGCAGGTATGATTCTGAAGTGATGGAATTGGAAGTATGTGCCCTTTGCCATTGATGTCAAAGGGGGAGAGAAGACATGTGAAAAAATAAGTGGATGATGATCAAAGGGGGAGCAGTAAAAGAAGAGAAGACATGTGAATGGTTGTTGCTGATAGGGGGAGTTGTGACAGTAAGGAGAAGCTCTTGTCTTGATGGTTTTTCACATCATATGTTGCCATCAATGACAAAGGGGGAGATTGTTACAAGTATGGGCCTAACCAGTGTTGTCATTGATGTTAACATACTCCTGTTGCCTTAATGATAAGGATTGAATGAGCTGTGAGCTGACGATATTGAGAAAATTAGTCTCAATCAGGAATAGTGATGACAGTAAGGCAAACGTCCAAGATAGGATGAGGATCAGAGGATGAAGATTAAAGGGTTTGTAGATATATGTCTTAAGATAGTTCAGTAGAGATTTTAGAGGTTCACATGAAGACTTGAAGAAGTTATGGCAGTTCAAGTAAAACTGGTTCTGGTAGGCGCTCAGTGGTGACAGAGTGATACAGACAGGTCCGGTGAGATCCAGAAATACACTCTCCTATTCTATGGATTTGAGGGAGTGTTAAGGAGGTCTTTGTGGAGTGTTATCTAGATTGGTTCATTGTTTGAAGGTCCAAAAGCATGTATTCCTTTGTGACAGTAGTGACAGACTATGTTCTTGAGGTTCCAGATGGAGGAGAGATGGTTTTCAGTAAACAGATGAAGTGCAGATGTTCTTGGTAAGTCAGGATATCTTGTTAAGGTCTTTGGATCGTGTCAAGCCCGTATTGGTGGTCTGCATTGGAGTTGGAGCCCGCAATTGAAGAATAATTTCCAGATGATGATGTTCTTCCTAAGACTGGCTGACCGAATGAGTTACACATCTTCCAGATGTTCTTATAGATGTTTGCCGACTTAGATGATCATTCCTAAGTTGATGTCTTGTATAAGTAAGGGGTTGTGAATTCATTTCAAAGTAGTCCTTGTGGAGATGAGAGAGTGGTAGAGAGAAGGAGAGTGAAAGGCAGAGCAGAAGTATTGGGCTTAAATGGAACTGATTCAAGCATGGTGAAGATGCTACTTTCCATTTCAAGTAGGTGATACTTAATTCTTTGTAGATAGTGAGTCTCTTGTAGGCAGTGAGCCTCTTGTGAGCAGTGTGCTCGGGCAGTGAGCCCTAATTGGCATGTGCCATTTGTTCTTTCTATTCTTCTAATAGAGAATACAATCTTGGGTTAATCACCCTGTGGTTTTTCCCTTAACTAAGTTTTCCACGCCAAAATCTTGGTGTCTTATGTGTTGATGAGTTTCTGCTTTTAATTTAATTGCATTATTTTTCATGAATGATATACTGCTAATCACTAAGAAGATTTAAGTGTGGAAATTTTGGACAACTGATTCACCCCCCCTCTCAGTTGTGTGCCCTAAGTCTAACAGAAAAGACCCAAAGACACCTATATTTGCATATTTCCTTAGATTGTGCAAGAGCATCAAGGCATTAGTTATGGTTATGATCCTAGCGAATTTATCTTTGTATTCTGAAAAATACTCATTTATTCTACATTCATTGTGTTTAATAGAATAATCTCTATTAATCAGTAATTGAGAAAGTTCATCATGTCCAAGATTAATCCACATGCATGTCTTATCTCTCAAATTTCTATAATCAAAATAATAATCAACATTATTCAGTGTGGAAAGGAAAGATACAACCTGGTGTATTTTTGGTTTTGTTGGACATGCTAGTTCATTGACAACTGGTCCTCCATTTAGCTCTGCACTTTCATTGCTTGGCTCAATGTCTGGTCTCACTTCAAATTGAAGGATGTATGGCTCTTGATGGATTATTTCTTCATCTTTATCCAGCTCTATCTCTTCATTTTGGATGTTCAGTTTATCCTCAAGTTCTGAAAATGTCTCAATGTTTTCTTCTATTCCCTACACATCAGCATCTAAATGAATATCTTTATAATCATAATCTGATATACAGAAATTTATGATTTCTAAATCATTTGATTGTAAGGGTGAAACAACATTTGACTGATAGGAATACTCCCCTATTTCATTTTCAAAATGACATTGGATTGGCATCTGATCATGCACAACAACTCCAAAGCCTTCTGCATCTTCAACTTTCACGAATTGTTCATCAAGTATTTCACTTCTACCATCTAGTAGAGTATCTGGTTCCATTGTCCTGCAACATTCTTGCACTTGATCATTCAATTTAAAGGAGTTAGATAGTAAATTAGAATTTATTTCTTTTTCTACTACTCCATTAGTTGCTATCATAGGAACTTCATCAGTAGCAGTGCATTTAAATTGTTCTACCACTTGTTTACACTTCTTTATCAACTCTTCTCTATCAAAACTACTAAACTCAGATCCAGAAACATCATCCTGACAAGCGTTTAATAATTCAATATATTTTTTTAGTGTATCAAGATCAATTTCATATTTATCTTCCTCATCAAATCTTTCTTGCTGATTGTCTGATGACGTGAAACAAGAAGCACTTTCTTCTCTAGGATTTTCAAAAGATTCATACCTGCATTCTGCCTCACTCTTATTATAAGGTAGAGACCTCCAATTCTCACCATAAAATGACTCAAGGAAAGATGTTTCACTATCCTTATCAAAAGTATTAGGATTAGAATCAAAGACTTTATCCTGACAAGTGGTTTCTTCTCTACAAATTTTGACAGATTTATACCAGTACTCTCCTTTTGAAGAACTCCTATCAATGTCACCATAAAATGACTCAAGGAAAGATGTTTCCTCATTTTTACCTTCTAGAACTGATTCAGCTATTGTATTTTCTAAACAATTCTTGATTACAGGTGTTGCTTCTTCTTGCTGTTCCAAAATTTCTTCATTTTCCTGCCAGACTTCAGCCCTGAACACATCTATAAAAAATATTAGTCCTCTCAAATATAAATCCAACCTTGTGAGGAAAGTTAAACAATTAATTTCAATGTGCTCTACAGTCTGGTGTATCTTGCAAGAAGTGGATAAACCAAAGTTAGATAAATTGTGAGGATAAAGATGCCTATTCAAAGTTTCCTAAAATAAAGGAATGTTAACTTGATAATTGTCCTCATATACATACATCAAAATGAGACTCTATTTTCAATTTTTTTTTGAAATTTTAATGAGATCTATCATATCTCAGAATAAAACTTGAAAGCTCAGAAAATCAAATAAACTTTGAAGCTTTGAGCAAGATCTTAGCAAAGATACAGCCAAAACCTCTCAAATAAGAGATATTTGCAGACATTCAACTCAAATGATGAAATAATTATGCAACATTTGCAGAAATCCACAAATTCCTTGTTCAACCCTCCTTCTAGCACCAGTTCTTTGTTGATGGTGATGTTAGTCACACACAAACATGAAATAAAAATCACACAACAACCTTTAATTATCTTGAAAGATACGATGAATTCAAAGAATTCATGATCCCAAGTCTCTGTTGATTAGTTCATAATCTACTGACATTACTCAATGGTTGATGTGTGTTGCTGTTTTCCATTTAGGGGCCTTGTGTTCTCTAGTAATTTATGTTTCCTATAAACATGCTACACAGAAAGGTCACTCTACACAGTATATTTCCTCAAATAATGTGCCTACAGGTTGATGTTTGCATGATTTCTACCATTATTTGTAATTCTTTGCATGATATTTTCAACACTACATGCATTTAGCTCAAATATGCTAATGATATTTAGTTATCTATGGGATGTCAACATATTTCTCTATTCTGCTTGTTATTTATCATGATTTATAGTCATGGAAGTGATTCAATGAAATTAAGAAAAAGAAATGACAAAGATAGGGTTTAAGGGATGAGATTCCCAAAATTACTTGACTAAGATCACTAGTCCACACACATGTTCTGATATAGCAATAAAGACAAGGAAACTAGAATCATACTTCACCAGGACATTCCACAAACCTACATGATCTAGTGCAAATCTTCAAAGGAAAAGTTGACAACAACATGCAATAAAATGAAAGCACTTCCAGTTGAACACAGCATTCACCATTACATATGTAGAAATCAACTTGAAGATTACGTAAAGTTTATAATCAGGATGTAATCTGAAGCTTCATCTCCATTTAGTATGCTTAAGAACAAGTACATTTACAATGATCTGAAGAAGGAACCTTGACATTTCAACAATTCAGTCCTCATTAGTCTCAGTAATCCGATCTCCTATAAAACTGGTTCGGTCATATTTTTTTATTGATTGACCTCTCCTTTTTACATAGTAAAAGGGCTCAATATATAGCTCTGAGTATCCCCAATACGATTTCAAAAAAACCCTAATTAATCAATGGTCTGCATCCCAAGTGCAGCATCAAATGGTGGAAAACAAATCCCACCAAAAATTGAGCAGCATGCCCATACTGGGCATAAGGACACCCATTGGAAACCCCAACAGCTCAAAATAATTGTTGCCTCTTTTAATAATGTTTCCCCATCTGCATTTTGTTTTCACATTGAAAGCCTTTACTCCTCTTGTTGCACCCGCAATCTTTTGCGATCCGATCTGCCCCCTCTGATGTCATCGCCGTCAAGTTCTATATTTATATCTACCTATACGACTACAAATAGACAAGAATTAAGCATCACATTTAATAAACCAGTAGGAAGAATAAACATTACATTAAATTAGGTTGAATGTGCAAACACATATATCAGGTTATGAATATTTAGCACTGTGAAAAACCGCATATCCGAATGCATATACAACGTTAAAAAATGGCCGAGTCAACCATCTTGACCAAAAACATGCATCAGAGTCCAAAATAGCTTTAAAAAAACCTATCGCTTTGCTTTCCCGCCTTTTTCCTTGCATCTCGAGAATGCATATTCAATTCCTTGTATATCGGCTCAATACATACAAACACATTTGTATGTACATTCGGACTTATCACCTTTTATAGACCACAGTCTATTTACCTATTAAATCCGCGACGTATAAAAATGCAATGCATCTTTTGATATACAATTGGATGTGATGCATGCTTTATGCCATATTTTAATCTCCTTTGAATTCCAACCTGTATGCATAAAGCAATGTATGTTATGCAATGTATCTCTTAATATACATTCGGGTTTTGATACATTGCATAAATCGGATTTAAATTTCATTTGAATTCCAGCTTGTATGCATCTTGCAATGTATGTTTCGCAACATACATACAAAGCACGGAATGTACAAGCATTTACCTCTATTTGATAACTTTTCATTTTCGGCGCTTGTATGTAATCAATGCACATCGCAATGTATGTTATATATATACATTGCGCAAAACATACGTCTTAACCAATTTTAATAACTTTTTGGGTCCGTGTAATGTATATGGCCTTTGTATCTCACCAATATACAAGCCCGCATACATACAAGGACTGAACCTTGTTTAACAAACTTTTCGGGTCCGCGGCTTGCACATAACTTGTTGTAGATCCACATTGTATATTTCGCACTTTCAAACATACAAACCAAAAAATACATTCGACGGACTTAACAAAATATTCATTTCAACTTTCAACCGTGTCGGATCCACTTTGCATGTATAGATTGAACACTAGTGAAATGCATACAAGGCAAACAATGTATATAAACCTGATATACAAAACCCCTTGTACATTTTACCAAAACACTCATAACTTGCAAAATACAGGGAATTTTAAGATGGTTCAAAAAGCAACCCCTATTTATTTTTGACAAGGAATTCACCTATACTCTGCTTTGGCACTTAATGCAATTTTTTCTCTATTTTCAACAAGGTTTGTACTACTTCACTCCATTTTCCCTTTACCACCAAGCAAAATAACACACACAAGCACAAAGCAAAAAGCCATAGCAGGGGTCCTCATTTTGATAAGGAGCAAAAAGGGGCGTGTTGTGAACATCACAACAAGTACCAATATATGATTGCTCCACTGAGCAGGAAGACTGGCAGGCCTCATGCTGGAAATTTCAAGAATTTGATGTTTAGGATCATCCAGATGGTCTTATATGCATAAAACTAACCCCTATGGGCAAAGATCATCAGTGACTCATTGAATGAGGGAATGAAAATCCTGGGAGGTCAAACATGTTATATGACTTCATATGTGGTATACTCTTGTGCATATAAAGGAACATTTGAGGCTTTGAAAATAGTGGGTAAGGCTGGTGGTGATGCTGATGATGCACACATATGGGATCATTATCCCCAATTGCAAAGGAAGGTATACCTCCAGGACTATAAAATGGTAAATGGTGCATTCTCTATGCATCTGGTTAGAACTATGGAGGAGGATAGGACTAAAAGGCTGAGCATGGAGGCCCAATAAATTATCTATCGACATGGAGTGTGGCTTATCTAATTTTCTACTTTATCATATATAAGGATCGAGGCTTTTGAGGGATAGCCTCTTATGTTGCCAAGATACCCCACTAATTCGGTCATCTTGATGGAATTTGTAAGGCAGGTATCTGCCATAGTTGAGGCCTATAAGGCACAGAATAAGATACCTCCAGTTTTGTTTCCAATATCCATGGGCTGGTACATGTGCCCAAATTTGGAGAGTATAAAACATGTCAAATGGGGCTTGAAACTAATGTATCTAAAACCATTTCCTCTTGCCAGATCATATGATCCTTATGGCAGGATGCAGAAGGTACTAGGAAAACAAATACATCAAAATCATCTAGATGACTTCTGGACTGATTGTGATGATGAGGCTGAGGTGAGGAGAAGAAAATATCAAAGACTCACCTTGAATCAGATCAAAACCTTTGATTGTATCCCAGTGACAGCACAGCTACATAAGGATGATGGGAAAATCATGTCTAATGAATATGAGGATAAAAAGGTGTATAATGATACCATATCAGCCCCAAATCTTACACAACTGGAGGATGCATCCCTCGATCAACAAATGAGGGGGTGATCCAGCTAACCTAGGTTTGGGTAGATGCAGAGATATCCAGACTAAAGAAAAGGGGCATTGCCCTTACGGTTGACAATAAGAAGAAGAGACAAGAGGTGTCTGATGAGGAATACGATGATTTCCTCACTAAAAAGAGAAAATCCAATGGGGAAAGATTGTCCATAATAAAACAAAAGAGGATTCCCCCTAAGTGTAACAAAAGTGAAAATGAACCAAAGGGGGTGATAATAGAGAGGATTGCCACTATAGCTATAGGTGCATCTACATTGGCTCAGGCATCTACATCATTGACACAGCCTGCAACAGAAAAACTAAAAACTCAGAGAATTTTAAAGCATACTATTGAAATTACAGAGGAGGAGGAAGGCCAGACCGTACAACATGAGGTGGATGAGGGAAACACCTTGGAAGATGAACAATTAAATAAAGAACTTGAAGATGATGGCTTGCTGGTAGGAAGCAAGAAGAGGAGAGGGAAACCACTATTATCACCGCCAAAGAAACAAAGAACGACCATGAGGGGAGATGTTCATGCTGACCCAATCATTGTTGAGAGGAGCAGGTGGTGAAGTGTTGGATCTAGGGCATACAACTGAGAGGGGGGGGGTGAATCAGTTGTATAAAACTTCTTGTTCTTTCAAACACTTGATTCTTGGTTGTTAGTTAACAGCATATCAATTAATCATCCATGAAAGCATAATACATAAACACAAGAGCAGATAAACATCAACACATTGAACACCAAGATTTTGACGTGGAAAACCCGGTTAAGGGAAAAACCACGGGGTGATTAACCCAAGGATTATTCTCTGTTAGAAGAATAAGAAAAAGAATGGCACTTGCCAATTAGGGCTCACTGCCCGAGCACACTGCTCACAAAGAGGCCCACTGCCTACAAGGAGACACATTGTCTACAAAGTGATAAGAATCACAGTCTTGAATTGGAGAATGACATATCTACCATGTCCGGATCAGTTCCATTTAAGCCCAAAAACCTCTGCTCTGCCTTTTGCACTTCTCTTCGCTATGCCACACTCATCCACACAATCCACGCTTCGAAATGAACTCACAAACTATTATTTATACAAGACATCGACTTAGGAACAAACATCTAAGTCGGCAAACAACCATAAGAGTATCCGCAAGATGAATGATACATCCGGTCGGCCACCACAAGAACATTCGCAGGATGAACAACTCATCCGGTCGGCTAAACAGAGCAAGAACTTCATCTGGAAGAATAACTTCAATTCTAGGCTCTACTATCAATGCGGACCAACAACACAATCTCAACATGATCCAAGAACCTTCACAAGCCTACCTGAATGACCAGGTACATCCGCACTTTCTTTACTTACTGGAATCTCTTGTCTTCCTCATCCGGAACTTCAAGAACACAGTCTGTCGCCACTGTCATAATGTAAAAGGTACTTCTGGACCTCCAAATCATACACAAATCAGGATGACACATCACAAGGACATCCCAAACACTCCTTCCAATCCGCAGATTAGGATAATACAATTCCGGAGCTCACCGGACCTTTTTGTGATCCTCTGTCACCTCTGAATACTTGCCGGAACCGGTTCTACACCGACAGCCACAACTCCTTCAGATCTTCATGCGGACCTCTGAAATCTTAACTGAAGCATCTTAAGACTCATATCTACAAACCCTTTAATCCGCATCCTCCGGTTCTTAACCTATACAATACATTTGCCTTCTTCTCATCACTGTTCTTCACTGTTCCTGACTGAGGCTAATTTTCTCAATATCCTCAGCACACAGCTCATCAAATCCTTCTTGTCAATGCAATATGAGTATGTTGACATCAATGACAACACTGGCTCACCTCATACTTGCAACAATCTCCCCCTTTGTCATTGATGGCAACATATGATGTGAAAAACCATCAAGACAAGAACTTCTCTTTTCTGTCACAGCTCCCGCTATCAACAACAACTTTTCACATGTCTTCTCTTCCTTTACTGCTCCCCCTTTGATCATCAACCACTTGTTTTTCACATGTCTTCTCTCCCCCTTTGACATCAATGGCAAAGGGCTCATACTTGCAATTCTCATACATCAGAGTCATACCAGCTGCTCCCCCTTAGTTGCAGCTCCCCATCATCAATCCGGATCACAAGATATGACTGTGATATCCACCGGACTGATGCACATCAGTGCATCCTAGTTCATCACCGGAGGGGCCATGACCCCTAACTTCTCCCGGAGATATTCAAAAGAGTCCTTGGGAAGAGGTTTAGTAAAAATATCTGCAATCTGATCCTTTGAGGGAACATACTCCAATCTGACTTCTTCCTTGTTCACTTGTTCTCTCAAAAAGTGAAACTTGATAGATATGTGCTTAGTCTTAGAATGCAATACCGGATTCTTAGAAATATTAATTGCACTTGAATTATCACAGAAAATTGTGATAGGCTCCTCATATTCAACTTTAATGTCTCTTAGCATCTGCTTCATCCATAAGATTTGAGTGCAACTACCTACTGCTGCAATGTATTCTGCTTCAGTTGTAGACAAAGATATTGCATCTTGTTTCTTGCTTAGCCAAGAAACCAATCTCTTCCCCAAAAAGAATGCTCCACCACTAGTGCTCTGCCGGTCATCCACATCTCCTGCCCAATCTGCATCTGTGTAAGCATGAAGAGAGAAATCTGGATCTCTAGGGTACCATAGACCATACTCAACTGTTCCTTTCAAGTACCTAAAAATTCTTTTGATTGCCATAACATGAGATTCTCTAGGATCAGCCTGGAATCTTGCCACAAGACCAACAGCCTGCATTATATCTGGTCTAGTCTGAGTGAGATACAGCAATCCACCAATCATTGATCTATACTTTGTCTGATCTGCCTTTGGGGAGTCATCATCTTTGCTCAACTTACATCTGGTTGCCATGGGAGTGTTCATTGGTTTTGAATCTTCCATACCATATTTCCTCAACAATTATTTCACATATTTGGTCTGAGAAATGAAGATTCCTTTCTTTGTTTGAGTAATTTGCAGACCCAAGAAGAAATTCATTTCACCAAGCATAGACATTTCAAACTCACTTTTCATCTAATTTGCAAAAGTTTTGCACATACTATCTCTTCCTCCAAAAATGATATCATCCACAAACACTTCAACAATCAAAATGTTTTCATGAACAATTTTGAAATATAAGTTACTGTCAGCAGTACCTTTGTTGAATCCAATCTGCACAAGATGCTTATCCAACCTTTCATACCATGCTCTTGGGGCTTGCCTTAGTCCATACAATGCTTTCTTCAACTTGCAGACCATATCATCATTATCAGACAATTGAAATCCATCCGGTTGTTCAATGTAGACTTCTTCTTCCAGATCACCATTTAGGAAGGCAGACTTGACATCCATCTGATATACCTTGAAGTCTTTGAAGGCAGCAAATGCAAGAAGTAATCTGACTGCTTCAATTCTTGCCACCGGAGTAAAAGTCTCTTCAAAGTCAATTCCTTCTATTTGAGAGTAGCCTTTGCAGACCAATCTAGCTTTGTTTTTGATTACTTCACCAGCTTCATTTAGTTTGTTCCGGAAGACCCACTTGGTTCCAATTACATTCCTGTCTCTAGGTCTAGGAACAAGATCCCAAGTATGATTTTTCTCGATTTGCATCAATTCATCTTCCATTGCTTTGGTCCAGTTTTCATCATTGCAGGCTTCATTTATTTTTTTTGGTTCAATCTTTGAAATCAGACAACATTCATCTTGATTTTGAGCAACATTCCTTCTAGTTTGTACACCTTTGCTTCTGTCACCTATGATCTGATCTTTAGAGTGGTTCAGTCTTACATACCTTGGAATTTTGGGAGTATCTTGCACTGCTGCTTCTTGATCAGGCTCATTCAAACCTATCTCTTTTTCCTGATTTACCGGATCAGGCTGACTCTGTCTCACCGGAGAGGATTGAGTTCCTTGAACACTGTCTTGGTCATCTTCATCAAACTCATAAAATCTTGAAGGCTTCTCAATTCCTTGATCAACTTTCACATTGGTGCTTTCTATCATCTTCCTTAATCTCTTATTGTAACACCGGTATGCTTTGCTTTGAGTGGAGTAACCCAAGAAAATTCCTTCATCACTTCTAGCATCAAACTTTCCTAGATCTTCATCTCTTTTAATATAACACTTGCTACCAAATACTCTGAAATATTTCACAGTAGGAGTGATGCCAAACCAGAGTTCATAGGGGGTCTTACCGGTGTTGTTTCTGATTTGAACTCGATTGAGAGTGTAGACTGCAGTGCTGATAGCTTCTTTCCAAAACATTTGAGGAACATTTGCTTCCAACATCATTGTCCTGGCAACTTCCTGGATGGTCCGGTTCTTTCTCTCAACTACTCCATTCTGCTGTGGAGTCCTGGGAGCAGACAACTGTCTCCTTATACCCCGCTTCTCACAAAAGTCAATGAACTCACCAGATGTAAATTCACCACCTCTATCAGACCTTAGACACTTTAGTTTCAATCCGGTTTGATTCTCTACCATAGCTTTGAAGATTTTGAACTTCTCAAATGCTTCTGATTTTTCTTTTAGAAAGGTAACCCACATCATCCGGGAATGATCATCAATTAACAACATGAAATATCTATCACCTTGCATACTCTTGATTCTTGTCGAACCACAGAGATCAGTATGTACTAATTCCAACAATCCAGTAGAAGACTGATCTTGGCTTTTGAAAGAGACTCTGCTTTGTTTACCTAGCTGACATTCTTTGCACAAACTATTTGTAGGTTTCATCAATTTTGGAAGATCTCTTACAGCCTGAGTATTGCTTATCTTGATGATGTTATCAAAATTCACATGACACATTCTTCTATGCCATAACCAACTCTGATCAACTTGAGAAAACAGACAACTTTTGTTTGAACCAACCAGATGAAAGATATTACCTTTTGTTTGAGCACCGGATGCAATTTCAGTTCCGGAGCTTGTAAAGATTCTGCATTTTCCATTCTTGAACCGGAGATCATAGCCTTTGTCCACTAACTGACCAACACTGAGAAGATTGTGCTTCAATCCTTCAACATATAGTACATTACCTGTTTTGCTCTTTCCATCAAAGGAAATAGTTCCCCTACCTCTGATTCTGCCAGCAGAATTGTCACCAAACTTTACCATTCCTCCTTCATACATTTTCAAATCTAAGAACTTATTCTTGTCACCAGTCATATGGTGAGAACATCCACTGTCAATAACCCAATCATCCTTTTCTTCCACTTGAGCAGCCAAAGCTTTTTCAACAACTTTGTGATTGACAGATTCAGAGAGTATTGAATCTTCTTCCTTGATGGCAATAAACACCCACTCATTTCTGGATTTGCTTCCTAGTTCTGATTCATCATCTGTTACTCCTTCATTGTCATCTTCTTCATGAACATAATAGCAATTCTTTTGAAACCTTTGTCTGTTAGTATTAGACCTTGCAGATCTTTCCGGACATCTTGAAGCAAAATGACCAATCTTATTGCAGTTGAAACACTTAAAGGGTAGTTTTCCTTCATACGTACCGGATCCTCTTGGCAGTCTCTTTGCAATGAGGGCTTCAAGTTGAGCTGTTTCTGCTTCTTCTTCTTCTATGTCTCTTCTTGCTTGATCATACCATGACATCTTCCTTGATGAGTTTTCTCCTGGATCAAATCTCTGTTTGCCTTTCACATAGGTACTGGCTTTGAAAGCAGATTCAGTCTTGGGAGGATCATCTCCAAACTCGGTCATTTCAAATGCAGCTAGTTTGCCAGCCAGTTGTTCTCTTGTGACAGTTGTGTGGGCTCTGAATTCATCAATGGCAGCAACCTTGATTTTGTAGGCAGCAGGAAGGGATCTTAGGATTTTGCAGACAATCTCATTTTCATCTAGAGTTCCACCAGCATTTCTAATTCCACATACCAGCTCATTCACTCTTGGCATAAAGGTAGTGATGTTTTCATCATCTCTCATCTTCAATCTTTCAAATTTCCCTTTCAGACTTTGCAACCTTGCACTTTTGACAAACTCATCTCCTTCATACAGAAGTTCCAGTTTAGTCAGGATCTCATATGCAGTTGGTAGGTCAATAACATTCGAGAGATCTGAGTCATTCAATGCGCTTAGAAGGGCTTCCTTGGTCCGCAGATTGTTTTCAGCTTCTGTGATTTTATTCAGAGTTGTCGGACCACCTTGTGGAGGTACATATGGTTTTGAAACCATAGCCAAGTATGCTTTTCCCATACATTCCAAGTGACACTTCATGCGACCTTTCCAGAGAGTGAAGTTGGTTCTATCGAACTTCGGACTATCCTTCTTGTATGACGACATCCTGGATCTCCTCAAGTGGTTAAGCTCCTTTCAGAGGAACTTGGCTCTGATACCAATTGTTGGATCTAAGGCATACAACTGAGAGGGGGGGGTGAATCAGTTGTATAAAACTTCTTGTTCTTTCAAACACTTGATTCTTGGTTGTTAGTTAACAGCATATCAATTAATCATCCATGAAAGCATAATACATAAACACAAGAGCAGATAAACATCAACACATTGAACACCAAGATTTTGACGTGGAAAACCCGGTTAAGGGAAAAACCACGGGGTGATTAACCCAAGGATTATTCTCTGTTAGAAGAATAAGAAAAAGAATGGCACTTGCCAATTAGGGCTCACTGCCCGAGCACACTGCTCACAAAGAGGCCCACTGCCTACAAGGAGACACACTGTCTACAAAGTGATAAGAATCATAGTCTTGAACTGGAGAATGACATCTCTACCATGTCCGGATCAGTTCCATTTAAGCCCAAAAACCTCTGCTCTACCTTTTGCACTTCTCTTTGCTATGCCACACTCATCCACACAATCCACGCTTCGAAATGAACTCACAAACCGTTATTTATACAAGACATCGACTTAGGAACAAACATCTAAGTCGGCAAACAACCATAAGAGTATCCGCAAGATGAATGATACATCCGGTCGGCCACCACAAGAACATTCGCAGGATGAACAACTCATCCGGTCGGCTAAACAGAGCAAGAACTTCATCCAGAAGAATAACTTCAATTCCGGGCTCTACTATCAATGCGGACCAACAACACAATCTCAACATGATCCAAGAACCTTCACAAGCCTGCCTGAATGACCAGGTACATCCGCACTTTCTTTACTTACTGGAATCTCTTGTCTTCCTCATCCAGAACTTCAATAACACAGTCTGTCGCCATTGTCATAATGTAAAAGGTACTTCCGGACCTCCAAATCATACACAAATTAGGATGACACATCACAAGGACATCCCAAACACTCCTTCCAATCCGTAGATTAGGATAATACAATTCCGGAGCTCACCGGACCTTTTTGTGATCCTCTGTCACCTCTGAATACTTGCCGGAACCGGTTCTACACCGACAGCCACAACTCCTTCATATCTTCATGCAGACCTCTAAAATCTTAACTGAAGCATCTCAAGACTCATATCTACAAACCCTTTAATCCGCATCCTCCAGTTCTCAACCTATACAATACATTTGCCTTCTTCTCATCACTGTTCTTCACTGTTCCTGACTGAGGCTAATTTTCTCAATATCCTCAGCACACAGCTCATCAAATCCTTCTTGTCAATGCAATATGAGTATTTTGACATCAATGACAACACTGGCTCACCTCATACTTGCAACATGAAGTGTTTAGGAAAGAACTACAACATGATGTTCCTCTTCCCACCATAATTAAATTCAAAATTGAGAAAGCAGAGGAGCAAACAAGAGAAACACTCAGGACAAGTAAGGGGGTTCCTTTCCCCTTAGATGACACGATAGATTTATCTGATGATGAAGTGGTGCAAGAGGTAACCTTTCAATAGATGGAAACTCTGGTTGGCAACACCCAAGTGACTCCTCATGGAACTCCATTAGCCCATATGAGGGTGTTGGAAGAAGTAAAGCAAACAGAGGAAATGAAACAGGTTACCTTGGAAAAGGTAGCCCAACAGATAGGGCTGGATGATTTGGTTGATCAGGTTACTAGTCCTATAGCCATAGACTTAAAGTATAGGGGTGATATAATCCTAAGCAAAGATAAGGGTGCACCCAAGGAACCTAAGATGAATATAGCTGCAGACCATATAGACAAGCATAGTACTACTCTTGATCAATGTCAACAACAACATGAGACACCCACAGAACCAAAAACATCAGAAGTCCAACATAAGAATTGGGATGATCAGGATATATCAGACACTACTATTGCTCAGGCTTAGAGAGGTTCAACGTTGCCCCAAGACAAATTAGGTCAGGAGGACCCCAAGCCACAAGATATCAATGCATCGGGTGGAGAATAGGAAATGACCCATGATCAGGGTGATCCTCAAGTGTAGAATACATAGGCCTCCCAAGAGGTTAATATTGCACAGGATGAGAAGGATAATAGAGAAGATGAAAATCCAAAGGAGGGAGCATAGGATGAAGCATAGGATCAAACTGTGGAAATTCCATAGGATCCTCCTTTGCAGAAGGCAACCCCCCAATAAGAAGAACTTCAACAAGATCCCCCTCATGATGAACTACATGAGGAAGAAATAAAGAAGGTGCCTTCTCCACCAAGGATAGAAGATAACACTGGGGAGCTGGACACCCGTGATATAAACAAGGGCCACCAAGAATCTGGAGGTGATGTACCTCATTGGCTATAAAAGGAAATATATATAGAGAAAATGTCAGAAGTTCAAAAGTTTGATGTTTCTACCTTATTTGCTGAGAATATGATGAGACCAAAGAGGAAGGCTAGATTAACATCAACTATAAAAAGAGATCCTAACATAGGTAGAAGAACCCCACAGATAGCCCTTCCCACAGTTGAAAAGGAAAAAGGCAAAATAAGCCTAGAGGAATTCCAAATCACAAATGTTGATCTGGGTTTTGCCAATGAAGACCAAGAGGGTCAAGAGGGGAGAGATATTATTGATTCTTTAACCCAAAGGGCGAAGAAGGAAAAGGAGAAAAATAAAGTACATAAGGAGCACATTGCTCAATTGTATTCTTTCATAAAAGAGTTAATTAAACCTGATCATACACCGGCTGATCCTGTAGTCCCATTGAATGTTATATTACAAGAGGAGTTTACCAAATTGGACCTGATGAAACATAAGCAATGGTAATGGAAAAATGGATGTCTTCAGTGCTCACTGGGGCTAAAGATGTATTGAGAACATCTCTGCAGAGGTGGAACTCTTTGAGTAGCCTAAAGAGAAAGGTGGATAAATGTAGAACGATAAAGGAAGACAGTCATTTCAACTGGAAAAAGGAGATGACTACTCTGAGTGAGATGAAAAGAATTGATTCATAGATTCTAATAAGTAATAAGGCATTAGATAATAATACTGCCTTGCTAACATATATGTGGTATGAAGATATCAGATTTGAGTGTGATGTCTTGAAGAAGTACAACAGAAAACTTAGGGATATTAGTGTTAAGCTACACAACATGATGTCATATGAGGCAGAAATCCTGGAGGTCTTGGAAAGGAGAATAGAAGGTACAATTGACAATCAGGATGTAGATTTTGTTATTAAGGCTCTGAATTATAATTTCAAGCCAGTAGCAGATGACCCTCTCACCCATTTGACCAAAGAGGTAATGAATAGAATTATGAGAATAAGGGTTAAAGTGGAGACATACAATGAAACATTAAATAGTAGGAAAGGTAAACTGGAAGATCTCAAGGCTAAGTTCCAATCTCATAAGCATGCAATAGCAAAAGTGAAAATCTAGGATGGGGGAGAGGTTGTGTTGTGTGGTTACACAACATGCCCCATTTTGACTTGGCAAAATAGGGACCCAACTTTTTGGCTTGGCTTGTGTTGTCTGCTTTCTGGCGGTCTGGTAAAAGTAAGTCATGTGCATCATCATGTAGAGTCAGGATAAGGTAAGTCATCATCATGAGGTTAGTTTGTCAAAATTCATATTTCATCTCTATGACCTCATATTTAGAAAGAGCATTAAAATTCATGCAGGTTTGCCTTTTACATCACCTTGATATTCAACAGGATGTGAGAGTTATGAATAGTCAAAGTTTTGGTCAAACCTGATATTCGCAAGAGGAAGATCATATTTTTATAACCTCAGTCATATAAGTTTGTCTCGTCATCATCATATTTGAAACATCACTCGATAAGTCATGCAGCCCAAACATGCGGACGCCAACTTTAAGTGGTAGTAAATCTTCCCCATCAAACAGTCTTATATATCGCGGGCATCATATTTCCAAATGTAACCTGATATTTCAAAATATCCTCCTGCCACGACATATCAACCTAAGAAAATATCCTGATGATGTCATCCGAGTCTGATAAACGAAGAAATAAACATGATGATGACATCATCATCATATTTACCTCTCAGCAGGATATTTTCTAAACATGATCATGTTCGCATAACATGACGATGACGTCATGATGCCTTTCCGATACAAAGAATGAATATCAGGATGACATCATCCTGATATTCTGAATGAGAGACATATAAGTTTGTCTCATCATCATCATATTTGAAACATCACCTAATACATCGAAATATCCTCCTGATGTACTAAACATAACCAAAAGGTGCTTTCGTAACCTGAATCTTGTCGCGATAACTATTCCAATTTGAGGGAGGAGGATGACATTGAAACTCAACTTGATATTTGTGAATATCATCCTGCCTTCAGGATATACTGTCATATGGATATCCCCCACTCCCGTTGCCACCATTATCATTTAATGCGCGCAAACATGGTAGGTGGTTCCCGCCGATCTCGGAACCCGATGAAACACCTGGCGAAATCCTGCATTTTCTCACTGATAATCAATAAATACAATCTAATTTGTCAGAGTTGCCCTAAATTTACCATGATTGCAAGGTTAAAAGGTAATTCAACCGTCATTTTTACATTTACCTTGTGATAAAATTGTTTTTACAGAGCACCAGCTTCCATATCCTCATACATGTGATAGTTGCATGATTTGAGCTCACAGACAGAGAGAAGTGTGGGATCATCAACTGAATTAAGAGCATTGTTAGCAGTTCACTGGTATAAAAGAGGTCTGCATAACCAGGTATGTAAATGAAACCCTCATCCTGTTGTGTTTGTAATAATCAGGTATGGGTGGCCAAGCTGAAGTCTGGTTTATGCATCCATATGATTAAGTAATGTCGAACAGATACAGTAGGCATGGTGATTTATAAAGTTAATTGCAATATGCATGCATGTGTATACCCATTGTGAGATAGGATTTTGTTGATTACAGGTACTTATGGCTGACAAGAGGTTAATTAAGTGTCAGGAAGAATTCAGTAAGCATATGTTCTCATCTTAGAGGGGCATCCTATTCAAATATGGCACCATTACAGATACCCATCAGGGGGATACCAACCTGGAGGCCTGGTCAGCTAAACTGAAGGGAAAAATAGAAGTCCTGTGCTGGATGCAGTTTTTGTATTCGGGATGTGGAACGCCGCCGGTTTCCCATACTCCATGGAGTCTCCGGAGCTGGTCATCAAATGTGCTAAGAATTATAATCCAGAGACCAGGCAGGTAATGAAGCATGGGAGGGTATATGCAGACCTGTCCATCAAAGGTCTTTCCAGAACATTTGGGTTGCCATTGGGCAAAAAGGTCAAGAGTGTAGACCTGAAGAAATCAGAGAAAGAGTATGAGAGTAACAAAAAACAAGCCAGGAAGAACATGTACCACTGGAGGGTAGAGAACAGCATGTATTTGGCAGCTGCCAAACTTCCTGTGCATTTGTTTAAGTATGATTTTGCTGATGAATATCAGTATATGATTGCACTGCTGAACAGATTAACGAGCCAGCCTGATGCTGGTAGTTTCAGGGATTGGATGTATGGTATAATATTGATGTGCATATATTTAGACATCAAGCCATTGTGGGGTCAATTAATAGGTGATGCTTTGCATGAGCAGCTGATGAACCTAGGAGGTTCAAATTGTGCTTTCTACATGACATCTTATATTGTCTATTCCTGTGCATACCAAGGCACATTTGATGCACTAGTTATAGATGGAAAGCTTACAAGTACAAATGTTGTGCATATCTAGGATCATCATCCCCAGCTGCAAAGAGCCAACTACCTCCAAGACTACAAACTAGTCAATGATACATTTTCCATGCATCTAGTGAGGACCATGGAGGAGGACAGAACAAAGAGACTGAGCATGGAGGCTCAAGAGATTATCTACAGGCATGGAGCCTGGTACATACAGTTTGCCACTTTCTCTTACATAAGGATTGAGGGTTTTGAAGGACCTCCCCTCATGTTGCCTAGGTATCCCACTGATGCAGTGGTACTTATGGAGTTCATCAGGTAGGGCTCCACTATGATAAAAGCATATAAAGATGCTAAGAAGCTGCCACCAATTTTGTTTCCAGTCAGCATTGGTTGCTATATGTGCCCTGATTCAGACAATATAAAGAAGTTGATGGTAACCTTAAATAAAATGAGCCTGCAGCCGTTTCCATTAATCAGACCATATGATCCTTACGGTAGAATGCAGAAAATACTAGGAAAGCCTGTTCATCAGAGGCACCTAGAGGACTTCTGGGCCGAATGTGAGGATGAAGCAGAGGCAAGAAGAAGAAGGTATCAAAGGTTAACTTTGAACCAAATTAGAACCTTTGATTGCATCCCCATCCCCCAACAATTGAAGAAAGATGATGGCAGGATAATTACAGATGAGTATGAGCAAAAGAAGATATATAACGACACCATCTCTGCACCTGACCTCACCATGCAGGAAGACATATCTTTGGACCCCTTCATTACCAGGACCATACAACTAACCCAAGATTGGGTTGATGAGCAGGTAGAGGCACTGAAGAAGAAAGGTGTTGCTATTATGGTGGACAACAAGAAGAAGGGGCAGGATATTCTTAGGGATGAGCATGATGACTTCCTAAATGAAAAGAGGAAGACTAAGGGAGATAGACTCCCTCCACCACAACAACAGAGCAAAAGACCGCCAAGGGGCAAGAAGGTGGATAAAGAACCCAAAGGGGTTATTATTGAAAGGGTAGTATTTGTAGCTGAGGAGGCAGCAACATCGGGATCAGGATCAGAATCAGCATCCCCTCCAAGAAAAGGAAAATCCAAGAAAAGTCAGACAGTAGAGGCTGGAATCACTGAGACCCTAGAAGAGGGTCAATCCTCAAGAAAACCAGGAGAAGAGGATATCCTCATGGAGGAGGAGCCTGAAGAAGAAGAGGCTCCATTAGTAATAAAGAGGAAGAGAAAAGCTCCACAGGTGCTTGTATCCACCCCACCTAAGAAACAAAGAACCTCTATGAGAGGTGAAATAAGACAAGCCCCTACATTGTTACAAGGGGCAGGTAGTGAAGTACCTAAGGAACTTCAGCATGATGTTCCACTTCCTACCATTGTCAAGTTCAAAGCTGAACTTGCCGAGGAGCAACTGAAAGAAACTTCACAGACGCAAGTAGGGCATGTCTCGCTTGATGAAATAATAAATCTGTCTGATGATGAAGTTGTGCAAGAAGTGGTTGCACAAAAGATGGAAACACTTGCTGTTGGTATGAGCATGACTCCTCATAAGCCTCCACTAGTTCAAACTATACTAGAGGAGATGAAACAAGTGGAGGCAGAACTAGAAAAGAGCCCAGAGTAAGTAGCTCAGGAAATAGGGCTAGATACATTAATTACAGAGGTGACCAGTCCTGCAGTAGTGGACTTAACAGGGAAACAGGATGCAAGTCCTGAACATCAAGCAGGATCACCTGATAGGGGACACCTAACAGAAAAAAGAAAGATGACAGAATCAGAAGATCCTGCTACCAAAGCCCAGGAGATTGATAGTACAGGTGCAGAACAAATAATGGCTTCAGAACAAACGCCAGCACCTCAGGTAGAATCCATAGTATCCAGTGCAGTGGATGTATCACAAGGGGAAGAGTTGAAAATAGATGAAATAATGACAGAGAAAGATCATGATCATCATGATCAACATATAGATGTGTGATAGGTGAAAGTCAGGTGCAGCAGATCAGACATAGTCATCAAACCCTAACCCTACCATCATCAAGGAATCTAACCTAAATGAAATCAAAGAACAATGCAATTCAAGCATAACTTCACCTAGACCGTGCGATTCCTCGTTTAAGAGATGTGGACTGCTTCTTCAACAATGAACAATTGCAATGCTGAAAGCTGCCATGATTGATGATACAAGCTCAAGTGAATGCTCAGATGCTCAAGATGATAATGTAGGTGCTATATGATTGCTGTATATGATTGTTGGATTGCTTGATTGCTTGATTGCTAGATGTTTCATATGGAGTGAGAGGGTGTTTATATAGGACTTAGCCAAGATCAATCAACAGTGGAGATTCAGAGGCTATGTGAATGGCTAGGATTGAAAGTTACTAAATTTAGATTCCATTAATTGTGCATGTGAAGGATTGTAAATGAAAGTTGTCTTACAACACATGATTGACTGGACATGTGTTGGAATGTGATAAATGATAAGGGCTTAATTCAAATAAAATATTTGAATTAGTTGGGATATGAGTTGGAAGTTAATTAAATAAATAAAATTTATTTAATTAATAGGATAAATGAATAAAATGGGATAAGACATGATGTGGAATTAATTAAATAAATACAATTTATTTAATTAATTGGCTAAGTGGATGAGAATGGGATTTTAATTAAATAAATAAAATTTATTTAATTAATTGGCTAATGGATTAGTGATTTAACAAGGTGTTGCTAGACATGGACAAATTTGGGTGTCTACATTTTGCCCCTCTTTATTACAATGTTCGATAGAACATTGTGTCAAAGAAGATACGATATGCGTTCGATAAACAAGTTATGCCCCAGTGTAACTGGTAGGTGATGCCCCCTTGAGAGGGAAGCCAGGCTAACCAGGAAGGGCTGGGTTGGCTCTCGATAGAAGAAAAAGGCTAAAAAGAGGGCAGACGCGAAGGAAATGGGGGTTGCATGAAAGAAAATAGGCTATGGCATAGAAGAATTAGGGTTTGGAGAAGGGCTATAAGTAGGTGCTTCAATGGCAAATAGGCTCATTTGTGCTCATTTGTGCTTAGAAACTTAGAGAAATCCAGAGCTCCTGAGAGTGAGAGTGGCAGAGCTAGCAGGATGGTTATTCCACGCAGGGATCATCGTGCGGAGCGAGTGAGGACACATGGATGACCAGAGGGAGCAGGCGCACTGGTATGTTGCAAAACTTTTCCCAAAAGCGTGTAATTAATAGCCTAAAAGCGTAATTAATTCACACGTCACCAAAAGCGACTAGGTTAGGACATAGCACATTTAGGTCGCTTAGGTAGGAATAGAGTTCGCTTATAGGAATGCTGGTCGCTTATGAGCATGGATAGGTCGCATAGGGAAAAAGGGGTCGCATCCCGTCGGCGGGAAAAACGCAGGCGAAAAGCGCGGAAACTGCCAAATGCGTCGCTTATGGCTAGAAAGGCTCACTTATAAGCAAATAGTGGTCACGTCATGTAGTTTGGCTCGCTTATGGATAGAAATGGCTCGCATATGGTAGAAAGCGCGCGTATGAGGCTAGAAGGGTCGCACATGGTAATATAGGTTGCATATGGTAAAAAGCGAGGCGCATATAGGATTAAGCTCGCGTATGCAAGAAGAGTGAGTGCTTATAGTGTTAGAGCTCGCTTATGGTCAAACAGTAAGCGCATAGGAGAAAATAACTCGCAGATAGTGAAAACAGGGGCGCATATGCAAAGAGCTCGCTTTTGGGCCAAAACAATAGCGCATAAGGTAAAGGCAGTCGCTATTGAGCAGGAAATTAGCGCATGTGGTAAAGTGGGATGCTTATGGTAGGTGTAGTGTAAAATAGCAAATAGAGAAGCAGATGTTGATATGAATGGCTAACGGAATGAACTGACAAGCGTAAATGGATGATGCAGGATGTACTACCGCCCTTGTTATCGCGAGAGCCACATCCGAGAGATTTACGGCTGGTGAGACGATTAGATGCAGAGGAGCTACTGGTGTTGGAGATCCTGGGCTTAGAGCATGTATCACGATTAGAGCCAGTGCAGGCACATAGAGGGCTGATGACAGCGATGGTGGAGCGATGGATGAGCGAGCATAGTTCGTTCTTGTTACTAACAAGAGAGGTGACCATTACCTTAGAGGATGTATTCCAGATATTGAGGATTCTGATAGATGGGGATCGTGTAGATTATGATCCGGAGATGGGTCCAGCTGCATTCAGGAGATTGTTTGGGACACCAGACATCAGAGTAGAGGGTTCAGAGATTCTGATGGGGAGGATGGAGGAGCTCTGTGACAGATTACAGTGGGTGGTAGTGGCTATCATTAGATGGCTAGTGGGTGATAGGAGAGCTAGAGGGTTTCCCATAGGATGGGGGACAGTGATGGAGGGCATGTTCTCCTATGGCACGAGATATGCGTGGGCAGAGTGCGTATTGGGACAGCTCTATCATTACCTGCATGATTGTGCGTACATGTTTGGAGCTAGTATGTCAGCAGGAGTGACAATTTTGCATGTATGGGCGTATGAGCATATTCCAGTGACGAGACCAGAGGGATGGGTTGCTAGAGCAGTAGGAGAGCCATTTGCACGGATGTATAGAGGAGCATTGACTTATCGACAGCGCCGAGGGGTGGTATATTGGCGGCGGAGATTGGATGAGGTAGACAGATTTGTATGGAGGCCCTGGCTGGGATGTGAGCAGTGGGAGGAGGAGGATGCGGAGCTTGTCTATGCTAGACAGGCGAGATACATTTTTGGACGCAGCGTATATATTATAGAATGCTATTTGCCAGAGAGAGCCCTGAGACAGTTTGGGGAGGCACAGGCAGTACCTGTTGGTGATGCCATTTTTGGGAGGACGAGGCAGGAGGTATTTGATTGGGGTCCAGAGGTTGTGGTTGACACAGCTTTGGCAGAGAGAGATGGACTACAGCCAGTAGCATGGCAGTGGGGACAAGGTCCTATAGATCCAGGCACATTGCCAGAGTATGATGTATACTGGGCGACAGCTAGGCCGACTCGGTTGACACGAGATGGAGAGATAGGAGAGATTGGGATGGAGAGGCCAGTTCGGAGGAGACGGCGATGGGCTCCACCAGCACAGGTAGTAGTGCCAGCTGCACCAGGGATACAGATGCCAGGGCAGGTGCCAGGTCAGCCAGCTATATTAGCATAGCCTCAGGCACAGATTGGAGCAGGAGATGATGTAGGGATTCAGCAGCTGTGGAGACGGATCAGAGAGGAGAGGAGATGGAGGCAGCGGGCATAGATGAGGTTGAGGAGGGTGGAGATGGACAGGCATTAGGCCGTGATTAGTCTGTGGCATGCTAGAGCACAGGCATAGACCTATCAGGCTCAGCTATAGTTGAGAGGACAGGGAGGAGATGGCCAGGATGATGGTGCTCTTGCTAGAGTGACAGGAGAGAGGGACACAACGAGACAGCATGAGCAGATGATGAGGCTTGAGAAAGATACTGCGGTACAGCAGGAGCAGGCTATGAGAGCAGAGAGGGATGGTCTGCGAGCTGAGAGAGATAGAGCAGTATAGCAGCTGCAGGGGATGACTAGTGAGCGAGATAGAGCAGTGGCTACCTTGGGGACTGATGGAGCTACCATGTACTTGGCCACATAGTTGACATGAGTACAGGCAGAGTTGCAGAGAGTGCAGGGTGAGGCTGAGTATTACAGAGGCTTATACTATGGAGCTGTGCTGGCAGAGCAGAGACAGCCTAGCTTCAGGAGCAAATCAGGGGCTTCGAGCTCATGGAGGTCAGGTGGATCGCGATCAGTAGCCTCAGTGATGGGGCCACTGAGAGATGGAGGACAAGGTACAGGACCTAGTGGTGGTGGTGGTCAGGGCGAGGGAGCTGGCAGTAGTCACTAGGGCATACCTTGTTTATATTGTATTATGATGAGGCCTAGAGCCATTTGTTGTACATTCATTCTTTTCAGGGCTCAGCTTGTATTGTAGACACTTGTATTTTGACACACATGTATATATATGGTAGTTTTGGCAATCTATATGATGTTGTCATGGTTGTGATGTTGATATTATGATGGTTATGCATGTTATGTGTATGGATTATATATGGATTATGGATGGATGTTTATGCAAATGGTAAGGAATAGAAAATGTATGAATATGTAAAAGGTAATGACATGAATAGATGTATGTAGATAGGTAGATGGTAATGAAAGATATATATAATGGACTCATGTATGGCTAACACACTTATTTTTTGCAGGAGCGGGAACATGGACAAAGGATGATGGAAATGATTGATCTTGGCTGAGTATGATGGAATGGATAGATAGAATGAATAGGTAGGATGATGATGGGCAGCTTTCAAGTAATTGCTCAAAATGAAAAGAAATGCAGTCCTTATGTTTGATATAGCATATAGATGTTATGCACCAGGGTATAAGAAACCAAGGTGTCGAGGTATCCAATGCGCAACTAGCGTGTTACAATCTTGTCTGAACGCATGAGGTCAAGATGTTGAGCCAACATACACAAGATATGAATAACAGCTAGTGTTGGACTTTGACGCTACAAGCAATGGTTTGAGCTTATCTCCACTACACATAATGATAACTTGCTGGTTATATGTATGGAGTTAGTCTTAACATAGAATAGTCTCAAATGCATAAGAGACTGTTTAGCTTCTCAGATGCTAGAGATATTGATATGTAAGATGCTAATCCCAACATGTACACGATACCAATACGCATAGGAAGAGAATAAGATCATCCCGCAAACACGGCATATGAAAGCTATATGACCATGCCCCAGTCCTTACTTCATTGCAACATACCAAGATATAAAGAGATCAAGGTAGTCTTGATTAGGCATAGAAAAGGGACAAAAGATAAAACAAAAGATACTGTCATCACGTTCTCTTGCCAAATTTTGAGTGCTCTTGGATAGATCAAGCTGGCGCCTTGTTAAGAGGAAAGCTACATCCTGTCAAAGGCTAAAGTTGGTGATAAACTGTTATAGCAAATGTTGGCTTAAGGCATGTGGACAAATAACTTCTGGGATACTTTTGATTGGTTAAAGTGCTTGGGCTTCGCATATACACATGGTTTGCTGCTTGTTCGAGCTAATCAAAGAGAAGAAAATGGATGAAGAAGATGGTGGGGATCATCTGTGCTTGAGTACTGGAAACTTCCTTCGTATTCCAGACTGCCAACATACCCTGTATCCACGGGATCAAAGCACATTTACGATGAAGATGAGACATGATGAATATGTAGTTCTGGGTTTTATTGATGATGTAAGTGATGAAAGATAGAAGAATTTGAGCTGAAAGATTGAAGGATGTTTTAGACAAAAGATGAAAGATGGATGATGAAAGGGGCTATCATCTTAGCCTGAATCAGAGTGCTTCCTTCGCATCTCAGATTGCCTACATACCCTGTATCCACGAGATCAAGGCGTCAACGATAGAGCTGCATGTAGTTCTGATTGATGTCGCTGTTTGATTGGGTGTTTGAGCAGGCGACGTTTGTTAAGATTGTTGGATGAATGTGGATAGATTGCGAAGATATGAGTCCTGGTTGCAAGGCGTTAAGTCATATTTGTTGTTGGATACGTGCCATGGCTAAAGTTGATAAGGTGTGTTGTGTTGTGAGCTGAGTGGTTTGATGTGTTATGAGCTAGAGATAACAGGATCCACTTCCAAATAAGACTCGACAAATGCCCCCTGTGCGGGATGAGGTTTATTATGCAGAAACGACAATGTAGAAGAGATGTGGCCAAGATGCTAAAGTACCAAAAGATATAGATATCATGACAATGTCTCAAGTATGATAGCGAACATTGGCAAAGGATGAAGATGAAAGGCTATGTGTGGGATTGCGATAGGGCTTATGATTATGGCTTATACAAGATGAAGTGATCAAACGAACCAAACAAATGAGGGAAGCTGGTCACTACACATAGCGCCTATTAGCCAGGTTTTCACTATGGTACTTATCCAAGGCACCTATTTACCAAGTTTTCACCAGAGGACGAATTATTTATTTATTTATTTTTTTTTTTGTTTTTCTGCTTTTCTGTTTTTTTTTTTTTTTGTTTTTTTTTTTTTTGGCTTTTTGGGGGATAGCTGAGATTCATGGATAAAACTTCTTGAGATGAACGCTGTTGACTGGTTCATCTAAGGGAATACCTTCAGGTGTTGATAGAGTGTATGCACCGGATCCATAGACTGCTATGATAATGAAAGGACCAAGCCAATTGGGTTCAAACTTGCCCTGTTTCTCTCGATGTTGTTGATTCCTTTGGTTTTCTTTAAGGAAAAGGTCACCAACTTGAAATCTACGTTCTCTGAGCTTTTTGTTGTAGCTGTGGCGTAGCTGGTTTTGATAGACTTGAAGATGGTTCAATGCTGTAAGGTAGCGTTCATCTAATAGCTCAAGATCATGGAGTCTAGATGCTCGATACTCTTCATCTGAGATAGTATGTTGCAAGGATATGCGCAAAGAGGGAATCTCAACCTCGATATGCAAAATAGCTTCAGTGCCATAGACGAGAGCATAGGGTGTGGCACCAGTAGGAGTTCTGATGCTTGTTCTATATGCCCATAATGCAGGATGTAGTTGTAGATGCCAATCTCAACTAGCTTCATTAACAGTCTTTTTAAGGATCTTGATGATTGTCTTATTAGAGGCTTCAACTTGACCATTGCTCTGAGGATAGTAAGGCGTAGAGAATCTATGTTGAATATGGAACTTATTGTAAAGATCCTTAACCTCTTGGTTCTTGAAAGGGCGACCATTGTCTGTGACAATAGCTTGAGGAACTCCATAATGGTAGATAATGTAATGTAGGATGAATTTGGCTATTTGTTTACCTGTGATATAGGTCATTGGTATAGCTTTGACCCACTTCGTGAAATACTCAGTGGCAGTAATAATAAACTTATGACCGTTGGATGAAGTAGGATGGATTTTACCTACGAGATCAAGTCCCCATTGTGAAAAAGGCCATGGAGTGATAATAGGCTGAAGCTCATGTGCTGGTGCATGTATTAGATCTCCATGTTTCTGACATTGTAGACATCTCCTTGCAAATTGCTGGGCATCTTTTTCCATAGTTGGCCAATAGTATCCTACTCGTAGAATTTTCTTAACAAGGCTAGGGCCAGTGGAATGCGAACCGTAGACACCTTCATGCACTTCACGTAAGGCCGTTTTTGCTTCCTCGGAATCAAGACATCTAAGGAGGATACCATCAAGACTCCGGCGATAAAGAGTGTCTCCTAAGATAATGTAACAAGAGGCTCGACGGATAAAGGTTTTGCGCTGGGTGTTGGATAGTTGAAGTGGAAAGGTTTGATAGTGAAGATAGTCGTATATATCCTTGTACCATGACGAGTTGGGACCAACAATTTCACATATAAGCTCAGATTGTGGAACTTCAAATGCTAGGATCAAAAGCTGTTCAACCAAAAATTCACATTTATAGGTATTAGATGGCATGTCTAAAAGAGATCCAATCATAGCCATGGCATCTGTTGCTCTGTTTTGTAGTCTGGGAATTTGCTCAAAGGTAATATCCTCAAAATATCTCTTGAAATCATCCACCATTAGCTTGTATGGGAGAAGCTTCTCGTCTTTCGTTTGATATTCATCTAAAACCTATTTGATAACTAGCTGAGAATCACCAAAGACTCGTAACTGTTTAATAGCCCATTGTACTGCCATGCGCAAGCCTGTGATTAAAGCTTCATACTCTACTATGTTGTTGGTACATGGGAATGCTATTCTGTATGATTTAGGTATACAATCTCCTTAGGGAGTGACAAACAAGATACCTGCTCCAGAACCATGTTGGGTGTATGATCCATCAAAATATAGTTGCCATCGTGCAAGAGAACTCAAATTAAACAATCCTTCATCAGGAAATTTGGGATATATTGGTTGAATATCTGTGATGGGTGCTGCAGCTAATTGATCAGCAATAACTTGTCCCTTGATAGCTTTGCGGTTCACATATTGTATGTCAAATTCACTTAAGATCATAACCCATTTTGCTAATCTCCCTGTGAGAAGGGCTTTTGAAAGGAGATACTTGAGGGGATCCACATTAGAGATGAGCTTTGTCGTTTGGTTCAGCATATAGTGTCGCAACTTTTGGGAAGCAAACACTAAGGCTAAACAAGCTTTTTCCATGAAGGAGTAATTGAGTTCATATCCCACAAGGGTTCTGCTGATGTAGTAAATGGCTTGTTCTTTTCCTGAGTCATCATGTTGAGCTAGAAGAGCACCCAATGCTGCGGTTGTTGATGATATATAGAGCAGTAATGGACGATCAGGTATCGGAGGTACTAACACAGGAGGTGTTGCCAAGTATTCTTTTATCTTATCAAAAGCCTGTTGACACTTTTCATCCCACTTAAAAGGTTCACCCTTACGAAGAAGATGTTGAAAAGGATGACATTTATCTGCTAGTTGTGAGATAAATCTGCAGATAGATTGTAGCCTACCTTGTAAACTACGGAGCTGTTTGAGAGTCATTGGTGGAGGCATTTCTATGATAGCTTTTACCTTAGCTGGGTCCACTTCTATCCCTCGTCGAGACACAATATATCCCAATAGTTTTCCTGATGTTACACCAAATACACACTTTTTTGGGTTTAGTCTGACTTGGTATTTTTCTAATCGATCAAAGATTTGTGCCAATACTTGTAGATGTCCTTCTCTTGTCTTGGATTTTCCCAGGATGTCATCAACATAATCTTCCATGATAGTATGAAAAAGGTCATGAAAGATAACTGTCATAGCTCGTTGATAAGTAGCTCCAGCGTTTTTAAGACCAAAAGGCATTACAACCCAGCAATAGGTACCCCATGGACAGATAAAGGATGTTTTATCTTGATCTTCCTCTGCTATTCGGATTTGATTATAACCTGAAAATCCATCCATCAAAGATAGCATTTCATGTCCTGCTGTAAGATCGACAATGTTGTCTATGCTTGGTAGTGGGAAATCATCCTTAGGACAAGCTTTGTTAAGATCTCTAAAGTCTGTGCAGCAATGAACACGTCCATCTGGTTTTGCTACAGGTACCAAATTTGAAATCCATTCTGGATAATCAATAGGCTTTATAAATTTTGCTTCTAATAGTTTCTAAATTTCTGCTTTGACCAATAAGGCAACTTGTGGATGCATTTTGCACAATTTTTGTTTGACAGGCTTGGCATCAGGAGATACTGCTAAATGATGTACCACAAGTGAAGGATCTAGACCTGACATGTCTACATAAGTCCATGCAAAATTTATAGCTCTTCTCAGAAAAAATGCTGTAAAGTTTCTTCGCTCTTGCTCAGAGAGTGATGCTGCCAAAAAAGTGATCTTCAGATTTTGTTCTGTTCCCAAGTTCATGTCTTATGATTTTTCAACTAGCACAGTTGATTTCTCATGGTAATCAGTGGCAACAGGAAGATCAAATCCCTCATCCTCAGGCACCTTAGAGAGGTTTTCACCTTCAGATACGTCCTTTATTTTTACTTTTTCACGGTCAAGAGGTGCCTTTCAGTTTTCACCTAATGACCTATTTTGTTGAATTTTGTTTATTTCACTTTTGCGACTGAAGGATTTGATACTTCCGCCAAAATATGCTAGTTTAGGTAAATCCATCATGAAACCTGCTTTATGATCACCCAATGGAATACCTTGTCTCAAACCCATGAATTCTGCAATGGCTTCATCATTTTCAAATGTATCTAATATCGGTGCCCCCTGTTGGTCCCAATCGATGAGGTCAGGATATACGAGTGAAAGGCTAATGGAGGAATCGTGATGGCTGGAAGAGGTTGCAGAAAACATGAAGATGGAATGTTCTTGGAAAAGGTCGGTGATATGAAGGGAGGAGTCATCGATAATATCCGAGTTAGAAGTCTCTCCTACCGAGGAAGGTCCAACGTCAATATCAGAAATACACTTAATGTCTTTGGGTCGTGGTACCTCTGGTTGGTAACCAAGGCCTTGCTTATTAAACTTCTTAGACACAATGATAGGCTTAGTAGGTCCTTGTTCCTGTGATCCCAAGCCACCATGTCCTTTGTAGCCCAGGTTCTTTATGATACGAAACCCATTGTTGTATCGCTCTACTCCAAGTTGGACTTGGTCATTTTCATCAAAGAATATCCAAGAGTTGATGTCCTCAATGTCTTCATCATCCAAGAAACCACCTTTAATGAATACTGTAGGGGGAGCTTTGATAACAGCGGAGGATGAAGTTGGCTTGGATGTAGAGGGCTTACCGTGTGATTTAGGAGATAATGGAAGGGTACCAACGCAATAGGACTCTTGTAATTTGTATTCACCAGGGCCATGTTTGGTATATTTGATATGGAGGTTGGAAGCGGCTTTGCTAGATGAGGGCTTAAGAAGATCGGATGGGTTGATATAGGATGAAGATGGATATGCCTCGGTGTTGATAGGAATGTGATTTGAACTCTGATATTTAGCTTGAAAGGCACGACAAAACTCAAATGGATTGGGATCAGCTGGAATGGTAACCTCAACACCCTTATGTGGAAATTTAAGGCATTGGTGGTATGTAGAGGGAACTGCTTTAAGGGTATGGATCCAGGGGCATCCAAGGATGATGTTGTAAGGAAGATCAATATCAAGGACTTGACAATGAGTTTCTATAATGACCGGCCCAACTTGAATAGGCAATAAAATAATCCCCTCGGTATCTCTTTCAGCGTCATCATATGCTTTGATGGTAATAACCTTGGAGGTGTCAACATCTTTCTCAGAATATCCCAATTGCTTGATAAGTTTCAAAGAACATATATTAAGACCAGCTCCCCCATCTATCAAGACTCGTTTGATACGGCGTTGTTTAACAAATACTTCAATATGGAGGGCTTCGTTGTGTGACAGATGAATGGAGGGCTGAAGATCTTTGTCGGAAAAGGTCAAATGACAAGGGGCCGCAATGCTAGCGACCATAGATTGGAATTGTGTGATATTAATATTATTAGGCACTGAAGACTCTTGTAAGGCTTTATCAAGGATAGCTTTATGTGCGGGGGATATGCGGAGCAGCTCAAGAATAGATATGTGTGCGGGTGTTTTACCTAGGTGATCCAAGAGATTATAGTCAGAGAGAGATCGAGGAGAGTGAGGAGGTGCTCCTTGAATAGTAACTCGACCTCTTCGCGTGGTTACAGCACAATCAGGTGCTCTCCCTTGGACGGTAATGGTAGAAATGTGAGCATGGTCAATGCGGCCAATGGTAGATGATGTATAGTTATACGGAATAGCATTTCTAGCCTGAAAGTTATTTGTCTGATCATGAGATGGAAGTGGATTCTTGAAAGTCTCTAGATCATAGTTTGATGTTGATTGTTGAGCAGGTTGGGCTGTTGAAGGTGTGACGTTGATTAAACCTTGATCAATGCAGTCTTGGATAACATGTTTTAAGTGCATACAACCATTTGTTTTGTGCCCTTTAACTTGATGGAAATCACAATACTCATTTTCTTTGTACCAAGGAGCTTGAAAGAGTGGTTCGCCATTTGGTGGTGCATCAAGTAGAATAATGTCTCCGGCTTGAAGCAGCTTTTGAAGAATAACTTCCATGGGTTCCACTAATGGTGTAAATTGTCAGCGTGGATTGGAAGTTTGACGTTGGTTTCTTCGTTGTGGAAAAGGCTGTCTTGGTGTAGAGGCTACTTGAATGTTGATGGGAGCTCTCATAGTTTGAATATTCTTTGTATCTACAATACCGTCATTGACAACATTCTTGTTCTTGTTCCAAAAGCAAGACTTATCATTGGAATTTTGAGGAGAATCTTTGTTGTCGCGAAAGATCTTGATAGTACCCTTGGCAATTAAGGCTCGTTCAATAATAACTCCTTTGGAAACTAGTTCATCAAAGGTGCTAGCACTCTGCAATTGTAGTTGGAATGACAGCTCAGGATGAAGATTATGAATAAAGATGTCAAGCTGTTGTCTCTCAGGTATTTCCCATGATAATTTGCTATCCATATTACGCCATAGTTGGGTAAAAGCAGAAAAGGGTTCACCATTGCGCTGTTTGGTATTGACAAGGTCATTCATGTTTACCTCATGTTCAATGTTGAAGGCAAAGTGTGATCAAAATTTGTTTGCTAATTCCGCAAAAGATTTGATGCCCGGGGGTAAATGAGAAAACCATTCAAGAGCTTGTCCTGCTAAGCTGTGAGGAAATAGTCTCAAAAGATACGTGTCATCATAAGAGACATCAAGACATGCTACAAAAAAGGCTCGAAGATGGTCTTCCGGATTCCCTTTCCCTTTGTATTTCTCGAATTGTGGGATTTCAAAGTGTGGTGGAAAAGGTATCATATTAAGAGACTTGTCAAATGGACAGACGCATATGTTTTCGAGAGAAAAAGGTTTCTTGCCTTGTCCTACCCTTTCATCAATCATCTGTTGAACATCTGCTGAAGATAATTGCTGTTGTTGTGAAGGGGGTGGAGTATGGTAGGAGATATATTGCGGTTGTGGGATATGTGGAGTTGTGACTGTTTGTTGCGGTTGTGTACCCACAATGTATGTCAAAGGATTGGTATGTGACACGTATGTGTTGGAGGATTGCTGTCCTTGAGACACAAGCGGCAATTGGGTGTGCATCACATGGGAAGTGGATAATGGATTGATGGTAGTAAATGGTTGGGAAGTTGGGATTTGATTTGTGACATGGTAAGTAATAGAGGGATTGGTAGATACGACAGAAACGTTTGGGTTTGTATTTTGGACAATATGAGGATTGGTATGTGTCATAGGTTGGGTGATAATAGGAACGCTTTGGGTAGCATAGGATGGATTGATGGTGCGTGAAGGATTGGAAGAATATGATGACATGGATGTAAGTTGATCAACATAAGCGATCTTATTGTTCGGATTGGCTTGAGAAACGGGGGGATCACTCATGTCAATGAGACTAACGTTGGGATTATATGATAGCGTGGAAGGATTAGCAGTTGGTATATGGGATATGGTATTTGTATGAGATGTAGTAGATTGTAATGGGTGTGAAGCATGGACAACATGTGTTGTTGGAATAGTTTGGGAGGTTTGCACACTATAAGACATGGGAATAGCTTGTGATGCTCGAAGTGTTTGCACTTGTGTTACATGGACAACTTGTGTTACTTGAGGCATGGAAATAGTCATGGTAGAAGGAGAGATATGTTGAGGGACATGAAAAGGTGGAATGTTGAAATTTTGTGACATGAGAGGGAGCACATTGGTGGGCACTATCAATGGTTCTAAAGTATGCTCTGATCGTGGTAACTCAAATGAAGCAACAATAGGCAATGAGGATGATGTTTGCGATGTAATAGGAGATGATGTGACTATAGTAGATGGTCCATTCACAACAATAGTAGTAGTGTTGGGATCTTGTTCTCTAATAGCAGATATGCCAAAGTCCTTAGGTAGTTTAGCACCCATGCAAGCAAGTTGGAGAAAACAACGATCAGGCTCAGATATCATGAGTTTCTCAACTTGGTCCCATAGATAGGTATCTTGGAATTCTGATGAGTCGTCTTGAGATTGTTCTTCGAAAGTTTCCAAGGATGGTGGAGGTTGCATTCGTTGTGAAGATGACTCGCCAATGGTGTATCCTTGAGGTATAAACATATGAGAAGGCATACCAATTGTGAATTGAGTTGCGTCCTTAAGAGGTGTTGTGAATTGTTTCATCTCAGCTTGCAATTTGGCTTCCATTTCAGCTTTCAATTTGGCTTCTATTTCAGCTCGATATTGACTCCTAGTTTGAGGCATGATGTTGATGATGAAGTTGAGCTTGTCAAAGTTTTGAGACCCAAAAGATGATAGTTGGCTAGTTGGTTGATTGGTTGTTGTTTTGGTTTGCTGGTTTGGCTAATTCGCTTGGTTGATTTGTTTTGGCTGAGTTGTTGTTGTTCAGTTGTTGTTGGTTGTCCCTAGAGGTAACTTAAACACTCAAGGGAAAGATTGTTTGCTGTTGGTGTTTGTTTGAGCTAAAGCTAAAGGATGTTGTTTGCTGAAGCTAAAGCTGAAGGATGTTTGTTGGCTGAAGCTAAAACTGAAGGTTGTTTGCTAATTGAAATGATTGGGTTGATGTCTGATTTACTGGGTGGGGTCTCAAAAAGATGGAAAGCTCATGAGTTGTGATTGATTGATAAGCTCAAAATAAGAGACAAAGTCCAGGTATTTGCTGTTGATCAAAGAGAAGTCTGAAAGCTGATGTTTGAAACTCAAGCAAGCTGGACCTGTGGCTAATTTAGCTGATGGATTAAGGTTTGCAGGTATTTTAGCTACAGGCGACTAATGATAGCTCAAATGTGACTCAAAGGATGCTAAAGGTGATCAATGATAGCTCAAATGTGATCTGGTTTAGGCTCGACAGAGAATGACAGTGTTAACCAGAAGCGAATGCTATGCCAGAGGCGACGACTGTTGGTTCAAAGGCAATTTCCTGTTGATCAGAGGTGACTCAGATATCCCTAGAGGCGACAGTCTGTTGTTCAGAGGTAATTTCGTTCAGGCATAAGGTGACTAACTGTGGCTTAAAAGTGATCTGGCTCAGACAAGATGCGATTGGTTATGATTCAGATGCGACTTGGTTTAGGCAGTAGGCGATCAGCTGTGGTTTAAAAGCGATTCTGTTTAAGCAAAAGGCGATCAACTACGGTTTAAAAGCGACTCTGTTCAGGCAATATGCAAGCACCTGTTGTTTAAAAGTGATGCAGTTTAGGAAAAAAGTGAATTACTACAGTTCAGAAGCGATGTCTGTGGTCTGTGCGAGCAGTTTAGGTTCAAAAGCGACTACATTTGTCCAAAAGTTGTCTGATTATGTAGTTTTTCAGCAAGAAAATAGTGATAACAGTCACTCACACTCACAACAAGCACAAACTGATACAACCTAGGCTAGGATAGGACAGTATCTGTTGAATCCCCTAGCTGCGCCTATTCAAAGCAGGTAGCTCCAGGATCTTGGTAGCACTGGCTCCTCCTTACATTTGCACACACTTCTCACACATACCAAGATCTGGGTTTATTATAAGGGTTGACCCTATCCAAACCTTTAGATTGTCCCTGCTACCTCGGCTAAGAACCGCATGAATCAGGGCCGCTTCAAGGGTTTTGCCCTCTGTGTCAACAGATAGAAGGTTTTTTGCTGCTACACAAAGTTGCTAATAAGGGCATCCATTCGGGTGGCTATACGTACAGCAGCGCTACTCTTCGTTATGGAGTCTCCCAGCCTCCAAGGGTTGCGCCTTGGAGGGTTTTGGGGGAGGTTGGCTGTCGGTATAACACAACTGCACCTGTTGTTTGTGGCTTTCAACACAAACACTTTTCTTATATAGCGGTTCGAAAGGACTTGGCTTTAGCCCGTTACCGCTTGGGTCGTATCCCTTCTCACACCAGGAAGGTAGGCCCTCTAAAGATAATGACAAGTTCTCATACACCCAAGATCCATTTGATAGGCAAGGGGAGAGGATACTTTTGCCATTAAATTTGGGTTACAATCAAGCACATGCAAGCAATCAAAAAGATAAATCAAGCACGGAGCAAACAATAGTTCATTTTAAGCACCAAGCCCAAATATGCCTAATTTAGTGAAAAAAAAACCACAAATCTTGGACCGATCAAACCTGCAATAGATATGTTAGTAGTTTGATAACCTTCTTTCTTGGACAAATCGATAAGATGCAGCGCAAATACCCAATTAATAACCAAAAATTGAACTGGAACTGAAACAGATTTGTAAACAACAGAACTTACCAGATGCGATCCACTGCTGATCAAAAGTGACCTCTATTATGCCAGAGGCGAAAGACTGTGGATCATATGCGACATGAAAAATACAGGATGCGACACCTGTCAGCTCATAAGCGATGCGTATTGGCCATAAACGATCAATTGAGGGCTGGATGTGAACTGTTTCTGCAAAAACACAGCCGACAAACAAAAACCCTAGTCTAACAGGCGATCACTGTAAATGCAAAAGTGACACTAATTAATTCGCAAGCGGCTTCTGTAGACTCAGAGGCGAAGCAGTTATACCCAAAAGCGACCAGCTGCAAGACAAAAGCAACCTGTATCTACAAAAAAAAGACTAAACCCTATCCTACACAGGCGATCATTATCAGTTCATAAGCGATACAGATCAGTGTAAAGGTGAGTACTGTTTGATCAAAAGCGATGCAAACATATGAAAAGGCGGCCACTGTTAGGTTAAAAGTGACCTGATTATGTGTAAAAGTGGCGGCTGTTAGGTCAAAAGCAGTAAATACAGTCAAAGCAGCCGCAAAAATCACAGGCGAGCATTTTAGAAACAAAAGCGATACCTTTTACCTTAAGCGACGACTGTTCGTTTAAAGGCGATCCAGAGAGGAAAATGCGGCCTGTTCTAGCTTAAAAGCGGCACAGAAATTTGGAAGTGGCGGATGTTCGTTCAGAAGTGACCGAAATTTACTACGAGCACCTGCAAAATCTGATCTTCAAAGAAAACAACTCCAAAAAATGAAGTCAATCAAGGACGTGAGTCCCACCGGGTGTGCCAAAATGTGATAGGTGAAAGTCAGGTGCAGCAGACCAGACATAGTCATGAAACCCTAACCCTACCATCATCAAGGAATCTAACCTAAATGAAATCAAAGAACAATGCAATTCAAGCATAACTTCACCTAGACCGTGCGATTCCTCATTTAAGAGATGTGGACTGCTTCTTCAACAATGAACAATTGCAATGCTGAAAGCTGCCATGATTGATGATATAAGCTCAAGTGAATGCTCAGATGCTCAAGATGATAATGTAGGTGCTATATGATTGCTGTATATGATTGCTAGATTGCTTGATTGCTGGATGTTTCATATGGAGTGAGAGGGTGTTTATATAGGACTTAGCCAAGATCAATCAATGGTGGAGATTCAGAGGCTATGTGAATGGTTAGGATTGAAAGTTACTAAATTTAGATTCCATTAATTGTGCATGTGAAGGATTGTAAATGAAAGTTGTCTTACAACACATGATTGACTGGACATGTGTTGGAATGTGATAAATGATAAGGGCTTAATTCAAATAAAATATTTGAATTAGTTGGGATATGAGTTGGAAGTTAATTAAATAAATAAAATTTATTTAATTAATAGGATAAATGAATAAAATGGGATAAGACATGATGTGGAATTAATTAAATAAATACAATTTATTTAATTAATTGGCTAAGTGGATGAGAATGGGATTTTAATTAAATAAATAAAATTTATTTAATTAATTGGCTAATGGATTAGTGATTTAACAAGGTGTTGCTAGACATGGACAAATTTGGGTGTCTACAAGATGCACCACAAGATTCCCCGCACCAAGAAGATGCTCCTCCGGAGAAGGAAATTCCTCAACAGGAAGATGTGCCGCAGGATCAACAACAAGGTGAGCATCAGGAAGAAGAAATGAGAAAATCACCATCTCCACTGCATCTGCTGACAGAAATGGGAGAGATGGGTGAACTGTTGGCAAGAGACACTATATGGATTCATGGTTGTTGTCATTGATGGCAACAAAGGTCATCCCACATATCCGCAAGTCATGATGTGTCTCTACCGGAAGTCAGAATAAAGAATGTTGTGGTCCGGTGAACAAGAACAGAGCATGTGGCAAGGTCCGACAGATTGGTCCGGATCTCTCAGAGGAAGTGTCTTGGTGCAGTGCAGATTTGGGGAAGTCAAGAGGACTACCTTGAGTGGTATATTCCAAGGATTTAGCCTCCGATGATGGACAAGGAAAAAGATATGAATAGTTGAGTACCGGATTCCTGAGAGACAGTGAAAACAGAGGAAGAACTGACTGACAGAGTATCAGACTACTTTTCGGATGTGTTATTGTTGATGATAGAGGTTGTGAAGGCATGAATCATGTTTGGCCGACATGATTAATGATATCTACAAGTATATGCTTGATCCGCATTGCTTGGTGAGGAAGGATTCAGCCGACAGAACAAAAGTTTGTGAGAAACTAGACTGTTCCGGATGCCGACTAGAAAGGTGATGAAATTACTTGTGCGGATATATATAGAGGATGGATTTAGTTGTGAAGTGTGTGATGGTGTGAAGATATATGCAAATAAGTCCAGGACAGAGCAGAGTTAGCAAAAAGGATCCGATATGTAAAAGATAGCAGAATAAAGAACAGAGGAAAGATGAAGTGCAGCAGATCAGTGTACTAAGCTTAACCGGAACCGAACTCCAGCATATGCAGATGCTTCCAATCAGTTCAAGACTGTGATTCTTATCACTTTGTAGACAGTGTGTCTTCTTGTAGGCAGTGGGCCTCTTGTGAGCAGTGTGCTCGGGCAGTGAGCCCTAATTGGCAAGTGCCATTTTTGTAATCTCCTATTCTTCTAACAGAGAATAATTTTGGGTTAATCACCCCGTGGTTTTCTCCCTTAACAGGGTTTCCACGTCAAAAATACTGTGTTATGTGTTTCTTATTTCATGTTAATATTTTAGTGTTTGATTCAATGCTGCATCAATTAATAAGAAAGTTCAATAAGGGAAATAATTAGGATAACTGATTCACCCCCCCTCTCAGTTATCAACAATTGGTATCAGAGCTAAGTTCCTCCTAATAGAGCCTAATAGCTTGAGGAAGATCTGGGATTTCAAATGGATGCATATGGTTTAAGGGAGCAACTCAAGACTGCTCTTGAGGATCTTGAACAGTCAAATTCTGAAGTCAGTGAATTAAAGGAAAGACTCAAACAGGCTGATGAATTCATGAGAGAATTAAAAGACAAATTAAGTCTCTCTATGAAAAAGAGAAAGGAGCTACTCCAACAGTTGGCAAGACAAAGTGAAGAAAGCAATACAAATGAAGAATTGACTGAGCAAACCAAGTTATGTGAAAAGTTATCAAAAGAAGTCATTATGTTAAGACATGAAATGGAATCAGGAACTATAAAGTTTACTCAAGAGATTGAAGAAAAAAGAAAGGCTGAAGACAATCTAAGACAATCTCTTAAAGAAAAATCAGAAGAATGCCACCAGATGGACAGGATTATCAGACATCTTGAATCTGATCTTGAAGATGCCAAAGATAATGAAGAAAAACTTGAGGATCAAATTGCCTCTCTCAAAAGAGACCTTCAAACAGCAAATGAATATAAAGAGAAATTCAAGATAAGTTCTGCTCAACTTGAAGTTCTTCTTGGAAGTCAAAAGAGGACAGATGACAAGTATGGTTTGGGATATGAGAAAGGAGAAAGCTCCGGATCCGGTCAGAAGAATCTTGGATCAAAAAATCCAAGGAGCAGGCCTAGAAGACCTCCGGTAAGACAGCCAAATGCTCAAAGATATCCATCCTTCAATGGATACTGCCACAGCTGCAACCACTTTGGTCACAAAGCTAATCAGTGCAGAATGAGAATGAATTAGATTAATTCATCCTTCTCCGGACAGTGCTTCAACTGCAAAAGGTATGGACACAAATCCCATGAATGCAGAATTATGCAAGTAAACAAATCATTCAAAGGTAGATGCTTCACATGCAATAGAGTAGGTCATACGGCTAATCAATGTAGATCAAGAGGATATCAGTCAAATATGCAAAGAAATGTTATTTGCCAAATCTGCAATAGGTCCGGTCATAATGCTAAAGTCTGCAGAAACAAGTATCAGGACAAAAGAGGTCTGGTGTATAATCAGAATCAAGACAAGGGTAAACAAAAGATGAATGCGGATGAAGTTAGGAATCAGATGAGCAAGATTTGGGTGAAGAAAAGTTCAGAGAATGTAGAGGTTGGATCCGCACCAGACTCTGGTGCTGATATTTCTTCCAGAAATTAAAAAGTGAGCTCAGGCTCAGGGGGAGACTCAAAGAAAATCCTGTTCCCCCAGCCAAACAAGTGGTGCCGAATGTGGCACAAGATGCGGATTAAAGGGTTTGCAGATATGAGTCTTGAGATGCTTCAGTCAAGTTTTCAGAGGTCCGCATGGAGTTATGAAGAAGCTGTGATCGATCAAGTAAGACCTGTTCAGGGAGATGCTCCGGTATGATAAAGGATTACAAAAAGGTCCGGAGAGATCCGGAAGTGCACTATCTTGTTCTGCGGATTGGACAGAGTGTTTGGGATGTTCTTGTAATATGTTACTTCGATTTATTCATAATTGAAAAATCCGGATGATATCCACAGATCAGGACTAATCCGGGATACTCCAAGCTATCCAGACAAGGCAAACCGGAATGATGTAGGTGAAGCATTTATTGCAGATAGATATTAGGGTTCGCGGAGCAATTTAAGGGATTTCTCAAAAGTCATTTGCTCATTCTGCACTCAAGAAGAAGCGAAAAGTGGAGCTCTGCAACAAAGTTCATCAAACACACCAAGGATCTCCTGCCGAAGTTATTGCATAAAGAAATCAATCCAACCACTCCGTGCAAACCGAAGGCGCATAAGGTATTCTCTGTTTTTCATTATCTCACTACAAATCTTTGAAGAATGGCTACTCCAAATATAGTTAAGATCTCTGATAGACCTCACCCCACATTCAAGAAACATCCTTACAAATCATTGGAGGTAGATCCACTAGGAGCCTTTTCTAGTGTTCCTCACGGAGTTTTACATACTGAAGACATTAGGGTTTACATACATACAAGCATTGAGGAATTTGGGGAATTCAAATTAAGAGACCTCTATCACAAGCAACTGATAGACAATGCTTTTGAGCTTAAACCAGAGTATAAGGATATCCAGAAGAAACAATTTGAGCAATTTATTCATTTCCCCTGCTTTGAAGAAGATGAATGGGTCCGGTATGTACTGAGCAGGATGCATGACAACTTTCTATGGCTGGATAGACCCTGCAAGATCACAAAAGAGGCAATTAGAGCAGTAACTGGTCTATACTCTTCCGGAGGGATACCTATCCTCAAATCTGTCAAGAACAACATTGTAACTAAGGCCACCGGATCAAAATTTGATAAGAGGGCAATGACCATTGAAGATATTTCGGATCCGGATATCAAATATGCATCCATGATAATAGGATACAAGATCTATCACTCCAGCAGGGAGAATTCTGTATCCGGAACTGCAGTATACACTGTTGGCAAGAGACACTATATGGATTCATGGTTGTTGTCATTGATGGCAACAAAGGTCATCCCACATATCCGCAAGACATGATGTGTCTCTACCGGAAGTCAGAATAAAGAATGTTGTGGTCCGGTGAAGAAGAACAGAGCATGTGGCAAGGTCCGACAGATTGGTCCGGACCTCTCAGAGGAAGTGTCTTGGTGCAGTGCGGATTTGGGGAAGTCAAGAGGACTACCTTGAGTGGTATATTCCAAGGATTTAGCCTCCGGTGATGGACAAGGAAAAAGATATGAATGGTTGAGTACCAGATTCCTGAGAGACAGTGAAAACAGAGGAAGAACTGACTGGCAGAGTATCAGACTGCTTTCCGGATGGGTTACTATTGATGACAGAGGTTGTGAAGGCATGAATCATGTTTGGCCGACATGATTAATGATATCTACAAGTATATGCTTGATCCGCATTGCTTGGTGAGGAAGGATTCAGCCGACAGAATGAAAGTTTATAAGAAACTAGACTGTTCCGGATGCCGACTAGAAAGGTGATGAAATTACTTGTGCGGATATATATAGAGGATGGATTTAGTTGTGAAGGGTGGTGTGGATGTGGAGAGATATGTGAATAAGTCCAGAGAAAGAGCAGAGGTAGCAAAAAGGATCCGGTATGTGAAAGATAGCAGAATAAAGAACAGAGGAAAGATGAAGTGCAGCAGATCAGTGTACTGAGCCTAACCGGAACTGAACTCCAGCATATGCAGATGCTTCCAATCAGTTCAAGACTGTGATTCTCATCACTTTGTAGACAGTGTGTCTTCTTGTAGGCAGTGGGCCTCTTGTGAGCAGTGTGCTCGGGCAGTGACCCCTAATTGGCAAGTGCCATTTTTGTAATTTCCTATTCTTCTAACAGAGAATAATTCTTGGGTTAATCACCCCGTGGTTTTCTCCCTTAACAGGGTTTCCACGTCAAAAATACTGTGTCATGTGTTTCTTATTTCATGGTTAATGTTTTTGTGTTTGATTTTATGCTGCATCAATTAAAAGGAAAGTTCAATAAGGGAAATAATTAGGATAACTGATTCACCCCCCCCCCTCTCAGTTATCAACAATTGGTATCAGAGCTAAGTTCCTCCTAATAGAACCTAACAGCTTGAGGAAGATCTGGGATTTCAAATGGATGCATATGGTTTAAGGGAGCAACTCAAGACTGCTCTTGAGGATCTTGAACAGTCAAATTCTGAAGTCAGTGAATTAAAGGAAAGACTCAAACAGGCTGATGAATTCATGAGAGAATTAAAAGACAAATTAAGTCTCTCTATGAAAAAGAGAAAGGAGCTGCTTCAATAGTTGGCAAGGCAAAGTGAAGAAAGCAATACAAATGAAGAATTGACTGAGTAAACCAAGTTATGTGAAAAGTTATCAAAAGAAGTCATTATGTTAAGACATGAAATGGAATCAGGAACTATAAAGTTTACTCAAGAGATTGAAGAAAAAAGAAAGGCTGAAGACAATCTAAGACAATCTCTTAAAGAAAAATCAGAAGAATGCCACCAGATGGACAGGATTATCAGACATCTTGAATCTGATCTTGAAGATGCCAAAGATAATGAAGGAAAACTTGAGGATCAAATTGCCTCTCTCAAAAGAGACCTTCAAACAGCAAATGAATATAAAGAGAAATTCAAGATAAGTTCTGCTCAACTTGAAGTTCTTCTTGGAAGGCAAAAGAGGACAGATGACAAGTATGGCTTGGGATATGAGAAAGGAGAAAGCTCCGGATCCGGTCAGAAGAATCTTGGATCAGAAAATCCAAGGAACAGGCCTAGAAGACCTCCGGTAAGATAGCCAAATGCTCAAAGATATCCATCCTTCAATGGATACTGCCACAGCTGCAACCACTTTGGTCACAAAGCTAATCAGTGCAGAATGAGAATGAATCAGATTAATTCATCCTTCTCCGGACAGTGCTTCAACTGCAAAAGGTATGGACACAAATCCCATGAATGCAGAAGTATGCAAGTAAACAAATCATTCAAAGGTAGATGCTTCACATGCAATAGAGTAGGTCATATTGCTAATCAATGCAGATCAAGAGGATATCAGTCAAATATGCAAAGAAATGTTATTTGCCAAATCTACAATAGGTCCGGTCATAATGCTAAAGTCTGCAGAAACAAGAATCAGGATAAAAGAGGTCCGGTGTATAATCAGAATCAAGACAAGGGTAAACAAAAGATGAATGTGGATGAGGTTAGGAATCAGATGAGCAAGATTTGGGTGAAGAAAAGTTCAGAGAATGTAGAGGTTGGATCCGCACCAGACTCTGGTGCTGATATCTCTTCCGGAAATTAAAAAGTGAGCTCAGGCTCAGGGGGAGACTCAAAGAAAATCTTGTTCCCCCAGCCAAACAAGTGGTGCCGGATGTGGCACAAGATGCGGATCAAAGGGTTTGTAGATATGAGTCTTGAGATACTTCAGTCAAGTTTTCAGAGGTCCGCATGGAGTTATGAAGAAGCTGTGATCGATCAAATAAGACCTGTTCAGGGAGATGCTCCGGTATGATAAAGGATTACAAAAAGGTCTGGAAAGATCCAGAAATGCACTATCTTGTTCTGCGGATTGGACAGAGTGTTTGGGATGTTCTTGCAATATGTTACCTCGATTCATTCATGACTGAAAGATTCGGATGATATCCTCAGATCAGGACTAATCCGGGACACTCCAAGCTATCCAGACAAGGCAAACCGGAATGATGTAGGTGAAGCATTTATTGCAGACAGATATTAGGGTTCGCGGAGCAATTTAAGAGATTTCTCAAAGGTTATTTGCTCATTCTGCACTCGAGAAGAAGCGAAAAGTGGAGCTCTGCAACAAGGTTCATCAAGCACACCAAGGATCTCCTGCCGAAGTTATTGCATAAAGAAATCAATCCAACCACTCCGTGCAAACCGAAGGCGCATAAGGTATTCTCTGTTTTTCATTACCTCACTGCAAATCTTTGAAGAATGGCTACTCCAAACATAGTTAAGATCTCTAATAGACCTCACCCCTCATTCAAGAAACATCCCTACAAATCATTGGAGGTAGACCCACTAGGAGCCTTCTCTAGTGTTCCTCACGGAGTTTTACACACCGAAGACATTAGGGTTTACATACATGCAAACATTGAGGAATTTGGGGAATTCAAATTAAGAGACCTCTATCACAAGCAGCTGATTGACAATGCTTTTGAGCTTAAACCAGAGTATAAGGATATTCAGAAGAAACAATTTGAGCAATTTATTCATTTCCCCTGCTTTGAAGAAGATGAATGGGTCCGGTATGTACTGAGCAGGATGCATGACAACTTTCTATGGCTAGATAGACCCTGCAAGATCACAAAAGAGGCAATTAGAGCAGTAACTGGTCTATACTCTTCCGGAGGGGTACCTATCCTCAAATCTGTCAAGAACAACATTGTAACTGAGGCCACCGGATCAAAATTTGACAAGAGGGCAATGACCATTGAAGATATTTCAGATCCGGATATCAAATATGCATCAATGATAATAGGATACAAGATCTATCACTCCAGCAGGGAGAATTCTGTATCCGGAACTGCAGTATACACTGCCTTTGAAATGCTAAGAAAGAATGCAGAATATGACCTCTGCGAACTACTGCTAAGCCAATTAATGGAAAATATACAGAAAATCAAGAAGGATAAGAAGAATTCCTTCAAGTATGGTACTCTTATTGTATGTCTATTCTTCTACTTCATGAATGAGCTACCCGGAACAAGTGGATGGGTATGGCAGAATGACAAACCTGTTGCAGTCCAGATAAGAGACTATTTGCATGGACTTGGGGATGCAAAAGTGAGAAATACAGCTCTATGGGGATACTTCAAAAACTTTCAGAGCATGATGCAAGCAAGAGAGAGAATTCCCCAGTCTCTCATTGAGAAATACAAGGACTCAGTGTGCTTTATGGTTGACACTGATCAGTGCCTAATGGAGGCAGTGGAGCCAAGGACTGTCTGGATCATGCCCATGGGGTATGAAGTTGATGAACAGATAGTGGAGCTGCATGTTCAACACATGCTAAGTCAGCCCAAAGATCCTAAGGCAGAAAGGTTTGGAACCTTTGAGGAGCTGAGTGTAAAAATACATGTAGAACTCAGGGAACCTGAGATTAAAAGAAAGGTAAGAAAAGAAGTAGAGCACATTGCTCAAGGCCTAGGTATCTCAAAGGAGGCACTTGATGCCAGCCGGGAAAAGAGGAGGAAGGCCGACGAAGAAGAGAAAAGCAAAGAAAGTGCTCCGGTTGAAGCTCCCACCCGGACCAGATCATCAAAGAGACCTGCACCTCCCACAACCAAAAGTTCAAAACCGGAAGTTCAGGCATCCGGTAAGAGATCCAAGACAAAAGCCACAAGGGCTTATGGAAGCCAAAAGGATGAAGAGGAAATAGAATCAGATGAGGGAGTAAGAGAAGTAAAGAAACAGAAGAAGAAAGGATCCGGTAAGCCCTCCACAGGCCAAGACAAGGATGAAATGGCAGAGGTATCTGTTGAGAAGCCCACTCTGTCTCTAGAGAGCATAATCAAGTCGGTCACGGTGGATGGAAACCTTCAACCAATGACTGAATCATATGATGACTTCAGTGAGGCCGACCAAAAGACTCTGCAAGAGGCCACAGTAAAATATCTTAATATATATAATAAGGCTTTCATTGAAATAATATCTCTTATTCCTAAAAGCCTAGAAAAGGAAATAGAAGTAAGAAAGAATAATGCTCATGCTAAAGATCTTGAGATCCGGGAGCAGATAGCTATTCAGCTATATCCTCAAATTGATCCCAAGACAATGAACATTATCTTCAAGGACTGCAAAGATGAGTTCAGAAGCAAAGCCAGGATGAATCAACTCATGCTTGGCGAGACTGACAAAGTGGCCCAAGAAACAGAAGAGATCCTCCGGAAGGCCTTCAAAAGGTTCAATCTTCCGGTTGTAGAGGATTTAGGTACAAAAACAGCTGAGGACTTGGGACCCTCTGCTCCAGAAGAAGTGGCTCATGAACAAACTAGCATCTCTCCTCCGGTTTCCCCTACAGTCTCCGGATCCAAAGAAGAAGAGCAACTACAGGAGAAGGAAGCAGTGGTGAAAGACAAAGAGGTTGACAGTTCTAAGACTGCAGAAGAAAAGAAACATCTGTCTCCAGCAAGAGACACTGCACAAACTGTTCAACAATTTTTGAGCAAAGAAACTCTAGAGATTGATGAACCAGAGCTTCTAAAAGGTCCATTTGATTTTGACTCTCTCTCTCCGGTACAAACAATGAAGATAGCCTCATTTGCAAATGCCAAGGCAAATGAAAAGCTCCTGAAGTCTCATATGGAAGACTGTGAGTTGATAGAGGCTGCTTCCGGAGTACTTGTAAAAATCATGCCATCAATCCAGATAGATCCGACAGCCTCCTCTTCCGGTAATCTAAAAACCTTAGTCAGCAGTGTTGATACACATTTTGATTCTCTAGAAAAATCAGCTGAAGAAAAGGTCCGGAAGGAATTTTTGGATAAAAGATTTTCAGAAATATTAGAATTAATCTCTAAGGATAGGAAGATTGTAAGCATTGGAATAAGGAGCTTAGAGAATGCTCTTAAGGATGGCGGTGACATCTACAAATTTTGCATATCCTGGTCAAAGGCAACAGCAGCATTTGACAAGAAAATAAAAGAGGAACAGGATAAGCTACAAAGCTTATCTCAAAGTTTTGATCCTCTCTCTTCCTCTATAATAAATCAAGAATGTCAGACCATTGCAGTCTTGAATGAAATAAAAAATCTTGAGAAGGAAAGGAAGAACATCACTAACCGGATGGGAGAACTTAGAAGGATTATAATCCCTAAGTTGGAAACTATGCATGAGGCCATCAGTGATGCTCAGACCACCGCCCAAACAAAAGATCCGACAGATCTCAAGCGGGCAGAAGCGTTTGCATTTTTGCTAAGTGGTCACATTTCAATTTTGGATAGAATGAAGCAAAGTTGGGCCACAGAAATGATCCAATTGCAGACATCCTTTGCAGACATTCTTCAATATATGTGAGTATGTAAATATGCAGCTAAGTATAAGAAATTTTTGAAAATTTTGATATGCGGACCCTACCCTTTGCCATTGATGTCAAAGGGGGAGTGAGGAGCAGTGAAAAATGAGGAATCCAACTAAGGGGGAGTTCCAGAAATTGTATATAAAGACAGAGCATCAGCAAAGGGGGAGCATAGTGAAAACACTTAGTCATTTTTCACTAAGTGTTGCCATCAATGCCAAAGGGGGAGATTGTTGGCAAGAGACACTATATGGATTCATGGTTGTTGTCATTGATGGCAACAAAGGTCATCCCACATATCTGCAAGACATGATGTGTCTCTACCGGAAGTCAGAATAAAGAATGTTGTGGTCCGGTGAAGAAGAACAGAGCATGTGGCAAGGTCCGACAGATTGGTTCGGACCTCTCAGAGGAAGTGTCTTGGTGCAGTGCGGATTTGGGGAAGTCAAGAGGACTACCTTGAGTGGTATATTCCAAGGATTTAGCCTCCGGTGATGGACAAGGAAAAAGATATGAATGGTTGAGTACCGGATTCCTGAGAGACAGTGAAAACAGAGGAAGAACTGACTGGCAGAGTATCAGACTGCTTTCCGGATGGGTTACTATTGATGACAGAGGTTGTGAAGGCATGAATCATGTTTGGCCGACATGATTAATGATATCTACAAGTATATGCTTGATCCGCATTGCTTGGTGAGGAAGGATTCAGCCGACAGAATGAAAGTTTATAAGAAACTAGACTGTTCCGGATGCCGACTAGAAAGGTGATGAAATTACTTGTGCGGATATATATAGAGGATGGATTTAGTTGTGAAGGGTGGTGTGGATGTGGAGAGATATGCGAATAAGTCCAGAGAAAGAGCAGAGGTAGCAAAAAGGATCCGGTATGTGAAAGATAGCAGAATAAAGAACAGAGGAAAGATGAAGTGCAGCAGATCAGTGTACTGAGCCTAACCGGAACTGAACTCCAGCATATGCAGATGCTTCCAATCAGTTCAAGACTGTGATTCTCATCACTTTGTAGACAGTGTGTCTTCTTGTAGGCAGTGGGCCTCTTGTGAGCAGTGTGCTCGGGCAGTGACCCCTAATTGGCAAGTGCCATTTTTGTAATTTCCTATTCTTCTAACAGAGAATAATTCTTGGGTTAATCACCCCGTGGTTTTCTCCCTTAACAGGGTTTCCACGTCAAAAATACTATGTCATGTGTTTCTTATTTCATGGTTAATGTTTTTGTGTTTGATTTTATGCTGCATCAATTAAAAGGAAAGTTCAACAAGGGAAATAATTAGGATAACTGATTCACCCCCCCTCTCAGTTATCAACATACACTGCCTATGAAATGCTAAGAAAGAATGTAGAATATGATCTCTGCGAACTACTGCTAAGCCAATTAATGGAAAATATACAGAAAATCAAGAAGGATAAGAAGAATTCCTTTAAGTATGGTACTCTTATTGTATGTCTATTCTTCTACTTCATGAATGAGCTACCCGGATCAAGTGGATGGGTATGGCAGAATGACAAACCTGTTGCAGTCCAGATAAGAGACTATTTGCATGGACTTGGGGATGCAAAAGCGAGAAATACAGCTCTATGGGGATACTTCAAAAAATTTCAGAGCATGATGCAAGCAAGAGAGAGAATTCCCCAGTCTCTTGTTGAAAAATACAAAGACTCAGTGTGCTTTATGGTTGACACTGATCAGTGCCTAATGGAGGCAGTGGAGCCAAGGACTGTCTGGATCATGCCCATGGGGTATGAAGTGGATGAACAGATAGTGGAGCTGCATGTTCAACACATGCTAAGTCAGCCCAAAGATCCTAAGGCAGAAAGGTTTGGAACCTTTGAGGAGCTGAGTGTAAAAATACATGTAGAACTCAGGGAACCTGAGATTAAAAGAAAGGTGAGAAAAGAAGTAGAGCACATTGCTCAAGGCCTAGGCATCTCAAAAGAGGCACTTGATGCCAGCCGGGAAAAGAGGAGGAAGGCTGAGGAAGAAGAGAAAAGTAAAGAAAGTGCTCCGGTTGAAGCTCCCACCCGGACCAGATCATCAAAGAGATCTGCACCTCCCACAACCAAAAGTTCAAAACTGGAAGTCCAGGCATCCGGTAAGAGATCCAAGACAAAAGCCACAAGGGCTTATGGAAGCCAAAAGGATGAAGAGGAAACATAATCAGATGAGGGAGTAAAAGAAATAAAGAAACAGAAGAAGAAAGGATCCGGTAAACCCTCCACAGGCCAAGACAAGGATGAAATGGCGGAGGTATCTATTGAAAAGCCCACTCTGTCTCTAGAGAATGTAATCAAGTCGGTCATGGTGGATGGAAACCTTCAACCAATGACTGAATCTTATGATGACTTCAGTGAGGCTGACCAAAAGACTCTTCAGGAAGCCACAGTCAAATATCTGAACATATACAATAAGGCTTTCATTGAGATCATATCTCTTATTCCTAAAAGCCTAGAAAAGGAATTAGAAGTAAGAAAGAACAATGCTCATGCCAAAGATCTTGAGATCCGGGAGCAGATAGCTATTCAGCTATATCCTCAAATTGATCCCAAGACAATGAACATAATCTTCAAGGACTGCAAAGATGAGTTCAGAAGTAAAGCCAGGATGAATCAACTCATGCTTGGTGAGACTGACAAAGTGGCCCAAGAAACAGAAGAGATCCTCCGGAAGGCCTTCAAAAGGTTCAATCTTCCTGTTGTAGAGGACTTAGGTACAGAAACAGCTGAGGACTTGGAACCCTCTGTTCCGGAAGAAGTGGGCCCTGAACATACAAGCATCTCTCCTCCGGTTTCCCCTACAGTCTCCAGATCCAAAGAAGAAGAGCAATTACAGGAGAAGGAAGCAGTGGTGAAAGACAAAGAGGTTGACAGTTCCAAGACTGCAGAAGAAAAGAAACATTTGTCTCCGGCAAGAGACACTGCACAAACTGTTCAACAATTTTTGAGCAAAGAAACTTTAGAGATTGATGAACCGGAGCTTCTAAAAGGCCCATTCGACTTTGACTCTCTCTCTCCGGTACAAACAATGAAGATAGCTTCATTTGCAAATGCCAAGGCAAATGAAAAACTCCTGAAGTCTCATATGGAAGACTGTGAGTTGATAGAGGCTGCTTCCGGAGTACTTGTAAAGATTATGCCATCAATCCAGATAGATCCGACAGCCTCCTCTTCTGGTAATCTAAAAACCTTAGTCAGCAGTGTTGATACACATTTTGATTCTCTAGAAAAATCAGCTGAAGAAAAGGTCCGGAAGGAATTTTTGGATAAAAGATTTTCAGAGGTATTAGAATTAATCTCTAAAGATAGGAAGATTGTGAGCATTGGAATAAAGAGCTTAGAGAATTCTCTTAAGGATGGCGGTGACATCTACAAATTTTGCATATCCTGGCCAAAGGCAACAGCAGCAATTGATAAGAAAATAAAAGAGGAACAGGACAAGCTACAAAGCTTATCTCAAAGTTTTGATCCTCTCTCTTCCTCCATAATAAATCAAGAATGTCAGACTATTGCAGTCTTGAATGAAATAAAGAATTTTCAGAAGGAAAGGAAGAACATCACTAACCGGATGGGAGAACTTAGAAGGATTATAATCCCTAAGTTGGAAACTATGCATGAGGCCATTAGTGATGCTCAGACCACCGCCCAAACAAAAGATCCGACAGATCTCAAGCGGGCAGAAGCTTTTGCATTTTTGTTGAGTGGTCACATTTCAATTTTGGATAGAATGAAGCAAAGTTGGGCTACAGAAATGATCCAATTGCAGACATCCTTTGCAGACATTCTTCAGTATATGTGAGTATGTAAATATGCGGCTATGTATAGAAAATTTTTGAAAATTTTGGTGTGCGGACCCTACCCTTTGCCATTGATGTCAAAGGGGGAGTGAGGAGCAGTGAAAAATGAGGAATCCAACTAAGGGGGAGTTCCGGAAATTGTATATAAAGACAGAGCATCAGCAAAGGGGGAGCATAGTGAAAACACTTAGTCATTTTTCACTAAGTGTTGCCATCAATGCCAAAGGGGGAGATTGTTGGCAAGAGACACTATATGGATTCATGGTTGTTGTCATTGATGGCAACAAAGGTCATCCCACATATCCGCAAGTCATGATGTGTCTCTACCGGAAGTCAGAATAAAGAATGTTGTGGTCCGGTGAACAAGAACAGAGCATGTGGCAAGGTCCGACAGATTGGTCCAGATCTCTCAGAGGAAGTGTCTAGGTGCAGTGCGGATTTGGGGAAGTCAAGAGGACTACCTTGAGTGGTATATTCCAAGGATTTAGCCTCCGGTGATGGACAAGGAAAAAGATATGAATAGTTGAGTACCGGATTCCTGAGAGATAGTGAAAACAGAGGAAGAACTGACTGACAGAGTATCAGACTACTTTCCGGATGTGTTACTGTTGATGATAGAGGTTGTGAAGGCATGAATCATGTTTGGCCGACATGATTAATGATATCTACAAGTATATGCTTGATCCGCATTGCTTGGTGAGGAAGGATTCAGCCGACAGAACAAAAGTTTGTGAGAAACTAGACTGTTCCGGATGCCGACTAGAAAGGTGATGAAATTACTTGTGCGGATATATATAGAGGATGGATTTAGTTGTGAAGTGTGTGATGGTGTGAAGATATATGCGAATAAGTCCAGGACAGAGCAGAGTTAGCAAAAAGGATCCGGTATGTAAAAGATAGCAGAATAAAGAACAGAGGAAAGATGAAGTGCAGCAGATCAGTGTACTGAGCTTAACTGGAACTGAACTCCAGCATATGCAGATGCTTCCAATCAGTTCAAGACTGTGATTCTTATCACTTTGTAGACAGTGTGTCTTCTTGTAGGCAGTGGGCCTCTTGTGAGCAGTGTGCTCGGGCAGTGAGCCCTAATTGGCAAGTGCCATTTTTGTAATCTCCTATTCTTCTAACAGAGAATAATTTTGGGTTAATCACCCCGTGGTTTTCTCCCTTAATAGGGTTTCCACGTCAAAAATACTATGTTATGTGTTTCTTATTTCATGTTAATGTTTTAGTGTTTGATTCAATGCTGCATCAATTAATAAGAAAGTTCAATAAGGGAAATAATTAGGATAACTGATTCACCCCCCCCCTCTCAGTTATCAACATGAACATCATTATGATGTTGAGAAACATGATCAGGTGCCTCCGTGGCTAGAGAAAGAGGTAAATGAAGAAGAAGAATTGGAAATCCAAGAATTTGATGTGTCCACCTTGTTCTCCGGGGACATAATAAAACCTAAAAGGAAGGCCAGAATGACTTCAGCCATCAAGAGAGATCCAACAACCGGGAGGACTGCACAAATTGCAGTACCTACTGTGGAGAAAGAAAAAGGTAAAATCACCCTGAATGAATTTCAAATTAGCACAGTGGATCTCGGTTTTGCCAATGAGGACCAAGAAGGTCAGGAGGGCAAAGATATAATTGATTCTTTAATTCTAAAGGTGAAAAGAGAAAAGGAGAAAAATAAGCAACATAAAGAGCACATTGCTCAATTGCATGCTTACATAAGGAGGCTGATTAATCCTGATGAGCCAACAACTGAACATGCAGTCCCATTGACTGCTATTTCTCAGGAGGAAGTGAATAAGTTAGATGTCATGAAACATGAGGCATCTGTAATAAGAAAATGGATGTCATCCACATTGGATGATGCTGAGGAAATGGTAAAAGCCTCTTTGAAGAGGTGGAGCATTCTGAGTGACTCCAGAACCAAGGTGGATAAATTGCAAATGTAGACCGGGAAAAGGTCTTACAAACTGGAAAGGGTCCTAAGCATCTTGGGAGAAATAAAGAGGATAAATCCTCAACTGCTTATCAGTAAGCAGGTACTGAGCAGCCATACCGCATTATTGGTGGACATCTGGTATAAAGACATTCAGTTTGAATGTGGAATCCTCAGAAGATGCAATAATAAGCTGAGAGATATCAGCATGAAGCTACATGATTTGATGGCTGAAGAGGCAGAAATACTAGAAATATTGGAAGGAAAGGTGGAAGGAAAAATAGAAAATCAAGATGAAGAGTCTGCCATCAAGGCTCTACACAGCAACTTCCAATCAGAGGCAGATGGTCCACTTGTCCACTTGACAGAAGAACTTATAGATAAAATAATGAGGATCAAGGTCAAGATGGAGAAATACAATGAGACACTGCAGGACAGGAAAGACAAGCTGGATAGTAGCAGAGATAAATATGAGGCACACAAACACGCCATCATCAAAGCAAAGACTCAGGATGGCAGAGCAATCGACCCAATTGTGCAGTCGTACAAACAAGTCTGGAGCAGCATGCAGCCTCATATGCGGCATCATCATCATCAAGATAGTGAAAGTTCAGGAAGTGATGCACATGATGATGATCTGCATGAGTCGGGTGAGGAGCATGATGAGGACACATCATAAAGGGAGATATAAGTGTAAATAGTCCAGATAGTTGCCAGCTGGTAGCTTGTGCCATTTTGTAAAGTTTGACAAAATCAGGAAGAATGATGACTGTAGATGTGTATTGATAAATCAAGATCGTGGCTCTTTTGTAATGGATTCCTCACCTTATTCTATAAAAGGTGATGGAATGCCTTATTGTAAACATTCGAAACTTAATTAAAATTCGTCTACTGAAACATTCAGAGCTCATTTCAAAGTTTTTGTAAACATCTATATTTTTGCATGCTTAATGAATGAGAAGACTATGTTGATTACAATTCATAGTAAATCTTGAGTAATCAGTGTATGAATTCTGGACATATGTGGTGATCTGCTGCGTCCCTTGGAGTGCATGTCTGCTTACATATGTTGTCTTTGTACAAATTTCCCTTTGAAGTTAGCATCAACTATATCTAGCTGTGGAATGTCCTGGTGAAAATATGGTTTGGTTTTCTTCTCTTCATGACAGTATCTAATATACATGTGATTCAAAAGCTAAAGGTTCAACTTTAATTAGAAGCATTTCTTTAATTTCTTTTAAATTTCAGAGCATTTCATCCTCATAATTGCAAACAATTGACGATCTTAAGCAAATAACACAAATATGTGGACATCTCGTAGATAACTTGCAAATATTTAGCATATTTGAATACAAAGCATGCACAATTGAAAATATCATGCAAAGATTGAAGTATTTCTGCATTATTTCATCTAATAATGGTACAGTATGACCTCTCGGTAAAGCATTTCTGCAGGAAAATCATGATGATGATAAATTTTCACATAAGGCCCCAAAATGGAAACAGTGACTCACATTAACCTCTGAGTAACGTCAGAAGATTAAGATCTAATCACCGGAGACTTGGGATCATGAATTCCCTGAATTCATAGTATCTTTCAAGATGAATAAAGGTTAATGTGTACTTTTATTCTATGCTTGTTTATGACTAACATCATGACCAACATAAATTGGTGCTAGATGGAGGGCCCGATCTGGAATACTATGCTCATCATCATTATTTTCAGGTTTGATGATGCAGAGAGTAAGGTAACCTCGAACCGTCTATGAATTTCAAATATTACGCAAATATTTACCGTAGCAAGCTCGTAGATGCTCATTCTGTGTAAAGATTTTTAGATTTAACATAAATATTGCAAGCTTTACAGTAAATCATTCTAAATTCACAAATATCAGCCAAAGATACATAAATTTGTTCAAGCTTTGAAGAATTTTGGCTTTAGAAATGTGAGATCTCATGCTAGGGTTCATTATACCTCAAATATCCTTTCATATTTGTAGTATCTTTGCAAACATTTCGTAAATAGCCAGTTTGATCAGCCATCTGACCACAAATATCACCTCATCCAGTGAAATCTAGCCAATATTTGCAAAGTTTCAGCCAATTTGCCTCAAAATTGAGAAATCCTAGCTCACAGGATAAATACCAGGTCTAGACCTAGTAGAATCTTTGAAGAATTGCCTGTTAGAGGTTTCAGACCTAGAACTGTAGACATTCATCATACTCCAAGGTCTAGTGCGTCAGGGGCTTCACCAGAACCTCCTCTGGTAACTCCTGTTGGTTTACAAATACCTTCTGGGATATTTGTGACACCTCCTGTTCAGCCTCAGGGTGTACCTTTAGTCCAACCTCAGCCAGTTGCACCACCAACTCAACCTCCTCCAGTTGCAATGTCTTTCTTTGTAGCAGAGTCGCCTTTGACCTTCACTGCATATCATGAGTTGCCAAAGAATCTGGATAAACTTTGTCCAAAATATCATCCTTACCAAGATGCTGAAGATCATATCAGGACCTTTAAGGAAGCTTGCTGCAGAGCCAGAATAGAGCATCAAGATGTGGTGTGCAGATTATTTCTTTTTTCCTTAGGGGAAGAAGCCTATAATTGGTTCATTAGTCTTGATCAGGGTTCTGTTGATTCATGGGCCTTACTAGAGAAAACTTTTCTAGATAGATTCAAGGTTCCTGTTGACCCCTCGATAAACTATCACTTATTTGCCACTATCAAGAGATTTGAGAATGAGCCAATCGCAAATTTCAATGCTAGGTTTCAGAAAATGTTTTCCAGAGTGGTCACTTCTTATACTGTGTCTAATGAAGCTGCAAGGAGCATTTATTATTCAGCTTTGGATCCTTTGACCTCCATGTTCATAAGGAGAACACATCCCCGATTCACAACTTTAGCCTTAGCTTTTCAAGAAGCCATACAGGTAAATCAGTAGTTGATACCTTCTCCTACTCCAAATATGGTATTCCCTACCTTGCCTAGCATGCATCCACAATATCCTGCATCATATTCTGCACAGTATCCTACACAATATCCTAATGGAGCAGTGATACCCCCAGCAGTCATGCCTGCACCTTTGCAAGTACCTCCACTGAGCATTATGCCCCCTCCTAATGGAAATGGCCAATTGCCACAATATCCTGCACAAGCTCAGGCACCTCAAGGTGCTGACTTGTCCAATAATAACCATGGATCCTCTTTCTTCAAGCCTCAGAATGAAAATGTGGTGGCCAAAGCTCAAGAAGAAAAGGAGGAGATTAAAGAAATTTCTGCTCAATTGAGGAAACTCACCACAAAAGTGACACATTTGAGAAATCAAGGTTTTTATTCCCAGTCAAACCAGAATAGAAATTATTCCAATGATAGACCAAATTATCTTGACAGAGGATATAACACCAATAATTTCAATAATAGTGGTGGAAATAACAATAATCCTCAGAGGCAGCCCAGAGTATGGAACTCTAGGCCAAATAATGGCTCATTACCATCACCCCTAGATAATCAGCCTCCAGGTGAAGCCAAACAGACTACTAGAGTCAATCTGGCTGAAGCAGCCCTTACTAATTGGTGTAGGATCCACAATACAAATGCACATGCAGAATTAGACTGTCCACAATTTAGAATTGCTGCTAGCATCTTTCAGACTGAAGTATCTAACACCTCTGGGAATCCACCTCAGGCAGAAGGAAATGAGATTGTTCCTTGTGGATATGACTCAGCCTTTGTGCTAGAAGCCTATACTAATCAAACTCAACATAGTTATAACCAGGCATGTGAAGAGTCTGCTTTAACCTTTGAAACAAACTATGTATTCCCCTTTGAGGATGAAAATGAGCCTGCAAGAGAACATGAGGAAGTGCATGCATACCAGCAGCAATATCCTGGTAAGCATAATTATAATTTGAGGAGTAATGCCAACAGACCTGCTGGTCCATTGACATCATCTTTACCTCCAAATAACTTCAATACACCTCCTGATCCTAAAGCTAGTAATAACCCTGGGTTCCCCAAGGTAAATGCTCAGTACTTGTCACCTCAAAATACAGGATCAAAGGTTGTAAGTGCACCTCATGAATCCGACAAGTTGGTCAATTATCTCGCTGATGAAATGAAGAAAATTAAGATCAGCCTGTCCCTGTTTGAGTTACTGAAAACTCCCGCCATCAAAAAAGCATTCATGAAGTCACTAGATGATCCTACTCCTAAAGAGGATGGCCATCTTTCAAGTCAATCCAGTGGCAAAGATCATGTTGCTAGGGATAATACTACCAAGCCTAGGATGCCAGCTACAATCCAAGCTACAGAAACCTCTCACATGACTTTGTATAGGGATAAAACTGAATCACTTCCGTTCCTCCTCACCATAAGAATGTTCAGCAAGAACCTACACAACTGTTTGGTTGATTCAGGGGCCTCCACGAATGTCATGCCCTTGTCAATATGCAATGCCTTAGGACTACATCCTGCTAAATCCCTAAAAAAGGTGAAACAGCTAGACAAAACAGAAGTAAGTGTAGTAGGAGAGTTAACTCATATCCATATGCAACTAGCATCTGATCCTAGGATCCAGTATTACATTGATATTCAGGTAGTTGACATACCTGATACTTATGGGATGTTGCTTAGCCGAGACTGGTCCAAGACGCTCAATGGATATATGTCCACAGATTTCAGTCACATGTGGTTACCATGGAAGGGTATACCTAATCAGATCAGGATTGATGCCGAGCCTAGAATGAAACATATGATCACTGAGTACAACTGAACAAATGAGATCATGTACGTAGACGTAGAACTCAGAGTTTACTGCATCAGGCCGCAAACTGTCAAAATATAAGAGATCCTAGTGCTTGACCTTCATTATCATCATGATGATGATCATCAGGAAGGCATGCCAGTTGTAGAACCTGATAATAATCCTGATAAGGAGAACGAAATAAATCACTTCAGAGACTTTGAGATACATCTGACTAATCAGGTAAAACGTTGTCAATTGTTAAATATACCTATTAATAATATTTTGATTGATGGATGGTGCAGATTGCACGATGAAGCACATTCAGAAAAGACTTGTGAAACATGCTTAGATATGATGATGCTGGAGCAAACCTGCAGTGAGGCATCATCCTCATATTCTGAGGTAAATGCTACATCTGATGATGATGATGATACTAATTCTTATCTATCTTCTGCAAGAACAAAGGAGCCAACAGATCATGATGAAGATCATATCCTGAAAATAGAAGAAGTTCTGCTATCTAACCAGGTAAATGATGTGAGGAAGGAAAAGATCACCCTTGGGAGTGATTGTTTTATGGAGCCAGACTATGAATTGTTAGATGAAGACAAAGGTAGTGACTTGACTAAGTTCGAAGAATTTCTAGTAAAAGAAATAGAGAAGATGACACGACAGCATAAATCTCCCCAGGAGGTTTTAATTAAAGGTTGGTGTAGGTTGCACAAGGCACCTCACTCAGAAACAACTTGTTCATTATGTCTACACATTTTGAAAAAGCATGCAGCTACAGATCCAGAGGGTCATCCTCCTGCTGACGTAAAAGAGAAAATAGAAAAGCCATCAGGCTCACAAAATCAAGGAAAGAAGAAACTTGAAAATGAGGACATCCCTAAGTTAAAGTGGATATCAGGCAGAGCAGCAGCCAGAGATACCAAGAAGAAAGAAAGTTCAACTAAATATCCTGCTGAAGATAAACCCTAGATCCTAAGGTTTGATGGATCTAAGTCCAAACAAGGAGCTGGGGTAGGAATTGATCTCATTGATCCAACAGGTAAATCCTATCTGGCAGCCTATAGATTACAGTTCCCCTGTACTAACAATGTAACAGAATATGAGGCTCTGATTCATGGGATACTGTTTGCTCATAAGAAAAAAGTAAAGATTCTGCATGTCTTTGGAGATTCAGAACTAGTTGTGAGGCAAGTAAGAGGAATTTACTCATGTAACTATAGAAAGCTGTCCAACTACAGACATCATGTGTGGGACTTGATTGAGGACTTTGACACCTTTAATATCACCCACGTGCCAAGAGAGCAAAACCATAGGGCAGATGCACTTGCCCAAGCTGCTAGTACATTGGAGCCACTATCTATATCAGGTCTAAAGAGATTTTTAGTAGAACTGGTGTCAGTACCTTCAGTACCTGATAATGTGACCAACCTCCAGGTGTTTGATGATGATCAGTACATTTTAGATTTCATCTCAAACAGAGATGTATTTGATGCCCAAATTATAGATGAGAGTGGTATAGAAGATCATGTATGGGAAGAAGATGAGATATTAGAGTTGCCTAGCAACAGTATCCCCAAAGATATGATTGAATTAGAAAGAGCCTTTGATTTGGATAGTATGCTTAAATAGAAGGATCTGCCCAAGGCAGATGGAGGTCAATATTCACAAGTGAATATTGGACAGGATGATGACAAGAAAAATGTACTGATAGGTAAGGTTTGCACATCAGAAGAGTTAGAAGGAATAACTCAGGCACTCAAGGATTGCATACATGTATTTGCATGGACTAATGATGAGCTGAAGACATATGACACCTCTATCATAACTCATACTATACCTCTCAAGCCAGATGCTAAACCTTTCAGACAGAAGCAGAGGCCAGTCAATGCTTTGCTTGAACCAATAATTTTTGAAGAAGTCAAGAAATTGTTAAATGCCAGAATAATATTTCCTGAGGCACTCCACTTGGGTGGCAAATCTTGTGCCAGTTAGAAAGAAGAATGGAGACATCAGGTTATGTGTAGATTTCAAGAATCTGAACAGAGCATCAGAAAAAGACAATTATCCCTTGCCATCATTAGATGAAGTTCTGCAGATTGTAAATGGAGCCAAAATGATGTCCTTCCTGGATGGCTTTTCAGGATACAACCAAGTAATGGTTGACAAAATTGACATATTGAAAACTGCCTTCACCACAAAGTGGGGGATATTTGCATATAGACATATGCCATTTGGACTTATAAATGCTGGAGCTACATTCCAGCGAGCAATGGACATAGCCTTTAGAGGCTTAATAAGAAAATGTACAGTCATCTACATGGATGACTTGACCGTATTCTCTAAGGAAAGGGGGAATCATGTAACTGATCTCATAAATGTATTAAAGAAATGTGAAGAGTACGGAATATCTTTGAATCCTAAGAAGTGCATATTTGGGGTGACAACAGAAAAGTTACTAGGCCACTTGATTATAGAAGATGTGATTATCATCGATCCTGACAGGGTGGAGTCTATTATGAAGTTACAACTTCCAGGAAGCAAAAAAGAACTTAAGTCTTACTTTGGTAAGATAAACTTTGTAAGGAAGTTCATCACAGGTTTTGCTGAGATTGTCAGACCACTAAATGCTATGTTAAAAAAAGATGCACAAATTGAGTGGACACCAGAGGCTGCATTTGAAGATATAAAGAAAGCCATATCGGATGCTCTGGTCCTTATCAGTCCAAATTACACAAAAGATTTCTACATCTATTCATTTGCTTCAGAACATACCTCTGCAGCAGTGTTAACTCAAAGAAATGAAGAAAAAGAAGAGAAACCAATTGCTTTCATGAGCTGTCCTTTCAAGGATGCTGAATTGAGATATGTCGATATTGAGAGATAGGCACTTGCATTAGTCAGAATAGTCAATAAATTTAGATACTACATACTGAGAAGCAAAGTAATTGCTGTAGTACCTAATGCAGCAGTGAAGATGCTGCTGATGCAAAGTGAGCCTGGTGAGAAAAGAGCCAAATGGATTACTGTATTACAAGAGTATGACATGGAAATTACACCAATGAAGCTGGTAAGAGGACAAGCTCTGAGCCAGATGATATTTGAAATTGACCCAAACATCACTAGTCAACAATATGTGATTAATGAGATAGACAATAGAGAATGGTATGCAGATATCAGGCACATCCTGATTATTGGAAGATGTCCATCAAGGATGCAAGCTTCACAGAGAAGAGCCTTAAAGATAAGATCCCAAAAGTATATGATGAAGGGATGAACCCTATTCAAGAAGAATTATGAAGGAATATACCTGAGATGTTTAGAAAAGCCAGAAGCAAATAAAGTCCTGTCAGAACTACATGACAAGTTTGGAATGGCACATGGATCAGCCTTGGCCACAACACATGCAATCCTCAAAGTAGGCTATTACTAGCCTACAATTTTTAAAGATACAGCGGACCATGTTAAATGTTGTCATGTTTGTCAGGTTGCTGCCAACAGGGAGAAGTATGCTGCACAACCCTTGCAGCCAGTGATGGAAGAGTGCCCATTTGCACAGTGGGGCATGGACTTCATAGGACCAATCAATCCTCCATCATCCTCAAGTCATAGGTATGTCTTAACTATTACTGACTATTGTACCAGATGGACTGAGGCTGTTAGCAGCAAAACTTGTACTACAGATGATGTTATTAGATTTCTGGAAACCAACATTGTCACCAGGTATGGAACTCCTTATGCTTTGATAAGTGATAATGGTTCTGCTTTCACTTCCACCAAGTTATCAAGTTGGGCTTTTGATCATGGAATTATACTTAAGTTTTCATCCAACTATTATCCCCAAGGGAATGGATTAGTAGAATCCACCAATAAAAATTTGCTGAGTATCATAAGAAAATTAATAGAGAAAAACCCTAGGGAATGGAACTCATTTCTAAAGTATGCCTTATGGGTAGATAGAACTAGAATGAAAATAGCATTAGGAAACTCACCTTTCCAATTAGTAAATGGGGTAGATCCTATCCTCCCTGTAAACTTAAAGATTACTACTCTGCAATTTGCCCAAGAATACCTAGGCATTGACAATAAGCAAGAGGTCAGGTTGCTTTAATTGATGCACCTGGAAGAAAAAAGGAGTCAAGCAATTGACCAATTTGCAAAACATCAGGCTGTTGTCAAACACTGGTTTGACAAGAGAGCCAAAGTTAAAGCTTTTAGATATCAGATTTAGTCCTGATGTGGGATAAAGCTCATGAGAGGAAAGGTGACCATGGTAAGTTTGATAGATTATGGATAGGTCCCTTCCAAATTTCTGAGATACTAGGAGACAACACTTATAGGCTTAAGAACTTGACAGGTGAGGATGTCCCATTGCCAGTCAATGGACAATTCCTCAAACATTATTTCTAGGCCTAAATGATTTTATGATAGTCATATGTATTATATTGTATATTTGTATAGTTGTTTGTACAGTTTGTTTGTTTTGCTTGTTTTGTTTTGTTGGTTGAGACCTTGTTCTGGTTAGTCAAAATGATGCACTTCATCACTCCAGAAAATAACTAAATTGTTAGGATTCAAGTGATGAGATCAAATTTAGACATAGGTTATGATTCATTCTAAGAAGTAATCATGATCAGGTTTGTGATATCTTTTCATCAGGGTGCCTTTTCTTTGGTCAAAGTGAATCAGTCACAATGAAACACCTAACAGCCTTGGGTTTGTTGAACACACAAGTATAGGTGTTAAGTGAAAAATCTAAAGGGAATCCCTTGCTACCAATACAATCTCCAACCTAAAACTGCAAGTGACTATGACTTGTACAAATGAGCTGACATGATGATATTAGATACTAATTTTAAGGAGAAAATTAGAAAAGAAATAAAATTAGGCCATCTAAGTAACTCTACCGGGGCTATAGACGCCTCCTGGCAATAGGGCTCTACTTAGGGAGATTGTATAGATAACCTTGCTGGGGCTATAGACGCCTACTAGCAGCAAGGCTCTATCCAAGTTGGCTATGAGGGATGATCCCCAACTATGTAGTTTAACACCAGTTACTTATGTTTTCAACTTGCTTTCAAGATGAGGATAATTAATCATATGCACACACCTGATCCTTTGTTAGCATTGTTACCATGATGAATTTTTTATCATTCAGAAGATCATGATGCATGTGCTTAGATGGAATTAGAATACTATAGATGAATGTGATCACATCACTTGAATCATTGGAATTTGTTTGTTTTCTTGGGTGGCAAGTTGTTGTGTGGTTACACAACACGCCCCATTTTGACTTGGCAAAACAGGGACCCAACTTTTTGGCTTGGCTTGTGTTGTCTGCTTTCTAGCGGTCTGGTAAAAGTAAGTCATGTGCATCATCATCTAGAGTCAGGATAAGGTAAGTCATCATCATGAGGTCAGTTTGTCAAAATTCATATTTCATCTCTGTGACCTCATATTTAGAAAGAGCATTAAAATTCATGTAGGTTTGCCTTTTACATCACCCTGATATTCATCAGGATGTGAGAGTTATGAACAGTGAAAGTTTTGGTCAAACCTGATATTCGCAAGAGGAAGATCATATTTTTATAACCTCAGTCATATAAGTTTGTCTCGTTATCATCATATTTGAAACATCACCTAATAAGTCATGCGGCCCAAACATCCGGACGTCAACTTTAAGTGGTAGTAAATTTTCCCCATCAAACAGTCTTATATATCGCGGGCATCATATTTCCAAATGTAACCTGATATTTTGAAATATCCTCCTGCCGTGAAATATCACCCTAAGCAAATATCCTGATGACATCATCCGAGTCCGATAAATGAAGAAATAAACATGATGATGACATCATCATCATATTTACCTCTCGGCAGGATATTTTCTAAACGTGATCATGTTCGCATAAAATGACGATGACGTCATGATGCCTTTCTGATACAAAGAACGAATATCAAGATGACGTCATCCTGATATTCCGAATGAGAGACATATAAGTTTGTCTCGTCATCATCATATTTGAAACATCACCTAATACATCGAAATATCCTCCTGATGTACTAAACATAACCAAAAGGTGCTTTCGTAACCTGAATCTTCTCGCGATAACTATTCCAATTTGAGGGAGGAGGACGACATTGAAACTCGACCCGATATTTGTGAATATCATCCTACCTTCAGGATATCCTGTCATATGGATATCCCCCACTCCCGTTTCCGCCATTATCATTTAATGCATGCAGACATGGTAGGTGGTTCCCACCGATCCCGGAACCTGATGAAACACCTGGCGAAATCTTGTGTTTTCTCACAGATAATCAATAAATACAATCTAATTTGTCAGAGTTACCCTAAATTTACCATGATTGCAAGGTTAAAAGGTAATTCAACCGTCATTTTTACATTTACCTTGCGATAAAATTGTTTTTACAGAGCACCAGCTTCCATATCCTCATACAGGCGATAGTTGCACGATTTGAGCTCACAGATAGAGGGAAGTACGGGATCATCAGCTGAATTAAGAGCGTTGTTAGCAGTTCACTGGTATAAAAGAGGTCTACATAACCAGGTATGTAAATGAAACCCTCATCTTGTTGTGTTTGTAATAATCAGGTATGGGTGGCCAAGCTGAAGTCTGGTTTATGCATCCATATGATTAAGTAATGTCGAACAGATATAGTAGGCATGGTGATTTATAAAGTTAATTGCAATATGCATGCATGGGTATACCCATTGTGAGATAGGATTTTGTTGATTGCAGGTACTTATGGCTGACAAGAGGTTAATTAAGTGTCAGGAAGAATTCAGTAAGCATATGTTCTCATCTCAGAGGGGCGTCCTGTTCAAATATGGTGCCATTACAGATACCTATCAGGGGGATACTAACCTGGAGGCCCGGTCAGCTAAACTGAATGACATGAAAAATAGAAGTCCTGTGCTGGATGCAGTTTTTGTATCCGGGATGTGGAACGCCGCAGGTTTCCCATACACCATGGAGTCTCCAGAGCTGGTCATCGAATGTGCTAAGAATTATAATCCAGAGACCAGGCAGGTAATGAAGCATGGGAGGGTATATGCAGACCTGTCCATTAAAGGTCTTTCCAGAACATTTGGGCTGCCATTGGGCAAAAAGGTCAAGAGTGTAGACTTGAAGAAATTAGAGAAAGAGTATGAGAGTAACAAAAAACAAGCCAGGAAGAACATGTACCACTGGAGGGCAGAGAACAACAGGTATTCGGCAGCTGCCAAACTTCCTGTGCATTTGTTTAAGTATGATTTTGCTGATGAATATCAGTATATGATTGCACTACTGAACATATTAACGGGCCAGCCTGATGTTGGTAGTTTCAGGGATTGGATGTATGGTATAATAATGATGTGCATATATTCAGACATCAAGCCATTGTGGGGCCAATTAATAGGTGATGCTTTGCATGAGCAGCTGATGAACCTAGGAGGTTCAAATTGTACTTTCTACATGACATCTTATATTGTCTATTCCTGTGCATACCAAGGCACATTTGATGCACTAGTTATAGATGGAAAGCTTACAGGCACAAATGATGTGCATATTTGGGATCATCATCCCCAGCTGCAAAGAGCCAACTACCTCCAAGACTACAAACTGGTCAATGATGCATTTTCCATGCATCTGGTGAGGACCATGGAGGAGGACAGAATAAAGAGACTGAGCATGGAGGCTCAAGAGATTATCTATAGGCATGGAGCCTGGTACATACAGTTTGCCACTTTCTCTTACATAAGGATTGAGGGTTTTGAAGGACCTCCCCTCATGCTACCTAGGTATCCCACTGATGCAGTGGTACTTATTGAGTTCATCAGGCAGGGCTCCACTATGATAAAAGCATATAAAGATGCTAAGAAGCTGCCACCAATTTTGTTTCCAGTCAGCATTGGCTGCTATATGTGCCCTGATTCAGACAATATAAAGAAGGTGATGGTCACCTTAAATAAAATGACCCTGCAGCCGTTTCCATTAATCAGACCATATGATCCTTACAGTAGAATGCAGAAAATACTAGGAAAGCCTATTCATCAGAGGCACCTAGAGGACTTCTGGGCCGAATGTGAGGATGAAGCAGAGGCAAGAAGAAGAAGGTATCAAATGTTAACTTTGAACCAAATTAGAACCTTTGATTGCATCCCCATCCCCCAATAATTGAAGAAAGATGATGGCAGGATAATTGTAGATGAGTATGAGCAAAAGAAGATATATAACGACACCATCTCTGCACCTGACCTCACCATGCAGGAAGACATATCTTTGCACCCCTTCATTGCCAGGACCATACAACTAACCCAAGCTTGGGTTGATGAGCAGGTAGAGGCACTGAAGAAGAAAGGTGTTGCCATTACGGTGGACAACAAGAAGAAGGGGTAGGATATTCCTGGGGATGAGCATGATGACTTCTTAAATGAAAAGAGGAAGACTAAGGGAGATAGACTCCCTCCACCACAACAACAGAGCAAAAGACCCCCAAGGGGCAAGAAGGTGGATAAAGAACCCAAAGGGGTTATTATTTAAAGGGCAATATTTGTAGCTGAGGAGGCAGTAGCATCAGGATCAGGATCAGAATTAGCATCCCCTCCAAGAAAAGGAAAATCCAAGGAAAGTCAGACAGCAGAGGCTGGAATCACTGAGACCCTAGAAGAGGGTCAATCCTTAAGAAAACTAAGAGAAGAGGATATCCTCATGGAGGAGGAGCCTGAAGAAGAAGAGGCTCCATTAGTAATAAATAGGAAGAGAAAAGCTCCACAGGTGCTGGTATCCACCCCACCTAAGAAACAAAGAACCTCTATGAGAGGTGAAATAAGACAACCCCCTACATTGTTACAAGGGGCAGGTAGTGAAGTACCTAAGGAACTTCAGCATGATGTTCCACTTCCTACCATTGTCAAGTTCAAAGCTTAACTTACCGAGGAGCAACTGAAAGAAACTTCACAGATGCAAGTAGGGCATGTCTCGCTTGAAGGGACAATAAATCTGTCTGATGATGAAGTTGTGCAAGAAGTGGCTGCACAAAAGATGGAAACACTTGCTATTGGTATGAGCATGACTCCTCACAAGCCTCCACCAGTTCAAACTGTACTAGAGGTGATGAAACTAGTGGAGGCAGAACCAGAAAAGAGCCCAGAACAAGTAGCTCAAGAAATAGGGCTAGATACATTAATTACAAAGGTGACCAATCCTATAGTAGTGGACTTAATAGGGAAACAGGATGCAAGTCCTAAACATGAAGTAGGATCACCTGATAGGGGACACCTAACAGAAGAAATAAAGATGACAGAATCAAGAGATCCTACTACCAAAGCCCAGGAGGTTGATAGTACAGGTGCAGAACAAATAATAGCTTTAGAACAAATGCCAGCACCTCAGGCAGAATCTGCAGTATCCAATGCAGTGGATGTATCACAAGGGGAAGAGTTGAAAATAGATGAAATAATGATAGAGAAAGATCATGATCATCATGATCAACATATAGATGCACCACAAGATTCCCCGCACCAAGAAGATGCTCCTCCGGAGAAGGAAATTCCTCAACAGGAAGATGTCCCGCAGGATCAACAACAAGGTGAGCATCAGGAAGAAGAAATGAGAAAATCACCATCTCCATTGCATCTGCTGACAAAAACAAGAGAGATGGGTGAACATCATGATGATACTGAGAAACATGATCAGGTGCCTCCGTGGCTAGAGAAAGTGGTAAATGAAGAAGAATTGGAAATCCAAGAATTTGATATGTCCACCTTGTTCTCCGAGGACATAATGAAACCTAAAAGGAAGGCCAGAATGACTTTGGCCATCAAGAGAGATCCAGCAACCAGGAGGAGGACTGCACAAATTGCAATACCTACTGTGGAGAAAGAAAAAGGTAAAATCACTCTGAATGAATTTCAAATTAGCACAGTGGATCTCAGTTTTGCCAATGAGGATCAAGAAGGTCAGGAGGGCAAAGATATAATTGATTCTTTAATTCTAAAGGTGAAAAGAGAAAAGGAGAAAAATAAGCAACATAAAGAGCACATTGCTCAGTTGCATGCCTACATAAGGAGGCTGATTAATCCTGATGAGACAACAACTAAACATGCAGTCCCATTGACTACTATTTCTCAGGAGGAAGTGAATAAGTTAGACCTCATGAAACATGAGGCATCTCTAATAAGAAAATGGATGTTATCGACATTGGATGATGCTGAGGAAATGGTAAAGGCCTCTTTGAAGAGGTGGAGCATCCTGAGTGACTCCAGGACCAAGGTGGATAAATTGTAAATGCAGACTGGGAAAAGTTCTTACAAACTGGAAAGGGTCCTGAGCATCTTGGGAGAAATAAAGTGGATAAATCCTCAACTGCTTATTAGTAAGCAGGTACTGAGCAGCCATACTGTATTATTGGTGGACATCTAGTATAAAGACATTCAATTTGAATGTGGAGTCCTCAGAAGATGCAATAATAAGCTGAGAGATATCAGCATGAAGCTACATGATTTGATGGCTGAAGAGGCAGAAATACTAGAAATATTGGAAGGAAAGGTGGAAGGAAAAATAGAAAATCAAGATGAAGAGTCTGCCATCAAGGCTCTACATAGCAACTTCCAATCAGAGGCAGATGGTCCACTTGTCCACTTGACAGAAGAACTTATAGACAAAATAATGAGGATCAAGGTCAAGATGGAGAAATACAATGAGACACTGCAGGATAGGAAAGACAAGCTGGATAGCAGCAGAGATAAATATGAGGCACACAAACATGGCATCATCAAAGCAAAGACTTAGGATGGCGAAGCAATCAACCCAATTGTCCAGTCATATGAACAAGTTCGGAGCAGCATGCAGCCTCATATGCGGCATCGTCATCATCAGGATAGTGAAAGTTCAGGAAGTGATGCACATGATGATGATCCGCATGAGTCAGGTGAGAAGCATGATGAAGACACATCATAAAGGGAGATATAAGTGTAAATAGTCCAGATAGTTGCCAGCTGGCAGCTTGTGCCATTTTGTAAAGTTTGACAAAGTCAGGAAGAATGATGACCGTAGGTGTGTATTGATAAATCAAGATCGTGGCTCTTTTGTAACGGATTCCTCACCTTATTCTATAAAAGGTGATGGAATGCCTTATTGTAAACATTCAAAACTTAATTTAAATTCGTCTGCTGAAACATTCAGAGCTCATTTCAAAGTTTTTGTAAACATCTATATCTTTGCGTGCTTAATGAATGAGAAGACTGTATTGATTACAATTCATAGTAAATCTTGAGTAATTAGTGTATGAATTCTGGACATATGTGGTGATCTGCTGTGTCCCTTGGAGTGCATGTCTGCTTACATATGTTGTCTTTGTACAAATTTCCCTTTGAAGTTAGCATCAACTATATCTAGCTGTGGAATGTCCTGGTGAAAATATGGTTTGGTTTTCTTCTCTTCATGACAGTATCTAATATACATGTGATTCAAAAGCTAAAGGTTCAACTTTAATTAGAAGCATTTCTTCAATTTCTTTTAAATTTCAGAGCATTTCATCCTCATAATTGCAAACAATTGACGATCTTAAGCAAATAACACAAATATGTGGACATCTCGTAGATAACTAGCAAATATTTAGCATATTTGAATACAAAGCATGCACAATTGAAAATATCATGCAAAGATTGAAGTATTTCTACATTATTTCATCTAATAATGGTACAGTATGACCTCTCGGTAAAGAATTTCTGCAGGAAAATCATGATGATGATAAACTTTCACGTAAGGCCCCAAAATGGAAACAGCGACTCACATTAACCTTTGAGTAATGTCAGAAGATTAAGATCTAATCACCAGAGACTTGGGATCATGAATTCCTTGAATTCATAGTATCTTTCAAGATGAATAAAGGTTAATGTGTACTTTTATTCTATGCTTGTTTATGACTAACATCATGACCAACAGGTTGATAGAATAGTGGAAGCATATGAAAATATTAGGACAGCAGTAAGGGTCCACATGAAAGAGAATGTTTATCAAAGTGATAGTGATGATGAAAGTGATAAGGATGAAGAGAACGATGAGCAAGAAGAAAATGAAGAGGAAGAACATGAAGAGTAAATGTAGATGCATCACTAAGTGAACATATGCATGAGGTACTTATAAATAGTGAGTCATACAAATGGTTACCAGCTGGCAACCTGTGCCATGAGAGAAAAGTTGACTAAGTCATAGGAGAATTGTCAACCGTTAATCCAAATTGATAAATCTTGACTATTGGTCAATTATAACTTCCTCCTCACCTTATTCTATAAAAGGTGCAGGGGTGCAATCTTTTAGTCATTCAAAACTTAATTGAAATCTGATTGCTAAAGAATTCAGGACTTATTTCAAAGTTATTGTGAACATACATGTTTTGCATAGTTAATGAAAGAGAAGCTATTTTGATTAAAAATCATCATAAATCTTGAGTAATTTGTGATTGGAATCTAGATATATGCATTGATTAGTTACGTCCTTTGGAGTGCTTTTTAGTTTGCATATATTGTTTTCATTCCTTGTTCCTTTGAAGTTAGCATCAACCATACCTAGCTGTGGAACAACCTATTGACTTATGGTTTGATTTCTCCTCTCCATGAATGTATCTTGTGTGTATGTGATTCAATAACTAAAGGTTCACTAAAATTAGAAGTATTCTTTGAAATTTCCTTGAACTTTATTACATATCATCTCCATAATTACAAATAACATACAATCAAAAGCAAATAAACATGAAATATGCAGATATCCCGTAGGCAACTGAAAATACAGAGCATATTTTGAATGAAAGCATGTCAAATTGATAAATATCATGCACGTTCAGATAAGTATCCATGAAATACACATAAATATCTACTTATAGACACATCATTTAAATAAATATGCAGTGTAGAAGAAGGTGTAAGTTCATAATGATCAATGATCAGAAGAATTGATCAAACTTACAAATATCATAGTAATCTTTGGAAATAGAGTAGAATTAACTTCTCTGTGAATTGAATTTACAGAATATAGTGCAATACTGATCACCTAAGAGAATGTAAGACCCCTTGAAACAGAAAATAGCATGTTACATCAACCTCTGAGTAATGTTAGACAATCATGACCTGATCAACAGAGACTTGGAGTCATCAACTTATCTTAAGTTGATCTTACTTTACAAGATAATAAAGGTTTGTTGTGCAAATTTTTATGCATGTTGTTATGACTAATAATCATCATCAACATAAATTGGCACTAGAAGGAGGACCATCTTCTTCACCTAAGGGTGATTCAGTGACACAGAAGAAAAGGTAATACTCGCGGAGCTTCGTACTTTAAGTTTTATGCAAACATTTGTTGTGTTGAGTCCATTCATACCTATCAATCACAAAGTTTTAAAAATCAAACATAAATATTTTAGGCTTTGTACTCGATCGTTGTGATCCTTGAAAGATAAGTCCTCTTTCAGGTCTTCTTACTAAAGCTTTGAAGTAATTCACTTAAAATACCTGATATCTTGATGCCTGTGTCTAAAAGTTTCACATCACCCCATATTTGCATCTTTTCTGCAAATATTGCATAAATATCTAGTTAGTTTTAGATTATGATCATAAATACATCCTTTACATGAATGTTTTAGCTGACCTTTACAGTAAACAAGCCAAATTTTTCTTAAATTTGAAGAAATCCTGCCTCTCATGCCAAATATGAGGTCCATATCCAGTGGACTCTTTGAAGAATTGCCTATCTGGTGACTCAGACCTAGAACAGTAGATATTCATCATTCTCCTGGTTCTAGTGCATCAGGAGCTTCACGAGAACACACTCCAACAACTCCTATCGGGTTGCAAGTACTTACATGACCACCTGTCACATCACCAATCCAACCTCCACCAGTCGCAATGTCATTCTTTACTACAGAGTCACCTCTAACTTTCACTGCATATCATCTTTTACCTAAAAATCCTGACAAGATTTGTCCTAAATATCATCCATATCAGGATGCTAGTGATCACATTAAAACATTCAAGGAAGCATGTTGTAGAGCAAGAATTGAACATCAGGATGTTGTATGCAGATTATTTCCATTTTCCTTAGGAGAAGAGGCATATAATTGGTATATTAGTCTTGGTCAAGGTTTAGTTGGTTCATGGGTTGCCTTGGAGAAAGCCTTTAAGGATAGATTCAAAATACCTATAGATCCTTCAATGAATTATCATATGTTTTCCACAATCAAGAGATTTGAAGGAGAACCTATTGCTAATTTCAATGCAAGATTCCAAAAAATGCTTTCAAATCTAGTTGTTCCTTATACTGTAGCAGATGAAGCTGCTACGAGTATATATTACTCTGCATTAGATCCCCTGACTTCCATGTTTATTAGGAGAACACATCTTGGTTTCACAACCTTGGTAGGAGCTTTTGAGGAAGTCATAAAATTCAGTCAATAGTTGATTCCTGCTCCCACAACAAATATTGCATTTCATACAGTTCCTGCTTATCCTACATATACTGCTCAACAATAGACCAATGGAGCTATGATACCTCTAGCTGTAATGCCAAGCCCTTTACAAGTACCTCCACTTAGTATCATGTCACCTCCAAAAGGAAATGGTCAAATGGTGTAGTATCTAGGACATACATAGGTACCTTAGGTTGTAGAATAGACTAATAACAAAAACAATGGTTCCTCTTTCTTCAAACCCCAAGCAGAGAATGTAGTAGCCAAAGTATAGGAAGAAAAGGAAGAAATTAAAGAGATATTAGTACAACTGAGGAAAATCACTACTGAGATCACTCATACGAGGAGTCAAAATTTCTATTCTCAACTAAATCAGAATAGAGGATATGCCAATGATAGATCTACTTATCCTAATAGGGTATATAATAATGATAGTAATAACAATAGTGGTAACAATAATCCCCCTAGACAACCTAGAGTGTGGAACACTAGATCGAACAATGGTTCTCTGCCATCACCCCTAGATAATCAGCCCTCTGGTGAACCTAAGCAGACCACTAGAATGAACTTGGCAAAAGCAGCCCTTACAAACTGGTGTAGGATACATAATACCAGTGCTCATGCAAAGTTTGATTGTCCACAGTTTAGGATAGCCACTAGTGTATTCCAAACTGAAGTGTCTAATATTACAGGTAATGCACCTTATCTTGAAGGAAATGAAATTGTCCCCTATGCATATGATTATGCTCTTGTATTAGAAAGTTTCATCAATCATCCTCATCAATAGATAGTGTCACCTCATTAAAATTACACCTTAGCATGTGAAGAGTCAGCTATGGCTTTTGAAACCAACTATGTTTTTCTATTTGAAGATGAAAATGAGCTATCAGTTGAACATGAAGAGGTGCATGCTTATCAGTAGCAGTATCAGGCTAGACATAATTGCAACCTAAGGAATAACTCCAACAGACCTACTAGTCCTTTGACTACATCTTTGCCTCCAAATAATTTTAACACTCCTCCTGATCCTAAGGCAAGCAATAACCCTAGATTTCCTAAAGTTAATGCCGAGTACTTAGTGACACAAAATGTAGTGCCAAAAACTGGTAATTAGTCCCCTAAATTTGATAAATTGGTCACATACTTGGTAGATGAAATGAGAAAAGATCAAAATCAGTTTGTCATTGTCAGAACTACTCAAAACCCCAACAATTAAAAAAGCCTTCATGAAATCCTTAGATGATCCTGCTCCAAAAGAGGACAATCATACCTCAAATCAGACTTTGAATAAAGATCATGCTACTAAAGATATTAGTGTTAAGCACAAAATTCCATCCATTGTTCAAGCTACAGAAACTTTACACATGACTCTTTACAGAGATAAAACTGAATCACCTCCTTTTCTCCTTACCATAAGGATGTTTAGTAAGAATTTGCATAATTGCTTAGTAGATTCAGGTGCATCTACTAATGTAATGCCTTTATCCATATGTAACACCTTAGGGTTACATCCTGCCAAGTCACTAAAAAAGGTAACACAGTTAGACCAAATAGAGGTGAGTGTCGTAGGAGAATTGACTCATATCCATATGCAGTTAGCATTAGATCCAAGAATTCAATACTACATTGATATCCAGGTAGTAGATATACCAAACACGTATGGGATGTTGCTCAGTCAAGATTGGTAAAAAATGCTCAATGGATACATGTCCACTTATTTTAGTCACATGTGGTTACCTTGGAAAGAAATACCTAACCAAATAAGGATAGGTGCTAAACCTCACATAAAACATATGATCATTGAGTACAATAAAACCAATGAGATCATGTATGTAGATGTTGAACCTGGAGTCTATACCATCAGACCCCAGACCGTCAAGATAAAGGAGATCCTCATGTATTATGTCCATGTTCATAAAGACAATCTTTAGGATGATAGAATAATTATAGAGTCTGATTGTAGTTCTAAAAATGAGATAGAAATAGATCACTTTAAGAACTTTGAAATGTGCTTGTCAGAAGAGATACAACGTTGCCAATTGTTAAAATGTCTGTTGAAGATGTTCTAATTGAGGGATTGTGTAAGTTACATGATGAAGTGCATTCTGAAAAGACTTGTGATGTTTGCTTAGATATGATGGAATTAGAACAAGCATGCAGTGAGAAAGCATCATCATCATCTATGGTAAGCTTTATAGATAGTGACAGTGATACTAATTTTTGTCTGTCATTTGCAGAAACAGAAGAAAGCACATCTCATGATGAAAGTCCTATTAAGAAGATAAAAGAGATATTGGTGTGCAATGAGAGTAATTCTAAGAGTAACAAGAATATCACCCAAGGGACCAATTGTTTGGGTGAATCGGATTATGAAATATTTGATGAAGATAGAGATAGTAGTTTGACCAAGTTTGAAGAATTCTTATCAAAACAAATTCAGAAGATGATACAACATCACACTTCCCCACAAGATGTTTTAATTGAGGGATGGTGTAGGTTACATGAAGCACCACATTCAGAGACTACTTGCTCATTATGTTTGCATATTCTAGAAAAGAAAATGATGCCTTGTTCAAAAGATCTTCTTTCTGATGACAAAGAAGAAAAAGGAATGTCAGCCTCACATCAGTCAGATAAGGAGAAGTTTGAGAAGAGTGAAACACTTAGATTAAAATGGATATCAATTGGTGTAGCTGCTAAAGCTAAAAAGAAAAGAGAAGGTCCAGATAAACCTTTAACTGAAGATAAGCCATGGATCCTCAGGTTTGATGGCTCCAAATCAAAACAAGGGGCTGGAGTAGGAATAGACCTTATTGGTCCAATTGGTAAATCTTACTTAGCAATGTATAGATTACAATTCCCATGCACAAATAATGTGATAGAGTATCAAGTTCTGATTCATAGGATATTGTTTGCACTCAGAAAGAAAGTAAAGATTCTGCATGTCTATGGAGACTCAAAATTGGTGGTAAGACAAGTGAGAAGCATATATTCTTGTAATTACAAGAAGTTGTCCAATTATAGACATAGGGTATAGGATTTGATAGAAGATTTTGATGCGTTTAACATCACCCATGTCCCTAGAGAACAAAATCATAGGGCAAATGCCTTGGCCCAAGCCGTGAGTACTTTGGAGCCATTATCTATATCTGGTTTGAAGAGATTTTTAGTAGAATTAGTGTTAGTACCCTCTGTACGAGATAATGTCATTAATCTTTAGGTGTTTGATGATGATCAACATATTTTAGACTTCATATCCAATAGAGATGTGTTTCATACACAAATCATAGATGAAAGAAATGTGGAAGACCACACCTGGGAAAAATAAGAGGTCGTGGAGTTGCCCAGTAACAAGATTCCTAAAGGAATGATAGAATTGGAAAGAGCATTTAATTTAGATAACATGCTGAAATAGAAAGATCTCCCTAAAGCAGATGGAGGAGAATATTCAGTAGTCAACATAGGACATGATGAAGAAAAATGGAATGTCCTAATTGGAAAAGTGTGTATAGAAGAAGAAATGGTAAGGATAACCCAAGCACTTAAAGATTATATTCATGTTATCGCCTGGACATATGATGAGTTGAAAACTTATGATACCTCAATCATCACTCATACTATACCATTGAAGCCAGATGTCAAGCCCTTTAGACAAAAACAGAGGCCTGTTAATGCTTTAGTGGAGCCCATCATTTTTGAAGAAGTGAAGAAATTACTTAATGCCATAATCATATTCCCTATGAGACATTCTACATGGGTGGCTAACTTGGTCCCTATAAGGAAGAAGAATGGTGACATTAGTTTGTGTGTAGACTTCATAAATTTAAATAGAGCTTCTGAAAAGGATAATTATCCTTTGCCTTCATTGGATGAGGTCTTTCAGATAGTAAATAGTACAAAGATGATGTCATTTTTAGATGGTTTTTTAGGTTACAACCAAGTGATGGTAGACAAGATAGACAGATCGAAGACAAAATTCACCACTAAGTGGGGAATATTTGCTTACAAGCACATGCCCTTTGGCTTGATAAACACTGGGGCCACCTTTCAGTGAGCAATGGATATAGCTTTCAGGGGGTTAACTAGTAAATGCATAGTCATATACATGGATGACTTGACAGTTTTCTCTAAAGAGAGGGAATCATGTAGAAGACCTCAAGAAAGTACTAAAGAAGTGTGAACATTATGGAATATCCTTAAACCCTAAGAAATGTATATTTGGGGTAACCACGGGGAAGTTATTAGGTCACCTAATAATAGAGAATGGGATCATCATTGACCCTACGAGAGTAGAATCAATCATGAAGATACAACTTCCTGGGAGTAAGAAAGAGGTCAAATCTTATTTTGGTAAGATCAATTTTGTTAGAAAATTCATTACTGGTTTTGCAGAGATTATCAGACCATTACATGCAATGCTCAAGAAGGATGCTAAAATTGAGTGGACACCTAAAGCCAGAGAAGCTTTTGAAGATATCAAAATAGCTATATCTGATGCTCCTATTTTGATTAGTCCAAACTATACCAAAGATTTTTACATATACTCATTTTCTTTAGAGCATACGTCTGCAACAGTACTAACACAAAGAAATGAGACCAAAGAAGAAAAGCCTATAGCTTTCATGAGTTGCCCTTTCAGGGGTGCAGAGCTTAGATATATGGATGTTGAAAGACATGCACTTGCTCTGGTCTGAGCAGTCAATAAGTTTAGACATTACATCTTGAGAAGTAAGGTAATTGCCATAGTACCAGATGCAACAGTAAAGATACTTTTAATGCAAAGTGAACCAGGTGAAAAGAGAGCTAAATGGATAATCGTCCTCCAAGAATATGATATGGACATAACACCCATGAAATTAGTAAGAGGACAAGCCCTAAGCCAGATGATAGCTAAAATTGATCCTAACATCATGAGCCAAGAATATGTTATAAATACAAAGCAAACTGGAGAGTGGTATTCAGATATCAAGCATATATTGATTACTGGAAGATGTCCTTCAAAGTTACATGCCTCACAAAAGGAGAGCCTTGAAGATAAGATCACAAAAATACATGATAAAAGGAGGAATTCTTTTTAAGAAGAACTATGAAGGAATATATCTTAGATGCCTAGAAAGGCAAGAAGCCAACAAAGTGTTAATAGAATTACATCATAAGTTTGGAACCGCACACGCATCATATATAGCTACTACCCATGCTATCCTCAGAGCAGGGTATTACTGGCCCACTATTTTTAAAGATACTATTGAACACATCAAATGTTGTCATATGTGTCAGGTTGCTGCAAATAGAGAAAGATATGCTCCTCAACCCTTGCAACCAGTGATAGAGATGTGCCCACTTGCTCAATGGGGCATGGATTTCATAGGACCCGTCAGTCCTCCATCATCCTCAGGCCACATGTATGTGTTGACTATTATTGATTATTGCACAAGGTGGATTGAAGCTGTTAGTAGTAAGACATGTAATGCTGAGGATGTGATCAAGTTCTTGGAAAGCAACACAGTAACCAGGTATGGAGTTCCTTATGCTTTAGTATCTGACAATGGATCTACTTTTGCATCGATAAGATTCTCAAGTTGGGCTTTTGACCATGAAATCATTTTGAAGTTTTCTTCAAATTACTATCCTCAAGGGAATGGACTAGCAAAGTCTACAAATAAGAACCTGTTAAACATCATAAAGAAATTGATAGAGAAAAAATCCAAGGGAGTGGAACACCCTATTAAAATATGCATTGTGGGTAGATAGAACTAGGATGAAGGCTGCATTAGGAAATTCCCCTTATCACCTAGTATATGGGGTGGATCCTATCCTCCCTATTAACCTAAAGATCCCCACATTACAGTTTGCACAAGAGTATCTAGGTATAGACAACAAACAAGAAGTCAGGTTACTTTAGCTAATGCATCTAGAAGAAAAAAGAATTAGAGCAATTGATCAATTTACTAAGCATCAAGCTATTGTCAAACACTAGTTTGATAAAAGAGCCAGAGTTAAATCTTTTAGAATTTTAGATTTAGTCCTTATGTGGGATAAAGCACATGAAAGGAAAGGGGATCATGGTAAATATGATAAAGTTGGATAGTTCCTTTTCAAATTTTAGAAATCTTAGGAGACAATACCTACAGGCTCAAGACTTTAACCAGTGAGGATGTCCCATTACTAGTTAATGGATAGTTCCTCAAGCATTATTTTCAAGCCTGAAACAGTGTCATGAAAGTCAAATGTATCATAATGTGTATATTGTATAGTTGTTTGTATAGTTTTGTTTTGGTTAGTCAAGATGATGCGACTTATCACCCTAAGAAAATAACCAAGTTGTTAGGATTCAAGTGGTGAGGACAAATTCCTATATAGGTTATGACTCATTTTAAGGAGTGTTGGTAATTAGGTCTATGATATCCTTTTCATCATGGTGCCTTTTCTTAACTAAAGTGATTTTTTCACAATGACTCACTTAAAAACCTTGGGTTTGTGGAACACATAAGTATAGGTGTTAAGTGAAAAATTTAAAGGAACTTCCTTGCTACCAATGCAATCTCCAACCTAAATCAGCAAGTGACCATACCTTGTACATTAAGCTTACATGATGACATCATATGAACAGAGTAATAAATATTGAAAATCCAAAAGGAATAAAATTAAGCCATCTAAGTAAATCTACTGGGGCTATAGATGACTGCTGGCAGTGGGGCTCTACTTAGGGGGATTGTATAGATAAGCTTGTCAGGGCTATAGACGCTTGCTGGAAGCAAGGCTCTATCCAGGCTGGCTATGAGGGATGATCCCAAAATATGTAGCTTAACATTAGTTACTCGTGTTTTCAACTTATTTTCAAGATGAGGATAATTAATCATTTGCACACACCTGATCCTTTGCTAGCATTGTTGCAATGATGAAAATCCTATCATTCAGAAAGATTATAATACTTATGCTTAGAGAGATTTAAAATACTATGTTAGAATGTGATCACATCACTTGAATCATTGGAATTTGGTTATTTTCTTTGGTGACAATTTGTTGTGTGGTTACACAACACGCCCCATTTTTCCTTGACAAAATAGGGACCCAACTTTTCTTTCTGCTTGTGGCTTGTTTGTTTTTTGCTTTGGGCGGTTTGGTAAAATCAGTCATACATGTAACCTTGTAAGAGGGTGGATTGGTCACTACGAGGAAGTTAATTATCAAATTTAGGAGTTCCCATTATTAACCTCATGGTTGGAAAGTACACAAAATTCCATGCAAGTTTGTCTTTTAGATCACCCAAAAATTGTTAAAGGGAAGAAAGTTATGTTGAGTCAAAGTTTAGTCAAACTTGATGTCACGGGTAGGGGGTCATATTTCTAACATCAGCAATATGTGATAAGATCACCCAGATATAGGATTGTCACCTAATAATTGCCAGATTTGAGATGCGCAGACGTCAAATTTAAATAAGAGCCTATATCTACCTGTCGAAAGACTACGCATATCCCATAGGGGGTCATATTTCTAACATCAGTCATCTTACAAATATCACCTTCTTCGCAAATATCACCCTATGTCAATATGATGGTGATGTCATCCAATTCTCATGAATGAAGGAAATCACCTTGATGATGACATCATCATTCCATCTGAACCACGGGGAGGTGATGTATCCGATATCTGTCATATTTCCTAATATGATGATGACGTCATTAAAACATAATAATTAAATGACATCGATGACATGATGATGTCACCCTAATCTTTTCCAAAAGAGAGAGGGGTCATATTTTAGATACCCCTGATCTTAGTTTCGTGACCTAATATACACGTGGTCAAACATTAACCATATCACCCGATTCTTTGCATCTAGTTATCCCACGCAAAAGCAAAGGGGGTCGTATTATCTAGAGGGGTCATATTTTTTAATATCCCCTGATCTTTATAAGTTCACCACCCCCCCCCCTTTTTTTTAAAACATTAAATGCATATAAATAAGGTAGATCGACTCCCGCCGATTACAAATACAAATTGAACACTTGGCAACATCTACGGATTCCCTATAGATGATCAATGGATTTAATCAAGACAACACATTTTTTACCCTAATATATCCTATTGATCTATTTTAAAGGTAAAATTCAGAGGTCATTTTCATTTACCTTGTGATAAATCAAGAAATTACAGAGCTTCAAAGTCAAACTCTCAATAGCTACCTGTCAACAGAACGGATCCTTCAGCGTAACGGAACAGGTGATGTTGCACCTTTATAGTCTTTCCCATAACCACTCATCTAATCTAAAAGAAAGCATTATTAGGTAAGTAACTGTAAACCCTCTCATCATCATTTTCCATAATTCTAGGTAGAGTAGTTGTCTTTATTAGGGTATGGTCTTGTGATAATGCGTAGAAAGGTAAAATAAGGAGTAATATACAGAATATACATGATAGAGTTACATGATGTTGTAAGAATGCATATAGACACCGTAGGGTAAGATATATCATGTTTATTGCAGGAATCCAATGCAGATCTCAGGAGAAATAGGTCTGAGGCAAAGTTTCTCAAACCCATGTTTGTGTAGCCTAAAGGAGTACAGTTCAAATACGAAGTCATTGGTGATACACACTAGGGGGATATGGACCTGGTAGTATGGTCAAGAAGATTGGACACTGATAAGGATAATCCCTTGCTGGATGGGGTGTTTGTCTCAGGTATGTAGCATGCATCTAGTTTTCTCTATGCTATGGATGCTCCAGAATTGGTAGTAGAATGTGCAAGAAATTACAACCCTGAAACTAGGAGAGTAGAGAAGCATGGAAGGATATACACTGACTTCTTAGTCAGGAGCATTACTACCATGTTCAATTTGCCAGTTGGGAAAAAGATATTAAATGTGGACCTGCGTAAACTGGAAACAGAGTATAACAATAACAAGAAAAATGTGAGGAAGAGGATGTACCAATGGAAATCAAAGAGTAGTACATATACTGCCTCAGCCAAGCTGCCTGTGCATTTGTACAAGTTTGATTTTGATGATGAGTATCAATATATGATTTCTCTGCTGAGCAGGATGACTCGCAGACCTCATGCTAGAAATTTTGAGAATTGGATGTTTGGGATCATCCAAATGGTCTTATATGCAGACAACCGACCCTTCTGGGCAAAGATCATCAGTGACTCATTGGATGAGGGAATGAAAAGCCTGGGAGGTCAAACATGTTTATTTTATATGACTTCATATGTGGTATACTCTTGTACATATAAAGGAACATTTGATGCTTTGAAAATAGTGGGTAAGGTTGGTGGTGATGTTGATCATGCACACAGATGGGATCATTATCCCCAATTGCAAAGGAAAGTATACCTCCAAGACTATAAACTGGGAAATGATGCATTCTCTATGCATCTAGTCAGAACTATGGAGGAGGATAGGACTAAAACGATGAGCATGGAGGCCCAAGAAATTATCTATCGGCATGGAGTGTGGTTTATCTAGTTTACTAATTTGTCATATATAAGGATCGAGGGATTTGAGGGAAAGCCTCTTATGTTGCCAAGATACCCCACTGATTGGGTCATCTTGATGGAATTTGTAAGGTAGGTATTTGCCATAGTTGAGGCCTATGAGGCACAAAAGAAGATACCTCCATTTTTGTTTCCAATATCCATGGGCTGGTAAATGTACTCAGATTCAGAGAGTATAAAACATGTCATCGGGGGGTTGAAACTGATGTATCTACAACCATTTCCTCTTGCCAGATCATATGATCCTTATGGAAGGATGCAGAAGGTACTAGGAAAACAAATACATCAAAAGCATCTAGAGGACTTTTGGATCGATTGTGATGATGAGGCTGAGGTGAGGAGAAGGAAATATCAAAGACTCACCTTGAATAAGATCAAAACCTTTGATTGTATCCCGGTGCCAGCACAGCTGCATAAGGATGATGGGAAAATCATGTCTAATGAATACTAGGCAAAAAGGTGTATAATTCTACCATATTGGCCCCAGATCTTACACAACCGGAGGATACATCCCTAGATCAACTGTTGAGGGGGGTGATCTAGCTAACCCAATCTTGGGTAGATGCAGAGATATCCAGACTAAAGAAAAGGGGTTTTGCCCTTATGGTTGACAATAAGAAGAAGAGACAAGAGGTTTCTCATGAGGAATACGATGATTTCCTCACTGAAAAGAGAAAATTGAATGGGGAAAGATTGCCAATAGAAAAACAAAAGAGGATTCCCCCTAAGTGTAAGAAAAGTGAAAATAAACCAAAGGGGGTGATAATAGAGAGGATTGCCACTACAGTTGTAGGTGCATCTAGATCGGCTCAAGCATCTACATCATCGACACAACCTCCAACAAAAAAAACAAAAACTAAGAGAATTTTAAAGCCTATTGTTGAAATTACAGAGGAGGAGGAAGGCCAGAACGTACAAAATGAGGTGGATGAGGGAAACCCCTTGGAAGAGAAACAATTAAATAAAGAACTTGAAGATGATGGCTTGCTAGTAGCAAGACAGAAGAGGAAGGGATACCACTGATGTCACCGCCTAAGAAACAAAGAATGGCCATGAGGGGAGATGTTCATACTAACCCCATCATGTTGAGAGGAGAAGGTGGTGAAGTGTTCAAGAAAGAACTGCAGCATGATGTTCATCTTCCCACCATAATTAAATTCAAAACTGAGAAAGTAGAGGAGCAAAAATGAGAAACACTTAGGACAATTAAGGGGGTTCCTTTCCCCTTAGATGACATAGTAGATTTATCTGATGATGAGGTGGTCCAATAGGTGACTGCTCCATAGATGGAAACTCTAGTTGCCAACACCCAAGTGACTCCTCATGGAACTCCATTAGCCTAGATGAGGGTGTTGGAAAATGTAAAGCAAACAGAGGAAATGAAACAGGTTAGCTCAAAAAAGGTAGCCCAACAGATAGGCCTGGATGATTTGGTTGATCAGGTTACTAGTCCTACATCCATAGACTTAATGTATAGGGGTGATATAAGCCCAAGAAAAGATAAGGGTGCACCCAAGGAACCTAAGAGGAATAGAGTGGCAGAGCATACGAAGAAGGATAGTACTGCTCTTGATCAAGGTTAGCAACAACATGAGACACCCACAGAACCAAACATATTAGAAGTCCAAAAAAAGAATGGGGATGATTAGGATATATCAGACACTACTATTGCTCAAGCTCAGAGAGGTTCAATGTTGCCCCAAGACAAATCAAGTCAGGAGGACCCCAAGCCAAAAGATATCAATGCATCAGGTGGAGAACAGGAAATGACCCATGATCAGGGAGATCCTCAAGGGAAGAATACACAGGCCTCCCAAGAGGTTAATATGCCACAGGATGAGAAGGATAATAGAGAAGATGAAAATCCAAAGGAGGGAGCACAGGATGAAGCATAGGATCAAACTATGGAAATTCCACAGGATCCTCCTTTACAGAAGGCAACCCCCCAACAAGAAGAACTTCAACAAGATCCCCCTCATGATGAACTACATGAGGAAAAAATAAAGAAGGTTCCTTCTCAACCAAGGATAGAAGATAACACTGGGGAGCTAGACACCCATTATATAAACAAGGGCTACCAAGAATCTGGAGGTGATGTACCTCATTGGCTAGAAAAGGAAATATATATAGAGAAAATGTCAAAAGTTCAAGAGTTTGATGTTTCTACCTTATTTGCTAAGAATATGATGAAACCAAAGAGGAAGGCCAGACTAACATTGGCTATAAAAAGAGATCCTACCACAGGTAGAAGAACCGCATAGATAGCCCTTCCCATAGTTGAAAAGGAAAAAAGCAAAATAAGGCTGGAGGAATTCCAAATCACAAATGTTGATCTGGGTTTTGCCAATGAAGACCAAGAGGGTCAAGAGGGGAAGGATATTATTGATTCTTTAACCCAAAGGGTGAAGAAGGAAAAGGAGAAAACTAAAGTACATGAGCACATTGCTCAATTGCATTCTTTCATAAAAGGGTTAATTAACCCTGATCATACACCAGCTAATCGTGCAGTCCCATTGACTGTTATATCACAAGAGGAGGTTACCAAATTGGACCTGATGAAACATGAAGCAATGGTAATGGAAAAATGGATATCTTCAGTGCTCACTTGGGCTAAAGATGTATTGAGGACCTCTCTATAGAGGTGGAACTGTTTGAGTAGCCTAAAGACAAAGGTGGATAAAATGTAGAACGATACATAAAGACAGTCATTTCAATTGGAAAAGGAGCTGACTGCTCTAAGTGAGATGAAAAGAATTGATTCACAGATTCTGATAAGTAATAAGGTATTAGATAATAATACTATCCTACTAACAAATATATGGTATGAAAATATCAGGTTTGAGTGTGATGTCTTGAAGAAGTGTAGCGGCAAACTCAGGGATATTAGTGTCAAGCTACATAACATGATGGCATATGAGGTAGAAATCCTGGAGGCCTTGGAAGGGAGAATAGAAGGTAAAATTGAGAATCAGGATGCATATTTTGCTATTAAGGCTCTGTATGATAATTTCAAGCTAGTAGAAGATGACCCTCTCATCCATTTGACCGAAGAGGTAATGAATAGAATTATTAGAATAAGGGTTAAAGTGGAGACATACAATGAAACATTAAATAGAAGGAAAGGTAAACTGGAAGCTCTCAAGGCTAAGTTCCAATCTCATAAGCATGCAATAGCAAAAGTGAAAATCTAGGATGGGGGAGAGGTTGATAGAATAGTGCAAGCATATGAACATATTAGGACAGCAGTAAGGTTCCACATGAAAGAGAATGTTTATTAGAGTGATAGTGATGATGAAAGTGACAAGGATGAAGAGAACAATGAGCAAGAAGAAAATGAAGAGGAAGAACATGAAGAGTAAATGTAGATGCATCACTAAGTAAACATATGCATGAGGTACTTATAAATAGTGGGTCATACAGATGGTTGCCAGTTGGCAACCTATGCCACGAGAGAAAAGTTGACTAAGTCATAGGAGAATTGTCAACCGTTGATCCAAATTGATAAATCTTGACTGTTGGTCAATTGTAACTGCCTCCTCACCTTATTCTATAAAAGGTGCAGGGGTGCAATCTTTTAGTCATTTGAAACTTAATTGAAATCTAATTGTTGAAGATTTTAGGACTTATTTCAAAGTTATTGTGAACATACATGTTTTGCATACTTAATGAAAGAGAAGCTATTTTGATTACAAATCATCATAAATCTTGAGTAATCTTTGATTGGAATCTGGATATATGCATTGATTAGCTGCGTCCTTTGGAGTGCTTTTTAGTTTGCATATATTGTTTTCATTCCTTGTTCCTTTGAAGTTAGCATCAACCATACCTAGCTGTAGAACAACTTGGTGACTTATGGTTTGATTTCTTCTCTCCATGAATGTATCTTGTGTGTATGTGATTCAATAACTAAAGGTTCACTAAAATTAGAAGTATTCTTTTAAATTTCTTTGAATTTTATTACAGATCATCTCCATAATTGCAAATAACATACAATCAAAAGAAAATAAACATGAAATATGCAGATATCTCGTAGGCAATTGAAAATAAAGAGCATATTTTGAATGAAAACATGTCAAATTGATAAATATCATGCAAATTTAGATAAATATCCATGAAATACACATAAATATCCACTTATAGACACATCATTTAAATAAATATGCAGTGTAGAAGAAGGTGTAAGTTCATAATGATCAATGATCAGAAGAATTGATCAAACTTACAAATATCACAGTAATCTTTGGAAATAGAGTAGAATTAACCTCTCTGTGGAGTGAATTTATAGAATATAGTGCAATACTGATCACCTAAGTGACTGTAAGACCCCTTGAAATGGAAAACAACATGTCACATCAACCTCTAAGTAATGTCAGATGATCATGACCTGATCAACTGAGACTTGGATCATCAACTTATCTTAAGTTGATCGTACTTTACAAGATAATAAAGGTTTGTTGTGCAAATTTTTATGCATGTTGTTATGACTAATAATCACCATCAAAAACATTGAGTCACTTGCTTGCTCTATCACTATCCAAAATCTTGTCGTTATAGCTAACATGAATATCATTGTGTCAAATATTACTTAACAAACACCTTGAATGACGAATCATCTATGCAACATTCAAGGCAAACATGAATTGTACCTTGTCACAATGTGACACATCATTACAACAAACCTAGGACCCTATCTCAGGACTGCCAATTTAGAGAGAAGACAAGAATAAGTTTATTTGACCACACTTGTCAATATCTTCATACCAAATATATGTCATGGTACTTGCACTATTACCATACCCATGCAGTAGGAAACTATTGTCATCAATATAGAAACACCTCAATGTGCATATCTTGAAGGACATCATGGAAACCATCATTTTAAAAACAAATCAATCAACATCACTATGCTATGAAGAAGATGAGCACGAAGATGACTTGAGATTTTGTTATGATATGAACAAATCAAACTATCTTGAAGCAACATGAAACACATCCTGAAAACATGGTTAGAGATCAATGAAAAACAAAACCTACTTACACATCTTCTTTGATCATCCTTCTGAGTTCTTGTTCCATCACATCAATAGATAGGTCTCCTAAAACTTCTTGGTGGGAGAGTTAAAACATTGGATGACTCCCCCTAACTTCAAGCTACTATTTTAAGCTATTATAAATGTTTCTTGTGCAGCATGCACAAGATTAGGTTAAACCTTCTCTTTCACTTGTTTCCTTCTCCAAACTTTCTTAACAACTATCTTCTTATGGTGATCAATTGATTTCATTTGATCACTCTTTCAAAATCGAGCAATATGTCCAAACCTATGACATCTATAGCATATGATTTTGTTTCTTCTATTTAACCATTCAAAGGAGTTCTTATTATATCCCATTTTCTTTGCATGCATCCAACAATCCTTTTCTATGTGATCAACTTTATTACAGTTATAAAAAATATTTTTATAGTCCCGATTTGTCAAACTATAAGAACTCTTATCCTTATTCCATCCAAGATCATTTCTTGAGTGAGTTATACAATCTCTAGCTCTATTACCATAAACATGACAAGAATAGCAATAACCATGAAATTGAGAATAGTTGTACCTCATTGAATGGTGTTGCTTGATGTCTCCTCTTCTTCTCCTTCTATCAAAGACCTGATCTTCTGCCTTCTTCTTGTATTTAGGAGCAACAACATGAACACGCAAGTCTATCTTCATTTTAGGTGTATTTCTAGATTTAGAACATTGTCCTTCTTCATTACCTAGCCCTGTGGTGTCTTTGTGATGCTTTTGTTTGCTCAATATGTCATTCAAACAATCAGTACTCTTTTCAAATAGTAGATTCTTGTGCAACTCAGAAGATGCTTCTTCCAATTCCTTTCTCAAAGACACTATTTCTGATTTTAATTTTAGAAATTCTCTAGTCTTGACTTCAAGATAAGATTTGGTAAAATCAACAACCCTTTTAGCTTCTTCTATTTTTGTCTTTAGACTAATAATTAGTTTATTAGACTCTTCAACTTGTATATTTAAGTCAACAACCTGATTTCTTGCTTCTTCAATCTCTAAAGAAACTTTTGAAAAATTTGAACATACCTTGTCTTTGGAATCTTTTTCTTGTTGAAGATGGTCTTCTAATCTTTGATTCTCCTTTCTAAGTTGATTAATTGTATCCAGGGCAAAAAAGAGCTCTCCTTCAACATCACCTTCACAATCATCTTCATCAAACTCCTATCCATCTTCATCCACAAAGAGGTCTCCTTCTATGTCATCAATCTCAACAATATTAGTCATTTTCTTTATCACATTTTATGTCAACTTTCAGGGGTGACTCATGCAACAACTCATCATTGGACTTGACTGGGTTTTGTTGTACAACCTTTTCCTTGGCTTATTTCATTTCTCTATTTATTTTACACTTTCCCATGGTACTCCACTATCAAGACCTACCCAAGCCTATTAGACTTCTATAGGGAACCTATGCTCTGATACCACTTGTTGGAGTACAGGACCACTGAGGGGGGGGGTGAATCAGTGGTCTATAAACCTTAAAATCTTTTGCACCTTTTAACTTACAAGATAAAGAGTGAGGTAGACTTCAATGATCTATAAACACATATGCACAAGTATGACAATGAATAGTATGAATCATGACCTTAAGAACAAAGCATTAGGATACACATACAAAGACAAATAATATGAACCATAACACATGTTTTTTCATGAGTGGAAAACCCTCATAGGGATGAAAAATCACTCAGAAAATGCCTCACTAGCTTTAATGAAATCTCATTGATTACAAAGCCTTACTAGATGATACAAGTGCCTCACTGGCTATCATGTGACTCACTGGAAGAATGTGAACATATGAAAGAAGACTCAATTTAGGGGGTTGCCCTGATTCTCTATATGCATTGTTAACCTTCTTCAACATACATATGACATTACTTGTCAATGTTTACATGTCATGAAAATATTTCAACTCCCCTATAAAACTCTCTCAAGATCCAAATACATGATACAGATCATAGAAGATCATCTTTCCATGATACAATAGTCCTTACCAATACTCACTTCATACATATATACTTTCATCACCAAATTGATGCAGTCAAAGAGAAGATTAACATAGAACCAAGCATCAAAAGATTTGAACATCATATGAAGTGATAACTATACTATATCACCTGTAATATCAAAAATTGTCCCCTTGGGGGCTTTTCCCTCATAAGGTTTAGCTCCCGGGTCTTTAGCATGCATTTAGGACATTTTAGTTCATATTTTGGCATCCTGATGGAATAAGACCTAGGTTCCATGGCAAATAGGGCCTAGGTGGACCCCTTGAGCTGTACCCTGCCCAAAATAGGGGGGGAGGACTTGGGCACCCGCGCTCTAGTCTTGACCTATTTTGGGATAGCCCTAATTTCTGGGTGTCGGTTTATGACTGTTAGTTGGTTCTTTTGCCGACACGATAAAGTTTGATTTTTAAAATCCTGGAAGGAATGCTTGTAGGTGCATATATAAGCATGTGTAGGCATTCATTTGTAAACTAGATGATGACTAGAAAGCTATTGTGTTCTCAAGGTGATTCAAGGCTTTCATTGTGTTGCAAGAGTAGACTTGTATGTTTTGTGTGTTTATATTTGTAGATTTGAGCATCAATATCCTCATGGCATGAAGAGCATCTTCCTCCATTAAAGATTCACTACAAGGTGACATAATATTATGTTTTTATCATTGATTCCTTTGATTTTTTTCCTCTGCCTCACAAGGCATGCACTCTTTGTCTGACAATGGTGTTCACAGACTTAAGTGTCCTCTAGGGCTTGAGTGAGGCAATCCTCTAAACACCACAACCCCCAAACCAAGTCTTGTGATTGCAGGTTACAAGTGTCACATATGGAAAAAGTGGAGTTGTAGGAAGGCTTGGCGGGCATCAAGGATTTGGGATCTAAAGAAAAGTCAGACAAAGAAGCATTTCTAGGACTAGGATGCCCGCAACAATGTCCTCCATAGACAGATCTCAGGAAACAGAAGTTACAGGGCTGATCAGTGTTGGAAGGAGGTCTAGATTCTCTAAAAAAGTAGGTACCTTGGACTTGGGCACCCGCACCTTAGTCCCTGACTATTCCACCTTGGAACCACAAAAACAGGTATTTTGTGATTTGTTATTTTACTCCCATCTGCAAGAGCTTTTTCTGTGATTCATCAATTTGTTGTTTTATTTGCATAATTAGGGTTTTAATTATTAATTAGACATAAGAGAAAGAAAAATTGATAATTAATTCCCTAATCCAAGTTTCCCTTCATTTGCAAGTGACCTAGGGTATGATAGTGCTCACCACTCGACCCTAGATCCTTCAATGTTTAGTGGAAATGAGGGTTTTTAACATTTGAACGACAAAGATTAACAAAATCCAATTTTACCCTAAACATTTTGGTGAACCCATGTTTTTGGACTTAAATTGCAACTTTCTAAGTGTTTTTATTCAGATTTGGATTGATTTCATTCATTCATTTGGTCATTTATTTTATTATATTGAGAAAAATTCAAAAAAATTGAAAAATTGGAAAAATACAAAAAATTTGCATTATTTGGCTTACTAAATTGCATCAATTCTTTCTAAATTTTCCTAATTCATGATTTTTGTATCAGATCTGATATAAACTATAGAGAAATACAAAAAATCAGAAATTTATCTTGCATTTTCATCATTTAATTGCTAGGGTTTTGTGGAAATTTTGACAATTTTAGATAACCTACTAATTCCAAAATCTAGGGTTCGTAGGAAAAATCTTTTATGATATTTTTCTACTAATTTTAGAGGCTTTTTCAAATTTGCATTTGTATTTAGTCTTTCATTTTAGTGTGAATTTGCATTTAGATTTAAATATTAGCATTTTTACATAGAAAATTTCAATAAAAACTAGCAATTTTGATGCATTTTCATTAAATTTGCATGGGCATTTCACATGTTAAGGCTTGAAAATCATTTTCATATCTAAGATTAAGTCAATTTCATCATAAATCAGACTTCAAATAATTCACATAGAATTTTGTCCCAAGATCTCAAACCTAGGGCTTCAAAAACAACAATTTTCACTAAAATTGACCTTATCGACTTTGTAAACTTGCACCATAGGTGTGTTGTGAAAGGTATTTTGGAATTATTTTTCTATTATCAGGGTAATAATTTTCTTTCCATCATAAAAATATTCACAACACCCTTTTAACGGGCTCTTGTAGTGAAATTTTGGTGAAAAACTACACATTTTGGCTATTTTTGCCCTAGGGTTTGACCTAGTTTGCACTCCAAGCGTGTTGTGATCAATTTTATGGATTGAAGTGATTCATATTACTGATATTCTTCACTGTAAGTACTAAAATTCCTTACAACACCCATTTTTCTAGGTCTTGGAATTGAAAAACCGTGAAAAATTGCATATTTTGCTATATTTTCACTAGGGTTTGACCTTAAGTGGCGCTAAAAGCATGTTGTGTTTGATATCTTGGAACCAAGTTTAGTTATTACTGATATTATTTGATTTCCATCATCATTTTCCTCACAACACCCTTTGTTATGCTCTTTTACAGTGAATTTTGGTGAAAAACGTGCCTATGTTGACATATTTTCATTATATTTTGACTTGGCATTATCTTGGATTTGCATCAAGAGTGTGTTGAGAGTGATTATATTGCTGTTTTGGACTAATATCAAACATATAACTTTCTTCCCTTGACTGAAATCCTTACATCATCCTTTGTTTCATCCATTTTCCTTTAAAAAAAAATTACAAAAAAATCAAGCATTTAAGATCATTCTTGCATACAGTTTGCACTTGTCTTTTGCATACTCTTGGAAATTGGTAAAATCTGATTTTACATTTCATTATGATATCTTCATGTTATTCATCTCTAAAATCTTTGCATGAGTATATCCTACATTTTGAAAATTTCTCTAATTTCACTAATGAGAATCCTCATATTCTAGAACACATAGCTTATATCAGTGGTATTGACAGTTCTATATGTTCTACATATGAGTTGCAATTACTTTGTTATACACATGATTTTAGTATCTTCACTTTACTCATAGGAGCATATCCTTTGATGTTAGAAGATTTAACCGAATTCATCTCTAGAAATACTCATGAGAAAGATGAGAGGTAAAAGCCCTTTTCCACCATAGAGTATGATGATGATGGTGATGATGTACCTTCCCCTCATCCCACTGCTCTCCCTAGCCAAGATGTAGCATTAGTGGATGATAAAAGGTCTCTCACATTAAATCCTTTGGGGGTGGATATTGACGGCAATCAAGAGGAAAATAATGTTAATTCAATAATCATTAATGGACTTCATAGTAATATTCCTAAAATGATTGTTTGAGGGGCACTTAGTGCACCCTCCTGCTTAAAATTAGTGATTATGGTTCAAGGTGTTCAAAATGCATTACAACAACCACACCATAATAACAAGCAAAGTAGGCACCGCATGTGCCTATCTCTCTTCCATGTTCTCAACCTATGCTCCCTCCACCACCTTGCCTTACTCATAAAAGTGGTCAAGAGTATGATCTTGTCGAACAACTTCATGCTACTTTGGCTAAGATCTCTCTTTGGGATTTAATACAAACATCACCTACATACCATGGAATGCTCCAAGAAGTTTTGTAAAAGGTGATTATCCCACCTACTACTAAGCCTAATGATGTAGCAGTTGTATTGGATAGTATGCATGCGACAAAAATAGATATTCTCTTTCAACCACAAGAATTACCATCAATTGAAGTTCAAAACCAATATGATCCACTTATGATCTCTATCATAATAAATAAAACATTGGTAAAATGAGTTATGATTGACAACGGATCAACTCTTAATGTTTGTAGCATTGACTTGCTAGACAAAATCAAGGTTGACACATCACAAATCATACCAAATGGCATTAGCATTCGTGGCTTTGATAATGTTGGACGACAATCCATGGGCACTATATCTCTACCTATACAAGTAGGATCTGTGCTTGTGCCTACCCTGATTCATGTCATGCCTTGTTCTTTATCTTACAATAGGATTCTTGGTAGACCATGGATTCATGCATTGAGGGCAGTTCCTTCCACCTTGCATCGTTCAATCAAATTTATATTCAAAGGTAAACTTCATACTATTCATGCTGATCCTAAACCAGATAACTTCTTACACATTGAAAAGCAAAAACTAGTTTACAATCATTTACGAGCTGGTTCATCAATGCCTCTAGCCACAAATAATGTTATGCAAAACTCTCAACAATCAAATGCACTTGTTGGTGATGATTGGGGTTTATTAGATTACAATCCTTGTAGTATGGGGGAATATAAAATTAACAGCCTTGACAAGTCAAAAGTGGCATCAATACCACCTAAGCAATCATTTCAATAACCTAAAAAACCTAAAGTCCCCTTGGTAGAAACTAAAAAAAATACTCACTTACACCACAAATTACGACACCTATGAGGCTTCACCATCTTCTTAGGAAATGACATCCATTTATGGTCAAGGATTTAAGATCCTTTATAACAATTGTGAATATGTAGGTAAGGGATGTGGCGTAAATCAACAAGGGATTCGAGTACCTATAGAATCTGCTTCAACACATTACTCAAGCGGCATTGGATATAATCCTTTTAAAGAAAAGAAATCTTCCCATCATCCTAAACTTAATTCCAATTCAACAAGATTAAAACAACATGATAGATATCCTAGATATCCAAGTTCTTAACGATGGTACTACCAGGTAAGTATCTCTAACCCTTTATCTCTCTCGTGATGTGTTTCCCCTGTGATGTGTTATATGTTGTTTAGGCCTCCTTAGATGACCCTTGATTCTCTTGTAAGGTCCAGGATACCAGGAGACCACCTCTGTTGTGACCTTCTATTTGTATCATCATTCTTCTATATTGCCTCTCTCTAATTTCATCGTTTTGTGTTGTGTCTTACAAACATAGCATCACGGTTGGTGACTTGGGGGCACCCTCCTATGTGACTATCCCTAGGACACTTGTTTCTCCTCTCTTATTTATTGTTTCCCTTCCTCTAGTGTTTCCACCTAGTGTATGGATGATGACAAACATTTATACTCATGCGGACCTAGTGTCCCTTTCGAGAGCAATAAAAAATTGGACTTAGTTCCTAATATGACAATGGGGTTGTATATCTTATCTGACGCTTGGCTAGTGGAAGCACTCATGCTTGCCGCATAGTGAATTTCATGATGTTTTTATCGCATTTACAAACCTTAACAATACTACTGCTCTGTGCACCTTTGTTTTCCTTTGAATCTAGGCTTGGCGGTACTCGATTTGGAGAGCTTCATGATATAGCCTCATGGCTATCCTTGAACTCTGAATTTATTGTATAACCTTGGCTCTTTGTGTGGTTAATCATATGCATTGATGTTGTTGTTTATCATGATGTTATGGACACTAACATGTTTCTTGCTGGGATGTGTTTGTGGGAACATTTGGTGATTATAAAGTACATGTCACCTTTAGGGGGCATGGGCTTTGCAAAATTCGGTGTTCCCTTGTGTGTTTTCTTCCTACCTTAATGTGCTTGATATCAATAACTAATATCAACCACCTTAAGGTGGGGGCATATATAAGGTAAGATGTCTGTTGTAAATATTAGTAATGTGCTTGTCCTTAGGTGTAGGCTAGTACAATGAGTACTTCTTGCATCCTGAGTTTGTTTGCAATCAATCAATCTATCTAGTGTGTATACCTCCTTTTCACTTAAGGTGCCTCTGTGATGCGGGTGGGGTTGTATACTTTTGAGCTCATACCTCCTTTTCACTATAAGGCATCTCTATGATGTAGGTGGGGTGGTATGCCATGCTTCCTTTTCACTGTAAGCCATCTCCGTGATGCGGGTGGGGTTGCATTTTCAAAAGTCCTCTGTGGAGGCGGGGAGCAGTTCTATGACTAACTCAACCCTTAAGCGTGTCTTCAGCGATTGTTGTGGTGAAGCACAATTGTCAGTGTGTGCCTATAATGTGCCTGAGATGGTGTTGGATATAGAGATAGGTACACTCCATCACTTGTCTACCGTGTTTTCTCCGTGTCTTCAAAGTGTGTGTGTTTGGTGTGCTTGCTTTGTTTAGCATGTCTATTGCCCCATATGCATCCTACATTTTGGGAGGTTTTACGTGTCTTGCGTGTGTGTTGCCCCATATATACAAAGACTTGTGTGATGAGTGCATCATGTATTATGGGATGTTTGTTTACTTTCTAGTACTTGCATTTGCATTTCATATATATGAGAAAAAGAGAAGAAAAGATATCATTTCTATCTTCCATGCATTAATGTGTCTTCTGTGCATTGACTGTCTACTCCGTGTTCTGCGTGACTATAACTTTCTTCTCCATGTTTTGTGTGTATGTTACTATTTTCTATGTGATTGGTGTGTCTTCTCCATGCTTGGTGTGTTTGTTGTGTTTGTGACCTTACTTTAATGCATGTATGGGCCTCGCATTTATACATACATTAAAGTGGGGACTAAATGTAATGTTGAAAAATGTCCCCTTGGGGGCTTTTCCCTCATAAGGTTTAGCTCCCAGGTCTTTAGCATGTATTTAAGACATTTTAGTTCATATTTTGGCATCCCGATGTAATGAGACCTAGGTTCCATGGCAAATAGGGCCTAGGTGGACCCCTTGAGCTGTACCCTACCCAAAATAGGGGGGAGGACTTGGGCGTCTATGCTCTAGTCCTGACTTATTTTGGGATAGCCTTAATTTCTGGGTGTCAGTTTATAACTGTTAGTTGGTTCTTTTGCCGACATGGTAATGTTTGATTTTTAAAATCTTGGTGAGAATGCTTGTAGGTGCATATATAAGCATGTGTAGGCATTCATTTATAAACTAGATGATGACTAGCAAGCTATTATGTTCTCATGGTGATTCAAGGCTTTCATTGTGTTGCAAGAGTAGATTTGTATGTTTTGTGTGTTGATATTTACAGATTTGAGCATCAATCTCTTCATGGCATGAAGAGCATCTTCCTCCATGAGAGCTTCACTACAAGGTGACATAATATTGTGTTTTTATCATTGATTCCTTTGGTTTTTGCCTCTGCCTCACAAGGGAACGTACTCTTTGGTTGACAACAGTGTTCAAAGAATTAAGTGTTCTCCGGAGCTTGATTGAGGCAAGCCTCTAAACACCACAACCCCCAAACTAAGTCTTGTGATTGTAGGTTACAGGTGTCACATCTGGAAAAAGTGGAGTTACAGGAAGGCTTGGTAGGCATCAACGATTCAAGATCTGAAGAAAAGTCAGACAAAGGAGCACTTCGGGGACTAGGACACCCATAACAGTGTCCTTCGTAGATAGATCTCAGGAAATAGAAGTTACAGGGTTGATCAGTGTTGGAAGGAGGTCCATATTTCTTGAAAAAGTAGGTACCTTGGACTTGGGCACCCGCACCTTAGTCCCTGACTGTTCTGCCTTGGAACCCCGAAAATAGGTATTCAATGATTTGTTATTTTACTCCCATCTGCAAGAGCTTTTTCTGTTATTCATCAATTTGTTGTCGTATTTGCATAATTAGGGTTTTAATGATTAATTAGACATAAGAGAAGGAAAAATTGATAATTAATTCCCTAATCCAAGTTTCCCTTCATTTGCAAGTGACCTAGGGTATGATAGTGCTCACCACTTAACCCTAGATCCTTCAATGTTTAGTGGAAAGGAGGGTTTTTAACATCTAAACAACAAAGATTAACAAAATCCAATTTTACCCTAAACATCACTCTGATCCTTTTACAATGTACATATGAAGACCAATGATCAAAAACCCATTCTGACCTATATAAAAAAAATACAAAGCTCTGCATCATATCACAAACCCTGACTGATAAATGTCCTTCAACATTTTTCTGCAACTTCCTTGTATTGCATTGAAATCATACTTCAAGTTTGAACCTTTTTATATCACTTGACCCTAATGAATATATTTATCATTTGAAAAACACTCTTATTGTATTTATGCTATCAAATCAACGTAAGCAAAGAGATAACAAAGCATTAAAAAAATTTGCAGAACCTTTACCAAACTCTGTATTCATCCCAGTTGTAAAAACTTTGCACTATTCCAACTCTTCTGCATCATCCACACATTTTCAAGGAAATCAAATACTTGCATCATCTATATTCTTCTCACACATTTCTTTTATACCACTACCATATATATATAATACATACAAACTATGGGCATAAGTATGAAGATATCACTCTTAAGAACTCCAATCACCAACTCATCTTCATAAAAACATCTCATAGTGCTTATAAAGAATTTTCTTGGCCTTTTCGGTTGCAAACATAACTGAATATGAATAGTTAAAGCTTGGTTACAACAACTACCCATCAAATTTCATTCACATATAATAACCATTGCTTTTTAAAACTCATTTGAACTTACACCTTTGATCTCAGATTCACGCCCACTATATGTTTTAAATCTCAACCTTTAGATTTTCATGGGTGCTCGATTAGATTTTGATGGATTGGAGACGTCAGTAGTCCAAGGGAGGGCCAGCCAAGAAGCATGTTATAATAACCCTTCAAACAGTCACTTTAAGTGACCTCACCTACAATGCTAAGTCACTTCAAAAACATAATATAAAGTGCACTTAGTAAGTGACGGGCATGGCCTAGGTTTTAGTTTTAGGGTTTTTGATTGACTTCCAAAGCAAGAAAGAGAAACCCTAAGAAAATAAAGACTTCAAGAAACTTGAATCAAGTGTTTGTATCATAAATTCTGACTTTCACCATGTTTGATTTAGAATATTGTTCCTTTGATGCCAACAAAGAAGGAGCACAAACACTTGGGTTAGGATCTTAAGATAATTGTGTCATCAATCAATACTTGACTCAACAACACCAATGCAACCATGTCATGAAGCATTAATACCAAACAAGTAACTTGTCATCAAGCAACTCTTACATATGAAACAAACCTTTGCTTTGAATACTTTGAATGATCTTTGACTTCACTTGCACCAAAATTTGCATTACCTTTTCTTTCTACCAATGACATCACATGTCTAGCATCTATTACCCTCAAATACATTTTCATTACCATCAACATAAGACCATCTCAACAAGGGTTCTTACTGTGAAACCAAAATATCATTGAAGATCAACAATGAATGGCATCCAAACACATGACATCAAATTCCTTATCAACATGGTATCAAACCCTTTTCCATATTTATGAGTGAATCCTTGCATGAATGATGTCTCTATTCTCTGCATAGTGAATTATCTACATGAATGACCATGTGAAACCTATCTCCTGATGGAAACTGATGGAAATCCCTAATGGTGATGACAACTCTTAACAAGATCATTAGTAAGATCATCAGTACTGCAATCAAAAAAAGTGCATTACTTCTCATACTGCATTCAACTCAATCCAACACCAAACTATGAATGATATGATACGATCAACAATTTGACACTGTATGAATAATCTCTGCATGAATGACACTACCCATAGAATGAATGAACAAAGATCAACCACCTCATCACTGCATGAAAATACTACTCCACAACCTGAGGATGACATGACAACTCAACTAACTTCAACTCCTTCAACTTAGTCTAACCCCAAGAGAAAGATCCTTTGACATCAATGACAAATTCTACACTAAATAGGTATTTAGAAACAAGCTGAATGATTATGGAGAACTTGTAAGAAGCAAAGAAAGGCTTGTGTACAAAGGATATTCTCAAATTGAAGGAATATATTTTGAAGACTTTTGCTCCAATGGCTAGGATAGAAGCAATTAGAATATTTCTGGCATTTGCAGCTCACAAAGATTTCAAAGTGTATTAGATGGATGTGAAGTCTGCATTCTTGAATGGTGAATTGGAAGAGGAAGTTTACATTGAGCAACTGAAAGGATTTAAGATATCAAACCAAGGTTATATCGTATGCAGATTGAAAAAGGCATTGTATGAAATGAAGCAAGCCCCTAGAGCATGGTATGTAAGGTTAGACAAGTATCTACTACAATTAGGGTTCAATAAAGGTCTGCAAATTAATCAATTAGATAAAAGAATCTTCATTTCTTAGTCTAAGTATGTAAAAGAGTTATTGAAGAAGTTTGGGATGGAGGACTCCAAACTAGTATGTACTCCTATGGTGACTGGTTACAAATTAAGCAAAGATGATGAATCACCTAAGACTGATTAGAAGAGATACAAATATATGATTGGTGGATTACTTTATCTAACTCAAATCAGACCTGATATAATGCATGTAGTATGTCTTGTGGAAAGATTTCAAGAAGATCCTAGAGAATCACATGTGATGGCAGTCAAGAGAATTCTGAGATATTTGAAAGGCACATCAGATCATAGGTTATGGTATCAAAAAGATAATGATTTCACTCTCACTGCTTATACAGATGTAGATTGGGCCGGATATGTTGATGACATGAAAAGTACAAGTGGAGGTGCTTTCTTCTTAGGCAATAGATTAGTTTCATCACTGAGAAAGAAGCAAGATTCAATCTCTTTTTCAATTGTAGAAGCAGAGTATATTGCAGCAGCATGTTGTTCTACTCAAGGGAAAAACCACGGGATGACTAACCCAAGATTGTATTCTTTGTTAAAAGAATAAGAAGTACAAAATGGGACTTGCCAATTAGGGCTCACTGCCTGAGCACAATGCTCACAAGAGGGTCACTACCTACAATAGTTTATAGAAAGTAACCAGGTATTTGAACTAATGAGAAGCATCCACATATGTTGAGGTTCAGTTTCGGTTAGGCTTAATATATTGATCTACTGCACTTTATTCTTCCTCTGTTTTGGTGCTGATGTTCTATTACATACCGGACCTGTATAGCTACTTCCACACTTATCTGTACCTTTTCTCACATGCTATATCTCCACACACACACCTTCACATCAAAATCCATCTGGTATATATATCCGCACCAAGGATTTCAACATCATTCTAGTGGCATCTGGAATACTCAAGATTTTCCCAAACTCTGGTCTTTTGGCTGAATCCATGCTTACTAAGTGATGCGTATCAAAGAGATAGTTATAGAAGTCATCAATCATGTCAGCCAACCATGAATGATCTCTTAAGTAGCTTGGTCACCATCAATTTCTCATCCAGATTAAGGTCTAATGCTCTGTCGATCAATTCTTTCTCAGTCTATTCTGCCTGTCAAGAACCTGTTGGGTGAATATTTTGTCGTTAACTCGCTAACGGCAAAATGGGTATATCAGCCACAACTATGATGAGACAAAGTCTCTCCTCTCAGCAAGGGGAGGTTCCCTCTAATTACTTGACTTTTGCAAACCAAACAACTTATGAAATTTATGTACACTAAAAACTATGTTTGTGGTGGTTCCATCTCATCTCATTCTCTTTTCTCAGAATAGATGTTTATATTTCAAACTCTTGATATAAGACTTATAAATTATCACAAAATTACAGAAACACAAAGTTTTCTATTACCTCACTTACTACTTGTAAATGGAACTATTTGAAGTAGAATGCGGCTCAAAGTCTTCACTCCTCTTCAAGATGATAAAAGTAAATCGAATATAACAACTTGCAGCACAAAGTCTCCAAACTATTGTATTCTCACTAACATGAACATATAACCCACAACTGATTTGATAACACAAAGTTTATCAGAATCAAATTAAGAGCGCTCTTCAATCACTTGAAACAAACTCCACACTTCAATTATTATCAAATAAGATTATGATAGCAAGACGTAAGAACAAAAATATCACAACACAAATAATCCCAAGACAAAGATTGGAATTGAACTTGCTTTCTTGTATTGATAAGTATTTGAATATTGATTTTCACAAAAAGCACAAAGTCTTGATTTGCTTCTCAATTCGCCAGAGTTTTCTTGCAATAGAAAAAAGATAATATTTACAAAAGAGGCCCCCTTTATTTATAGGGAAAGACCTTGAGAAAATTTAGGAAATCTACAACTAATTTGACTTGTTCAACAAGAGAGTCCTATTTGACTTAGGACTTCTCTTGTTTCACATGTAATTACATTTTGGAAAATTACACGTGTAGATGTCCAAAACAAAATTCAATTTACATAACATCTAAGAAAAACAAGCTAAGGCACTAGCTTCCTCCATCTTTTTTCCTTAGGAAGTTCTGGTACATAGTTTGAATGACTGACATCTCGCACGCATCTGGCTTCGCTGTGTTTTCAGAGATGGTGCGAGCTCAGAGAATTGAATCTTTCACCACCTTTATCGCCTTTTCATGCTTGTCTAAATTATCCTTCAGATTCTCTAGAGTCGAATGTTGATCATACAGGTTATCCATTGAGAGCACTGAGGGAGCTTCCTCTTCAAATTTCTTTTGTACCATTTCTTCAAAAGAACTTATCATTTCTTGTGCTGTGAGGAAACTATGATCTTCCCTTGTCAAGGTGCAAGGAAGTTCTTCTAGCCGGTGTAGGAGTGTGACATCACTATCTTCGCTGGCTTCTCGAGCTTGGCACAGATCTTCAAGTAGACTCTTTATTATGAAAATACGATGAGCTAGAGTCTCCTTGGTCTTGAGATATGATTCCCTATTGGTGATGACCCCAATGGTGATTAGATTCTTTATCTTGATCTTCTTCATATCTATCCACTCTTCTAGGCTCTCTTCTTGATCTTGCAGCTCTTGTGAAAGTAGATCCACCAGATTGTCCAGCTCAGCTTTAGCTTTGTCCATTTTCTCCTTCCTTTCCACAACGGTTTTTAACAGAACTCGTCGTTGAGCCAACAACCTCTCCACTACATCCCCCACTATCTTGCCTCTAGCTTGGGCTTTTTCAACCTTCTGTATCAAGGGATCTTCCACTCTCACTGCCATTGGTTCTACTATCTCTGATGACTTTACTATTTTCTAAAGGATAGCGGCTAGTTGTTCCGCTTTTGCTTTGTACTGCTCTTTCTCCCTCTTGGCTTCATCATACTTTTCAAGTAGGGTACTAGCAGTGGTCTGGAAATCTGCTTTGACACCCTCATGAGTCACTTTACCAAGCTCAACCCTTGAGATGACATAATTACTCATGTCAAAAGTGTCAACCGTGGCATCTTCAGGAGGTTTGGCAATCTTAGCATATCTGATTCCCTTTTCAGTGACCAGCCTAGAAACAGTCTTAGGCTTCTTTTTCTAGTTCTTTGCTTTCACGGGCAATAGTTTTTCAATGTCAATCTCATCAGGTGAGATGGCTTGCTTCTTCCTTTTTGGAGTATAGGCAGATAGCCATTGAGGAAGTATAGAAGTGTCAACAGCTGGAGGGGGATCCATTACTTGCTTGGTTGGCTCCGTGTTTGTACCTATGATGGTGACAATTGGACTTGTGTTGGTAAACATAACACCTGTATCAACAACCTTTTGTGAAGCATCCAGAAGGTTCTCTAAAATAGTTTGTTCCCCAATATCAAAAGAAGGGGAAGATAAGCTTGGAATAGAACCAGAAGAATAAAAAACAGTTCCAAAGCTAGCTTTCATGGATGGAGGAGTATTGTCAGAAGAAACAACAAAAAATGGAGAAAGAGGAACACTTGAAATCACTGGCAAACTATCAGAAATTGGAACATGAGGAGGAGGTGTAAGAACTTGTGTCTCAGAGGGAAGATCTTTCACTGGAGTCTGAGGGGAACCATCAAGTTGTTCTACCTCTGTATCTTCATCTTCACCTTGTTCAGCTTTATCAGATACCTTTGTTTTAGACTTTTGAACATTTTGTTCTTCAGTCTCAACATCTTCAATTTCCATTTGATCATCATTAGTATCTTCAACATCTGACTCAGTGGCGTCAGAAGCCTCTGTGGTTTCCTTTTTCTTTCCTCCTTTAGATACAAATTTGATCTTTGGTTTGTGTACCTTGGAGGAAGAAGGGGTGTCACTCCTGTTCTTAGTTTGGTTCTCTACCTTCTTACCTATTTGCTCATGTGTTCCCTTTTCAAACCCTGTAAGGAACTCTTTCAACTTAATTCCCTTACTTTCCAACCACAAGTTGGTGTTTGCCAATATTGGTTGGAATCTTTTCCTGATGGATGTCTCCTCTTTGACTGACCATTTCACCTCTAGGAGAGGTGAAGCCTCAACATTCTCTGCCTCATATTTGTGATCTAGGACATCCCCATCATCCTCCATTCCATCTGGAATATCAGCGAGTCCTAGTTCTTCAATTTGGCTTAGATGAAGTCTGCAGAAATCTGATTTTCTGATCTCATTTTGAGTCCTGAGATCTGCCCATATGTCTTCGACCATTGGCACATGAAAAGTTGAATTCCTCTTGATTTTATCTTGAACCCTTCTAAAGTTAAAATGATTTCTTTTCTTGTAGGTCTTCATGGTGACCAACTGCAACTCGGAGTCAATTATCTTTGCTTTATTGGCAGACTGAACTGAGTACCTCCCAATTTCAATGGGAAACTTTATCCCTGACCTCTTAAGCTCCATCTGTTTGTTGTGTACCACAATCATTTGTTTGCAAGTTCCATAAGAACAATGCGATCACTGGGATATCGTGGCAGCATGTAAGGGTAACCAAGATAGTATCCTACCTGAAGATATGTAAAGGTGGGAAATTGCAAGAACAAGCAACCAAAAGAATTTACAACCTGCCAAGCTTCATCAGAAACTCTTCTTTGAACCAATTCACGATCCCATAAGCACATGAAAACTAAGAAGAAAGCATCATTCACTCTTCTAAAATGATGAATTGACCCCTTCAGGGTGATTTAGGGGTAATATTCATACACTGGGACCAATCTCCTGTCTCCTACTTAGGTTAAACCTGGAAAGTTCCTCATGCTTGTAGTAGCATAGACAAGATAAGAGGTCATGTAAAATTTGAAGGTAGTATTGACCCTTATCAGTTGCTCATGCAAAGCATTGCTGATCTGTTCACCCCAGAATATCTTCTGATTACCCCGTAGAATCACCTTGATATAAGTGTACATCCAGTCCTAGAATTTGGAAGTAGAAGGGAGTCCTCTAATGTGACTCAAGAGAGTAATCAAATCACACACTTCCTCCACAAAATCACTCCTGTGAAGGTCTTTTGGCCATCTGGTCAAAGTTGCCCTAGGAATCTTTAACCATTTGCTGTTTATATGCCTCCTAGCAGATTCCACATCATTATCATAGTCTTGTTGACCCTGAGCAAAATCAATCTGCCCAACGTTTTCAATTGGTGGACACATGAAGATTTTGTCCATGAATTTTGCATCCAATCTTATGATTACATTCCCCTGTGAGTCTGTCACAGCTCTAGTATCCCTGTTGTAATGATTGGCCACTTGTAGAACAAACTCAGGATTGTGTGCACTAACTGGAAATGACGCAACCAAATGAATACTGCTGTCAATGATTTTCTGCATAGGCTTGGAGGGATTTGCTTGTTTAGTTCTATCTACGAACTCGGCCAAGTCCACATGCCCAATCTCTGTGTCTCTGATTTCATCAATGTTTGACTGCACTGCCGTTACCAGGAAGACACCCTGGTACTTGTACTTCATGGCTCTGGACTTTGATGGAGATGATTCTGACATGAGCTCTGGAGAAAACTGTGAATTTGAACACCATGAATGCTGATTGAGAACTACAAAAGGCCATGATCTCACAGTTAGGGGAAAAATTGGATAAACTGGGTCAACTGCATTTTGACAATCATGGACAGGAAAGCATGCGTTTAAAGGGCTTGGGTGTGCAAATCAAGGCGAAGACAAAAGCGGGCTTCTAGATTTGAAAGGAGAATTTTCCAGTGTTGGGAAAAATTAGGAAAATGTGCTTGAGCAGGTGATTTGGCCGCCATTGCAGGTTGGGAGAGTTATCAGGTGTAAGAGCGGTGGAAAACACCGCTTCTGCATGTATTTTGGAAGTTTCATTTTTTGATATGCACGAGCGGTTAATATTACCGCTATTACATGTAATGAGCAAAAATCTGAAGTGTTTGGGTGGTAGTATCAGCCGCTTATGCATATAATGGGTTTCGTTGCCAACAAATGCTCAGGCGGGTGTATCGGCCGCTCAGGTAGGGGAATGAACATGCGAGTTTTAGTGTAAAGGCGGTGGGAATTACCGCTGTTACATGTAGAACAAATTTGATGTTGAAGGTACTTCAGCGGTGACTCCAATCGATAATGCATATGATATGAACACTTGAGTCTTTATAGTGTTCAGTCGGTGATAATAGCCGACATTGCATATGGCATGAATGAGTCTTCTGTGTAAGGGCAGTGGGAATTACCACCCAAACACTGATATTACATCAGATGCTTCGTCGATGTTTTTACTGACTAGAATTTGGTCTGTGTTTGTGGTAAAGACTTCACTCATCAATCTTGAAACCTAGGGCACAAACAAACCACGAAAAATCTAGGGCTCGACACAAAAGACCAAATCAAAAAGGACAATTTTAAACAGAAACGCAACAAAATAAATGATAAATTTGAAATGAAAAGACTACTGATAATCATTTAGAGAAACCCTAGAAAGATATTTAACAAACTCACCTATTAAGGAAGGAAAAACCCTATACTCGAAGATGGCCACTTGAAATCTGTTTGAATCCAGCTGTTGGCGCAATCAACGGTTTGAGGAAGGGATCGATAATCAACTGGGAAGGTTTTGAATAGAGAAAATGACGAGAGACAATGAGTTAAACATCATATTTAAAAGATCGAAGTCAAACCATTAATACCTGGCACGAGCGATCATTAATGTCACTCTAGTTGAAAGATCCAGAGATCTTGTTGGAGTGGGTGTTTCGGCCGTTCCAGCAGGCAAAGTTAAAACTCATATGTAATGGCAGGTGATTGGGCCACCATTACACAACAACAAAAATGCAACATATGTAATAGTGGCTAAAAACACCATTATTACATATTCAAACAAACTTCAAATATGTAATAGTGGTTGAAAACACCTCTTTTACATGATAAAACAAAAATTTGGCTAACACTTAAAAAATGACTAAGATTTGACATTTTTTACCAATTTACAACTTACGATCTTCGTGCATATCAAAAAACTGATTTCAAAGGAATGCCATAAATCCATCTAGAATGTCAAATGACTTCACACAAAATCAAGGGAATCTTGTCTCGATTTGTGAGCTTAGAGTGTAGATCCACGAAACGGACAAGTTTCGTGGGGGGTTGTCTACAAAAATGAGCATCGCTAATTTTGAGAACAACAGAACCCAACACTTAGGTGCTCATATCTTTTCACTCTTTCATCACCGGAGGCTCAATCTCTGGAATGTGGCAATCATGGTATTCCTCTTGACTTCCCAAGGTCTGTACTTTTCTAAGATACATCCTTTGAGACATCTAGACCTGATTGTCAGACCTTGTTGCATGCTTTGTTCTTGTTCACCAGACCAAAACACTCTTCAATTTGACTTCTGGTATAGACATACTATGTGCTGCAGATGTGTGAGATAAGATTTGTTGCCATCAATGACAACAATCATGAAACCACACAGTGTCTCTTGCCAACAATCTCCCCCTTGGGCATTGATGGCAACACTTAGTGAAAAATGACTGTGTTGTAACAAACCCCCCCTTAGCTGATGCTCTGTCTTATGTACACTATTACCAGAGCTCCTCCTTTGCTAGATTCCACATTTTTCACTACTCCTCACTCCCCCTTTGACATCAATGGAAAAGGGTGAAATCTACACACCAAAACTTTCAAAAATCAATCTATATTGTGCCGCATAAGTATATATACAAGTTGTACTTACATATACTTCAGTATATCTGCAAAGGTGGTTTTCAACCGGACAAATTTTGTTGCCCAACTTTGCTTCATCCTGTCCAAAATTGAGATGTGACCACTTAACAAAAATACAAAAGCTTCTGCCCTCTTTAAGTCTGTTGGATCACTGGTCTGGGCTATGGTCTGAGCATCAGTTAGGGCCTCATGCATGGCCTCTAACTTAGGAATAATTATCCCTCTAAGTTTGCTCATTCTGCTTATTCTATTCTTCTTCTCCTTCTCAAGCCTCTTTACCTACTATTGCAGGTGTGAGTGCAAAATTCCATTTAATATAGGTTGCATGTTTTGTTTGATTTCAAACCTTCATGCAAATCATTTTTGTATTGTATGCACATGTAATATTGTGAAAGTCATTGTCCTGACAAATTGATTGGGAGTGGAAGCATCAAAATAATTAAGTTCTAGTAAAATATCACTTGTTAGAGTTTAGAATTTCATTTTTAGTCAACCTTCTACCCTTTTCCTCAAAAATTCTTTTAGATTAAGTGAATTTATCAAGAGAACCAGCTCACTCTAGAGGTTCACTCCAAGTTTTACGCAACCCATAGGCCTAGGAGTGTTCCCATGTGTCAACAGGTAGCTAAGTTGATAGCTTAGCATTTGGGTGCATACTTTGATTAACAACAGAATGAATGTCCAAAATTTAAAGGGAAAAGACAGGTTGTTGCCATGAAGGTAGATATAAAAGTAGTACCTACAAGAAATAATACAAAATATTGTAGACTATGCAGTGATTGGAATGACCATGAGACACTAGATTGCCCTTCACAATTATTCAGAGTAATGGAAGATGATGATGAAAATGAGTCATGGTATAACACAAACCACAAGAATAAAGCACAAAACAATACTATGGCATATGTGAAACGCTTGGTGGAAAGACCTTTATATATTCAGGATCAGAGATATAGAAAACTAACCTAAAGAAACCAAGGGAATATGAACACTATTCAAAATTCAAATCCTAATGCACTGTATGGAAACAATTACAATAATTCAATGATAGAGACCAATTTGGAGGATATAGAGGAGGTTAAGGGCATGGTAGAGGCCAAATAAGTGTTGGGAATTAAGGTGTCTCAACCTTTGCAAATTCCTAATGTTGTATTTATTTATCCCATGTTGAGTTAGCAAAGTCAACACCTTGTGTATATGCAGCAGGGTAAATTTTGGTGACTTTGGCAGCTGCGGTTTCCCCCTTGAATAATTAACGGGGGTTTGGGGGCAGTGCTCCCAAGATAGGGTCAATGGAGGTTATGACATGTAAGAGGAATATAATACTTTTAGTCAGTGTATGACAGATTCTATGATAGCTGTAAGGTGCGTAAGAGCATCTGTCGTAACCTATCTTGGGACCAGGCACCCACTTTAGGATGGGATGTTGGACAAGTGTCCTTAGGTGTGGGTTTTGGGGCATGAGTCCAAGATGGACACCCATCTCTAGAAGGTTCCATATTTGCCTTGTAAACTCTATATAAAGAGGTGCTTGGATGGGAGATAGACAACTTTGGTACAAGTACTGTTATGCTGTCAGAATATCTCCAGATTTGACATTTGAAGACTCATGAAAGAGCATTGGCTCTGAAACTATATTGTAATCTATTATTGTTTACTGTAATACATTTGAGCTGTGTTTTGGAGTGTGGGGTTTTTCACCTGTAAGGGTTTTCCCCATGTATATCTTGTCTCTCTCTCTCTCTTCTGTCTACTTTCTGTGTGTATGTGTATTGCTGCAATATCTCATGTTAATGGTTTAACATTGCTGTAATAGTTAGGATAAAGTTGGATTTACATAGCCCTCTCCTCATTAGATTAGTGTAGGAAGAGTTTTCTGCACACCTAGCTTCCTTTCAAGAAGGAGAGATGATGCAACCTGCTATAAATGTGGTAAACTAGGACACTTTGCCAATGAATGTTGGGGAGAGAGGAGAAGATAGTGCACATTCTATTTCATGTGATAAAGCACAATAATATTTCACAATGCACTGCAAAAATAAAAAAGTGATGAACTAGAGAATCTTATGAACCAAAAAGGTGCCTGAGTAATCCAGAGATTCCCTGAAGGTCAAGGTCAAGTACTAAGAACCTGCTAGAGAACCAAAGATGGTGAGACGAATATATCTTTAATAGAATCTTTAGAATGAGAGAACCAGTATAAGGGAGTCAAGTATGACAAATTAAAATGAATTAAAATAAAGGGAAAGAAAAGGATCCAATAGTAACAAGACAAGGTACAAATATTGTAGGACATTATACTACTAAAACAAAAGTAGGAGAGAGTGAGGAGGAAGATACATTCTTCCCTAATAGAAAACAACTTGAGGAAATTTTCTAGAAAACAAAGTAGATAATAAATCAATATCAAGATAGAAACAATATAATCAGTTCTTTTTAGAAGAAGAGGTTGAGACACTTAAATAGTTCACAAAGCTAATGCAACAACACAATCTTATTAAGAAATTGAAGCAATTTTCCAAATACTGGAACAAAGAGCAAGTACATAAAAGTCAAATCTAGAAAATGGGAAGAATAGATAGACATTGGAAGACAAAACCACTATTGGTAGATGTCCATATCAATGATAAAAAGGTCAAACATGTTATGACAGACTTGGGTATGGATGTGAACATGATTACCAAGAAGCTTTGGGAACAACTAGGAAAACCTATTAGGTTGTCTGCAACTCCTTATTTAATATCACTTTGGTAGATGGATCTAGTACATGGAGACACTTGGGACTTTGAAACAAGTGGAATTTAAACCTAATGGGCATAAAACAAGTCATAGACTTTGTTGCTATATCCATGAAAGAACAAGGTGATTCATTCAATGCATTACTAAGATTTAGATGGTTTGTTGACACAAATGGGATTACATTGACTCCTACAAAGAGGAATTATCTTTTACAGATAGCAATAAAAGTGCATACATAATTTTGGGATCACCCATGGAAGAAGCATACATTGAAGAATCTAACCATGCTGAAGGTATTGAAAACTATCATAAGAATATTTATTCAATATCAAAAATAGATACAAATGAGAGAAAAGAAGAACCAAATTTAGAGCGAGAGATAGAAGTAGAATATAACAATGATAGTATTGATAGTGAGGAATTACTAGAATCATGGATAAGAAATGAAAGAGAGCTAAACACTTGAAGAATGATCAAGTGCAGAAGGATATTTATGATTCGAAGCAGTAGGGAAAACCTACCACAAACCTCCACATGGAAATGTATGTGCCATTCATATAGAGCATAATATAAATAAATCTCACATATCTTGACCAATAAATCATGTCATGAGAGGCATTTCACATATCAAATTACCTAATTTTTTAGGACTACAAGATTTACAAATATACTTGATAGAGATGGAGAAAATTTTCTTAGAGCAACAAATGGGACTAGAAGTAGTACAACATACATTAGTATGCAATGTAGAAAATAGGTGGTCTACCCATAAAGATTCAGTTAACAATTGGCCAATATTTAATCTTCTCATCAAGATAAGATATCTATCAGAGGAAGGGGAATATAAAACTTATCTAAATATGAGGGATAGATTCCACCATGGGAGCATTTATCCACCTGTAAAATAGTATGGGATGGTAGAAAGGAACACAATAAGCTTATATATGCCCAACTATTCTATTGGAAACTGTCACTAATAGCACAAACTTGGTATATAAACCAAGAAAGGAGAAAAGAAACCAACAATTGGGATGAAGTACAAAATGAGTTTATACATACATTTTCCTTCTACAACCCAAACAAATATATACATACCACACTTCCAAAAATAAAGGACATAATTTTCCAAAAAATGATAGAGGAAGATAAAGAACAACTCAAGCATAACACACCACCACCTAGAACTGAAGACATATGGAAACTGGTAGAATGGATAGATAAACAATCAAAATACACTAGTCATAAATGTTATAAGACTACAAAAAATGGATGGTGAGGGTACAAAGGATCTAAAAATAAATGTCAAAGAAGGAGAAAGAGAACTAATGATACTAATAGAACTAAAGGAAACAAACTTCAATAAACCTCTCAAACTTAGGGGAGAAAACATTGCAAAAGAAGGAGACCCTAAGCTAGCAAAAATAGGAGACTATTGGGATGATAAAGTAGTGGCACAAGTAACCAAAATTCTTTTTGAATTTGAGGACTTATTTGCAAGAACTTTCACTAAAATGAAAGGAATCAAAGAAGAAGCAAGTATGATGAAAATACAATTAAAAAAAGAAATTAAACTGGTAAGGAAAAGGCCATATAGGCTAAATCCAAACATGAAGAAGAGGGTCAAAGTGGAAATTGATAAAATGTTAGCAGCATGGATTATAAAACTAGTGGAAGAAGTAGATTGGATTAGTCTAATGGTGGTCCAGAATAAAAAAATCAAGAGAAATTAGAATATGTGGAGATTATAGAGAATTAAACAAAGCTTGTATTCATGAACCATTCTGAACACCATTTACAGAAGAGATCTTAGAATCAATTGCTAGGAGAGAAATTTATTCATTCACTGATGGGTTCTCTTGTTACCATCAAGTGAAAATTAGAGAGGAAGATCAACCAAAATAACATTTAAGGAATTCATACATGATTTCTTAAAGGTCTACATAGATGATTGGATTGTATATGGATTGGTAAAAGACCACACCCATGAAAGGAAGCTAGGTGTGTGGAAATCGTTTCCTACACTAATCTAAAGAGGAGAGAAGAGTGAAAATTCATTTTATCCTTTACAATTACAGAATGTTAACAACAACAATGGAGATATTGCAGTAGTACAAATACACACAGAAATATACGTGGGGAAAACCCTTATCAGGTGAAAAAACCCCACACTCCAAAACCTGCATAATGTATTATCAAAACTAAAATAATTTACAATACACTTGCAATGCAAGCTCTCAGGAGTCTTTAACACTCATATCTAGAGACAAACTGGACCATAATAGTACTCGTCAATCACATAATACATTTCCTCTCCAAAGCAACTGTTTATATAGAAAATACAAGGCAAAAATGGCTCTATCTTGAGATGGACGTCCAACATGGCCTCATGGCCCAAAACCCACACCTATGGACACTTGTCCAACACTGTAGGATATTCATGACACTTGTCAAGTTGCCCCATCCCAAAGAGGTCACCTATTCCCAAGATGGGGAATGACAGATGCTCTTATGACTTACAACTGTCATAGAATCTGTCATACTGACATATCTTACAGTTGTAAGAGAATCTATCATAAACAGGCTATAAATAGCATATTCTCTTACAACATGTCATAATTCTCCTTGGGCCACCGAAAGATGCTTTCTTCCAAAATGCCATGTGACACATGTCTTCACCTATCATAGAACTTTTTATTTCTGATTCTTACATGTCATAGGAATCTGTCATAACTATTTCGGTCAAAATTCACTTACACACTAATCAAGAGGCCAACACATGGTAGAAAACCTCTACCATACAAAGGGGATGCCTATCTCCACATGGAGTGTGTTGACCATCCTAGTCATCTTACAAGTGGAGTGACAACTCATCATGCCACTTCACACTAAATGACAAAATAGGATGTGCAACAAAATTACAACATTGGCTAAGTAAATAAATTACATTACAATAATAAATGCAAGGAATTAACAAGGTTGACACCTTAATTCCCAATATTCTCCCACTTGTCAAACACATTGTAAGAGCTAATAGAAATAATAGGATTTAACTACTATAGGCCGAGAGGCCTATAGACTCTGAACACCATCTAAACTTCTCTGTGCCCTCTAGTTTTGTCAATGCATCTACAACATTCTTCAAAGTATCTACCTTCTCTAAATTCACCTTCCTATCCTCTACCATGTCTTACATGAAGTGAAACTGTACATCAATATGTTTTTTTCTTTCACAAAAAGTTAGATTCTTTGCTAGGCAAATCGTACTCTGACTGTCACAACAAATTGTAATCTATCTTGCATCAACACCAATATCTAAACACAATCTCTTAAGCCAAATGGCTTCCTTGCAAGCATGTGTTCCTACCATATACTTAGCTTCTATCATGGATAAATCAACCACAGGTTGTCACTTACTCATCCAACTAATTGCACCACTGAACATAGTGAACACATAGGCACTGGTGGATCTCCTGCTGTCAATGTCACCTGCCTAATCAGAATCCATGAATCCACAAATACAAACTGAATGCAAAGGTCTTGTAGCATTATAATGATAACATATGGAATACTCAGAAGTACCACTCAAATATTTGAACACTCGATTAACTGCATCCCAATGTACCCATTTAGGATTAGCCATAAATTGACTAAGGACTCCCACTACTTGGGCAATGTCTAGTCTTGTGTAGACCATAGCATACATCAAACTACCAACAACACTAGCATAAATTACTCTTCTCATGTCCTCCACCTCACTAGGAGATTTTGGACAATCACTAATAGAAAACTTTTTCCCCATTGAAATAGGAACACATAATGGTCTACAATCTACCATGTTGAACCTATCCAACATAATCTTCACATACTTACTTTGGCTTAACCAAAGTTTTCTATTAGCTTTATCTCTTATGATTTCCATTCCTAGAATTTACTTGGCTGCCCCTAGATTTTTCATCTCAAACTATGCTGACAACTAAGACTTCAAATCAAAAATCATATTCTTACTATTCCCAACATATCGTCAACATACAATGCAATAATGAGAATGTGATCATTGTCAAACTTGTAATACACACAATGGTTAGATTTCAATCTCAAAAATCTAATGGACAACACAAAGGCATCAAATTTCATATACCACATCCTAGGAGACTACTTCAAACCATACAAAGACTTCTTCAACTTGCAAATCAAATTTTCTTTTCCTTTCTCTATGTAATGCTCTCACCATGACATGTAAATCTCTTCCTCCAAATCACCATGAAGGCAAGCTATCTTCACATCCATCTACTCCACCTCTAAGTCATAAGTAGCTACAAGAGATAACAAGAACTAAATGGATTTCAGCTTTGCAATGGGAGAGAAAATTTAACCATAATCAATTCCATCCACTTGTGAGTACCCCATTGCAACCAATCTAGCCTTGTAATTTTCAACACTGCCATCTACACCAAAATTCTTCTTGAACACCCATTTGCATCCAACAGGTTTCTATCCTTGAAGCAAAGCCACCAAGACCTATGTTTTATACTTCTCCAAAGAAGCCATCTCATCTTCCATGGCCTCCTTCTAAGAACCTACATCTTTCATGCCCAAAGCCTCTATCATGTTGCTTTCTTGTTTGTGTACAGCTCCTTAATGGCTGAGGTTAAGGTTCTACTTCTTCTGCTAAGATTTTAGACCTACTAGATCTCTCCTCATCATCAAGTCTCACAGGGTCTGTTAGTTCAGTCTTCTCAGGGGTAGAAGGAAACTTAACCACATCTTCTTTCTTTTTTGTCTGTTCTGGCTGTAGAACAACAGAAGAAGGTGTTAACTCTTTGAAAATAACACTTATGCTATACAACACTTTTTTAGCCACAGGATCCCAAAGCTTCTATCCTTTCACACCGACACCATAGCTAATGAAAATACACTTAGTAGCCTTGTTCTCCAATTTAGACCATTTCTCCCTAGGCACATGTGCATATGCCTCACAACCAAAAACATGAAGATGTCTTACTGAAGGCTTCTCACCAGACCACACCTCCATAGGTGTCTTACCAACAAGAGCTAATGTAGGAGACCTATTTACCAGGTAGCAAGTAGTGGCTACATCTTTAGCCCAAAACTTTTGTTCGAGGCTTGCTCCACTAAGCATGCTCCTAGCATTCTCCATCATTGTCTTGTTAATCCTCTCTACAACTCCATTTTGTTGCAGGGTGTATGGAGTTTTCTTATGTCTTTCAATCCCTTTCTCTTTATAGAACTTATCAAACTTTGCCAAACAAAACTCACCACCATTATCAGTTCTCAAACACTTAATCTTTTTACTAGTCTGATTTTTAGCAAAAGTTTTAAACTCTTTAAACTGACTAAAGACTTCAGTCTTGCTTCTAATAAAATAAACCCATGTCCTTCTACTGTAATCATGTATGAAAGATACAAAATATATAGATTTAGAAATTGAAGGAACATTAACAAGACCAAACACATCATAATAAATAAGATCCAATACACCAAAAGACTTGTGAGAACTAGAGTAAAACTAAACACGGTTTTCCTTTCCATATACACAATGTTCACAAAAGTTAAACTTGAGATTACAATCATTTAACCCCGCAACAAGGTTTTTATTTTTTTAGGGTTCTCTGACCCTTCTCACTAATGTGGCCATATCTCAAATGCCATAACATAGTCTTTTCTATAGGAAGTTTAACTTCTAAAGCATGTGCACTACCATCAGAAAATGTTACAATAGATTTCTTCACTACTCGTTCAGATGGTGGGGATGAAGTGACTGTAGCTCTTTTCTTCAAGTCAGAAGAACTATTACATTGTGGAGTGCATGCCTCCAGCTGAAATAGAGTACCTCTCTGAGAACCCTTCGCAAGCACCATAGATCCTCTAGTCATCTTACATCCATCCTTCAAAAAGACAACCTACACACCTGCGTCATTCAACATACTTATAGAAAGCAGGTTCTGTACCAAGCCTAGGATGTGCATAATTCCAGTGATCCCCTTCACTCTTCCATTAGGGAATCAGATTGAGACTCTTCTATTACCAACAATCTTCAGATGACAATTGACACCCATGTACACTTTTCTGCCATCAAACTATTCATACTTCGTGAACTAGCTTCGATGCGAGGTCATGTGGAATGATGCACCAGAATCTATCAACCACACATCATCAAATACATGGGTGGCTAGGGTTGTGATGAAGGCATCACCATCATCTTGTGACTTGTCAAAATTTGAATCTAGGGCATTCTTCTTTTTCTTTTTCTTTTCCTCTTTGCATTCCTTTCGAAAATACACAAATTTACCATAGTTCTAATAGAAAGCCTTGGACTTTCTAAAAGATTTGGATCTCCCATGGGATTTGGATCTTCCCTTTTCACCTTTCTTATCCTTCTTCTTCCCTTTCTCCTTGGCCTTCCATGAACCGCAAGAGCTTCTTTGGCTGACTCAGATGTCTTTCTCTACATTTTTTTAGATAATAGCAAAGACACCACATCTTCCATCTTGAAGGTGGTAGTAGTGATTTTGATGGCCATGACAAGATGATCCCATGAATCAGGAAAAGAACAAAGTAGATGATCCTCCTCCTCCATTTTCACACCCATGGATGTCAACTATGCAACAATCATGTTGAAAGCATTCATATGGTCTACAATAGATAGTCTGTCTTCCATCTTCAAAGAAAAGAAATTAATTTTTAGAAAAATCTTGGTCACCAAGGACTTGGCCTGATAAACATCTCTCAGCTTCTTCTAAAGAACTTTCGCAGTCTTCTCCTCATGGACATTCAATAGGATAGAGTCAGCTAGATAGAGTCTTATGAGACCCTTAGCCTTCTAATCTTTGAGGTCCCAGTCATCTTGTGACATTGTCATAGGTTTTGTTACATCAATGGTTTCCCATAGGTCATGATCAACAAGTAGATCTTCCATCTTGAGTTTCCACAACTCAAAATTTGTGCCATTGAACTTCTCCACCTCTACTCTTTTAGATGTGATTGCTATCTCCTTCTTGCAACAAGATACAAAATACTTTGCACAAACTCCCACTCAACCTAAGATTAGCTCAAAAAACTGCTACTGAGCAGCTAGAACCAAAATTGGCGAGGCTCTGATACCAACTGAAAGGAAGCTAGGTGTGTGGAAATCACTTCCTACACTAATCTAAAGAGGAGAGAAGAGTGCAAATCATATTATCCTTTACAATTATAAAATGTTAACAACAATAATGGAGATATTGTAGCAATACACATACACATAGAAATGAGATAGAAGAGAGAGACACAAGATATACATGGGCAAAACCCTTATCGAGGGAAAAAACCCCACACTCTAAAACCTACACAATGTATTATCAAAACTGAAATGGTTTACAATACACTTGCAATGCAAGCTCTCAGGAGTCTTCGATACTCATATCTAGAGACAAACCAGCAGCATAACAGTACCTATCAATCACATAATACATCTACTCTCCAAAGCACTTGTTTATATAGAAAATACAAGGCAAAAATGGCTATCTTGAGATGGGCATCAAACATGGCCTTATGGCCCAAAACCCACACCTATGGACACTTGTCCACCACTATAGGATGTTCTTGACACTCGTTCAGTCACCCCATCCCAAAGAGGTCACCTATTCCCAAGATGGGCAATGACAGATGCTCTTACAATTCTTACAACCATCATAGAATCTGTCATACTGACATATCTTACAGTTGTAAGAGAATCTATCATAAATAGGCTATAAATAGCATATTCTCTTACATGTCATAACTCTCCTTTGGGAACCGAAAGATGCCTTCTTCCAAGATACCTTGTGACACATGTCTTCACCTATCATAGAACCTTCTATTTCTAACTCTTACATGTCCTAGATTCTGTCATAGGAATCTGTCATAACTGTTTTAGTCAAAATTCACTTACACACTAGTCAAGATGTTGACACATGGTAGAAAACCTCTACCACATAAAGGGGACACCTATCTCCACATGGAGTGTGTTGACCATCCTAGTCATCTTACAAGTGGAGTGACAACTCGTCATGCCACTTCACACTACATGACAAAATAGGATGTGCAACAAAATTACAACATAGGCTAAGTAAATAAATTACATTACAATAATAAATGCAAGGAATTACCAAGGTAGAGACACCTTAATTCCCAACAACCCAAACCCTAAGAATGACGTTGAATAAGTGTAGAAGTTTACAAATATCATTAAACTTGAAGAAATGTACTTTTGCATTACCATTTGGGACTTTGTTAGGACATATTATTTGCAAAAAAGGGTTGATGGTGGACCCTTTGAAGATAAATCTGATTCTTACACTACCAACACCAAAAACAACCATAGAGGTAAAAACTTTCTTGGGATATAAAAGATACCACTACAAATTCATTAGAGGATATGTACCAATAGCAACACCTCTTAAGGAACTATTAAAGAAGAGAAATGGCCAAAATATTGGTTGGAATGACCAATGTCAAACTTCCTTTGACATTAAAACAAAAAAAATTGTAGAATCTCCTATTTTGATATTTCTAGATTGGAACATCCCATTTCATGTCTATGTGGATGCCTCAGGAATAGCAGTAGATGCGGTACTAGCCCAGTCCAAGGGAACAAAAGACCACCCTATAGCATTTTCTAGTAGTAAACTACCCAAGGCTGAGAAGAACTATACCATGATAGAGAGGGAGGCTTTAGAAATGGTATATACATTATAGAAGTTTAGACATTACCTCCTATCTACACCATTCATTTTCTATACTGATTATGAGCAATTAAAATACTTATTAAATAGGTAAAAGTACAAAGCTGTGTCACACTGTTAGCCAACTTATTAGCACAAGTGAATTTTAGTATTTATAACTAAAAATCAATTTTGGTCAAACATATGATCTAGTAAGATTCATTCTAGATAAGTTAAATATGTCTACAACTTTTCCAACTAAAATTGTTGGCTAAATGCATATGTAGCACCACTTTGAGTCCAATTTACTAAAAAAATGAAATTATTTGAAAAATTTAATGTCTCTATTATCAATCAGATAGGCACCCTATGCTAAGCTTACAAAAGACTTAGCTATTTGTTGACACATGAAAACACTCTCAAGATGTGGGTTTCCTATAGCGAGAGTGAATCTCTAGAGTGAGCTGGTCTCCTTATGATTTTTCTAAACTATTGACTTGTCTGAGAAAAGGGAAGAGGAATAGCTGAAATGAAATTCTATTTTTTTATCTAAAGATGATCCTAAAATCTAAATATTTACAACAAACAACTCTCAAGACTATAACCTTCTCAGTTTCACCTAAGTCCAACAATCCAAAAGTACTTCGTATGAAGGTTTAATTTAAACACAACACACGACTTGGATTAGATGGGCAATAGCTACACATATTTCAATAACATTAAGACATAATTAGAGGATTAGACATCATAATCATAGTGAAAACATCAAATCAAAGTTATAAAGGATGCAACAAATGTGAAACATGAATGCTTTGTTGTATTGAAATGAAAGGGGTACATCTAACTCTGAAAAAGCATGAGCCAAAATCAATTTACAAACTCTCTGCCTATGCTTAAGAGAGAAGAAACAAGGATAACAACTGACGGAGAAAAAACTAATTTTTTCTCCTATAAATGCCTCCAAGAGATCTCTCTAAAAAAGCTCCTAAAAATAGATAAAAGAATCCATTTTCGAGCTCCATAGAAAAGCCAAAAATAAATCTTTTAAATCACTTCCAATCTACACATGAAATCTGCCAAAATCTTCCTCGAGGTAGGCCCTACCAAAATCTTCTTTCTCTACACATAAAAACTTAGTTTTTGTCCTCATCTGCCTCAAAATAAAGTAAATCGAGAAAAGATATTTGATTTTCTTTACTAGTTTTAACTGCTTAAAAATAGTTTTTCTTTTGGCATGCCTCTGTGTCCTTAACTTTATATCTAAAACCCCCAAATGGGTTTAAATGCTAAGAGCTTTCCTTAGCAGTTCTAAGCATTTCATTTTCATTTCCATACTCCTTTGTATATGTGTGGCTATCACCTCTATAGCTTCATTTCACTAAGAATAATGGAGATATTGCTATTATTTTTGGTTGCACCTTTATCTTGTGTCTACTATTTATGATTAAAACTCAAATGATTTGTTTGTAGAAAAGAAGAACTTACTTCCCCATCTCTCTGGCTTCCATTGGGTTTCAGGTCACTATGAATTAGTTTCTATTCATTTTCAACTTCACCATCAATCCATGGCTATACATAGGTTCACTGATCATTTCTAAGTGATTATATGCTAAAGTCATATGTGTTTTCCGAGCACTTGTTCATATGAGTTTTAAGACATTCTTTCTTTACTGTATCTTAGATTCATATGAAACCCAAAGAGGGTTTGCTACACTGTGATAAAACCCCCTCTTGGGCCAGTGGCATTATCTATACACTTCACTATTATTCTGAGTTCCACTTTCATTTTTATACAGCTTGAACAAAATTCTTCTATTGTTCTGTATATTTCTACTTATGTCCTTTTGAAAGACTACAGCCATGAATAAATGTTTACTCATTTCTCCTTTGAGGCCACGGCTATAGTCAAACTTCTGAAGCATTTCTCTTGTTTCTACAATTGTATGAAAGAGCATGAATGCTATTCCTGTATTCACTTAACTACTCTTTCATGGAAAAAGACATTGTATATAGTTGTTTGTTGAAACTCTCCTCTGATACATATCTTTACTTCTTCTGTGGATGCCCTTTTTTTATGATGGGAAATATTAATATATGTTATTCTTTTATTTTTCTGTTCCACTATTTCTATCCATACACCACATATGGTTTCATAGTCCACTATGACATGGCATCTTTTCATTGGCTGTTATATAGTTGTGAAAATCTCCATTGATGAAAGCTGTAGATTATTTGATCACTAGAGATGATCCTGCAGCATACACTTAGTGTTTTAAATAAAAGCATATACACACTCTATTAAATGATGGCACTTTTCCTTTACAGTAGCATGTCCAAATGAGATACATGATGATTATATCAGTTGACTGGTCTTTTGCTACATGACAAAGATGTTCATTTGTTACTCCATAGAAGCTGATATACTTTGATGATGTCCATTTGATCTGCAATATATGATGCAATCTGCATTCTATTTCATCACTGTGGTTGTCTTAGTTGTTCTATCATAAAGGCGACATGGCAGCATATGTACTGTTCTATCTGTTCTTGTTGCACCAATATTTGATGTTGTGTCTCCTTTATAGCTGTCCTATGGATTCTTTTATTTACTCTCACACTTCATTGATCTATTCATTTCTCATGTATTGTGGTCATTTCATTTATGAACTAATGATCATGGATGAGCAATGAACTTTAGTTCATGCAATCACTTGATATGTCACTCCTGTTTCACTCCCCTTGAGATCCAGGGACAACATGCCAGGCTCAACCCTTGTGGGAGCCCATTTTTCACCACATGCATGAATTCAATTTAGTAACATGACTTATCCTATGCCTGCACATGAAACAAATAGATTAGATTAAAAATATTACAGTACAAATGATTGTTCCTTTTCAATCTATCTTACTCATGGATGATATGTTTGTCTGATATAATACACCATAAGCAATATATTCTATATCTTCTGATAGGCATACAAGGAATTATTTTTGGATCTCTAACAAGCCTTTTCCACATTTTTTGTAGGTTCTTGTTGAAGATCAGTAGTGAGGAAGATTCAACTACAAGGATGATCAACTGAGACAAATAGGTAATGATGGAAATATTTTCTTTCTTCTCTTTAGATGCATAGTATCTTTCTTATGATTGTACTAGTTCAGCGATACCCATGGCTTGTGTGGAACATTTGATTTGTCATTATTTCTTTCAATGCAATGTTTATCCTTTTATATATCTCAATTTGTAAATGAATAATCATTGTAGTTAATGAAATACTTATCTCTTCTGTGAATGTTCTGTAATGTAATGAATGATCTAAAAATCTTTTCTTTTCTTGAACAACTGAACTGCAATATCACTGAAACACAATCAACTATGCAAATAACTTATAATAGAAGAAATGTCAACCTTCATTTTTAAAATGAACTTGTTGAACTAGCTCTGGACCAATTTGAGCTGTAAGTGAAAAATGGTAATAGTCTCCACAACTCCTACTCATATAAATAACATTTTTTCAAAATGTAAAAATACCATTTTGTAGATCATCCATAAGTGTAGTTTTCAAATATATATTTATTTTAATAGTTCAATAATTATTTATATTTTATTTTTATTTTTACTAAAAGTAGGTTATCATCACAAAAATATTAGGTTGATTACCATGTCAATAAAAATACTAAAACTTATTAAAAAAATGTAAAAAAAATATGATGCCCTAGATAAAAGAGTATAGATTAAGATAATATAATTTGTTTTCTATTTTAGATAAATATTTAATATAAAAGCTGATGTTGAGTGGAAACAACTGTGTTTTAATACACGCACATTTAAATATATATTTAAAAATATATATTTATTAAAATTGCAAAAAAAATATCCATGCCCTAAAGTTTCAAGTTATAAATATACACAAAATTTGAAGGAAAGAAAAAAGAAACTTTACTATATAAAACTTGATGTCTCATGTAACATCATTTTTCAGCATTTTATCAGCAACTAATTTATAGTGTTAATTTATAAAAATCTATTTTCAAATAATTTTTTAATTTTGTCAAAAAAATACACATTTTATTAGTTTACATCATTTCAAAATTCAAAACATATATGCCACTATCTAGTGATTCAAGTTTAAAATTTAGATCAGTGTTGGTCATTTCCTTTATAAAAGTGTGACACAGCTTTGTATTTTAACCCAAACAAACCATTCATCCAATGGAGAATCTGTCATTGGGTACTATTATTCCAAGAATTTGATTTCACTATAATGGTGAAACTAGGAAAGCATAATCAAGGACTTGACTATTTGTTCAGGATTGAAATGAGAGAGGAATGAGAAATTCAAGAAGAAGAACTTCCTAATGCAAACCTTTTTAGGGTTAACGTGGTATCGGAGGAATTGAAAGACATAGCATACTTACTATCCATAGGAGAATTCCCAATAGATACATCTCTACAAGAAAAACAAATCTTAATGTGGAATGCTTTCCCATACACACTCATTGAAGGGGAATTGCATATCAGAGGAAGAGATGATATAATAAGGAGAGTTGTGATGCAGGAGCATCCAGTGGTGTAAGCGCAATCTTGCATCACCCAAAAAGAAGATAATTTAAAATCATTGTAGTTGTTTTCATTTCTTTCCATAATTAGTGTTTTTAGTTCCATAATATCCAGAATAATGATGTAGGACTTTCAATTTTTTCAAAACTGCTAAAAATAACAACCTACCTATTTTGGAAAGTGTACCTGCTATTTTTGGAAAGTTTGCATTTGGGCATGGATTGAAGCAAAAACTTATAGAAAGTTACATAACAGAAATATAAGACCTTTGGTGAAGGAATCAAGCAAAGATCATTTGTAAGCTGATAGATATTAAAGTTTTCGTTTTCTGAAAAACCCCTGAAAATTTCTGAAATGAGATATGAGGCACTAAAACATCCCATGACATCCTGAAAAGTTGACAAAAATCTGTTTACAAATTTCTAGCATGATAGTTCACATCACTATATTTTTGACACTTAAAACAATTCATCAATCAGACACCTAGATCAAAAGTTATGCTTCCCAGAAGTTGACCTATTTTTGGAGGGAGTTACAAATTTTGAAATTTAGCTAGAGGCTGCATAAAGTGCTATTTGTGACTATTTTGGGAACCCTGGGTAGTAGTAGAGTTAAGGGGGCAAGTGTGGAGTCAAGAATAGGTGGAAAAACATAAACCCTAGCTGATTTGGGGTTACAGAAGACTGAAGATTCTAGAGTCTTGAGGTTGGGGAAAGGTATAATGTGTTGCAGCCAGTAGGGGATTCATCCTCTAATTGTAATTGAGCTTCTGTAATGTAATGAGTTGTCCAGATCAATAAAAGAAAGTTCTATTTTCTATGTTCAATTTCAATTGTTGTGTGTTTTGTGATTTACCCCCTTCATCAAGTTGTATCAGAGCAAGGGTTCCTGAGTGTGTAGATAGATCACCAACCATGAGGCAGTTTGCACTAGGACCTGAGGTTGTGGGTTTGCTGTGGAGATCAAGATGCCTTCATGAAGAAATCATATTGGGAGGAATGCTTTGATGGAAGAGGGTTTTAGAGCCTTGCAAAAGGAAACTGATGCATTGCAAGAGGAGCTACGAAGAGGGTTTGACCCAAGAATAAGAGAAGAAAGCGAAGATGAAGTTGTGGGAGAGCTATCTAAGGAAGAACAAGAAGCTGCAAGAGATCCTACAAAAGTTAGATTGTTGAGGGCTATTTCGAAGATCAGAAAGAAGCCTAGGATCTAAGTTTCTACATATTCTAGAGATTTGAATCTAGAATAGCTTATTGATTGGATCAATGACATGGAGGAGTATTTCAAGTCCCAGATTGGGTCAAGTTTACAAAAACAAAGTTGAAGGGCCATGCTAGTATTTGGTGGAAGGAAGTCCAATTAGAGAGGAATAGAAGAGGAAAAGGAAAAATCACCAGATGGGATTAGATGGTGGAGAAACTAAAGAAGCTGTTCATTCCTGTGGACTATGAGATGGAGTTGTTGAAGAAGCTGCAAGGACTAAAGCAAGGTAACAAGTTTGTCAAGGAGTATACAGAAGAGTTTTATAAGATTGCTATCAGGACGGGCCATGCAAAGCCCAACAAGGAGAAGGTAGCCCGTTACATTAATGGGTTAAGGCTGAGTATTCAAGAGGAGCTGAGCCTAGTCAGAATGACCACCATAGAAGATGCATACTAGTTTTCCCTTAAGGTGGAAAAGAAGCTAAATAAAAGATTTGATAGCAAGCAAAGGGGAAGAGGTCAAGGCGGAAGGACTGGTGGAAGACCCTATGGGGGCAAAAATGAAGATGGAAAGAAAAGTTAAGAAGCTCGCACCAGTCAAAATTAGAGAGGAGATAATACCTACCACCCTCATGACTAGAACAATGGTGAGCAAAGAGGAAGAGGAAGAGGTAGACTTGGGCAAGGACCTGGAAGAGGAGATTTTAGAGGAACCTATTTCCAATGTGGCAAAGAAGGGCATCAAGCATATGAGTGTTTGCAACATCAAGGAAGGAAAAATAGAAGACCTAAAGGTAATGCACGAGTTGCACATGTAGATGAAGATGCACAATCTGAGCATACTAAAGATGTTGAAAGGGGAGAAACCCTAGTTGTTAGAAGAACTTTCCTGAATGAGGAGAAAGAACCCAATTAGAGGAAGAGTTTATTTCACACAAGGTGCAAATGTGAAGTAAGTGTTGTGACATAATTATTGATAGTGGAAGTACTAACAATCTTGTTTTAGAGGAGATAGTTGACAAGTTGAAGTTGACAAGAAGAAAGCATCCACATCCATATCAAATTGCATGGTTGCAAAAGGACCACTGAGCTTTGGTCAATGAGCAGTGTTTTGTGAAGTTCAAGATTGGGGACTACCATGATGAGGTGTTGTGTGATATCATACTGATGGCTGCATGTCATATGCTATTGGGGATGCCTTGGCAGTATGATAGGAGCACTGTCCATGATAGCTGTGCAAACACATATTCCCTAACAAAGGACAAAGTTCGTCACAAGTTGAAGCCCTTGAAGGAGGTGGAAGAAAAATTATGTAGTACTGCTAGAATTTGCTTGGTAGATGGTAGAAAATTTTTGGAGGGTATGAAGCATGAGCATCATTGCTTTGCCTTGATTCCTAAGATTAGTCAAGAGAAATGTGAAGATGTACCAGCAGAAGTTTTAGATATGTTGGAAGAATTTTAGGACATTATCTCTGATAATTTACCAGAGGGTTTACCACTAGTAAGGAAGATAAGTCATCAAATGGATTTGATACCAGGAGCCAGTTTGCCAAATAAGGTAGCCTATAGAATGACTTCAGCTAAGAGTGAAGAGTTGAACAAACAAGTTTAGGAGTTGCTGAGAAAGGGATTGATAAGAGAGAGCCTAAGTCCATGTGCAGTACATACAGTACTAGCACCAAAGAAAGATGGAGAGTGGAGAATGTGTATAGACTCTCAAGTCATCAATAAGATCACGATCAAGTACATATTTCCATTACCCAGAATGGATGACATAATTGATTGTTTGAGTGGAGCCAATTACTTCACAAAGATTGATCTGAAGAGTGGGTATCACTAGATCTGAACTAGAGAAGGAGATGAATGGAAGACAGCCTTCAAGACTAAGGAGGGTTTATATGAGTGGTTAGTCATGCCATTTGGGCTAACCAATGCACCGAGCACATTCATGTGGCTCATGAATGAGGTACTGAAAGAATTTTTGGGAAGTTTTGTTATTGTCTATTTAGATGATAGTTTGATTTTCAGTAAGGCTTGGGATGAGCATCTAATGCATATTAGAAGAGTTTTAGAGAAGCTGAGGGAGGAGAAGTTGTTGATTAATCTAAAGAAATGTAGTTTTACAAAGAAGGAGTTGGTATATCTAGGATTTGATGTCTTAGTGGAAGGTCTTAAGATGGACCCAAAGAAGGTGAAGGCTATCATTGAATGGCCTATGCCAAGGAGTGCAACAGAGGTAAGATCTTTTCATGGTTTGGCAAGTTTTTATAGAAAGTTTATCAAGAATTTTAGTAGAATTTGTGCGCCCCTAACTAAGACAATGAGAGGGGATAGAAAAGAGTTTAGATGGACTGAAGGAGTAGACAAGAGCTTTTATACATTGAAGTAGAAAGTCGTAGAACAACCTATTTTGGCACTTCCATATTTCAATAAGGTATTTTAGGTAGATTGTGATGCTAGTGGTAGTGGTATAGGAGTTGTTTTGAGTCAAGAAGGTAAGCCCATTTCCTATTTTAGTGAGAAGCTTAATGATACCAAGAAAAAGTATTTTTTTTATGGTCAAGAGTTTTATGTAATAGTTCAGGCTTTAAAGAAATGGAGACATTATTTGTTGCCAAAGGAGTTTGTTTTATATACTGTCATTAAGCTTTGCAGTATCTTAATCATCAAGGAAAGTTGAATCAAAGGCACTTAAAATGGGTTGAGTTTTTGTAAAGCTATACTTTTGTTTTGAAGCACAGGAGTGGGAAGTCCAATAGAGTTGCAGATGCCTTAAGCAGAAGGCAAAATTTGTTGACAAAAATGAACATAGAGGTTATTGGGTTTGATGAGCTCAAAAGTTTGTATCCTAAAGATCCAGATTTTACAGAGGCTTGGAAAGCTTGTTTGGAACCTATTACTTTAGACAGGACAAAATGGTTGGATTTCATAATCCAAGATGGCATGTTGTTTAAACGAAGCCAGTTGTGCATTCCAAGGATTTTCATGAGAGAGAACCTAATTAAGGGAAAACATAGTGGAGGATTGGCTGGACACTCTGGTTGAGATAAGACTATTTCTATTGTTGGTGAAAATTATTATTGGCCACAGTTGCAGCAAGATGTGAGGAAATTTGTGCAGAGTTGCAGAGTAGGTCAGATGGTGAAAGGAGCAAGTTAGAATATAGGTCTATATCAGCCACTACCTGTACCAGAGAAGCCATGGAATGATATTAGTATGGATTTTGTTCTTGGTTTACCAAGGACACAGAGAGGACATGATTCCATTTTTGTGGTGGTGGATAGATTCTCAAAGATGGCACATTTTATTCCTTGTAAGAAAACTAATGATACTATTCATATTGCAGAGTTATTTTTCAGGGAGGTGGTGAGATTACATGGTTTACTAAAGAGCATAGTTTTAGATCGAGATACCAAGTTTGTTGGTTATTTCTGGAGGACATTATGGAAGAAGTTGAAGACAAATTTGAAGTTTAGTTCTGCACACCATCCACAAACTGATGGACAGACAAAAGTGATGAATAGGAGTTTGGGTAACCTGCTACAGTGCTTAGTAGGAGATAAGCCCAAGGGATGGGATTTGATTTTACCATAGGTAGAATTTACTTACAACAATTCTGTCAATAGGAGTACTGGTAAATCACCATTCCAGATTGTATATGGCAATAGCCCAAGAAATGTTTCTAAGTTAAGGAAGCTGGACAAAGGAGAAAAGACAAGTGTTGAAGCTAGAGACTTTGCAGAACATCTAAAGAATTTGCATGAAGAGCTAGGAAAGCACATTAATAAGATGAATATTCAGTACAAGGCTAAGGCAAATTAGAAGAGGAGGTATAAGGAGTTCCAGGTAGGAGATGAAGTCATGGTTCACTTGAGAAAAGAAAGGTTCCCAGTTGGAACATACAATAAGTTGAAAATGAAGAAATTTGGACCATGCAGAATCCTGAAGAAGCATGATTCAGGAAATTCATATAAGGTAGAACTGCTGAGTGGGATCAATATTTCCCCTATTTTCAAGATTGTTGATTTATCAGAATATCATGGTGGAATAGAGGATGGACCAACAGAAGTGTAGTGGAGTATTCCAACATCTACTTCAATGGAGGAGATAGAAGAGATCTTGGATAGCTATGTGGGAAGAAGTACTTGGAACAAGCAATATGAAGAATATCTTGTAAAATGGAAAGGAAGGCTTGTTGAAGATTCTTCTTGGTTGTCTAAGGCAGAGGTTGACTATTTTGGTTTTCCTCACACAAACATCTGAGACATGATTGGGTCACTTCTCAAATTACCCTAAGTGTCTGATGCAGGGGCACCCAGTGGTGTAAGGGCAATCTTGCATCACCCAAAAAGAAGATAATTCAAAATCATTGTAGTTATTTTCATTTCTTTCCATAATTAGTGTTTTTGGTTCCATAATATCTAGAATAATGATGTAGGACTTTTAGTTTTCTCAAAACTACTAAAAATAGCAACCTACCTATTTTGGAAAGTGTACCTACTATTTTTGGAAAGTTTGCATTTGGACACAGATTGAAGCAAAAACTTACAGAAAGTTACCTAACAGAAATATAAGACCTTTGGCAAGGGAATCAGGCAAAGATCATTTGTGAGTTGAAAGATACTAAAGTTTTTGTTTTCTGAAAAGCCCCTAAAAATTTTTGAAACGAGATATGAGGCACTAAAACATCCCATAACATCTTGAAAAGTTGAAGGAAATCTGTTTACAAATTTACAGTGTGATAGTTCACATTGCAAGATTTCTAGTACTTAAAATAGTTCATCAATCAGACACCTAGATCAAAAGTTATGCTTCCCAGAAGTTGACCTACTTTTGGAGGGAGTTGTAAATTTTGAAATTTAGCTGGAGGCCGCCAAAAAGTGCTATTTATGACTATTTTAGGAACCCTGGGCAGTAGTAGAGTTAAGGGGGCAAGTGTGGAGTTAGGAATAGGCAGGAAAACATAAACCCTAGCTGATTTGGGGTTATAGAAGGCTAAAAATTCTAGAGTCTTGAGGTTGGGGAAAGCTATAATGTGTTGCAGCTAGTAGGGGATTCATCCTTTGATTGTAATTGAGATTATGTAATGTAATGAGTTGTCCAGATCAATAAAAGAAAGTTCTATTTTCTGTGTTTAATTTTAGTTGTTGTGTGTTTTGTGATTTATCCCCTTCATCAAGTTGTCTATGAACTTGAAAGAGAGGTATATTAAAGGAGCCACATGAAGGAGTAGTAGGAAGCCACAACCCTAGAGAATTTACCGCAAGGAAGATAAAATTAGCATGTATATGGTGGCCTACATTATTTCAAGATGCAAAAAGGTATGTAAAACATTGTGATATATGTCAATGTATAGGAAAACCTATTGAAAAAGATGAAATGCCATTTAGATTGGTACTAGCACAACTCCCATTTGAAAAATGGGTAATTGATTTTAGTGGACCTATAGATCCCCCTACCAAATAGTCAAAAGCAAGATATATCATAACAAGAGTGGAATACCTCACCAAGTGGGTACAAGTTCAACCAACTAAGGATTGTATAGCCAAAACTGCCACAAAATTCTTATATGAGAATATAATAACTAGATTTGGTTTCCCACTAAGCATAACATGTGCCCAAGGGAAACACTTTGTGAATAATATGATTGTGGACCTATTACAAACACCCACAAGAAAATGGTGCAAGTGAAGCCTTGAACAAAATTATTGGAAAAACATTAACAAAGATGTGCAATGGGAATAGAATAGATTGGGACCTAAAAGTACATGTAGTACTTTGGGCCTACTACACAACATATAAAAGGACTACGAACTTCACACCATATGAATTATGACATGGATGCCACAATACTAGTACACTTTATACTACCAAATTTTTGTACCGCATAGACATTAAGACTAAATGCGAAGGAATCCCTAATATAGAGGATTGAAGAATTGGAAAAGATGGATGAAAATATATTACTGATAACATATAATATGAATTTAGAAAGAAAGCCCCAGAAAGCATGGCATGATAGAAACTTGCGATAGAAAAATTTCAAAGAAGGTGATTTGGTACTCCTATACAATAGAAAATTCAAGAAATAAGGTAAAGTGAAAGTAAGATGGTTAGGATCATATTATATACATGAAATTACAAGGTCCAAAGCAATAAGAGCAAAGGACATGGAAGGAAAATTAACAGTTGGTTATGTAAATGGAGCTAGACTGAAACAATATCATTGACCTCTAGGATAATAAGATGGAATTCAAAACAACTATAGCATGTATCATAGAAAATGTATCATACTATAACATATTGTATCGTAAACTAACCATTATTACCTTATAACACTCAAATAGATACAAAAACCCACAAAAAGAAAAAAAAACAAATAAATGTAATAAATGCATAAAGTGACTAATAGGGATATATAAACCCTAAACCTTCATCCACTTCTCATTTGCACCCAAAGACTTTGAGAAATTTGAACTCTGAAGTGAAAGAGCTGTGAAGCAAATAAACCCTAGCCATCAAGCTATGAAAAGAAAAATGGCCAGACTAGTACTCATTGATGTTACAGAGAAGTCTCGACCTAAATACAAGAAGTGCCCCTACAAGGCAATGTAAGTTGATAAAGGAGCATTCTCTAAGGTACTGGCAGATGTTGTATACATATAAGATGTTAGGAAATATATTCACGTCACAATATTAGAGATAAACCACATGAAATTTGAAGAACTAAGGGACACATTGCTCAATAATACAGGTTATTCACCAAAATAACAAAACATCACAAGTAAGAAACTTGACATTTGGAAAGACTATCTAGATTTTAGTGATGCACATGAATGGGTTTGGATTGTAATTAGCAGAATTCATGATGATGTTAGGAACCTATGTTTAACCCTTCTCTTTACTTTGTTAGTATATTACTTTTGGACGCATATGCTTTATAAGTCATCCTGTGAGTATAATGTATTATCCCACATTCATGGGAAGTAATAGTTGTTTAGACTAGACTTAGTATATATGTATGTGTTGAGGCAAATGAAGGCATCCATGAATTTATTGTATTGAGCTTGCTCAAAGGAGATTGCCCCCTCGAAGTGGCATGTGATCAATAAATTCCTTCTGTGTTTTTGCTATTTCTATTATTTCATGCATTTTTCATTATATTGTTGCAGGAGGTTCCTCTCATCTAGTATCAGAGCGCTTTCTTGGGCTCGCTCGGTGGAATTTTTTCCAAAACAAAATTTTCTGTAGTGGCCTCTAGATGATGTGATTATTGTAGTAGTTCTTTCTTTTTCTCATTTGTATTGTTCATTTCAATTGCATGTTCAGATTAGGGAATACCCCTATCTACTTAACTGTGGGAAGTGCCTGGGCATAGCCCTAAAACTCATTGTGAGGAGTACCACAGGAACCCTGAAGTAGCTAGCCCATTGAGAGGACCTACCAATGAAAAGAGTAACGGCCCCTACCTAATTGACTAGTTCTCATCTGTGAGGTAAACCAAAAGCTGTCGTTTGTAGAAAAGTGATTATCAATTTTACCTGAGCCATGGATTGAGGGGTATTACCCCAATATGCAAGCTGTTAGACAACATTGGTGGTCGAGTGACTCCCGTAAACCTTTAGGAAGCCGAACATACTGCCAACAATTCATAGATTGAATCTATCCAGAGTAGTTGCTAGATCGTTTCCAGCCAAAAAAAATTGAGTAAAAAAATTTCTATTTTTTTGCCATATTTTCTTTGCTTTAGCTTCGTTTCCTCTCAAAATTCACTAGAACCCCTGAAATTTCATCTTGCATATTTCCGTCCTTGAGGACCCTATCCCAAATTCCACTTATCGAAGCCAAAAATCCCACATTTGTCTATTTTTAGGGTTTTCCATAACTTCTTCAATTCTCACCCAATAGCCTTCTAATTTTACCACAGTGTTCATTTCATATTTCTACTTCTTTGTCCCTCTTGGACAAATTTTCCCATTCTTTCACCTCACTTTTGAAATCCCTATTTTCTGCTTCCCTTTCCCTTAGAAAGTGTCCAAAACCTAGTCAAACCCAAATTACCCATCAGAGTTTTTCCCAAATCCAAATTTTCCTTTACTAAAAAGTTTTTTTTTGTTTTTCTACCCATTCTCAAAAAAAACTATTGGTTATGGTTGTCTCCCGCACAAGAGCAAAAAGCATGGAGGATGAACTTGTAGCCCTCAAGATCAAACTCCAAGATCTAGATGAAAAAATTCTTGGCCTCAATATTTAGCATTCATCCATGAACAATAGATGGTACCCAAAGTCTTATGCAGACACTGGGTTCTCTTCTTCTAGTAATTTTCATGGGTTGAAGCTTGATTTTCCTCACTTCAAAGGTGATGATCCTACTAGCTAGATATATCAAGCCAAACAATATTTCATTCTGCATAATACTTTTGATGTCAACAAAGTCCCACTTGCATCCTTTCATTTCAAACATGAAGCCCTTCAATGGTTTCGTTGGTACATCAAGGCTCATGAAGAGCCAAAATGGATAGATTTTTGCAAACTCATTTTGTAACAATTTGGCCCTAGTGCTTTTGATGACTTCATAGGAGCACTCACTAAACTTTGCCAAATGGGCACTGTGAGAGAATATCAAATAGAATTTAAAAAATTAACCAATCACATAGAGGGATTGTTTGATGAATTCTTCAGGAGTTGTTTTGTCAGTGGTCTGAAGGATGCAATTTGATCTGATGTTAAAATGTTCTATCCTAGCACAATGATGGAAGCCCTAGGGTTGGCTAAGTTGGTGGAGGACAAGATCATAGCTCAACAGCAATCCAAATCCAATTTTGTTCCATTAAAAAAATGGTTTTCCAAAGACCTCAAATAACACTAGCTCCTAGAACAACACCTATCAAGCATTCGACTGAAGCAGAGATGCAAGTACGTAGGGAAAAGGGGCTTTTTTATAATTGTGATGAGAAAATCACTCGGGGACATCGATCCATTGAGAAAAAGATCTATTGCTTGGCTATGGATTCTCCTCCTAAAACTAAAGTTTATACAGATGCTCTTATTACAGTAGATGATCAGATCAAAACTCAGCAGCGACTTGTTGACCTTGCTTCTTAGGAAGACCACCCAGAGATCTCTCTCCATGCTTTAGTAGGAGTCACCACCCCACAAACCATGCAGGTCAAGGGTTACTTCAAGAAGCTCCCTCTTCCAATACTCATTGATTCTAGTAGCACTCATAACTTCATTAACCATTGCATCACCAAATAGGCTGATTGTTTTGTCCATCCTTGCTCCAGCTTTGAAGTCATGATTGCCAATCGGGGTACATTACCTTGTGAAGGGAAGTGTCGCAATGTGTACATCTTGATTGGAGATTATAACCTGCACTTTGACATGTTTTCCTTGCCCTTAGGCAGATGTGATGTGTTTTTGGGTGCCCAATGGTTATGCACACTTGGCCCCATCTTATGGGATTTTGCTGAACTTTGGATGCAGTTTTCAGACAATGGGCAAAAAAACACTTTGAAGGGCTTACAACCGAGGTCTCTCAGCATCATAAGTTCACATAGTATGGAAAAAAAATCTTAGGAAGAATTCACATGGTGTCATCACTCATCTCCATTCCATTCAGATGTAACCATCAGTGGTCTCCACTACTTCTAATCTACAACAAATTTTGCATAGGTATGCATGTGTCTTTACTAAACTAGTAGGATTGCCACCTTCACGACCAGAGGACCACCATATTTAGCTCCTTCCTGGAAGCATTCCTCCCAACATCGGGGTCTACCGCTACCCATTTCACCAAAAGACAGAGATTGAGATGCTCATTTGAGACTTACTAAAGCAAGGTATTATTTGCCCTAGTACCAATTTCTTTTCTTCACTAGTTCTTCTTGTCCAGAAAAAAGATGGTTCATGGCTCCTCTACATTGACTTCCGAGCACTTAATCACATCACAATCAAGGATAAGTTTCTAAGTCCTGTTGTTGATGAACTTCATGGCACTCCTTTTTTCCTCCAAGTTGGATCTTCATTCTGGGTATCACCAAATTTGGGTTAATGAGGATGATATCTCTAAAACAACTTTCTGCATACATGATGGCCACTATGAGTTTTTCGGTCATGCCCTTTGGCCTCACTAGTGCTCCTTCAACATTCTAGGCATAATTGATGAGTAAAATATTCCAGCCCTACGTGTAGAAATTCATTCTAGTCTTCTTCGATGATATCCTCATCTATAGTAAAACATGGGCTGAGCATCTCCAAAATCTAGATCTCGTACTACAACTTCTCTCTAATCATCATCTCTAAGCAAAATAATCTAAATGTGTTTTTGGCTAGGAGGAAGTGGAGTATCTCGGGCATTTTGTTTCAGCCCAAGAGGTTTGAGTGGATCCTACAAAAATAGACGCCATGAAAAATTGGCCGCATCCTCAGATGCTCAAGAGCCTCCATGGTTTTTGGGGGTGACTTGCTACTATCGTTATTTTGTCAAGGATTACAAGAAGATTGTAGCTCCATTAATAGCTATGTTAAAAAAGGATGCTTTTACTTAGACACATATTGCTCAGTGTACATTTGAAAAACTGAAACAAGGTATGTGTACTACACCTATTCTAGCTATGCTAGATTTTTCCAAGACCTTCACTATTGAGAGTGATGCTTGTAGCAATGGACTTGGTGTTGTTCTCCTTCAAGATAAACATCCCATTGCATTCACCAACAAAGCCCTTTCTAGAAATAATTTAGCACTATCTACATATGAGATGGAAATGATGGCTATTTTGCATGCAGTACAGAAGTGGCGGCCATAACTACTAGGGAATCATTTTTGCATCAAGACTGATCACCAGAGTCATAAATATTTCTTGGAACAATGGGTCTCCTCCCCAGCACAACAGAAATGGGTTAGCAAACTCATGGGTTATGACTATGAGATCCCTTACAAGAAGGGTAAGGACAATATTGTGGCAAAAGCTCTTTCACACACATTTGATGACCAAGCTTCTCTTTTAGCTATTTCTATGCCCATTCCAAATTGATTGGAATCTGTCTAGTAGAGCTATGCCAATGACTCTTCATTATCTCAACTCATTCAACAATTGGTCAATAACCCTTCTTCTATACCGCATTACTCTTTGGATGGTACTTCTTTGCAATACAAAGGTTGTCAGGTGCTTCCCCAGAGCACAGATCTTCAATACGCTATCTTCTATGAACTACATGCTTCTCCATCGGTAGGGCACTCTAGGTTCCTCAAAACTTATGAGTGGGCATGGCATAACTTCTTTTGGAAGGGTATGAAAAGGGAAATTCAATAGATGGTGGCTGAATGTGATACTTGCCAATGTAACAAGGGTGAAACAACACTCCATCCTAGATTACTCAAACCTTTGCACATCCCTAAATGGATTTGGATATATATTTCTATGGATTTCATTAACAGGCTCCCTAAATTAGGAGGGAAGACAGTGATCTTGGTTGTGGTTGATCAACTCTCCAAATATAGTCATTTTTGTACCCTCAGCCATCCCTACACTGCCTCCTCAGTCGCACAATTTTTATGGACCAGATCTTCTGTCTTCATGGCATCTCTTCTTCCATTATCTTAGATTGCGATGCAACTTTCACCAGTCATTTTTGGACAAAATTATTTTGACACACTAGTACCAAACTAAAAATGAGTTCTGGGTATCACCCACAAATAGATGGTTAGACTAAAATTATCAACAAATGTTTGGAAACTTATCTTTATTGCTTCACCTTAGAACAACAGCATCAGTGGGCAAAGTGGCTCCCTCTCGCTGAATGGTGGTACAATACCTCCTACCACACTGCATCTAAAATGACTCCATATGAAGCAATCTATGGTCAGGCATCACTAGTGCTCCTTCCATACACCCCAATAGTTCACTAGTTCAGGCGGTCAACACGGTTCTCTGAACTTGAGATCAGATTCTTCGCATCTTGCAAGACAATATTCACATGGCGAGAAATCAAATGAAACAACATGATGATCAGCACCATTCTGAGCACACTTTTCATGTAGGTGATATGGTTTTTCTTCATCTATAGCCATACAAGCAATCATCCCTAAAACTTAAAGGGCGTCATAAGTTGGCTCCAAAGTTCTATGGGCCATATAAGGTTTTTCAGAAGATTGGGTTAGTTTCTTATAAATTGGAGCTTCCTCCTTGCCACATTCATCCAATATTTCATGTCTCTTGTCTAAAGAAAGTTCTTGGCACCAACATCAGAGCACAAACTATTTTACCAGAACTAGATAATGAAGGATCCATCATTTTGGAACTGGAGGCAATCCTTGATAGGCGCACTCATCAGCATCACTCCCGATCCATCACAGAGGTATTAATTCTGTGGCACAAAATGCAACTAGAGGATGCTACATGGAAACCAATCCTTCAGATTCAGTAACAATTTCCACATCTTAAGCTTTGAGGACAAAGATTTTCTAAGAGGGAGAGGATGTTAGGAACCCATGTTTAACCCTTCTCTTTACTTTGTTAGTATATTACTTTTGGATGCATATGCTTTGTAAGTCATCCTGTGAGTATATTGTATTATTCCACATTCACGGGAAGTAATAGTTCTTTAGATTAGACTTAGTATATAAGTACGTGTTGAGGCCAATGAAGGCATCCACAAATTTATTGTATTGAGCTTTCTCAAAGGAGGTTGCCCCCTCAAAGTGGCCTGCAATCAATAAATTCCTTCTATGTTTATGCTATTTCTATTATTTCATGCATTTTTCATTATATTGTTGTAGGAGGTGCCTCTGAGATGAATTCATATACCTAGATAAACCCTACCAGATCACCAAGGAGGAAATTAAAGTAGTACAATAGGACTTAGCTCAACCTGATAGGTACCAGCAATGAAAGCTATTAAAAATGACAAGGTGACTTAAGTCATAGGGGAAAAACTAAATGGGTGGAGCTTAAGCATTAAAGATATAATAGATCCAGGGGTTCAGTATGTGACAATGGGGATAGCATATAAAGTCTATTATGCAAACAGAGATATTCTCCACTTCTACCACAATACACACTGCCTATCAAATGGTAAAAGAAGGAAAAGTCTTCAACTTCTGTGAAGTGATGCTCGAGGAAAACCACTGGAGAATATGAAGAGAAAGAAGGAGTCCAATTACAACTTCCAGTATGGGACCCTGATCATTTGTTTAGTATTTTACTTTTTAAATGAGCTATAGGAAATTAAAGGGGAAAGTGACATGGCAACAACATCTCATAGTATTAGCACAAATAAAACAACATTTAAGACAATTTAGTGATACAATAACCTTTAGTACATGCATTGGGGTTTCCTGAAGAATTAGAATTAGAAATGCAAGCTAGAAAAAGGATTCCCTATGAAGTAGTTAAACAATACATCAATCGCATTACATTCATGGTGGACAAAGACTACACATATATGGAAGTAATGGAACCTAGAACATTTTGGATTCCTAGGCTACCCTATGATATTACATCGGCAAAAATCAAAGCTTATGCAACAAATCTGTTAAGTAAGCCTAAGGATACTACCGTATAAAGGTTTGGAACATATAAAGAGATAATAGAGAAGCAGCACAGAAAGAATGTGGAGGAGCAATTAGAGAAAAATAAAGAAAAAATTCATAAACAATGGGAAATTCCATCCCAGACAAGCGCATTTGTACTACATCATGCATCATCAGCTTCACATACCACTATGGAAGCTCTACAATCAACTTCATCAGCTCCGTAAATGCCCACCTCACCAAAAAATCTAAGGAGGTCAGGGAGAAGCACACCCACAATAGCAAGTGTAGATGCTGCAATACAACTGGCATCTTTGACAGAAATAGTGTCAACTGGAAGAAGGGTAGCATCAGAAACACTTGTGTAGTTGGGTGCAAAGAAGATAAATGCACATAGACAAAAACAACAAGCAAAAAGGAAGAAAAATCAAACTCCTGTAGAAGAGATAGAAGAGGAAGAAGGAGAAGAAGAAGTCTCCCAAGCATAAAAGAAAAAGAAAAAGAAGCAAACAGAAAAAGAATCTTCTCATGAACTATTGAGCATGGATGCATTACTAAATGGGATAGAATGCCATGGTTTATTGCATGAAATAGTAGGTTTATAAATAGTGAAGTCTTTATTGAAAATGAGAGAATAATAGAAAGAGCAATGATAAGATACATGATCAAAACAAATAAAACAATGGATGAGATCCTAGAAAAATTATTAGAGGATCTAGTAGAAGCCTTGAGACAAGGAAGAGAGAAAGCCTTAAAACTAGTAGAGGATCTTAGACAATAGGCTATATATGGGGTAGACACTTCTATTTCAATAGAAGAAAAAGATAATCTAGTGCAATTAAAGGCTAAGGTGCTAAGGACAAAGTAGAGAGTGGATGCTCTGATGAATATGGAGCAAGCAGATAGAGAAAAGATTCAATAGGAAACAAAGCAAATCACAAAGAAAATCCATGATATTGTTAAAGGAAGGAGATAAAAATATAGAAAAATAGCAAATATCTCCTCCGCATAGTGCACAAGAAGAGTAGAAAAGGTTTTCTCCTCCACATAACACAAATACACAGTAGGATAAGCAGCAAATTGGAGAGGAGACACTAAATATAGGGGATAACCAATAAGAGGAAGAGCTACAAAGATCAAGTAATCAATATGCATCATCCTCTGCATCTCCTATTAAATCTATTAAGGATTTTTTGGCGCAACAAAGGTAAATTTAGCCTATGGTTACACCCTAGCTACTACAACTACCAATAGTAGGAGGACAAGTTAATTTATCAAGAATATCACCTATCCAAAAGCTACAACTTGGTAACATATTCCACTTCACAGTGAGGGAAGAAATTTTGCAACAACACATAGAAGGTAGTGAAATACTACAAGAGGCGGTAAATATAATTCAAAATGAAATGTTGGAGGCAAAAAGGGACACAACCCTACCTCTTACACAATAGTTGATATAGTTGATGCAACTTGCTTTAAATCACATTCTACTTATCTAGAGAACAAGGTAGAAGAACGTATCACTGAGCAAGTAAATAAGAAAATATTGGTAGAAGCATCAATTAAATGTGGTAAGGCACATACTAAACTAGAATAACAAATAAGAAATATTTAGCAAGGTATCGAGGAAGAAAAGGTGTTGTATCAATTTTGTCTACAGTGGCCTACTACTACTAAAAATATTTAGCATCAAATAGAGGCAATAGAAGCACATGTATCACAAGTAGCTAGTACATTTGATCCTATACAAGATACAAATAGAGCAATAAGGGCATAAGTAGAGTCATTACACACTTAGCTCCAATAGTTTCAAGATTATAGGGAATAGATAAAGGCACAAATCAAGCAATTAAGAGAAGTAGTAAGCTTCAAACTAGCATCTCTAACTAGTATTTTTAACGAGGGCTAAGTAGACTACCTAGAAGATACAAATACCCACTACATTAGGTGATGCAGAGGATACATACACACAAACAGAGAGTCAAATCCAAAATTTGACATCGGCCAAGAAATAATGGGATACAACTCTGGCTCAACTCAAAATAATATATAAAAATATAGTACCATCAAACTAAATAGAGTATGTCTTAAGGACAAGACATAATTTCAAAAGGGGGAATAATGTTGGCTAAAGATAGAGAAGGCAACAAATCTTACTGCAAGGTACTACAAGTGGTATGTGGAGAGCAATACTGACATACAAAGGTATTTTGGGAAAGGACACCTCTCTCTCTCTCTCTCTATATATATATATATATATATATGTAGGAATGAAATGTAATCTAGATTAGTAGAAGAGTGAGATAAGAGTAAGGATATGCAAAGGGTAGAGACTTAGACCTACTAGTATCAATGTGTTTTTAGCCATTGATCACAAATATATATAAGGAGATAGAAGGGTCCTGACATATTTATGTGTAACTTATGAATGCTTTTATATGACTTATGTCTATTGCATGTGACATTTCCTTAATGTTTAAATCTAGAATTCTCTCACTGTATGACTGAGGTATAAACTAACTTTAGAGATTTGACTAAAGACCAAATCTCCAGACTAGTTCCTTCCCATTTCTTTCCAACACCAATCAAAGGAAGTTTCATACAAGGAAGAAAATTATGCACATTAGAACATACCACCAAAGACAAGGAAAAAAGATGAGGCCAAGAATGATCTCAAAAAGAAGAATTTATGTTTCACTTGCAGAGAACCTTTGGAACCTAGTCATAAATATATCGACAAGGAAAAAAATTATATTAAGGTAGTTTCTGATGATGAGGAACCTGAACTTAAGCTGTGTTCAATTCCAAAGAAGAAGAAAACACCAATGGAGGAACACTTTCTTCTCTCTTAAGAGTGCCAAGATATTATCCTTTCAAATTTCAAGCAATTCTATTTGGATGCATAATTTCAATGTCAGGTTGATAGTGGAGCCACTCATAACTTCATTGATAAAGGATTGGTTGCTAAAAGAAGACTTCAAACTAAAGAATTTGAAGGTTTTGATTTCATAGTAGGTAATGGGATCAAAATCCGTTACAGAGAATATAGGGTATGTGATAACTTTTATGTAGTTGGTTTGGGAGATACTAACATAGTTTTGGATAGCTAGTGGTTATGTTGTCTTAGGGAAATTATGCAAAACATTCAAACTTTGGACTTTTCTATTTCTTTCTAAAGACAGAGAGGTGACTCTTAAGCAACTTCCAAATAAGAAAACCCATTTGATCATGCAAAGACAATGGAAGTATCTAACTTTAAACATCCACTCATATCTATAGAGATTCTTCGCATAGATCTTTCAACTCACATCAAAGTGGCAAAGTAGAAAAATGATGGATCTAAAAAATCTTTGGGGAGATTATAGAAGCCTTGCATAAGTTTGTTGAACATATAATAAGGCAATTTTAGGAGGTTGTATCTAAAAATTTCTTTCAACTAAGTACATCAAGCAGATGGACACACAAACCTCCAAGGTTGATTTAGGATCCTAGTACTACAAAGGTGTGCAGTCAAGTTGGAATGTTGAGTTTGCATTTCTTGAGGACAAGCAATCCTCAGAAGGGAGGATTGTGATGTCCCTTTTTCAAACTGCAATAATTATTTTCTCTAGGGTATTATTTTATTTTCATAGGAAAATAATTATACTAAAATATTCTTAATAAGTTGGTCCTCATATTACTTTAAAATATTTAATAGATAGGTGGGCCACCTCAATGGGGCAAATAATGTCATTTGTAACTCCTAGAAATATTTAATTATTTCTTTAGGAGTGAGAGTTACAGTCTAAAATAAAGTAGAATCTCTTGAGGGGAGTTACAAAATAAATAGAGTTTGGGATATCTAAGAAATAAAAAGATATTAAAACATGGTAGTGGAGGGGGGAAAGGGAAAGGTAGAAGTAATAATTAATTATTTCCTCAACAAATCTATAAATGAAAAGAAAAAGCTACAAAAGATATCTAGCTTGATATTATCATGCCCTCTCATTTTTTCTAGAACATTGGTGTTCAAAAATCAATCCAGGGATGAAACCCCTTGTGGTTGTTGATCTGACAATGAAAAACCTTGAAGCCTATTGGGTTTCAAGAATGAAAACTCTTAGGATTCTAGTTGATGATTTTACCCAAGAATTACACAAAGCTTCATTAACATCTCTAGGTTCAATGTTGGTGTTTGAATGTTTGTTTTAGGTTTTCCAAATTTGTTGGTTCGTGTGAGTTTGGATGATTGTAGTATGCCAGTCTGTTTATTATGTGGAGGATTCTAGTGTGGATTTTGTATTCTAATTTGAGTTTGTATTTTTGCATAGTGGCTCAATAATCTTACTATATCATGTTTGTATGGTCAAATATATATGGGTGTTGTTGTTCATCATTCTTTTCCTATCCAAATGATGTGTTACTGGAATTATAATTTTGTATTTCTATGAGACTGCTATGTTAGCGAGTATTATATTCATCAAGTTAATGGTTGTTTGTATAGAGCTAAAATTATGAATATTGTTAGGGCCACTTGCATAGGGACAATTCATCAATGTGTGTGATTGCTACACAAGGCTAGCATTGTTCACATAGGTTGCATAGATTCAATCATATAGAAGATTGTATAGTTCTTTATGATCACAACTTGTTTAGCATTGAAACACGATCACTGATAGTGTTTTCTAAGCATTGGGAAATTGTGGTTATGGTGAGCTTCTTATGCCATCTTTGTGATGGACTAAAGTGGCTTTAATAGCACCAAGACAACATCTATTATTACTACAACCAATCTTTGTTTCTATTTAATATTGATTTTCTATCTATAGTGGCATAGCACCATCCCTTAAAAGAATTACAACACATGTAGCCATTAATTAATCCATTAAAGGGGCACCTATACCAATATCTATGCAAGAGAGACCTACAACTTCTGCTAGTTTAGTGCACTATTAGAAAGGCAATTTGGATTTTTCCTATCCTCTTTAAGTTGAGAATGTTTAAGTGAGAATAATCCACTTCATCTAGAGAGTTGGCCACTCATAGGAGAACATGGATCAGTAAATTATAGCTAAGTATTCCATGGTTTTGTCTTGTATAAAATTTGTGGCATGTTAATATTTTGTGAATGCATGTAGTGACCTATAGGTTTAATATGTTTTAGTCATGATTGTTACTATGTTTGTTACTATTGTTTTGAGTGAATATTTCTAATATTGTTATATCATGTGTGTGAATTTTGTGTATATTCAGTAGAAAATTCAAAAAAACAAAAGAAAATCTTTCAAAGTTTCATTCCATTTCTTGTTACAACAATATTGAGAAAAGAGTTGTAGTTCTCAATATAATAATTTCCATTTACTGTTTAGTAGTTAGAATGTATTTACCATGCATAATCAATTTTAAAATCTTGTAGATTATTTTTTATTCTATTTTGCATTCCAATTTTGTAGTTAGTGTTCTTTTATTTAGTCTCAATAATTGAATTTCCTAGTTAACCATTTAATTTTTAGTTAATAGATGTAAGTGTGTGTGTGTGTGTGTGTGTGTGTGTGTGTGTGTGTGTGTGTGTGTGTGTGTGTGTGTGTGTGTGTGTTTCCTTTTGAATAGAATAGGATGACTTCTATCAAGACTAATCCATCACCCTTCTATAGATAGCCTTTAGACACCCCCCAATTTGACAAGAATTTATCTACTAAATTTTGAGGTTTAATAACACCTTGTCACATTTTGGCACTACTTCTAGGGGTATTCACATAAGTGTTACTAGGGTCAAGACTAAATAGTCCCTTTTAGTAGTCTTAGGTACAAAAAAAAATTCTTATCTACATGGTAAAAAAGACATTTGCATGATAGGTTTATGTACCTAAAAACCTGAAAACTCAGAAGTATAAAATGAAGATCACTGGAAGGAGTCTTAGATGAAGAACTTTGGATACAACTTTTTAAACAACCTAAAATTCCTAAGCAATCCCCAAAATAAGAACAACCAAGATAAGTGGTTCTACTAAGAAACATGGAGAATCATAATGAACATGAAGAGAGAAGGGTAGAAAAGACATTTACTTACCCATTCAAATTGAATCCTAACAAAGACACCCCTATGAAAAATATCTCCCCATATATACTACCCATCCCCAATAAATATCTTGATATTCCTTTATTTGAAGGTCATTGTTCTAAACAATTATGGGATTCTCTGGTGGAAATATGTGATAGGAAAATAGCTTCTTGGAAAGGGAAATGGTTTTCCTAGGCCAATAGAATCATGATGCTAAAATTAGTTGTCTCAAAATCCCTATATATCTAATGCCATGCTTAAAAATTCCTTTGAAAACCAACCACAAATTGGAATAGAAAATGAGGAATATTTTTTTGGCAAGGATCTTTGAAGAATAAAAAGATTCCACTTATTGCATGGGATTCTATCTACAAACCAAAATTAGTTGGGGGTCTTGGTCTTTGAAATTAAATTATCCAAAACAAAGCATTGGGAGCAAAACTTATTTAGAAAAATTTCTCAAAGCTTGAACTAAAGTGGGTTAATATTTTATAGAATAAATATCCTAATTCTTCAAACCCATCTAGAATTCAAACTATTTCTAATCCCCCTAAAGGTTCAAGCTTACAGAACTTCCTTCTATCAAGTAGATCAGTTATAACTAATCCTCTTACTTAGGAAGTAAAAAATGGTAAATGTGTAAACTTCTAGGAAGATTCATGGAACAAGTTTGAATCAATTGACTACAATCAAGACTTCAGCAGTTCAAAACAATTTCTAATTAAAGAATGGGGACAAAAAGTAGCTAATTATCTATTTCCAACAGTCTCCCAAGGAATCAGTTGTTGGTCTTGGAAGCCTCTGGGGGAAATGGCCCTTCCAAAAAACCATGTTTCATCTCTCCAAGAACTTTCAAATAAAAGGAATATTTTCTTATTCAATGATCAAGACTTAATTGGATGTAATTGTACTCTAAAATTGGTTTTGTAGTGGAAGAATCTATAGAACAAAAGGCTTCAATTCCAATTCATTTATGTTGGAGTAAACTCTGTTTACCAAAAGTTGGGGTCTTTTCATGGGATACTCATGAGAAGAAAATCCTTATAGTAGATGGATTCTAGAATCTTGGATACAAAGGGCCTTCAGGATGTGTGTTATTCAAACAAAGCGAAGAAAATGTTAATCACTTTCTACTAAACTGTCAATTTTCTCAAAAATATTGGCAATGGCTTTGTGCTAGATTGGGATGGGAAAGTGCTTTGCCAAAAAATATTTTTAATCTTTTCCAATCATGGCTTGCTCTAAAAAAGTATTCCATCTTCTCAAAAATGTTTGTTATTTGTCCTTCTATATTAATTTGGGAAATATGGAAAGAAAGAAATGGAAGATTATTCTAAGATAAATAACTTTTTAAATCAACCTTTATTAATAAATTGGAATAACAATGGTAGAAGTAATCACAACAACTCAATCTCTAAAGGCAAATAATTTTCCCTTTGGGATAATGAAATGGTTAAGAATTGGCATGTCTCAGAGTTCCCCCATTAATGGGGATCGTAAAGTTAATTCCCCCAAATTTAGAGAAGAAACTAAAAGGATTCCTCCTCCTATAGGTTGGTATAAGCTAAATTTTGATAAAGCATCTAAAGGAAACCTAGGTGCTTCTAGAGTTGGATGCATCATCAAACATGAAAAGAGTAATTTGATCATAGTAGCCTCTAAAAAACTTAGTGACATAACTAATAATGAAACATAGGTACATGCACTAATACTTGGTCTTCAAATTTGCAAAGTTTTAAATTGTAATAATGCTGAAATTGAAGGAGACTCCTTAATTATAGTGAATGTGGTTAAGAGGAAAAAATCGTAAAACTAGAAAATTAATAATCTCCTACAACAAATATGGCCCCTTCTGGATTCTTTAGAAAGTTATTCAGTTCATCACATTTTTAGAGAAATAAATAAAGAAGTAGATATTTTGGAAAACTTTGTTGTAGACATGAAAGAAGACTATCTTATAAGTTCTAAAGTTGATACTTGGCCAATATTAAAATCAAAACTTGATTGAGCATATCTATAAGCATCAAGTTCAAAGTTGTTTCAGAATGCATCATATCTTTTATATCTCCTAGAAGAGTATTCATCTAATCATCCTTTTATGATTTTCCTCATGCCAACTTTAATTTTAATTAGAGCAAAGTCTATGGAAGAGGAAGGTATAGGTAACATTAATGATGGTGTTTAATTCCCTTGCCTATAATGATGGGGTTTATAATAGGATTCACAACACAAAATATAGCATACATCTCATGTTGTGTTATGTCTAACCAATGTTTTGTATGCAATTCATAATCATTTGGCCCAATCCTATGTTTGATAACATCTATACTATTTGACTAAGGACAAGTATGATCATGCCAAAAAATTGAGATCAACTTCCTAACGTCATCTTTAATCTTGTTAGAATGAGGATCCCTACACACTAATCTCCAATTTCCTTCTACAATATTGTCATCCAAAACCTTTCTCCTTTTCACATATCTTGTTAGTTTCCTTCTACTTTAAAAGCCAATTTCACTTGAAAGTGAATAAATTTGATGCTTTCTTTACATTTGTGGACTTACAATAGAGGTCAATGTCACTCTTTTTGAAATTATCTTATCAATTGATCAATATTTATTTCTAATGGAACTCAAACCTTTTGTAACATTTTGAACAAGGTCTTTTTCTAGGTTTCTTTTTCTCTTTTTTTGTGAAATCTACACTCAACAATTATAGTCTCTTTCAGTTCATCACAAGTAAGTATACTTGATAATGGTTGAGTTTGACCTATTACATCACAATGTTTAAAGTATTTCTCAATTATTTCCTTTGTTGTTCTATTCAAAGGACTTCTAGTAACTTTTGATTAGGTTGTTCAACATAAAATATCAATTTCTCTTTATCAATTCTAACTAAATGATCTATATTTCTCTTAGATTTTTTCCCTTAACCTCTTCAATTAGATTCATATACATATCTATAGAAGGAAACGATCTCAACCCCTCTCAAATGTTAAATTTTGGTTGGACCTCCTCCCTGACATTAGTTGTGTGTGGTTGAGCCTCCTTTGCTCCAATATCTAAATTATGCTTGACTTATGCTCTAGTTTATGTATGTTGAGCCCCTACACATATCATATAAAAGAGATGTTAGAATATATTTAATAATTGGATATATAAACCAAAAAGTACTTTTTAAAAATAAACACATTTTCAAAAAACTATGTAAGTTTTAACATTTTAATATTTTTTTATTCTCTATTTGTTGTTCTCAAAATTAGCTACGCTCATTTTTGTAGACAACCCCTACGAAACTTGTCCGTTTCCTAGCCTATGCTCTAAGATCGCAAATTGAGACAAGTTCTCTTAGTCTTGCACAAAGTTGTTTAACACTGAAGAATAACTTGTGATAGTCCACTTAGTTGATTTCTTGAGATTCATGAAGATTGACCAAGTTGTAAGCATGTCAAAATATCAATTTTGATCATTTTAAGGTGTTAGAGAATTTTTATTTATAACATGCGAAGTCGGTAAAAACCATTGCTCATGCATGTTTGTTTTCTCCCTGGATGCAATGTTGGCCTTTTTCACCACTTATACATGTTATCTCCCATGGCAAACTTTTCACATGCAAGGTCAGCCATATTGACCACTTGTGCATACTCTGATTGTTTCGCATCAGCGGTAGATCTCACCACCGAGACATGTCATAAATGTCTCACTGAGTGAACTCATGTGGCATTTATTTTGAACTAATAGTTATGTTTTGGTTTTTAAATGTATTTGAAATCATTTTTATTTTTTTGTTATTTCTTTCGTGTATCCTTGTTTCTTGCTCTCCGTCAAAATGTGTTGATCCGTTGTAGCCAGATAGTGGGAGTGTATGTTATTAGGATTTCGTCTTTTGGTCGTCGCTTCCTTGTAATAGGTAAGTTTGCCTTTTCTGTATGTTCAAGTTTCTACATTAGTGATAATGTAGTTATATTTATTATGGTTTTGTCATTCATCTCCCCTATAATGTCGAAACCCTAATTTTTTCCTAGTTTTTGTGTCGATTGATTTATATTCATTTAAAATTTAGGGTTTTTCTTTTCCTTTTACTAGTTTTTGGTTCGCATTTTTCACCATTTTTGTTTTGTTTTGAGGGGTTTGCCTTGTTTTATTGTCTGAGTCATAACACATGTATCATTGGTGGAAATGACCGCCAATGCATGTCTTGTCATTAAACCTTTCCCTCATTTAGAGGCGATTAAAACTGCTGCCCCTACATGGCAATGAGACTTACCTTTCTTAGTACTAATACGGTGGGAACACCCGCCCAAGAACAGACCTTTTTCTTGAGAAAATATGCAAGGGGGGTCATTATGACTGCCCGTGCATATTTGACTGCAACTTTACCTAGAATGCATGGGCGGGTTAAAACCCCATCCATGCATAATGTATGAGTTTTGACATATGTAAAGTTGGCTAATTTGCCCGATTATGAATCATTCAAAAAAGAAATAAGGCATGGATGTAATAGCTGTTAAAATGACTGACTTTGCATCTAGATACTTCAAACTTCATTTGACATGCTCAAGCGGTCATTTCTACTATTCTTACATGCTTACATAAACATGCAAATTTTATCCTCATGTAAGGACAGTCATTTGACCGCCCCTACATCAAAAATATAAATCTCCCCAAACACATGCAATAGTGGTCTTTTTGACCGACCTTACATGGTGAATGGTCCTCCACATAGCCCATGCACATTTTCCTAAATTTTTCCTAACACTGGGAAAATTCACCTTTCAAGGCCTGTTAACCTGCTTTCACCTTTTACCTCGATTTGCACATACTCAAGCCCTTGAATGCATGCTTCCCTATTTATGATCATCGAATCATAGTAATCCCAATTTATCCATTTTTCCCCTAACTATAAGATCATGGCTTTTTGTAGTTTTCAACAAACATCCATGGAGATATCTTTTCCAGAATTCTCTCCAAAACTAATGTCGAAGCCAGCTCCATCCAAAGCCAAAATCATGAAGTCCAAATACCAAGGGGTCTTCCCTATCACTTCAGTATAGTTGAATGTTGATGAAATTAGAGATACAGAGATAGGGCATGTAGATATGACATAATTTGTGGATAGAACTAAACAGACAAATCCTTCTAGACACATGCATAAGATCATTGATAGAAACATTCAATTGGTTGCCTCTTTTCTAGTTTCTACTCATAACCTTGAGTTTGTTCTTCAGGTCGCTAGCCATTGTAATAGAGATACTAGGGTTGTGACAGATTCCCAAGGGAATGTGATTATGAGGTTGGATGTAGAGTTTCTTGATAAAATCATCATGTGTCCTATTGAAAATATTGGACAAATTGATTTTGCTCAAGGGCAAAGAGACTATGATACATATGTGGAAGCCGCAAGAAGATACATAAACTGTAAATGGTTGAAGATTCCTCGGAGCAATCTGACAAGATGGTTGAACAATCTCCTGAGGAGTGACTTTGTAGAGGAGGTTTGTGACTTGATCACACTTTTGAGTCGTATTAGAGGACTCCCTTCTTCCACCAAATTTCAAGAATGGATGTATACATACATCATGGTGATTCTCTGGGGCACACAAAAAATCTTCTAGGGAGAATAGATTAGCAATACTTTGCATGAGCAGTTGGTGAAGGTCAACACAACATTCAAATTTTATATGACCTCATATCTTGCATATGCTGCCACAAGCATGAGAATTTTTCTTGGTCTTACTCAAGTTGGTGATAGGAGGTTGGTTCCTGTGTATGAGTATTATCCTTAAATCACTCTAAAGGGATCAATCCATCATTTCTAAAGGGTTAATGATGCTTTATTTTCAGTGTTTATGTGCTTATGGGACAATGAACTTGTTTAGAAGAGGGTTTCAAATGAAGCTTGGGAACTTGTAAATTCTTTTGGTTGTTTGTTCTTACAATTTCCTACTTTCACATATCTTAGAGTAGGGTATTATCTTGGTTACCCTTATATAGTTCCATGATATCCCAGTGACTGGATTGTTCTCATGGAATTATGTAGGCAGCTAATTTTGGTACATAATAAACAAATGGTGCTGAAAAAGTTAGGGATAAAATTTCCTACAAAAATTAGAAGGTACTCAATTCAGTCAGCTACCAAGGCAAAAATAGTTGATTCTGAATTGCAGCTAGTCACCTTGAAAACTATCAAGAAAAGGGACTATTTTGACTTCAGGAGGGTACAAGATAAAATCAAAAGAAATTCAACTTTCCATATGCCAATGGTAGAAGATATTTGGGCTCATCTGAGGACACAGAATGAGATCAGGACGTTAGACTATTGCAGACTTCATTTGAGTCAGATAAAAGAGCTAGGCCTTGCAAATATTCCAGATGGAATGGAAGATGATGGGGATGTTCTAGATCCCAAATATAACACTGAGAATGTTGAAGTAGCACCTCTTCCTGAAGTGAAATGGTCAGACAAAGAGGAAACTTCTATAAGGAAAAGATTTCAGCAGATCTTGGCTAATACAAACATATGCTTGGAAAGCAAAGGGATCAGATTGAAAGAATTTCTTACAAGGTTAGAGAATAAAACTCAAGAGCAAATAGGTAAGAAAGTGGAAAATAGGACAAAGAATAAGAGTGACACCCCTTCTTCCTCCAAAACACGTAAGCCAAAAATTAAGTTTGTATCTAAGTGAGGGAAGAAGAAGGAGGTTACAAGGGCTTCTATTGTTACCGAATCTAGTATAGAAGACATTGATGTTGAATAAATGGAGGTTGAGGATGTTGAAATTGAACAACAAAATATTGAGAAAGCTAAGGATATCCAGTAAGCAGAAACATCTGAAAAGCCTACCAAGGAATATGAAACAGAACAAGGTAAAGGTGAGAATGTAGAACATGAACAACTTGATGATTTACAACTTTCCCCACAAAAGGACCTTCCATCAGAATCCCAAGTCTCTAAATATCAACTTCATGTTTCTATTTTTAGGGTTTTTCCTCTAGTTTCAAATATTCCTATTTCTCCTATTTTAGTTGTTTCTTTAGATAATACTCCCCCTTATTTAAGAACTAGTTTTGGGACCATGTTTGATTCCTCTAGTTCTATCCCAAATTTATCTTCCCCGTCTTTTGATATCAGTGAACAAACTATGTTAGAACATTTTCTAGATAGTTCTGAAAAGGTTGTTGATACTACTGTTGTTTTTACTCCTACCAGTACCATTGTTACAACAATAGGAATAAGCATGGACTCAGCAAAGAAACTGGTTGATTCTTCTCTTAATGTAGGTGCTTATGTACTTCCTCCTTGGTTGTCTGCATATGCCCCAAAAAGGAAAAAGCAAGCAATTTCACCAGATGAAATTGATATAGAGAAGTTGTTGCCTTTAAAGTCAAAAACTTTGAAGAAAAAGCGTAAGACTGTTTCTAGGCTTATCAATGAAAAGGGGATCAAATATACAGAAATTACCAAGCCACCAGAGGATGCTACTATTGACAATTTTGACATGAATGATTATGTCATCTCAAGGGTTGAATTAGGTAAGGTAACTCATGAAGGCATTAAGGCAGATTTTCAAACTACTGCCAATACCTTGCTCGAAAAATATGATGAAGTCAAGAAAGAGAAAGAATAGTATAAAGCTAAAGCAGAACAACTTGCCACTGTTCTTCAAAAACTAGTAAAGTCATCTACAATTGTGGAACCCATGGCAGTGACTATAGAAGATCCTCTGATTCAAAAGGTTGAAAAAGCTCAGGCCTGAGGAAGAGCGATAGGGGATATTTTGGAATGTTTACTAGCCCAAGGATGAATTCTACCGAAGACCACTGTAGAAAGAAAAGAAAAGATGGATAAAGCCAAAGCTAAGCTTGATAACATGGTTGACTTACTTTCCCAAGAGCTATAGGATCAAGAAGAGAGCTTGGAGGAGTGGATAGAGATGAAGAAGATTAAGATAAAGAATCTGATTACCATTGGGGTCATCACAAATCTAGAATCATATCTTAAGACTAAAGAGTCTCTTGTTCACCATATCCAAATAGTAAAAGGTTTACTTGATGACTTATGCCAAGCTCATGAAAATAGTGAAGACAGTGATGACACGCTTTTGCACAGGTTGGAAGAACTCCCATACACCCTCATAGGTGAAGATCATAATTTCCTTTTAGCAGATGAAATGATAAGCTCCTTTGAAAAGATGGTTCAGTAGAAATTCAAAGATGAAGTGCCCTCAGTACTTTCTATGGACAATCTCTATGATCAGTATTCAATGTTTGAGAACTTGAAGGACAATCTTGACAAGCATGAGAAGGCAATAAAGGCAGTAAAAGACATAGTTCTCTAGGCCCGCACTATCTCAGAAAATACAGCTAATCTAGATACATGTGAAATGGCAACTATAAAGGCCATGTATCAAAATTTTCTAAAGAAGAATGATGGAGGAAGCTGAAGTTCCTTTTTAATACCTTATTTTATTTTATTCTTTTATGTGTAATTTGAATTTTGTTATGGACATACTCATGTGTAATTTTCCAAAATGTAATTACATATGAAACAAAAGAAGTCATAAGTCAAATAGGACTCTTTTGTTGGAATAAGCCAAATTAGTTAGAATTTTCCTATTTTTTCTCTCGGTTTCTCTTATAAATAAAGAGGACCCCCATTATAATTTTTATCTTTTAGTTATTGAAGCAAAACTCTACAAAATTGAAGAGCATTTTGAGACTTTGTGTTCAAATTGTAAATCATATTTTATCAAGTGAATAGAAAAGCAAGTGATCTTTCAGTCTTTGCATTGGAATAACTTGTGGTGTAGTGGAAATCATTCTTCTGTCCTTTTCCTTATGCTATCTTATCTACTTGATCAAATTGTAGTGTGAGTGTGAATACTCTGGGAGATGTTCTAAAGCTAATTATGGAGACTTTATACTACAACAGTTATCTTTATCTTGTGATTTTATGTTTTGAAGTAAAAGATATTGGAAAGGCTTTGAACTACTATTATCTTTTTTGATTGCACACTTTGTTGTAGTATTCGGTGAAGACTTTGAGCTACACCTTATCCTACTAGGTTCTAAATTGTAAATCAATGAAAAGAGCAATGATAGACTTTATGATTTCATGAGTTTCTTGGTTAGTTTAATTTGTATTGTGAAAGTGATATTTTATATTGTAAACATCATTTCTGAAAAAAGAGAAATGGATGACATTGTTTCACCCCGAAATTAGTTTTTAGTATAAATAAGTTTGTAATAGTTAATAGGGAACCTCCCCTTGCTAAGAGGAGAGATTTATCTCATTACACTATGGTTGATATATCCATTTTGCATTCAGTTAGTTGAAAACAAAATATTCACCCAATAGTTTTTGGCGACTCTACTAGGGAAGGAACATGCAACTTGAAGCCTCACGCTCTGAGTTGAAGCACTACAATTCTTTTCCATTATTTCAAGATTTTTCAAAATTTTGTTGAGTACATGGCATTCTGGTAGACTCATGGTATACAAGAAGCAAGAGAGTTCAAGGTATTATTAATCCTATATTTGAATTGATGCAGCAAAATAACTTTTGTCCTTTGCCTCCACGACCTTGACTTCATCAAACCAGGAGTTTCCCTCCTACCAACGCCAGGTCTCTAATACCAGGTGAAGCTTCTAGTTCTAGTATTAAAAGAGTTTTATCTATTCATATTCCACAGAGGTTTGTTATCCCACCCTTTAATTAGCGCACCATGGCAGCTCAAGGCCCTTGGGGTAACACTTTTGGTCCTTTGAATTTAACTCCACCATTGCATGAACTACCTCGTAGTTCGAGGAAGAATTTTCCCAAGTTTTATGGCAATTGGAAAGTCCATCTGGATGAACACATTATAGCTTTCTGCATAGCTTGTGGTGTATTAGGTGTGGAACATGAAGATGTAGCAGTAAGACTTTTTGTGGAAACACTACAAAGTGCTGCTGCAGATTGGTTTTACCATCTTCAAGCTCAAACTATAATGAGTTGGAACACTCTCAAGACCATGTTCGAAGCCAGGTTCAAACCTGTAGAAGATGCACATGCCTTGTTAGCACAGCTAATGTAGATGAAGAAAGAGCCACATGAACCCATGCAAGACTTCATTGCTAAGTTCAATAAGCTGGTAAATAGGATTCCTACAACCGCTCAGCCAATAGTGGAGAATCTTAAATGTTTCATTAGCAATACTCAACTTTTCAAGGTGAGCTTTTTGCTAAGGCAGGCTGGCCCCGCAGATCTTCCCACAACTCAAATTTTGGCTATGGAAGTTGAAGATGATCTTATCCTTGCAGGTAAGATAATAAGAGATTCCAACATGAATAGAGGTTAATCCTCTACTAATAATCCTTCCACAAGCACCACAGATCCTATGGTGCAAAAGTTAGCAAATGAGTTGCTAGCTTTGAAAAGGCAAATGTCACAAGGTATATCTACCCCTCCTTATAGGGATATACCAAGGAGAACATTTCCTAACAATTCATATCAAGGCAATGCTGCCAGAAATCAAGGGCAACAAAATCATCTTCCACCCACATAGGGGAAGCTTACCATTGAAGTAGTGTCAGTCAACTCAGTATTTAGCTATTATGAAGTAGAACATGACCATTCTTTCCAACCCAAGTTGGATTAGGAGAATGATGCTAATCTTTTCACAGAAGGTGAAGAAGAATTAGCCGATGACTCTACCATTGGCTTTCTGAATTACCAAGATGAAGCCGAAAAGGAAGGAGAAGTATATGATGGAGCATATGTTGTTTTTACTATGTCTCAGAATTAGTCAAATTAGCAAGTTGATAAAGGAAAGGCAAGAGAGGATCATCAGCCAGTGATCTCAATTGCCAAACAGGGAACTCTATTGCCTTTTCAGTCGAAGGACCTAATTGGCAATAAGAATGTAAGTACATCTAACAATCCTGTATCTTCTACTTCTATCCCTCAGACTAGTACTACCCCTAATAAAACCTAGAATGATGGATTTCCTTCCTCTATCCCTGGTTCATTTCAACTATTTGATATAATAGATCATGCTAGGAAGAGAAAAATCCAAATGTCTAAGGTTGAGTATTTACAAGCTAATCCTGAACAGTTTGATAGGTTAGCTAAATATGTCAAAAACAAGACTGTCCCTACAGGACAAGACCTTCCAAAAGTTTCCCATGATTCCTCAAAGAACAAACCCACCCAAAATAATCTTGTCACTACTCCCCTTGTTTCCCCAAGAAAAATAGAACCTTTCTATGTTTCTCTATTGGTAAATGGTCATAAGTTGAGCAATTGCATAATAGGTTCTGGGGCCTCTGATAATGTCATGCCTACCAAAGTGGCAGACGCCCTTGGTCTCACCTTAACTAAGACCTTTGGGATATGTTTCTCCATGGAAAATAAGCAAGTACCATTACTGGGCCAAATCAAAGATGACCAATTTGTATTTACAGCCTTTCCAGACAAGAGGATTAAGATGACCATCCTAGTGGCTAATGTTCCAGCCTCTTATGGCATTCTGCTTAGGCATAATTTTTATAAAGATGTGGGTTGAGAACTAAACATGGACCTGTTCGAAGCAAGGATACCTATTAAAGGCGTCATGCAAAAGTTGCTTCTTGAGAATGAAGCAAAGTATATTGTTACCCAAACGACAAATCCCAAAGCCCAAATTTTGTTTGAGTTCTTAGGAATGGGTAATTATTTCTTGTCTATTAAAGATACTTCTAGTTCATTAGATGAGAGCTACGACATTTTAGATGTAGAATCAGAGGATATTTCTAGTAAATCAGATGAAAGTTCAGATGAGAGCATAGTGATGCTGGAATCTTCTCTTTCTAATGAAGAAGAATCCAGTAGTAACAAAAACATCAAAGTAAGAAATTCAAACGATGTTTGGGTTTTAGAATTTGATGGTACTTGTTCCTCTACCAGTTCTGGAGCTAGAATTGTTTTGATATTTCCACAAGGTGATATCTTCCCTTTCTCATACAAGCTACAATTTGACAATACTAATAACACTGCTGAATATGAGTCATTGCTACTCAGATTGGAGGCTGTTCTTGCTAAAGGTGTTAAAAATATTCATGCTCAAGGAGACACCGAATTAGTTGTTTTCCAAGTGAGAAATTTATATCAAACAAAAAATGAAAGGTTGAGGCACTACCGTAACCATGTTTGGGATTGCATCAAAGGTTTTGATGCTTTCAACATTTCTGCAGTACCAAGAGAGTTTAATGATCGTGCTGATTCATTAGTTTTCTCTGCCACCCTCATGGTTCCCCATTAAGACTTCAAAGGTAACAAGTACACAATTGAGCTGGTTTTCCAACCAAGTGTATTGGATAATGTTGACCATTGGCAAGTGTTCAATGGTGATAATCAAATCATAGCTTTCTTGGAAAAGACGGATAGATTTAATGAGCTCTATTTTGAAGGTAGTGAATCTCCACCACGGGAATACATTTCCAAAGTAGACTCACAAAATGGTCAAGAGTTTCTTTAGTTAAGAGGGAATAATATTCCAAAAGGTTTGGTTTCACTAGAAAAGCTATTTGATAAGAATGATAGATACATTAAACAACAACAACAACTTGATTCAAGTTTGTCATGGAAGTTGAACAAGTAAATTTGAGTTCTGAGGCAGATCTCAAAATGGTCAACATTGGGAAGTGTTGCACTACTGACGAGAAATTCAAATTCACTACACTCCTTCGCCATTACATTGATGTTCTGGCATATTCTTATGATGATCTGAAGTCCTTCAGGCCTAAGGAGATTCAGCATGAAATTCCTCTCAAGGTTGGGTCATTACCTCACAAGTAGAAATAAAGGCAGTATAATCCCAAAATATCAGGTACTATTCTTTCTAAGATTTAGAAAATATTGAATGCAAGAATAATATTTATGATTAATCATTCTACCTAGATTACAAATATTGTTCCTATAAGAAAGACGAATGGAGAAATCCATATCTGCGTTGATTTCAGGAATCTCAACTAATCTTCTCTAAAGGATAACTACCCCTACCCATCATGGACCAAGTATTACAAACTGTAACTGGTTCAGAAATGTTGTCTATGTTAGATAGTTTTTTAGGATATAATCAAGTAGAGGCCAGCGAAGCAGATCAGTACAAGACTACTTTCACAACACCTTGGGGCACGTTTGCATATCGCAGGATGCCATTTGGTCTAATCAATGCTAGCACTACTTTCTAGAGAGAAATGGACCTTGCTTTCAGATATGAGATGGGGAAATTCATTGTGGTATATCTTGATGCTTTGACTATTTTCTCCAAACAATGTCAAGATCATGCGTACCATTTGCGACAGGTGCTAGAAAGATGTCGACAAAATAGTATTTCTCTTAACCCTAAGAAATTAGTTTTTGGGGTTATAGAAGGTAAGCTTCTCAGTCACATTGTGTCCTAAGAAGGCACTAAAATTGACTCAGAATGAGTCATGTCCATCCAAAGTCTTACTTTGCCTGCTAGTAAGACTGCAGTTCACTCTCACTCTTTCTTCGGAAAGGTAAATTTTCTGCAGAGATTCATTCTAGAATTTGTGGAGAAAACCCATCACATTGTCAACATGATGAAGGGCAAGACTACTTTTCATTGGAGTGTGGAAGATAAAGAAGCATTTGAGGACATCAAGAGGGCCATAGCTCATGCTCTAGTTCTAGTTTGTCTTGATTATACCAAGGATTTTGTAGTATACAGTTATGCTTCCGAGCATACACTTTCAGCCATTTTTGTTCAGTAGAATGAAGAAGTTGTGGAATCTCCCATTTCATTTATGAGTTGTCCTCTGAAGGCTCATGAATTGAAATATTCAAACATGGAAAAACATGCTTATGTCATAGTCAAGGCAGTAAAGCATTTCCAGTTTTATATTTTGAATTCACATACTATTGTTTTGGTGCCCAACACAACAGTGAAGTTGATTCTGACTCAACAGGAGTTCAGAACCAAAAGAGGCAATTGGATTGCTAAGATTCAAGAGTTTGATCTTGATATCAAACCTACCAAGCTTGTGCATGGTAGAGGTCTATGTCAGTTGATTGCCAATAATGTACCAAAAGAGATAGGGGATGAAGAAGAAGAAGTTGAGGATATGCCAACTGTTCTTTTTGTCACTACTACAAATGAGTGGTATTCAAATATTGCTCATTTTCTTACCTGTGGTGAGTGTCCTTCTCACCTATCCTATAAGGAGAAAAGGACTATCAAATTGAAGGCTGTTAACTATGTCCTATGGGACAATGGTTTGTATAAAAGAAGCCTTGATGGAGTTTTTCTCCGTTGTGTGGATAAAATGCAACAAAACAGACTTCTAGCGTCTTTTCACAATTTAGCTTGTGGAGGACATTTTTTTGCACCTGTGATGGCTCATAAGATTCTATGGGCTAGGTACTATTGGCCCACATTGTTTCAGGATGTATACAATTGGGTACGTAGGTGTGAGTTATGTCAGCAGTTGTTGGAAGGCCTAAATTGGCTGCACTACCTCTCAAGCTAGTTGTAATTGAAGAACCTTTTCAGCAATGGGGCATTGACTTCATTGGTTTTGTGAACCCACCATCAAGTATGGGACACAAATTTGTTCTGACTGTAACTAATTATTTTACCAAGTGGGTGGAAGCCATCCCAATAAAGCATGCTACTTCTGAAGTGGTAGTAATTTTCTTAAGGAAAATATTATTTCCTGGTTTGGAGTTCCAAACAAAGTTGTAGCAGATAATGCTACTTGTTTCTCTTCCAATGAGATTAATGGCTCTTTCTATGAACATGGGATCATTCTTTCTCACTCTTCGGACTATTATCTGCAAGGAAATGGTCAGGCAGAATCAAGTAGCAAAAATCTAGTTACTATTATTAGGAAACTGGTGGAAGATAATCAGAGAACTTGGCATAAAGCGTTGTTTGATGCTTTATGGGTAGACAAGATTACCCTCAAAAGGGTGATAGGTATGTCACCATTTCAACTTCTATATGGTCTAAATGTAGAGATACCTATTACTTTGGAGTTGACGACATTGAAATTGGCAAAGACAATAGAAGATAGAACTTTTGAAAGTTCTATTGATAAAAGAATCATGTACCTCACTAAACTTGAAGAACAACAAGCTATGGTAGTAGATTGTATTACTGAACATCAAAGTCAGGAGAAGAAACTCTTTGACAAGAAAGAAAGGGCTCATAATTTTCAAATTGGAGATCAAGTCTTGTTATTGGACAAGAGAAGAGAACCAAAAGGAATGCATGGGAAGTTTGATTCCCTATGGAGAGGCTTGTTCCTCATTCATCAAATTTGTGGTGAAAATAGCTTCTTATTTGAGTATCTTGATGGAACACCATTCATGCTACCTCACAGTGGACAACATCTGAAGCACTTCAATCCTTGAAGTACTAGATAAGTTCATTTATACATTTGTATAGGTTTGCATTTTTATTTTTGTGTTTTTCTTTAATCTTTTGTGTCTTTTTCTTTTTTGGTAGCTTGACTCTATGGCCCAATGGCATGGATGAAGGCTCTTAGAGATTGGATTATTCTCCCTTCGATCATTTCAAGGTTTGATCGATGCAAGTTCCCCAGTTAGAGCCAGCTGTTGTTCTCAAAATTATCTATACTCATTTTTTTAGACAACCCCTATGAAACTTGTATGTTTCATAGTCCACACTCTAAGCTCGTAAATTGAGACAAGTTCTCTTAGTCTCATGCAAAGTTGTTTAACACTAAATAATAACTTGTGATAGTCCACTTAGTTGATTTCTCAAGATTTGTGAAGATTGACCAAGTTGCAAGCATGTCAAAATATTAATTTTGATCATTTTAATGTGATAGAGAATTTATAGTTTTGACATGTGAAGTCAGTGAAAACCACCACTCTTGCATGTTTGTTTTCTCCTTGGATGCAATGTTGGCCTTTTTGCTGCTTATATATGTTATCTCCCATGGCAAACTTTTCACATGCAAGGTCGGTCATATTGACCGCTTGTGCATACTCTGATTGTTTCGCATCGGTGGTAGATCTCATCGTCGATACATGTCATAAATGTCTCACTGAGTGAACTTGTGTGGCATTTATTTCAAACTAATAGTTATGTTTTTGTTTTTAAATATGTTTGAAATTGTTTTTATTTTTTCATTATTTCTTTCTTGTATCCTTGTTTCTTGCTCTCCATCAAAATGTGTTGATCCGTTGCAACCAGATCGTGGCAGTGTGCATTATTAGGATTTCATCTTTTGGTCACCACTTCCCTATAATAGGTAAGTTTCCTTTTCTTTATGTTCAAGTTTCTACATTAGTGATAATGTAGTTATATTGATTATGCTTTTGTCATTCGTCTCCCCTATAATGTCGAAACCCTAATTTTTTCTTGGTTTTTGTGTCGATTGATTTATATTCATTTAAAATTTAGGGTTTTTCTTTTCTTTTTACTAGTTTTTGGTTTGCATTTTTCACCGTTTTTGTTTTTTTTTAGGGTTTTGCCTTGTTTTATTGTCTAAGTTGTAACACATGTATTGTCAGCAGAAATGACCGCTGATGCATGTGTCTTGTCATTAAAACTTTCCCTCATTTAGATGTGGTTAAAACTGCCACCCCTACATGGTAATGAGACTTACCCTTCTTTTTGCTAATATGGTGGGAACACCCATCCAAGCATAGACCTTTTTCTTGAGAAAATATGCAAGGGTAGTCATTATGAATGCCTATGCATATTTGACGGCAACTTTACCTAGAATGCATGGGCGGGTAAAAACCTCGTCCAAGCATAATGTATGAATTTTGACACATGTAAAGTTGGCTAATTTGCTCAACTATGAATCACTCATAAAACAAATAAGGCATGGATGTAATAGCAATTAAAATGACCAACTTTGCATCTAGATACTTCAAACTTCATTTGACATGCTCAAGTGGTTGTTTCTACCATTCTTACATGCTTACATAAACTTGCAAATTTTATCTTCATGTAAAGGTGATCATTTTGATTGCCCCTACATCAAAAATATAAATCTCCCCAAACACATGCAATAGCGGTCTTTTTGACCAAATTTACATGGTGAATGGTCCTCCATGCAGGAGCAGTCATTTTGACCGCCCATGCACATTTTCCTAAATTTTTCCTAACACTGGGAAAATTTGCCTTTCAAGGCCTATTAACCCACTTTCTCCTTTTACCTCAATTTGTGCACACGCAATCCCTTCAATGCATTCTTCCCTATTCATGGTCATCAAATTGATGTAATCCCAATTTATCCATTTTCCCCCTAACTACGAGATCATGGCTTTTTGCAGTTTTCAACAAACATCCATGGTAGATATCTTTTCCAAAATTCTCTCCAGAACTGATGTCAAAGTCGTCTCCATCCAAAGCCAAAATCATGAAGTACAAATACCAAGGGGTCTTTCCTATCACTTCAAATGTTGATGAAATAAAAGATACAGAGATAGGGCATGTAGATATGACAGAATTTGTGGACAGAACAAAACAAACAAATCCTTCTATACACATGCAGAAGATCATTGACAATAACATTCACTTGGTTTCCTCTTTTCCAATTTCTACTCATAACCCTGAGTTTGTTCTTCAGGTGGCTAACTATTACAACAGGGATACTAGGGTTGTGACAGATTCCCAAGGGAATGTGATTATGAGGTCGGATGTAGAGTTTCTTGATAAAATATTCATGTGTCCTCCTAGTGAAAATATTGGACAACTTGATTTTGCTCAAGGGTAAAGAGACTATGATATAGACGTGGAAGCCATAAGAAGATACATAAATAGTAAATGGTTGAAGATTCCTCAGAGAAATCTGACAAGATAGTTGAAGGATCTCCTGAGGAGTGACTTTGTAGAGGACGTTTGTGACTTGATCACACTTTTGAGTCATATTAGAGGACTCCCTTCTTCCTCCAAATTTCAGGAATAGATGTATACATGCATCAAGGTGATTCTCTGGGGCACACAGAAAATCTTCTAGGAAGAACAGATTAGTAATGCTTTGCATGAGTAGTTGGTGAAGGTCAACACAACATTCAAATTTTATATGACCTCATATCTTGTATATGTTGCCGCAAGCATGAGATGTTTTTCCTGGTCTTACTCAGATTGGTGATAGGAGGTTGGTTCTCGTGTTTGAGTATTATCCTCAAATCACTCTAAAGGGATCAATCCATCATTTCCAAAGGGTTAATGATGCTTTCTTTTCAGTGTTTATGTGCTTATGGGACAATGAACTTGTTTATAAGAGGGTTTCAGATGAAGCTTGGGAAGTTGTAAATTCTTTTGGTTGCTTGTTCCTACAATTTCCTACTTTCACATATCTTAGAGTAGGGTATTATCCTGGCTACCCTTATATACTTCCACGATATCCCAGTGACTGAATTGTTCTCATGGAATTATGGAGGTAGTTGATTGTGGTACATAATAAACAAATGGAGCTGAAAAAGTTACGGATAAAGTTTCTTGTAGAAATTGTAAGTTACTCAGTTCAATCAACTACCAAGCCAAAAATCGTTGATTCTGAATTGCAGCTGGTCACCATGAAAACTTTAAGAAAAGGGACCATTTTGACTTTAGGAGGGTACAAGATAAAATAAAAAGAATGCCAACTTTCCATATGCCAATGGTGGAAGATATTTGGGCTGATCTTAGGACACAGAATGAGATTAGGAAGTTAGACTATTGTAGACTTCATTTGAGTCAGATATAAGAGCCAGGCCTTATAGATATTCTAGATGGAATAGAAGATGATGGGGATGTTCTAGATCCCAAATATAACATTGAGAATGTTGAAGTTACACCTCTTCCAGAAGTGAAATGGTCGGTCAAAGAGGAAACTTCTATAAGGAAAAGATTTCAGCTGATCTTGGCTAATACAAACATATGGTTGGAAAGCAAAGGGATTAGATTGAAATAATTTCTTACAGGGTAAAAGACTAAAACTCAAGAGCAAACAGGTAAGAAAGTGGAAAACATGACAAAGAATAAGAGTGACACCCCTTCTTCCTCCAAAACACATAAGCCAAAACTTAAGTTTGTATCTAAGGGAGGGAAGAAGAAGGAGGTTACAGGGCCTTCTATTGTTATCAAATCTGGTATTGAAGACATTGATGTTGAACAGATGGAGGTTGAGGATGTTGAAATTGAACAACAAAATATTGAGAAAGCTAAGGATATCCAGCAAGCAGAAACATCTGAAAAGCCTGCCGAGGAAGATGAAACAAAACAAGGTAAAGTTGAGAATGTAGAATAGGAACAACTTAATGATTCACAACTTTCCCCACAGAAGGACCTTCCATCAGAATCCCAAGTTTCTATATCTCAACTTCATGTTTCTGTTTCTAGTGTTTTTCCTATAGTTTCAAATATTCATATTTCTCCTATTTTGGTTGTTTCTTCAGATAATACTTTCCCTTCTGTAAGAACTAGTTTTGGGACCATGTTTGATTCCTCCAGTTCTATCCCAAGTTTATCTTCCCTATCTTTTGATATCAGTGAACAAACTATGTTAGAACATTTTCTAGATAGTTCTGAAAAGGTTGGTGATACTACTACTATTTTTACTCCTACCAGTCCCATTGTTACAATAATAGGAATAAGCATGGACCTAGCAAAGCAAGTGACTGATTCTTCTCCTAATGTGGGTGCTTCTATACTTCCTCCTTGGTTGTCTGCATATACCTTGAAAAGGAAAAAGCAAGCAATTTCACAAGATGAAATTGATATAGAGAAGTTGTTGATATTAAAGTCAAAAACTTTGAAAAAAAAGCCTAAGATTGTTTCTAGGCTTATCAATGAAAAGGGGATCAGATATTCAAAAATTTCCAAGCCCCCAGAGGATGCTACTATTGAAAATTTTTACATGAATGATTATGTCATCTCAAGGGTTGAGTTAGGTAAGCTAACTCATGAAGGCATTAAGGCAAATTTTCAAACTACTGCTAGCACCTTGCTCAAAAAATATGATGAAGTCAAGAAGGAGAAAGAAAAGTATAAAGCAAAAGCAGAACGACTTGCCGTTGTTCTGCAAAAAATAGTAAAGTCATCTGAAATTGTGGAACTCATGGCAGTGACTATAGAAGATCCTCTGATTCAAAGGGTTGAAAAAGCTCATGCTCTAGGAAGAGTGGTAGGGGATATTGTGGAACATTTGCTAGCCCAAGGATGAATTCTACTGAAGACCATTGTAGAAAGAAAAGAAAATATGTATAAAGCCAAAGCTGAGCTTGATAAAATGGTTGACTTACTTTCCCAAGAGCTGTAGGATCAGGAAGAGAGCTTGGAGGAGTGGATAGAGATGAAAAAGATTAAGATAAAGAATTTGATTACCATTGGGGTCATCACAAATTGGGAATCATATCTTAAGACTAAGGATTCTCTTGTTAATCATATCCATATAGTAAAAGGCTTACTTGATGACTTACTCCAAGTTTGTGAAAATAGTGAAGATAGTGATGTCATGCTTCTACATAGGTTGGAAGAACTCCCATTCACCCTCATAGGTGAAGATCATAAGTTCCTTTCAACAGATGAAATGATAAGCTCCTTTGAAAAGATGGTTCAATGGAAATTTGAAGATGAAGTGCCCTTACTACTTTCTATGGACAATTTATATGCTCAGCATTCAACTTTTGAGAACTTGAAGGACAATCTTGACAAGCATGAGAAGGCAATAAAGGTAGTAAAAGACGTGGTTCTCTGGGCCCGCACTATCTCAGAAAATACAGCTAAGCCAAATGCATGTGGAATGACAGCTATATAGGCCATGTATCAGAATTTTCTAAAGAAGAATGATGGAGGAATATGAAGTTCCTTTTTAATACCTTAGTTTATTTTATTCTTTTATATGTAATTTGAATTTTGTTATGGACATACGCATGTGTAATTTTCCAAAATGTAATTACATATGAAACCAAAGAAGTCATAAGTCAAATAGGACTCTTTTGTTTTAATAAGTCAAAGTAGTTAGGATTTTCCTATTTTTGCTCTTAGTTTCTCTTATAAATAAAGAGGACCCCCATTGTAATTTTTATCTTTTAGTTATTGAAGTGAAACTCTACCAAATTGAAGAGTATTTTGAGACTTTGTGTTCAAATTGTAAATCATATTTTATCAAGTGAATAGAAAAGCAAGCAATCTTTCAATCTTTGCATTGGAATAACTTGTGGTGTATTGGAAATCATTCTTAAGTCCTTTTCCTTATGCTATCTTATCTACTTGATCAAATTGTAGTGTGAGTGTGAATAATCTAGGAGATGTTTTAAAGCTGATTGTGGAGACTTTGTGCTACAACAGTTATCTTTAGCTTGTGATTTTATGTTTTGAAGTAAAAGATATTGGAAAGGATTTGAACTACTATTATCTTTTGTGATCGTACGCTTTGTTGTAGTATTTGGTGAAGACTTTGAGCTGCACCTTATCCTACTGGGTTCTAAATTGGAAATCAGTGAAAAGAGCAACGATAGACTTTGTGCTGTCATGAGTTTCTTGGTTAGTTTGATCTGTATCGTGAAAGTGATATTTTATATTGTAAACATCATTTCAGAAAAAAGAGAAATGGATGACATGGTTTCACCCCAAAATTAGTTTTTAGTATAAATAAGTTTGTAATAGTTAATAGGGAACCTCCCCTTGCTGAGAGGAGAGATTTATCTCATTACACTGTGGTTGATATAACCATTTTGCCTTCAGTTAGTTGAAGACAAAATATTCACCCAACACTATTATATATTAAATATAATCTTAAATGTATGGCATTATCTTTCCATTTACTCTCAAATTACTATAAAATTAAACATGTATTTCTAACATCATTTTCCTCATGTCTATATATAATTGCATAATGGTAGCATTCAGATGCACAAAGATAGCTTGAGGTGACTTGCATAGCATTTTAAATTATTTAGATAACATACAAGATTGAATCCAAGATGTGGCATGATGTGGAAAGGACATATTATGTCCATGTATATATGAAAGAAGACAAGGGTGTAACATGATAGAATAAAAGGTATAAAACATTTAGCATTAGAAACTTGTACAAACAAAGAGGTAAGGGCATGACACAATTCTAAATGCAACAATATATATATATATATATATATATATATATATATATATATATATATATATATAGCATAGAATAAATGAATTATTGCATGGAGAAATTAGAGTTTAGGGTGCACCATATATAGAATTTTAATTTTATAGGACTAGTAGAGAACTAGGTAAAGTGAAATGCAAACATTATCAACAAATTACTTGTAATGAAACATTATGCACTAAATTTGAATAAAATTTAATTTTGATAAGATAGAAATGAACCAATGTATCAAGGGTAGCATGACACTTGCACAATGAGGAGAGTACAAAAAATACAAATATGTCACAAATAATATAAATAGATTTCTATAATTAATTAGAAGAAAGCAAATAGAGATTTCTATTAAATTAGAGTATTTTTAGTGAATCAAAAAAGTGTACATGATATCTAGGATTAAATTTTAGTTATATAAACATCTAGAGAACCTTAGAAATCATTACACATGTGAGTTTTAAACAATTAATCTTTGAGGAGATTTGAAGGTGTTTTGTCGCAAAATTCTAACAAGGTTTCTACAGATAGAGAACAAATGCTTAGCATATCAAATTCAAAAAAGAATTCAATTTAGTATTGAATGTTGGATCTTGTGTGGATGAAATCCTTAATATATCTAAACATGTTTTCAATTATACTTAAATTATATGAGCATAGATTTACACATTAAAGAACAACACTGTTTGAAATTAGAAAATTGGTATCTATTCTAGAGAGAGAAACTAGTGAATCCAATGAATGGAAAATTATGTTTTTTGGATTAAAGGAGAGCTAGTTTTGATATATTGTGATTAATTTAGGCCATCGTAAATTCAAAGGATTTAAATTTTTTATTGAATTGAAGAAAGCGAATAGATGATTTCTTTAAAATTAGAGTGTTTTTAGTGAATCTAAAAAAGTGCACATGATCTCTATAATTAAATTATAGAACTATGTAAACATCTAGATCTAACCTTAGAAATAATTACACACAATTTTTAAACAATTAAGCTTTGAGGAAATTTGAAAGAGTTTTGTCACAAAATTCTAACAAAGTTTTCTAGAGATCTAGGGAACAAAGGTTTAGCATCAAATTCAACCAAGAATTAAATTTAGTTTTGACAACCTTAATGAGGCTTATGAATAAAGTGCTACACTTGAGAATTTTTAAGAGTATGTGATAGGATACTTGGATGAAATTATCATTTTTAGCTAAAATATGAGTAACTTGTTCCACACCTAGAGAAGGTATTATTGATTTTAAAGGAGGACATGTTTCATTTGAATGGTTAAAAGTTTGATTTCTCGAAGAATATTTTAGTTAGTCTTTTTAACGTTTTTTTGGATTGGATTTGTTCATATAGAGCCATAAAAAGTAGAGGCCAAATGAATTGACATAATCCTACAAGCATCATAAAAATTGGGAGCTTTGTACATGTAGCTTAATAGTTAAGGAAAATTGTTGTCTTTTATTTTATAGATACACCTTTACATCTAATATAAATTTATGGAAAGAGAATCAAGCTATGTAATATGAAACAAAAATTATTTAAGGATTTAAACAATAAAGTAAGAAATACACTTATGTTGGCTCTTTAAAATTTAAAACACTATTTGAGGTGGAGATATATGTTAATCACTATGTTATGGGAGTTATTCTAATGCATGGAAATAAGCTTGTTGATTACTATTTAGACATTTTTCATGGATTTTTCCTTGGGTATTTCACCTATGACAAAGAGATTTTGGCTTTTGTACAAGTGGTGAAAATTAGAAGCACTATTTGTTGGTTAAAGAGACAATTGTTTAAATGGACCATCAACCATTACAATACGTACAAGATTAATAGAAGCTTGAGGAAGCACATTAATACAAGGGGACATTGTTTCTTGAATAATTCCACTTATTCAAGAGTAAAAAATAAAAAAAGGTGTAAATAATATAGCTTGTTGATTTTTCTTTGAGACCTTGATCTAATTTATATTAGAATTAAATCTATAATTAGAAACTATACTCAAACCCTATACTTGACAAAGTAAGGGAAATAGATACAAACCCTAGAGAGAAACTAGTGAATCTAGTGAATTTAACCTAGATAATTTATTTGGAATCTATCTAGAATTTGAGATTTAGATACGAATGTAGAACATGTAGGAATCTAATTTGTATTAAAGTTAAATCTGAAATTAGAAACTATACTCAAAACCTAGATTTGAGGAAGTAGGGGAAAGAGATACAAACCCTAGAGAGAAACAAGTAAATTTCGTGAATTTAACCTAGAGAATTTATTTGGAATCTATGTAGAATTTTTAAAATTTAGATGAATGTAGAACATGTAACAATCTAATTCAAGTATTAAAATTAAATCTAAAATTAGAAACTATATTCAAACCCTAGAGAGGAACTAGTGAATCTGGTGAATTTAACCTAGAGAATTTATTTGGAATCTATACAAAAATTAAAATTTAGATGAATGTAGAACATATAGAAATCTAATTTATATTAAAATTATATCTAAAATTAGAAACTATACTCACACCCTAGAGTTGAGGAAGTAGGGATAAATACAAATCTAATATTTTTGAAATGTTGTTTATACAAATTTAAAATATACATACCTTCTTTCTTTCTAAAATATCTTTTTGCCCTTTCTTTACTTAATTTATGTTCCTTTTCTACTGAATGTGCCTAAAATTTCATTACCAAATATTCTACCATAAAAAAAATTCAAAAAATGCAAACATAATTTTCGCAATTATTTACCAAATATTCTACCTGCAAATAATCCCAAAAATGTGAATATTTCAATTTTTTTAATTTCAATAATTTGTTTTTGATAATATAAGGTGGCTAAACAAGGGATTGAACCCTTATAAAAAGCAGAGAGGCCACAAAGGCAACAAGCACAAAAAGTGCCTTAAACCAGATACATCAAATACTATTTTCCCAGCATAAACAACAAAACCAGCCACTATAAACTAAGATAGTAAATACAGAGTAGCAGAGTATCATCTATATAAAAGAAAAAAGTAAGGAGGTAGATTCTCTACTTACTTAACCATAGATTTAATAATGTCATCCAATTTTGTAGCAAGATCATCATTGTCAGCAGTAACAGTAACCCCCAGGTTTTGCAGCACAAAAATATTGAGGAAAATAGAATTCTTGAGCACAGTGGAAAGATTTTGTTCCAATTTCTCAATGCGAGCCCTTAGAACTACAATTTCAGCTCCCAAGCTAGCATTAGTGTCCATTTCATCATCAACTTCTTCCACAAACATCTCTCCCGCTTTGCCAGCATTTTCAGTAGAATCAGCAGCATCCTCAGTAGTAGCCATTTCTTGAGTCTGCTACTTACCATCAGCATCCTTAGAGATTTCCTGAACATCCATATCCTTAGCCTCATCCCCCTGGGAAGTGCTCTCAGAATAATCAATAAGTTTTTCTTTTAGAGCAGGTTTGCCAGCAATTCACCCTGACCGCCTAACTCTTAAGGAGAAACCATCCTTAATAACCTTAGCAGATGAATGAGACTTGCTACCTTGTCCCACAGGGGTCCTACAAGGATTTTTTGGGGTCCCTACCGCACTCCCCCCAGTACCCATTTCACCAGTATGTGTCTTCCTCTTTTTTCCCTTCGTACTGACAGTAGAACCCGAAGTATCAATGGGAATCTCCTCAAGAGTAGAAAAAGAAACTTCTTTTGTCTTAGTAGGAACAGGGGAAGGGCATGGTTCTTCAACACCAGGAATATCCTTAGGGTTATAAGATAGTTCCCCACTGTTGGTTTGAATGGCCTTAGATGGCTCTAGGGCAAGATGGTGGTTAGATAGAGGATAAGGCCCTGATCAAGGGGGATGGATTTCTTAGCAGGTTTCGTAGACAATTTAGCTCTAACCCTAAGCACAGAATGCTCAAGGGAAGAAAGCAGATAAAAAGGAAAGATAATATGAGCATTGTGTCAAAAATTATTCAAAAGGGGGAGATGATAGTTGTAGAACCTGGTGAAGCACTCCTCCAGGGTGAAATACTTCATGAGGAGAAAACACACATCGTCCCAAGGCTCAGGCAGCTTGGCTCTATCAAATCCTCCCTAATAGGGGGCTAATTCTTCACCATCTCCAAGAAAGAGCTTCTGACTGGAAAGGTCCGCAATTTTAGTTTTCCTTTGCAGTTTAATCCCCTGAGTAGACATACTAGTGGCCATAGCAATCACACTTTTTGAAATTTCAAAACTAATTCCGCCCACAGAAACATGTCAGTTTTACCAAGACCTAGCGAACTGTTTAGAAAATTTTTTATTATACCCATTGAGCTGCTCCAAATAGGGACTAATCCCACCCTCTTTGCAATAATGCTAGACCACCAAGTTGTCTTTGAACTCACAGCAAGAGACGGGTTCAGTTCTGATTCTATCGCCACCCATGTTAGAATTACAAAGCAAAATTTCAATAATTTGTTATGTCTAATATTTATAAACAATTTGTAAATTTTATATTTTTTTGTAAATGTCAACTTAAGAACCTTCATTCAAAGTTCTTTGGTCACGAAAGTTTTAATATTTTTTTAATTAGGGACCTTCATTAAAAGATCATTTGTCAAGAATTTTATAATAAATTATCATTGGCCAAAAGGATCTTCAAATGAAGAGATCTCTAAATGAAGGTTCTAACCAACCTTCCTTCAAAAGTTCTTCATATGAAGGCCCTTGGATGGCCTTTTCTCATATGCTCCTCAAATTTCCTTCAAAATTTTTAGTTTCAAACCTCAAGTTAGACTAAAAAATGGTATCAACATGACAAGATAATTTGTAGGATTATATCCCTAAGAGTAAGCTTTCCAAAAAAATATAATTTCAAAATATATTAGTTTGACTATTATATTTATTTTCTATTTTCTAGTTAACATAGGTTTTTCACTGAACATCAAGGTTTCTGTTCAACAAGGGTTGAAAAATAATAAAATAGAGAAAACAATTATGAAAATTATCTATGCACTAGATATTGATGTCCTTTTAATAAAAAAAAGTTAGTTTCGATATATACAAAAAAATTATGCTATATGTGAAAGAAAGCTACGTGTGCAGAAAATGCTTCTTCCTATACTAATCTAATGAGGGGAGGAGAGTGCAAATTCAATTTTATTTTTACAATTACAGCTATTGCAGCAAACACATACACAAGAAAGTAAGACAGAAGAAGAGAGACACAAGATATACGTGGGGAAAACCCTTACGGGTGAAAAACCCCACACTCCAAAACACAGCTCAAATGTATTCCATAATCAATTAAGGTTACAATACAACATAGAGCTAATGCTTTTGTAGGAGTCTTCAATGCTCATATCTAGAGATCTTTTGGTAGCATAACAGTACCTGTCAAACCTGTAATACTTCTTCTCTCCAAAGCACCTATTTATATAACAAATACAAGGTAAAAATGGCTCCACATAGGGATGGGCATCCAACATGGCCTCATGGCCCAAAACCCATGCCTATGGACACTTGTCCAACACTGTAGGATTCTGCTGACACTTGTCAAGTCACCCCATCCCAAGGAGGTCACCTATTTCTAAAATGGGCTATGACAGATGCTCTTACGATTATTACAACCATCATAGAATCTGTCATAGCTTTCATAACTTACAGTTGTAAGAGATTCTATCATACACAGGCTATAAATAGAATATTCTCTTACAACATGTTATAGTCCACCTTGGGGCACCCAAAGATGCCTTTTTCAAAGATGCTTCTCGACACATGTCTTCACCTGTCATAGGATCTTCTATTTCTGACTCTTACATGTCATAACTTCGTCATAGGAATCTGTCATGACCATTTTAGTCAATATTCCCTTACACAACATCCAAGATGCTGACACATGGAAAAATATTCCTACCATTAAGTGGGATGTTTATCTCCTCAAGTGAGGACAAAATTACATGTGGTCATATGCCATGTAGGATGACACATCACCGTGCCAACTCCCACAATATGACAACATAGGATTTGCACCCAATTAATACAATAGGCAATAAATAAATAAATACAATGTAAAAATACAAGGAATTACCAAGGTTGAGACAGCTTAATTCCCAACATTCTCCCACTTGTCAAACACCTTATAAGAGCCAATAGAATTAACAGGATTTAACTGCTATAGGCCGAGAGGCCGCTAGACTTCGAACACCATCTGAACTTCTATGTGCCCACTAGCTTCGTCAATGCATCTGCAACATTCTTCAAAGTATCTACCTTCTCTAAATTTACCTTCCCATCCTCTACCATGTCTCACATAAACTGAAACTATACATCAATATGCTTTGTTCTGGCATGGAAAGTTAGATTCTTCACAAGGCAAATCACACTTTGACTATCACAACAAATCATAATCTATCCTACATCAACACCAATATCTGAACACAATCTCTTAAGATAAATTGCTTCTTTGCAAGCATGAGTGGCTGCCATGTACTCAGCTTCTGTAGTGGATAAAGAAACCACAGGTTGTCACTTACTCATCCAACTAATTGCACCACCAAACATAGTGAACACATAGGCACTGGTGGATCTACTATTGTTAATGTCACATGCCTAATCAAAACCCACAAATCTGGATGAAGCGGTAAATCATAAAACACACAACAATAGAAATTGCACATAGAAAATAGAACTTTCTTTATTGATTTGGACAACTTATTACATTACAAAAGCTCAAATACAATTAGAGGAATCAACCCTCCACAGGCTGCAACACATTACAACTTCCTCTCACAAGACTCTAGAATCATCTACCTTCTATAACCCCAAATCAGCTAGGGTTTCTATTTTCTTGCCTATTATTGACTCTACACTTTCCCCCTTAACTCTACTACTGCCCAGGGTTCCCAAAAATGGTTATTAATAGCCTTTTTGGTGGCCAACAACCTAATTTTGAAATTTGCATCTCCCTCCAAAAATAGGTCAACTTCTGGGATCCATAACTTTTGATACGGGTGTCTGATTGACGAACCGTTTTATGCGTCAAAAAGCTCGTGGAGTGCTCTACGTACAAATTATCTACTCTACTGTTATGGCCATTTTCAGGCCCGTACAGGGCCATTTAGTGCCCCAAACTTGAGTTTAAATAATTTTTAGGCATTTTTTTGGGAAATAAAAACTTTAATATCTTTCAACTCACAAATGGTCTTTGTGTGATTCCTTCACCAAAGTTCTTATTTTTCCTTTATGAAGCTTCCTATAAATTTTTACTTCATTCTGTGCCCAAATGCAAACTTTCTAAAAATAGCAGGTTGTTATTTTTAGCAGTTTAGAAAAACTAAAAGTTCTACATCATTATTCAAGCGATTATGGAACCAAAACCACAAATTTTGAAAAGAAATGGAAAGAACATCAACAATTTTGAAACACATCTTTTTTTTGGGTGATGCAAGATTTCCCTTACACCACTAGATGCTCCTACATTAGACACCTAGAGTAATTTGAGAAGTGACCCTATCACATCTCAGGTGTTTGTGTGAGGAAAATCCAAACGGTCAATCTCTGCTTTAGACAACCAAGAAGAATGTTCAATAGGCCTTCCTTTCCATTTCACTAGATATTCTTCATATTGCCTGTTCTGAGTACTTCTTCCCACATGGCTATCCAAGATCTCTTCTATCTCCTCAGTTGAAGTAGATCCTGGAATAGTCCACTGTTCTTCTATTGGTCCATCTTGTATTCCACCTTCATGATATTCTAATAAGTCAACAATGTTGAAAATAGGGGAAGTGTTGATCCCACTCAACAGCTCTACCTCATATGCATTTCCTAAATCATGTTTCTTTAAAATTTTGCATAGTCCAAATTTCTTCATTTTTAGCTTACTGTATATTCCAATTGGAAACCTTTCTTTTCTCAAGTGAACCATGACTTTATCTTCTACTTGGAATTCCTTATATCTCCTCTTCTGATCTACCTTAGCCTTGTAATGAATATTCATCTTTTTAATGTGCTTTTTCACCTCTTCATGCAAATTCTACATGCGTTCTACAAAGTCTTCATCCTCAACACTTGTCTTTTTTCCTTTGTCCAAGTTCCTTAACTTTAAAGCATTTCTTAGACTATTCCCATATACAATCTAGAATGGTGATTTACCAGTACTCCTATTGATAGAATTGTTGTAAGCAAATTATGCCTGTCATAAAATCAAATCCCATCCCTTGGGCTTATCTCCTACTAAGCATCGAAGCAAGTTATCCAAACTCATATTCACCACTTCGGTCTGCCCATCAGTCTGTGGATGGTGTGCAGAACTGAACTTCAAATTTGTCTTCAACTTCTTCCATAATATCCTCTAGAAATAACCAACAAACTTGGTATCTCAATCTGAAACTATGCTCTTTGGTAGGCCATGTAATCTCACCACCTCCCTAAAAAATAATTCAGAAATATGAGCAGCATCATTAGTCTTCTTCCAAGGAATAAAATGTGCCACCTTTGAGAATCTATCCACCACCATAAAAATGGAATCATGTCCTCTCTGTGTCCTTGGTAAACGAAGAACAAAATCTATACTGATATCATCCCATGGCTTCTCTGGTATAGGTAATGGCTGATATAGCCTTGTATTCCAACTTGTTCCTTTTGCCATCTGACACACTCTGCAACTATGCACAAATTTCCTCACATCCTACTACAACTATGGCCAATAATAATTTTCACCAACAATAGCAATGGTCTTATCTTGACCAAAGTGTCCAACCAATCCTCCACTATGCTTCTCCTTAATCATGTTCTCTCTCATGGAACTCCTTGGAATGCACAACCAGCTTCCTTTAAACAACATGCCATCTTGGATTATGAAATCCAACCATTTTGTCTTGTCCAAAGTAACAGGTTCCAAATAAGCTTTCCAAGCCTCTGCAAAATCTAGATCATCAAGATACAAAATTTTGAGCTCATCAAACCCAACAACCTCTATCTTTATTTTTGTCAACAAATTTTGCCTTTTTCTAAAGGCATCTGTAACTTTGTTGGACTTCCCACTTTTGTGCTTCAAAACAAAAGTATAACTCTACAAAAACTCATCCCATTTTAAGTGCCTTTGATTCAAGTTTCCTTAACTATTAAGATATTGTAAAGCCTGATGATCAGTATATAAAACAAACTCCTTTGGCAACAAATAATGTCTACATTTCTTCAAAGCCTCAACTATTGAATAAAACTCCTAATCATAAATATAATACTTTTTCTTGGCATCATTAAGTTTCTCACTAAAATAGGCAATGGGCTTACCTTCTTGACTCAAAATAGCTCCTATAGCACTACCACTAGCATCACAATCTACCTGAAACACCTTATTGAAATCTGGAAGTACCAAAACAAGTTGCTTTGTGACTTTTTGCTTCAATGTATCAAGGCTTTTGTTTTCTCCTGTAGTCCATTTAAACTCTTTTCTATCTCCTCTCATTGTCTCAGTTAGGGGTGCAAAAATGCTACTAAAATTCTTGATAAACTTTATGTAAAAACTTGCCAAACCATGAAAAGATCTCACCTCTGTGGCACTCCTTGGTGTAGGCCATTCAAGGATAGCTCTCACCTTCTCTGGGTCCATCTTAACACCTTCCTCTGAGACAACAAACCCTAGGTATACCAACTCCTTTACAAAACTACATTTCTTCAGATTAATCAGTAACTTCTCCTCCCTCAGCTTCTCTAAAACTCTTCTGATATGCATCAAATGCTCATCCCAAGTCTTACTAAAAATAAAAATATCATCCAAATAAACAATAACAAAACTTCCCAAAAAAAATTTCAATACCTCATTCATGAGCCGCATGAATGTGCTCAGTGCATCGGTTAGCCCAAATGGCATGACTAACCACTCATACAAACCCTCCTTTGTCTTGAAGGCTATCTTCCATTCATCTCCTTCTCTAATTCTAATTTCATGATACCCACTCTTCAGATCAATCTTTGTGAAGTACTTGGCTCCACTCAAACAATGTATTATGTCATTCATTTTGGGTAATGGAAATCTATACTTGATCGTGATCTTATTGATGGATCAAGAATCTATACACATTCTCCACTCTCCATCTTTCTTCGATGCTAGTACTGTAGGTACCACACATGGACTTAGGCTCTCTCTTATCAGCCCCTTCCTTAACAACTCTTGAACTTGTCTGTTTAGCTCTTCACTCTCTACAGGGGTCATTCTGCGGGCTGCCTTATTCGGCAAACTGGCTCCTGGTATCAAGTCCATTTGATGACTTATCTTCCTCAGTGGTGGTAAACCTTCTGGTACATTATCAAAGACAATGTCCTAAAATTCTTCCAACATATCTGAAACTTCTGTTGGTACATCTTCACATTTCTCTTGACTGTTCTTAGGAATTAATGAAAAGTAATGACGCTCATGCTTCATACCTTTCAAAAATTTCCTACCATCTACCAAGCAAATTCTGGCAGTACTACATACCTTTTCTTCCACCTCCTTCAAGGGCTTCAACTTATGACAAACTCCATCTTTTGTTAGGGAATATGTGTTTGCATGGCCATCATGGACAGCGCTCCTATCATACTGCCACGGCTTCCCCAATAGCATATGATATGCATCCATCGATATGATATCACATAGCACCTCATCATGGTAGTCCCCAATCTTGAACTTCACTAAACATTGCTCATTGACCAAAGCTCTATGGTCCTTTTGCAACCATGCAATCTGATATGGATGTGGATGCTTTCTTCTTATCAACTTCATCTTATCAACCATCTCATCTGGAACAAGATTGTCAATGCTTCCACTGTCGATAATAATATCGCAACACTTACCTTCACATTTGCACCTTGTGTGGAATAGTCTCTTCCTCTGATTGGGTTCTTTCTCCTCATTCAACAAAGTCTTTTTGACAACTAGGGTTTCTCCCCTTTCAGCATCTTTATCTACATGTGCAACTTGTGCATTACCTTTAGGTCTTCTATTTGTCCTTCCTTGATGTTATGAACACTTGTATTCTTGATACCCATCTTCTCCACATTGGAAATAGGTTCCTCTAAAACCTCCTCTTCCAGGTCCTTGCCCAGGTCAGCCTCTTCTTCTTCCTCTTTTCTCTCCATTGTTCTGGTCATGAGGGTGGTTGGTATTATCTTCTCTCTGATTTTGATTGTACCAACTTCTTCACTTTTCTTTGAATCTTCATTTCGGCCCCCATAGGGTCTTCCACTAGTCCTTCTTCCTTGACCTCTTCTCCTTTGTTTGTTGTCAAATATTTTATTCAGCTTCTCTTCCACCTTCAGGGAAAATTGGTATGCATCTTCTATGGTGGTCATTCTGACCAAGCTCAGCTCCCCTTGAATACTTGGTCTCAACCCATTAATGTAATGATCTATCTTCTCCTTATTGGCCTCTGCATGATTGGTTCTGATAGTAATCTTATAAAACTCTTTTGTATACTCCTTAACAGACTTGTTGCGTTGCTTCAATCCTTGTAGCTTCTTCAATAACTCTATCTCATAGTCCACAAGAATGAACTACTTCTTTAGTTTCTCCACCATTATATCCTATCTAGTGATCTTTCATTTTCCTCTTATGTTCCTCTCTAACTAGACCTCCTTCCACCAGATACTGGCATGGCCCTTCAATTTTGTTTTTGTAAACTTGACCTGATCTGGGTTTTCCACATCTCATACTTGAAATAGTCTTCCATGTCATTGATCCAATCAATAAGCTGTTCTGGATTCAAATCTCCAGAATATGTAGAAACTTTGATCCTAGGCCTTTTTCCAATCTTAGAAATGGCCCTTAACAACCTAACTTCTGTAGGATCTCTTGTAGCTTCTTGTTCTTCCTCAGATAGCTCTTCTTTAGCTTCATCTTCACTTTCTTCTCTTATTCTTGGATCAAACCCTCTTCATAGCTCCTCTTGCAATGCATCGATTTTCCTTTGTATGGCTCTAAAACCCTCTTCTGTCAAAGCATTCCTCCCAATACGATTTCTTTGTGAAGGCATCTTGATCTCCGTAGAAAACCTGTGCAAACTGCCTCATGGTCTACGATCTATCTATACACCCAGGAACCCTTGCTCTGATACCACTTGATGAAGGGGGTAAATCATAAAACACACAATAATAGAAATTGCACACAAAAAATAGAACTTTTTTTATTGATTTGGACAACTTATTACATTACAAAAGCTCAAATACAATTAGAGGAATCAACCCTCCACAGGCTACAACACATTACAACTTCCTCAAATCATTTGCTTTCTGTAACCCCAATTTAGCTAGGGTTTCTACTTTCCCACCTATTCTTGACTCTACACTTTCCCCCTTAACTCTACTACTGCCCAGAGTTCCCAAAAATGGTTATTAATAGCCTTTTTAGTTGCTAACAACTTAATTTCAAAATTTACATCTCCCTCCAAAAATAGGTCAACTTCCGAGAGCCATAACTTTTGATTTGTGTGTCTGATTGATGAACCATTTTATGCATCATAAATATTATGGAGTGCTCTAGGCATTAGGAACCTGCTCTACTAGTTTCGGCCATTTTTAGGCCCATATGGGGCTGTTCAGAGCCTCAAACCTGAGTTTGAATAATTTTTAAGTGTTTTTCAGGAAATAAAAATTTTAATATCTTTTAGCTCGCAAATGATCTTTGCGTGATTCCTTCGCCAAAGGTCTTATTTTCCATTATGAAGCTTCCTGTAAATTTTCACTTCATTCCATGCCCAAATGTAAACTTTCTAAAAATAACAGGTTGTTATTTTTAGCAGTTTGGAAAAACTGAAAGTTCTACATCATTATTCAAGCAATTATGGAACCAGAACCACAAAATTTGAAAATAAATGGAAATAACATCAACAATTTTGAAACATATCTTTTTTTTTTGGGTGATGGAAGATTGCCCTTACACCACTGGATGCTCCTGCATCAAATCCATGAATACAAACTGAATGCAGAGGTCCTATAGCATTATCGTGATAGCATATGGAATACTCAAAAGTACCCCTCAAATATTGGAACACTCGCTTAACTACATCTCAATGTACCCATCCAAGATTAGCCATAAATCGACTAAGGACTCCCACTCCTTGGGCAATGTCTGTTCTTGTGTAGACCATAGCATACTTAAACTGCCAACAACACTAGCATAAGGTACTTTGCTCATGTCCTCCACCTCACTAGTAGATTTTGGATAATTATTAATAGACAACTTTGTCCCCAATGAGACAGGAACACACAATGGTCTACAATTTGCCATGTTAAACCTATCCAACATGGTCTTCACATACTTACTCTAGCTTAGCCAAAGTTTTCTGTTAGCTCTATCTCTTTTAATTTCCATTCCCAGAATGTACCTGGCTACCCCAAGATTTTTCATCTCAAACTATGCTAACAACTTAGACTTTAAATCAGAAATCATATTCTTACCATTCCCAATCAACAACATATTGTCAACATACAATGCAATAATGAGAATGTGATCATTGCCAAACTTGTAATACACATAATTATCAGATTTCAATCTCATATATCAATCGACAACCCAAAGGCATCAAACTTCAAGTACCACATCCTAGGAGACTACTTTAAACCATAAAAAGACTTCTTTAACTTGCAAACCAAATTTTTTTTACCTTTCTCTATGTAATGCTCTGGCTGTGACATGTAAATCTCTTCCTCCAAATCACCATGAAGGAAAGTTGTCTTCACATCCATCTATTCTACCTCTAAGTCATAAGCAGCTGCAAGAGATAACAAAAATTGAATGGATGCCAGCTTTGCAACGGGAGAGAAAATTTCACCATAATCAATTCCCTCCACTTGTGAATACCCCTTCACAACCTATCTAGCCTTGTACTTTTCAACAATGCCATCTACACCAAATTTCTTCTTGAACACCCATTTGCATCCAATAGGTTTTCGTCCTTCAGGCAAAGACACCAAGTCCCATGTTTTGTCCTTTTCCAAAGAAGCCACCTCATCTTCCATGGCCTCCTTCCAGGAACCTACATCTTTCATGCCCATAGCCTCTTTCACAGTTCTAGGCAAATTAGTGTTAGTAAGTAAAGCAAAAACACAACTAAAATCAAGTAATGAATAACCAAACCTATCAGGTTCCTTTCTCGTTCATGTAGACCTCCTCAATGACTGAGGTTGAGGTTCTACTTCTTGTTCTAAGCTTTCAGAGCTGCTAGAGCTCTCCTCATCATCAGGTCTCAAAGGGTCTGTCTGTTCAGTCTTCTCAGGGGTAGAAGGAAACTAAACCGCATCTTCTTTATTTTCTGTCTGTTCTGGTTGTAGAACAATGGAAGAAGGTGTTAGCTCTCTGAAGATAAAACTTCTGGTATACAACACTTTTTCAGCCATAGGATCCCAAAGCTTGTATCCTTTCACATCAACACCATAGCCAATGAAAATACATTTAATAGCTTTGTTCTCCAATTTAGACCATTTCTCCCTTGGCACATGTGCATATGCCTCACAACCAAAAACATGAAGATGTCTAACTGAAGGATTTTAACTAGACCACACCTCCATAGGTGTCTTACCAACAAGAGCTGATGTAGGAGACCTATTTACCAGGTAGGAAGCAGTGGCAATAGCTTTAGCCCAAAACTTTTGTTTGAAGCTTGCTCCACTAAGCATACTCCTAGCCTTCTCCATCAGTGTCCTGTTCATTCTCTCTGCAAATCCATTTTGTTGTAGGTTGTATGGAGTTATTTTATTTGTTTCAATCCCTTTCTCTTTACAAAACTTATTGAATTGTGCCAAACAAAACTCACCACCATTGTCAATTCTCAAACACTTAATCTTTTTACTAGTTTAATTTTCATAAAAGGCTTTAAACTCCTTAAACAAACTAAAGACTTCAGTCTTGCTTCTGATAAAATAAACCCATCTCTTTCTACTGTAGTCATCTATGAAAGATACAAAATATACAAATTTGAAAATCAAAGGAACATTAACTGGACCAAACACATTACAATGAATAAGATCTAACACACCAGAAGACTTTTGAGAACTAGAGTAAAACTAAACATGATTTTACTTTACATATACATAATGTTCACAAAAGTCAAACTCAAGATTACAAATATTTAACCCCTCAATGAGGTTTTTATTTTTCAGGGTTTGTAGACCCTTCTCACCAATGTGGCCATATCTCAAATTCCATAACATAGTCTTTTTAGCAGGAAGCTTAGCTTCCATAGCAAGTGCACTACCATCAGAACTAGTTACAATAGATTTCTTCACTGCTCATTCAGATGGTGGGGATGAAGTGACTGTAGATCTTTTCTTTGATTTAGAAGAACTATTGCATTGTGAAGTGCATGCCTCCAGCTGAAACAGAGTACCTCTCCAAGTACCCTTCGCAAGCACCATAGATCCTCTAGTCATCTTGCATCCATCCTTTGAAAAGACAACCTGCACACCTGCATTATTCAACATACTTATAGAAAGTAGGTTCCGTACAAGGCCTGAGATGTGCATAACCCCAATGATCCCCTTCACTCATCCATCAGGGAATCGGATTGAGACTTTTCCATGACCAACAATCTTCAGATGAGAGTCGTCACCCAGGTACACTCTTCCACCATCGAACTCTTCATACTTTGTGAACTAGCTTCGATGTGAGGTCATGTGGAATGATGCACTAGAATCAATCAACCACACATCATTAGATGCATGGGTGACCAGGGCTATGATGAAGGCATCACCATCATCTTGTGGCTTGTCAGAATCTGAATCAGGGGTTGTCTTATTTTTCTTTTTCTGTTCTTTTTTGCATTCCTTTCAGAAATACCCCATCCTTCCATTGTTCCAACAAATAGCCTTGGACTTTTTAGGAGATTTGGATCTCCTGCGGGATTTGGATCTACCCTTTTCACCTTTCTTGTCCTTCTTCTTCCCTTTCTCTTTGGGTCTTCCACAAACCGTAAGAGGCCCTTTGGCTGACTTAGATGTCTTCCTCTGCATTTCTTCATATAATAGTGAGGACAACACATCTTCCATCTTAAATGTGGTAGTGGTGCTTCCAATAGCCATGACAAGATGATCCCATGAATTTGGCAAAGAACAAAGTAGGGTCATGCAACGATCCTCCTACTCCATTTTCACACCCACAAATGTCAACTGTGCAATGATCATGTTGAAAGCATTCATGCGATCAACAACAGATCCTCCATCTTCCATCTTCAAAGCAAACAACTTCTTTTTCAGAAAAAACCTATTCACCTGGGACTTAGCCTGATAAACATCACCTAGATTCTTCCAAAGATCTTTCATGCTCTTCTCCTCATGGACATTCAATAGGACAAAGTTAGCTAAATAGAGTCTTATGAGACCCTTAGCCTTCCAATCTTTGAGGTCCCAATTAGCTTGTGACATTGTTGTAGGTTTTACACTAGATACGGTTTCCCATAGATCACGATCAACAAGTAGGTCCTCCATCTTGAGTTTCCACAACCCATTAAATTTCTCCACCTCTAATCTTTTGGATGTGGCTGCCATTTCCTTGCTACAACAAGATACAGAATGCTCTACACAAACTCCCACTCAACTGAAGATTAGCTAAAAAACCCCTACCCAGTAGCTAGAACCAAAACTGGCTAGGCTCTAATACTAACTCAAAGGAAGCTAGGTGTGTAGAAAACACTTCCTACACTAATCTAATGAGGGGAGGCGAAGGTAAATTCAATTTTATCTTTACAGTTACAGATATGTTAACCCACTAACAAAGATATTGCAGCAAACACATACATAAGAAAGTAAGACAGAAGAAGAGAGACACAAGATATACGTGTGGAACACCCTTACGGGTGAAAAACCCCACTCCAAAATACAACTCAAATATATTCAGTAAACAGTGAAGGCTCCAATACAACACAGAGCCAATGCTCTTGTAGGTGTCTTCGACACTCATATCTAGAGATGTTCCAGCAACATAATAGTACCTGTCAAACCTGTAATACTTCTCTCCAAAGCACCTGTTTAAATAGCAAATACAAGGCAAAAATGGCTTCACATTGGGATGAGCATTGAACATCACCTCATGGCTCAAAACCCATGCCTATGGACACTTGTCCAACACTATAGGATGCTCCTAACACTAATCAAGTCACCCCATCCCAAGGAGGTCACCTATTTCCAAAATGGACAATGAAAGAGGCTCTTACAACCATCATAGAATCTGTCATAGTTGTCATAACTTATAGCTATAAGAGAATCTGTCATACATAGGCTATAAATAGCATATTATCTTACAACATGTCATAGTCCACCTTGGGGCACCCAAAGATGCTTTTTTAAAAAATGCTTCTTGACACATGTCTTCACCTGTCATAGGATCTTCTATTTCTGACTCTTACATGTCATAACTTCATCATAGGAATCTGTCATGACTGTTTCGGTCAATATTCCCTTACACACAATCCAAGATGCCGACACATGGCAAAATATTCCTACCACTAAGTGGGACGCCTATCTCCTCATGTGAGGACAAAATTACATGTGGTCATATGCCATGTAGGATGACACATCACCATGCCAACTCCCACAATATGACATAGGATTTGCATTCAACTAATACAATAGGCAATAAATAAATAAATATAGTGTAGAAATACAAGGAATTGTGATACGTAAAAATTAGGTTAATAAGACCAAGCATGTATTTGAAAACCTAATCCTACAACCATCAAAGAATTGAATCCAAGTAAAACCAAAAGCATGCAAATTTCAAGAACAAAATCACCTCGATTGTATGATTCCTTGTTTATGATGTGGATTGCTTCTCAATAATGAACAATTATGAAGATCAAAGCTACCATGATGGATGGATGATAATGATAATATGCTAGATGGATGCTAAAATGCTCAATATGCCCAAGATGATAATGTAGATGCTATATGAAAATGATGGATAGATCACTTCTTAGAGAGAATAGTATGGAATGAAAAGGTGTTTATATAGACCTCAACCAAAATCAATCAATGGTGGAGATTTGGTGGCTATGTGAATGGTTGGGATGAATTGATAATCATAGGTGAATGTGTAGATGACAAGTGGAATAAAAGATAAGGCTTATGTGTGACTGTGTACATAAAAAGTACTACATGTGAAAGATATTAAATAAAAGATGTAGTACCACACATATTTTTAAATAAAAGATACACACATGTCAACTCATGATAAAAGATAAAGATAAGTGATAACAGAAATTAATTAAATAAATAGAATTTATTTAATTAATTGGAAAGTTGGATTATGAAGGGATTTTAATTAAATAAATAAGATTTATTTAATTAAAAATAGATAGAAATAGAGATAATTAAATAATTAAAGATTATTTAATTATAGATTAGAGGAAATAGATGATGTATAAATTAAATAAATATAATTTTATTTTATTAATAGAAGAAATATGTGATTTAGATAAAATATGGAAATTGCTCAAGTGTGTTAGATAAATGCAGATGACAGCTAATGCAATATTTTGATACTAATGATAACTAGGTCAATTTTGGGTGTCTACAAGAATTACCAAGGTTGAGACAACTTAATTCCCAATAATATGGTATAAACCTATGTCTAAATTATAATTAATCACAATTTAAGAATTTATAAAAAATAATGTATTCAACAAAGTTATGTAAAAAAAGTTATGTTATATGGTATAAATGTCACTTTTTAAAAATATTGTTAACTATAAAAAACAAGTTATTAAAAGTTACATAAAAAAATTCACAAATTACATTTTTTAATTTAAAAAACATATATTTAGAATCTACACATGAAATCTCAAAAATTACTAGTTTGCATCATCTTTAAATTCTTAACAGTTTAGTTGTTATAGGTGTTAAAAAGTGAAATTTGGTTTAAAAGGTTGATTTCAATGTATCACTTTGGACAAAAAGTGGGACACATTATAATGGGATCACTCCACTTGGCTAACTACATGTTTCATATGACCTAGAGCTTTATGTCATCTTCCAGCTGATATAGATCATATTTAGTGTTGCAGATTACTATATACACATTGCATATGATTATATGAGGATCATAAGTCATCATCATCATCTGAGTTCATGAGTACGGGAATGAAGAAAGAGGTGAAAGGTGTAAGTGTGAGGATGAGAGTTCAAGGAGGGCCATGACAATATGGAAAAACATGTGGAATAGATTGGAGGTGGGGTTGTATTCAAACCCTATGGTTGGGAGGAGAGCAATTCCTTCATTGGTGGTATGTGATCATCAATGTATAAAGCCTATTGAGGTAGACTATAAAATTTCTTGACTATAAGATCAATAAATTTGTGAGATTATTTTGGTTACTTGTGTGTTATTATGTGTGAGGCTACATGGTTGGATTGTGACAAGTTGTAATCATTAAAAAGTGTTGAACCAAGTAAGTTTTGTGGTTATTTTAATGAATTTTTGCCATGTATGTTATCTTTATTTGTTATGGTTGTAGAACTGGATTGTCCTTCATTAAGCCCTCCAATCATGATTGCATTAGTTTTGAAGCATGAACATGCCTTTTTTATTGGGAGTACTTAGGTTTTTTAGCCTAGTCCGAGCCCAGAGAGACCCTTATGGCAGATCTCTTCCTAGCGGCTTTATCGCTTGAGACCACAGCTAGGCGGTCTCCTTCCCCAATGGGCATTATCACCTAGGCATTAGCACCCTTTAGTTTAAATCTATGAGCTCATTGGCCCAGCGAAGGCCCACAGCCTACGAGCACACCAGTCTAGTGGAGGACCTGAGAAGGATCTTGCGAGCACAGCAGCCCAGTGAAGGCACAAGGCCTACGAGCTCATTGGCCCAGTGGGGATTTGAACCTAGGTGGTGATCACTACAACCAACTAAACTCACCACCATGTTGTTCCCTGAAGGGCAAGCATGAACATGCCTTTTGTTTTACGTTATTAAGTGCCTATCTTGCAAGTCTTCCTACCATTATATAGAGTAGCCTTTATTTCATTTACAAATGATGGATTCATAATTGGATGGACTCCTCTATGATTGTAGTAACATCTAGCATCAATTTTCTATTAAAACTAGTTATTTTTCATGATCGCCCTCCTCTTACAAACTTTTGGTCTCATATTTGAAATATCAACCTTTGAACTAGGGATGCCATTATTTATCCTCTTTGTACTTTTATCCAATTTTGTTTCTATGATCTAACTCAAATATCAAAATAGTCTCCTCTCTCAAAAAAAGTAAATATATTGATTAGACTACTATTTTATTAGGAAATTAACTAGGTTGACCAAACCATTTCCTACATAACCATATGAGTGATACAGGAGCATCCAGGGTGTAAGAGCAATCTTGCATCACCCAAGAATATTTTTTCTTTTTCAATAAGGGCTAAAATTAGCAGAGTTACTATTTTTAGTAAGTTGGCATTTGTGAACGTATGGACACAAAATCTTACACAAACCTCTAGAATGGTGATTGAAGTCAATGGTGAAAAAATCACTTCAATATCATTTGTCATTTGTGGGATATTAATACTTTTTAAAAATCTTGATAGAATATTCGAAGACAAATTTGAGGCATTTAGAGGCTTCAAATGGGTCCAAAAATTAGTCAAAAATCAAAATGTACCTTAACAAGTCATTTTCTAAACACGCGTCTTTTTGAGATCTTTCCAATGATATATTATGATTGAAAATCCAACAATCAGATTTAAAGTTATGATCCCATGAAGTTGTACTATTGAAACTTAAAAATAAAAATATCTTATTGGTGGGAGTTATAATTTCTAGAAGATTCTGGGGCAGTTACACATTCTAGATAAAGGAGGCGAATGGGGGTTACAGGGGGTAGTAGGGCATATGGTGGATTTGGCTTGTAGATTGTTGTAATTAAAAAGACCATGTAGTTGTAGCTTGAAAATTTGCTGAATATTATAATGTCATTACATTGAGATAATAGAAAGCATGTGTTTCTTTCTTGCATTCATTGTTTTATTCTCTCTTATTGTTGTGTGTTTGGGTTGGTAAGGGGAGTACCCTTCATCAATGAGAGAAAAACATGCATGTAAGCTTACATGATAACCATAATATAAAAATCGAAGACATGCCACAAGATTACATAAGATATACCCTAGAAAAACCTTCAAGAGGGAAAAAAACTCAGCCTTCAAAAATACCCACACTCAATGTATTACTTATTAATAAAACATCACAACACACTTATAGAGCTTTCATGAGCACCTTTGAAGTATTAAACACCTCCAATGCATTCTCTATGTGTCCAAAGAAAATGGATAACCATGCAACCACACATCCCATGTCATGCTTCACATATGTGCTCTATAGGAAAGCTTAATACAACTGACAACCAACCTCACCAATTAAGCATGCTTGCTTTTGTAGATTCAAGATGACACAAATACAATTATAGTTTTGGCTAAACCATGTGTCTCAAAACCATGAAAGCACAAAACCATTGACTCCAAAATTAAATATTTGTCTTATGTCTCCCACACATAAAATATATAATCAATGTTACAATACAACTTTACAAATGGACCCAAATAAATATTATTTTACATAATTATAATAAATCATTCTTGTACAAGGTGTACAACACCCTTTTTCCTAGCATATTTCAATTTATTTTTCACACTTTCCTTCTTGAAAAAATAATCTAATTAATACACATTATAGTAGGTTAATCTCCCTTTCACATCAAGGTAGTTAATTTCCTACTCCTAAGTTTCTAAAAGTTTAAATATCCTATATGAGTTATTAGTTTTCTTTATGATATAAATTTATTTGTTTTGAAATATTTAGGAGCACTTTTTTAAAGAAAGTTTCCATTTGTTTTCGCTTAAGCACAACATGCCCTAATTTCTCCAAGGAAATTAGGGAACCCCTTTTTTGAGATGCCCTAGGGAACCCCTTGTTGTCAAAGATATAAGTGTGCACCTATAGCTCTCTACTAGATAGCCATGTTAATAATCAATTTAAGAATATTTTTTGCGGACTATGAACGTTTCCCATGTTTCTTTTTGCTCGTCATTGTCCATGTTTTTCCTTTGGTTCAATTTTACACTTGTTAGTTGGTTCTCTATGTTTGTATTTTCTGAATGTTGATGTGCCCTATTTTTGAACCCATGCCTTGTGTTTATTCTAATGTTCAAAGCATATGTTTGAATGTGCACCATTTAGTTTTGCTTGGGAACATGTGTTGCAACCGGGGAGAAACGACTAAATGAAATTGTTCACAACTTAGCTTTCACCATTCAACCTCTGTCAATCGATCTCATCATGATCAAAATTGGCCTTTAGATAGGGTCATACCTTAGCACCTATTGTTTTAAGCTTATGCATTTCATTCTATTTATGCATTGGCTAGCTACTGTTAGTCCTGAATCACTTTGAAGTTATTTTTCATAGTGCATGGGTAACTAACAACTAGTTCTTCAGTGAATTTGGCACTGCGACTGATCGGATTTGCCAGTCATGGCATTTTCTCTGTGGGCTTACAATTTTCTTATCTCCCTACACAATGCGTGGTGTCTGATATGGCACTGGGCATATGTGACATAATCTCAGCGGTCAAGACTATATGCGTAGGTACTTATGTGACCCCATAGGATTAGATGGCCAAACAAAAGTCATTGCAAGCAGACTAAACGGCTTTATCAAGAGAGCTTGAGCGAGGTATACATGATGCAATTGTATTGACTGCAGAAAAGTTCCATTACGGGCAATTGGAATGCTCAACCCTACGACATGTTCACCTCCCATTGGTTGTAGTAAAAGTAGGGTTGTACAGAATTGAGTTGCGTCTCCATTTGAGTTTATCCACAACCCACAAAGCATTACTCTTAAATGAAAATTAAGGATCAAAACAAATGCCATGAAATTTGAAGATATACAAGACAAAATAATAAATAATACCTGATGTAAAAATCTCAATCGGCGCCGATTTAGCAATGCGATACTTTTTCAAACGATCAGGATTTTCTTAAATTGACAGTTGCTTGTAAAAGTTCTCTTGGCTTTTCTGCGCCTTTAAAAAGCAAGCTGTTGATATCCATTTAGGTGTTTTGTTTCGATTTGGTAATTCTAAGCTTTATTTTCAATGAAGTTTTCGGTATATCTGTGAAGCCATGAAAGGCAGAAGATTCGATTTAAAATTATAAGAAAGGGAATTTGGCGACATGTGAGACATGCCAAAAGTTTCAAATTACATGTTTAAGGTTGTGTATTTTAGGACATCAGCTTAAGACACTTTCAATAATTACAATGATGACAGAGAGAAGGAATATCACTCTAGATATCACACATCAATCTCATTCAACATTAGTCATGGTTTAATCTCAATTCACGTCAAGCACAACAATCAAAAAGTCATATATATCTATTACTTTTCAACTTATCTTTACTTTCATCTTCATAGTTGAGGGATCATCACAAAGTCAAATTATGAATCTTAGTTTGAATCAAATTTGGTTGGTTCCAAATTCAATTTGCATCAATATTAATTTGCACAAGTGCCATCAATTTCTTTCTTTTACTTCTTTCTTGATATTGTCAAATCAACCAAGAGGCCTAATTCCATCAAGGAAGTTACACACTTCCCTTGCTGCATAGCAAGCTCTCAATGATGCGCTTTAGCATCACAATTTCTCAAACATAGATAGATATTGATGCAAAAAAAATTGCATGTATCAAAGGACATATTCTCTTGTGGACAATTCCCTGGTGTAAAGATGTCAAAGGACTAAAACTTGTGCATCATCCAATCCTATGCCTTAAGATTCTCATAATCCATTCGTCTAAGGTTTCTAGTCATTTATCTAGTTCCATATATCATATATCAACATTATGTTGTGGAATTCTTAGTAGTCAAGATCAACGTCAATCATATTTATAGGTTTAAGTACACATTAGCCTACCTACATCCATTGTGTGTAATCATATTTATAGGTTTAAGTACACATTAGCCTACCTACATCCATTGTGTGTAATCATATTTATAGTTTCAAGTAGGAGAGATTTGATACACAATTGGATCTATCCACATCCTTTCATTCAAATATTGATGGATAGATTGAGGTGGTCAACTACACACTAAGGCATATTTAGCCTACCACATTAGCCTACCTACAATAGGGCACATCTACACAGTTGGGATGACAACCTATTCTACATCCATCATGCTTACAATAGTTCTATAGAGTATAGTTCTTTTAGGACATGTCTTTGGTTCTAGCCTTCAACCTTGTACACAACCAACTATGCACCTTCTCATGTGGGATCTCTCACATGGGAATGAGAAGCAAATAGAGCATAATTGTTTTTCTCATATTCAATGTGTTCACCAACAAATATAGTAGATTGTCTCACACCAATAGTAGAGTTACAAAGAGTGCCATTAAGCTCATGGCACACCTCAGTCACTCAAGGTTGGGGAAAAATTCTAGTTGCATCTTTAAAAGGTTCATGCTTTAAGGGTCAACATTGGGTGATGAAACATTTACACTATATGTGATGTCTCTTTTTCAAAATTAAATAATTAAGTCCTCTAGGGTATTATTCTATTTTTCATAGGAAAATGATTTTAATAAAATAATCTTAATAAGTAGTTCCTCATATTATTTTAAAAAATTATTAAAGACAAATTATTTATTATTATTTTAAGCAAATAGGTGAGCCACCTAAATGGGGAAAATAAGGTCATTTGTAATTCCTAGGAATCTTTAATTATTTCTTTAGGAGTGGGAGTTATAGTCTAAAATTAAGGAGAATCTTTTGAGGGGAGTTACAAACTAAATATAGTCCGGAATATCTAAGAAAAAAAAAAGATATTAAATGATGGTAGTGGAAGAGGAAAAAAGGAAAGAAAGAAATGATTATTATTACTTCCTCAACAAATCTATAAAGGAAGGGAAAAAATATACAAAAGATATCTAGTTTGATATTATCAACCCTTTCATATTTTCTATAACATTTGTGTTTGAAAATCATCTAGGGATAAACCACTTGTGGTTGTAGATCTAAGGATGAAAACCTTTAAGGTCTTTCAGGATTCAAGAATGAAAACTCTTAGGATTCTAATTGGTAACTCCACCCAAGAATTACACAAAGCTTCGTTGACATCTCTACGTTCAACGTTGGTGTTTAAATGTTTCTTTTGGGTTTTCTATAGTAGTTGGTTTGTGTGAGTATAAATGATTGCAGTATTCCAATTTATTTGTTATGTGAAAGATTCTAGCATGGATTTTGTATTCCAATTTGATTTTTTATTTTGGCATAGTGGCTTAGTAACCTCACTGTGTCATGTTGGTATGGTCAAATACATTTATGGGCACTCTTGTTCTTCATTCTTTTCATATCCAAATAATGTGTTACTAGCATTTTAAATTTTTGCATGTCTATGAGATTGTTATGTTAGTGAATATTATATTCATCAGGTTAATAGTTTCTTGTACAGAGCCAAAATTATGAATTTTGTTAAGGTCACTTGCATATGGCCAATTTATCAATGTGTGTGATTGTTGCACAGAATTGACATTGTTCACACGGTTTGCATGGTAGATTGTATAGCTCTTTATCATTAATCCTAGCTTATTTAGCATTGAAATGGGCTCATTGATAGCATTTTCTTAGTGCTAGAAAATTATGGTTAAGGAAACCTTCTTATGCCAAATTTGTGATGGACTAAGGTGGCTTTAATAGCACTATGGTAGAATCCATTATTGGCATAGCCAATATTTGTTTCTATTTAATATTAATTTACTAGATAGTGGCATAGTACCATCCCTTAATAGAATTGTAACAAGTTGCAACCATTAATTAATCCATTAAAGAGGTGCCTATACTAATATCAATGCAGTAGAGAGCTACATCTTCTACCAATTCAATGCACCATTAGAAAGGAAATTTTGATGCCTTGAAGACCCACACTAAATTATGAATCATAAGAGGGTGTCATGTGGAAAAGGAGCTAACATGCTACTCTTTAGATTTGAATAAAAGCACTAGAGTTTGAAGCTTGTGCAACCCATATACTGTAGAGGCATTAGCATTGATTTTGTCATTGATGTCAAAGGTAGCTCATATCATGATGAGGAGGTGAGGAGATTGGTTGAGTTGGATTTGGAGATCACTATCAATCAAGTGAAGAGGATATCAAACCTCTTTATATCAAAATGTTGAAATGTTGCTTTATGTTTCAAGCCTCTTTGTATAATGCAAGATGTTCTTGTCATTATGTTTCAAGATGTTATGGAATGTCAAGGAAGAGGTTCATGTGTTCATATGACAAGTTGATAGTATTTACATTTGTCCATTTTCATACTTTACTCCTTGCAGGACATCAAGATTATTCTATGTAATGGATGCTTTCAGTTTCAAGTACAAGTTGCTTCACAGTTGTAGGAGGTTACTTCACAGTTGTAGGAGATGCCTTGTTCAAGTTATGATGGTATTACTCATGGTCCATGCATGACAGGACTTCATAGAGTTTTGGAGTTTCTTATGTGTTGATCATGCATCAAGGCTTAGGCTCATATGTTGTTTGGAATTGCTTCATGTATTTCTTGTGCATCCATATACTTCATAATGCAAGGCTCATGTTATTGCTCACCTTGACATCATTGTATGCAATGTGTCTTAATGACATGATAGAGTTGGTCATTTGTTGAGACATGTTCACAGGTGATTAGAGGTTGTTCACACGTACATGCTATTAAGATTCCATAATGCAAATGAAGCTTGATCAATGCTTCCTTCATGTCATGATGTGTTATTAGATTGCCAAAGTCATGAGGATTGGTCATCTTGTTTTGGTTATAGATGTTTTGATAAGAGGTGTATGGTGTAAGGCTTGTAGAAAATGAGAGAATGTACTTATGTAGAAGAATTATGTTTCTTTTGTGTTGATTAATACAAGAGTTTAAGGAAGGGTTCATAACAAAGTTTATTGATAATTATAGATTGATAGTTGCAGATTGGTAGTTGCAGATTGATAATGATGTTTGCAGATTGATAGTTGCAGTTTATGATGTTAACATCATTCATATTTTTTAGAGATTGAAGAAGGTTGTGCTTTATAGAGAAACATAGTTTTTCCTCTATATATTTTCATATTCATGTATTAGGGGTTGGTGCCCTTGAAGTTGGTGCTTCTAAATGTATTAAGCATTGGTGCTCCTTGAAGTAGGTGCTTCTAAACAAAGTAGTCAGTGAGGCTTTGTAATAAGTGCAACTTTTCATTAAGCCAATAAGGCATTTTGAGTGGTTTTTCATCCCTATGAGGGTTTTCCACTCATGAAAACTACTATGTTATGGTCTCAATTTATGTGTGATTAATTTCTCCTTCATGCTTGAACATTTAGTATTTGATTTCTTCTTTTGATAAAGCTTATTGTCAAGTTTGATTCCTTCACTTTATTCTTTCGAGTTTGATAAGAAGTAAATATCTTGTTTTTGATACAACACTGATTCACCCACCCCCCTCTCAATGTTGATCATACTCCAACAAGTGGTGTCAGAGCATAGGTTCCCTATAGAAGTCTAACTAGCTTGGGTAGGTCCTAATACTGGAGTACCATGGGAAAGTGCAAAAGAAATAGACAAAAGAAAAATGTCAAGTCACATACTAATCAAAAGGCACAATCTATACCAAATTCAAATGGCGATCTACAATCAGTTGATAGAAATATCTCACAAGTTGAGTTAGGTATTAAATTAGAGGAAGAGTCTTCTAGAGTTCTTTTCTTTGATGGTTCAAATTTCCCTATTTGGTGTATTAGAATGCAAGTCTATCTATCTTCTTTAGGTCATGGTGTGTGGATGTTAGTTGAAAATGGGTGATTTATTTCCTCTCAATCACCTATTACTACAAGTAACAAAGAGGATTATGAATACAATCATACAACAAAGAAGTCCATTTTGTATGGATTATCTAATGAAGTTTCCTGTAAAGTTATGCATTGTGAAATAGCTCAGGATGTGGAAGGAATTGATAAGAATCTATCAAGGTGATGCACTTGAAGGAGAGGACAGCTTGTTGTCTAAAGAAAGTGGGAATGAAAGGAGACTTTCACATGAAGGAGATGAGACCCAACTAGATTTAGAAGAAGAAGATCACATTATGAGTGATTATGGACAAGAGTTTGAGGTTGATGTTGAAGGAGAACTCATATGTGCTCTAGGTGAGATTAAGAAGTTCAAAAAGGAGAAACGTATATTAGAGTTGGAGCTTCAATATGAAAAGGACTCTAAGGACAAAGTTGTTTCAGACCTTGAAAAGGCAAGAAATTAGATTGTGAATTTAAGGACACAAGTAGATGAATCAGACAAATTGATTATTAACTTAAAACCTGAGATTGAGGAAGCCAAAAGAATATTAGATGTGACTAAATCTAATCTTAAAGTAAAAAGAATAGAATTTATGAAGTTAGAAGCAAAAATAGTTAGGTTGAGAAAGGATTATGAAGGACTCAAGGTTCTGTCAATGAGGTATTAGGAGTTTGAAGAGAGCACAAGCAAGTTGCATGAAATGTTGGGCAAACAAAAACATTATAAGGACACAACAAGATTAGGATATGAACAAGGACATGACCTTCTAAGGTAGATAAGACACCTATGAAGAAGGTAGATTTGAGTGATCATGTTGCTTCTAAAGGAGAAGGTAGAAGTACATTCAGGTTCACAAGATCTCTATCGACCAAGCAAACAATGAGGTACAATTACTCTCAATTCCATGGTTATTACTATGCATGTCATATTTATGGTCATAGGGCTATAGATTGTAAAAGAAATGATTTTGGATGGAATAAAGAGAAAAGTTTTTATAGCTGGTCAAATCAGGACTACAATAATGCTTGTTATAACTGCAATAAAGCTGGTCACATAGAAAGGAATTGTTAGATTCATGCAAGAAAAATGGGATATAATAAGAACTCCTTTGAATGGCTTAATAGAAGGACCAAAATCATTTGCTTTAACTATCATAAGTTGGGACATAAAATAAAGCACTATAGCAGGAAGTTGAACAAATCCTCTGAGAACATAAGAGTTAATGCAAAGTTCAAGTAAAAGAGGAAATCTATTCAGGTATGGAGAAGAAAGCAAGAGAATGTTCTAGGCAAGGAAAACAAAGATCCTATACTAGTTTGGCAGAGAAAGCAAAATCAAGAAAAGGAGGGTGTAAGCTTGTGCATACTACACAAGAAATATCCATGAATGCATAAATAATAGTATGAATTAAGGGGGAGTTGATTTGTAATGAATCTTTCAAACCCCTTAAACAATCAACAATAGAGGTTTTCATGAGACTTATGTGTTTAGTTTTGCATCTAGAGTGGTTGATGACAGTGACTCTTAAAGAACTTGACAAAGTTGTATGATTTCCTTTGGCAGCAATGACTTTAGTGTGTTTTTCTTGAGATCTTTCAACAATATACAATCTATTTCATCACATCTCAGTTCATGGTTGGAATGGTGTTGACAATGTTGTTTATAGGTTGGTCATGTTTGGTGTTCTACTCACAATCCACTAATGCTATGGTATGGTATCTTGAGTATTGAGGATAGTGCTATATCAGTAGTAAACATACAATGATAAACATTTTCTTTGATTGTTTGTATTATACTAGTGACAGTGTTCTTTCAATATGATTCTCACACTTTAAGTCTTCAAGATTTACAACATCTATATTTGCTTAGCAGACATGTGTTGCAGTCATGTTGTTATGATGATTATGAGTTGATTTGAGGGCTTATGTTGATAGTGTTGGCATAGTTCTTGAAGTTGGTACAATGATAGAATGATCATCTCTTATGAGTTTTTCATAACATTCAAGAATGTATGAGCCTCTTTCTTGATGATAGTACAATGACAATGCTCTTGAGGGGACTCAAATGCATGTTTGACACAAAATGCTCTTATGAAGACTATGAGAATGTGCCTTGCCAAAGTGCAATCTTGAAGACAAGAGCAATAAGGTATACATTTCACAAGCTCTTGAGACTAGCCAGCTCTAAGTGTGACAATCATCTTCATTTGGAGGATGAAGTAAGCACTGATCTTTGTTGTTACAATGATCCTTGATGCCTTGTTACAATGATCTTTGATGTTGTTAAAGTAATCCTTGATGTTGTTACATGTTGTTTGTTGATATACAATGATTCACATGGTTATATAGTGATTCTTGATGCCTTATACAATGATGATCTGATCAGTTTTTCATGTTCTCATGCCTTGATGATCTTAAAGTGATATTTGATGCCATCTAATCATGTTCTAACAGTCATGAAATCATGTTGCCTTCATTTCTTTAATCATGGCTACATTGTTGTGTCTTTGGTGCTTGGATACTAAATTTGTGGTTGATAAGTTAACAGTGTTTGATGATGACAATGATCAGTGTTTACAAGTGATTTCACTGTGTTTGGATAGTGATATGGAATAGAGATCTTGTTGTCATGAAATAATGTTGTTCGATCTTAAACTGTGATCTTGGTGTTTTGGTAATAATGTATGATGGTGATTTCATATGTGATAGTGTGCTATGCATATTAAAGATGTTATCTCATGTTTTGCTTCATGTTGGGATGAAGTTGTGATTTATATGAACCAGATTGGATAGGATGAGTGCTCCATTTTGCTACAAGGTAGGCAACATTTCTTGTTGCCCCAATATTTTAGATATTGTGATGGCATGACACTATGCTTTGGATGATGGAACTTTGTTGTATAGTGACTTTTGATGTCTTGATTTTTGATGCATTTGTTATCAAATCTTACTTGATGTCAAATCATGACTGTGTTTTTGATATCAAATAGACTTGCATCAGACATTCCTAAGCAGTTTTCTATTATATGACAGTTACTATTGTTTCAAGACTTCTGATTAAGCTTATTCTTCAATAGAAGTTGTAAAGAGCAGGACAACTGATACATTCTTTATGAGTTCATATTGTTTGCACCTTAGTGCCTCCTCATAACTTCATACTGGGTCATATATCTCATGCAGAGTTGTATGGCCTCTTCAATGTGGTTTCTAGAGGTTACATACTATAAGATTTTAGTAACATGAAGTTGACAGGTGTAAGTATATTGAGGCAGTCTCCATGTTTGATGACAATATTATCTAATAGTGTGTTATTGGCAATATCAAAGTATTGAGTGTGTATGTCATTTAAAGCTTAAGAAACAATTTGGGGTACTTGGATAGTTGTTTGGACACAAGGGGAGTGATGTTCCAAGCATCCTTTGTCATTTTTTCCAAAGAGAGAGTAATAAGGTGTAGTGCAAAACTTGGAAAATGTTGACATCAATGCCAGAGGGGGAGATTGTAGATGCATTAGCATTAATTTTTGTCATTGATGTAAAGGTAGCTCATATCATGATCAAGAGGTCAGGAGATGGGTTGATTTGGATTGGAGATCACTATCAATCAGGGGAAGAGGATATCAAACTACTTTATATGAAAATGTTGAAATTTTTCTTTATGTTTCAAGACTTTGTGTATAATGCAGGATGTTCTTGTCATTATGTTTCAAGATGTTATGGAATGTCAAGGAAGAGGTTCATGTGTTCATATGACAAGTTGATAGAATTTATATTTGTTCATTTTCATACTTTACTCCTTGCTAGACATCAAGATTATTCTATGTAATGGATGCTTTCTATTTCAAGCACAAGTTGCTTCACAGTTGTAGGAGTTTGCTTCATAGTTGCAGGAGATTCCTTGTTCAAGTTATGATGGTATTATTCATGGTCCATGCATGACAAGACTTCATGGAGTTTTGGAGTTGCTTATGTGTTGATCATGCATTAGGACTCAGGCTCATATGTTGTTTGGAATTTCTTCATGTATTTCTTGTGCATCCATATACTTCATAATGCAAGGCTCATGTTATTGCTCACCTTGATGTCTTTGTATGCAATGTGTCTTGATGACATGATAGAGTTGGTCATTTTTTGAGACATGTTCACAGGTGATTAGAGGTTGTTCATAGGTATAGGCTTGTTGAGATTCGTAAGTGCAAAAGAAGATTGATCAATGCTTCCTTCATGTCATGAGGTGTTACTAGGTTCCCAAAGTCATGAGGATTGGTCATCTTGTTTTGGTTATAGATGATTTGACAAGAAGTGTATGGTGTAAGGCTTGCAAAGAATGAGAGAATGTACTTATGTAGAAGACTTATGTTTCTTTTGTGTTGATTGATAAAAGAGTTTAAGGGAAGACATGTTCATCATAAAGTGTTAGACTTGGAACCTTATGTTTTTAAAGAACAGTGTTGTCATGTGTTCAAAGTGGTTGGTGTTTTGATATCATTTGTATAGATGTTCAAGGGTTTTACTTGGTTGATACATGCTCATGTGTAGAGATACAGGGTCTTAAATGCAAAGCTATACGGTCTTTCATGTGAAGGCACATGATAATTTATGTTCAATATCAAAGACATAAGTGTGAGCTCTTAAAACCTAATGACTCAAGCAAAACCCTAATTTAAAGTTTCTAATGCTCATCCTAAAAGCTATAAACTACCTGACAAGTGCTTTATTTCTATTTTTAGATTGACCAACTAAGCAGGTAACATGTAACTTAAGTTACATCTTATGGGTACTAGCCCTATGAGGTGACCAACCCTGACCACCTAGGGGCACTGAACACAAAAGGTAAGTAAAGCTTTTGAGCACCAAAAGCACATCGTGTGGTCCAAGACGAAAGGCTAAATGGCGTGAAAAGATTATCAAATGGATGGTGTTTAATTTTCATTTTGAAGTCCAATGGACACTTCACCATTCTAATTTTGACGTGCTTTGTTCTATATAAGGCACAAAAACTAATTTTTCTATCTCCATTCATGTGCAGAGGGATAGAGATTTTTATTATGAAGTATGTTCGATGTCTTTTTGAATTTTGATTGTTACTCTGAGTTGGTAAAGCCAGTACCACACTGATGATATAACAATTATTAGTTATATGAAAAACTTGGTGAAGTTAATGTATTTGAAACTTAAATTAGATGATGATGAAAACAATATTTAGTGCAAGAGAAAGATTGCAGGGGTGATACCTGAATAGAGAAAAATATTGTTAATTGCAAGGTTTGTAATGTGCAGATTGATGATTAAAGAATGGTGCTTGCATAATGATGTTTGTAGTAGGGGGTCATAACAAAGTTAATTGATAATTGCAGATTGATAGTTGCAAATTGGTAGTTACAGATTGATAATGATGTTTACAAATTGATAGTTGCAGTTTATGATGTTTACATCATTCATGTTTTTCATAGATTGAAGAGATTGAAGAAGGTTTTGCTTTATAGAGAAACAAAGTTTTTCCTCTGTATATTTTCATATTCATGTATTAGGGTTGGTGCCCTTGAAGTTGGTGCTTCTAAATGTATTAGGGGTTGGTGCTCCTTGAAGTAGGTGTTTCTAAACAAAGTAGTCAGTGATGCTTTGTAATAAGTGCAACTTTTGATTAAGCTAGTGAGGCATTTTGAGTGGTTTTTCATCATTATGAGGGTTTTCCACTTGTGAAACCTATTGTGTTATGGTCTCAATTTCTGTGTGATTAATTTGTCCTTCATGCTTGAACATTTAGTATTTGATTCCTTCTTTTGATAAAGATTATTGTCAAGTTTGATTCCTTCACTTTATTCTTTCAAGTTTGATAAGAATTAAATATCTTGTTTTTGATACAACATTGATTCACCCCTCATCTTAGTGTTGATTGTTCTCCAACATATATTCCTACCAATGGTTATAGAGTATTACTAGCTTTCATCACTAGATTTATAAGTACTCGTGGATATTTGAGTTTGTTGGATATTAACTTGACATTAGTTGTGAGTATATTATTTGAGTTTTAGAAGGTAATTTGGTCTTCCATTGTGACCCTGATATTATTCAAGTCTAGCCATTCTCAACTCTATTGAATAATACTCTTCATAGAGACTACACTAGCCATGCTGCTAGTCATAATGATTCGGAAGCTAAGTATGATTTTAGAAATTTATCATTTGTAATATATTGAGTGGTACTCTACAAATATAATCTTGAGCACAATCTTGGTCATAAAATTATCACAATAATATTGTAGTTAGTCGTGTTGGCCCAACTGCTAGTCCTAGTAGAAACAAGACTTTCAAGTTTAATATATTAGCATTGTACTAATCCATTTAGTCATTATATGCTCTCACCCTCCCTGATTTTGAGATCTTGGTGAACAGAAAGTGCCAAGGGAAGTAAATATTTGCCTCCTTTTTCTAGGGACATTATAGTGGGACCAAAGCTGGTGATCTTGCCAACCTATTCAAGAAGATAACCATTTGATGCAGATTGTTACATGTATCCTAGTGATAAAGAGTCCAAATACCATCAAAGAGAAAAAATAATGTTACAAAGTGGATAGAGATTGTGCTAGACTTGAATATGGTAAAAAGAGAAGAGCAATATGTCAGAAGAGGAATCAACTAAAAAAAGGTTTGATAGAATGATACAAGGATAATAATGCTTAATAGACATGTTGGACTACTTGCTCCACTTGATGTGGAATAATATGAATGTATACAAAAATTAGAATGGTGAGGCAAGCTCTTTGAGGGTCAACAATAGAAACAACAACAACAACAACCAAACAACCATTATTGGTTTTGCTTCTATACCATTCCAACCTACTTTCATTTATAGGGAGGAAGAAGCTCCTAAGGTGGAAGCTCAAATTTTGATGGAGGATGATCTCACCACTAAATATGCAAAGTGCAACACTCTTCCAAGAGACATTCAAGAGGCAATGTCTCTTACAAACTTTATTAATTTGAAGAAAACTAGAAGTGAACCTAGACCCAAGCCTAGATCTCAAGCAAGGTAGAACAATCCTCAACATACATTAGGAAAGATGACACATCCTAATTTTGATGGAACCAACAAGTGTAAAACTTGTGCTTGGATATAGAAATTAGCCATGTATTTATCACACAAACCTACTTGTGATGATGAAGCCATAACGTTTGTCACTCTTCACCTTGAGGGCATAGCTCATGAATGGTGGTACCATGGGTTGGTCAACTAGCATCAAGGTTTCATCAAAACTTATGATGATTTTAGTAGGAGGTTGATTGAAAAGTTTGATAGAAAAGATCCTGAGATTCATTTCAAAGAGTTGGCCCAACTTAGATAGAATGGCAATGTGGAGAAATATGTAGCTTAATTTTAGACATTATCAGTGATGGTTCCTAATATTTTTGAGAGAAGGCTCATTATGATAATTATGGAATTTCTATCTAAACCTCTCAAAATTTTGGTGAAGGATTTCAATCCTTTATCCTTGCAAGAGGATATCAAGAAAGCTTTAGATTTTGGTGCAGGAGCACCATGTAAACTTTGCAAGTAAGGTCATTTGGTAGAGTTTAGGTGTCTTGAGTCTTTTATGTTACAAATAAGGTCATGATAGACCATCTCAAATGTAAATAGAGTGATGTTGGGATAGTCTCACTAATATTGTCAAGTCTAAATAAAGTTGTCATTGGAAATTATGCAAAATAGTGGAAGATGAACAGTCAAGCACTCAAAAGTCAGTAGGAGACCATTGGTTTCCCTTACAACATGTTTAAGTATGCCTAAATCTTCATGGAAAAGGTAGAGTGGATGTACAAAAGATACATTGAAGATCTATAGAAGACAAATTTGAATGATGATAATGTGAAGAGACCCTATTTTCTGCAGATTTCACTATTTTCTTACTATTTCTCTGAATAGTACAACCCTATACAGACATGTCAAGGCCTGAGGTTGACTTGAGATGGAAGTATGATGAATTGACTTTCTAATGTTTCTTGTTTCATTCAATTTCATTGAGAAAGAAGATAGTTGTAGTCAATTTTCTAAAAATTGTTTGACTATTGCAGCCCTTAACTAGGGTAACAGTGAATAGATAAAATTGTGTTTCTCTAGTTTTAGACCAAGTGGTGAACTCTAATGTCGATGAAAACATTCATTCTTGTATACACTTTCATACTCTAAGAGTGAAAATAAAGGAAATGAATTTTATTATTGGTTTCATGATGCTAATTGACTATGTTCTAAAGTGTTCTAAGACTGTTAAGGTAGTAGGGTAAAGGTTTTGAAGGTTTGTTGACAAACCTATTATCCACCATCAATGAAATTGTTTTTGAAACGATGTCAGTTGTATTGTGAATCCATTTGAACTTAGGGTGTGTTAAAAACAAGTATTTGAATGTTTTCTATACCCTGTCCTACTGTGACTGAGTTGACAGTCAATACAAACTATGTTTGGAAAGATTTGTAGCATACCATGTGGAGTGGGTTAGAACCCTTTTGGAGATCACTTTTTTAAGGTATATTAATTCTATTAAAAGTTGTGTAGAAGCTTGGGATGCCTTCTTATATTGAATGTCAAAACTTTCAAGTTGTAGCCAAGACAAATAATCCTAATTGAGGGTTTGGTGGTTTGATGTTCCTAAAGACCTTTCTTGTGCCAAAACCTATTGATTTAGCCTATTTGTGACCTAAATAAAGATTTTCCATTAGAATTTAGGGTTTGTAGGGAGTTTAAGGTGGTGATGCTTTGTAAAACAAGGCTAATTGCCCCTCTTTTCCAGTGTAACAGTCCATTGTTGGGTGACATACTCCAAAGGAACCATATGAGATTTTGAGGTATGTTTTGAAAAGGCATAATGAGTATCTAAAAATCTATTTCTTTTGTGGGTTTGGCTTTTCTTTTGAAAGTTATGCCCAAATTTCATCATTTGGAGGGCTACTAGGATTTGGGTAGCTTGTGAAGGAATATACAGCAATTAAAGAGTGTAGACTTGAGTAAGGGTTTAGATTGGTTGTGTCTAAGTTCCAGAGGGGTAAGAAGACCTCTAATAACCTTGTTAGGTTTTGAAGTATTGAAGACCCTAATTGTTCCTTTTGATAGAGAAAGATTTCTTAATGCAAAGCCTATGAAATATGAAGAATTTGTGGGTATGAGCCCATTGTTGTGAAATATGTCTCCTTTGAATTGAGTTGAACCATTCCTACTACATCAATTGGTATTAGAGCTCAAAAAGATCTAGGCAAGAGAAGTTTGTGGTTGTGTGTTTGTGTTTGTCCAGGTTGGTTGCCAAAAGACTAGGTAGAGGAAAAGAGAAGATGATGCAGGAGCATCCAGAGGCGTAAGGGCAATCTTGCATCACCCAAAAAGAAGTTAATTCAAAACCATTGTAGTTATTCTTATTTCTTCCCATAATTAGTGTTTTTGGTTCTATAATATCTAGAATAACAATGAGGACTTTCAGTTTTTCCAAAACTGCTAAAAATAGCGACCTGCCTATTTAAGAAAGTGTAGCTACTATTTTTAGAAAGTTTGCATTTGGGCATGTAATGAAGCAAAAAATTCCAAAAAGTTACATAATAGAAATATAAGACCTTTGGCGAAGGAATCAGGCAAAGATCATATGTCAGCTGAAAGATATTAAAGTTTTTGTTTTCTGAAAAGCCCCTAAAAATTTACAGAACAAAATATGAGGCACTAAAACTTCTCATAACATCTCAAAAAGTTGATAGAAATCCATTTACAAATTCCCGATGTCATATTTCACATTACGAGATTTTCGGCGCTTAAAACGGTTTGTCAATCAGACACCTAGATTAAAAGTTATGCTTCCCGGAAGTTGACCTACTTTTGGAGGGAGTTGCAAATTTTAAAATTTAGCTGGAGACCAGCAAAAAGTGCTATTTATGACTATTTTGGTAACCCTGGGCAGTAGGAGAGTTAAGGGGGGCCAGTGTAGAGTCTAGAATAGGGGGGAAAATAGAAACCCTAGCTGATTTGGGCTTACAGAAGGCTGAAGATTCTAGAGTCTTGAGGTTGGGAAAGCTGTAATGTGTTGCAGCCAGTAGAGGAATTATCCTCTGATTGTAATTGAGCTTCTGTAATGTAATGAGTTGCCCAGTTCAATAAAAGAAAGTTCTATTTGCTATGTTTAATATTTGTTATTGTGTGTTTTGTTATTTAACCCCTTCATCAAGTGGTATCAGAGCAAGGGTTCCTGAGTATGTAGACAGATCACTGACCGTGAGGCAGTTTGCACCAGGACCTGAGGTTGTGGGTTTTCTATAGAGATCAAGATGCCTCCACAAAGAAATCATGTTGGTAGGAATGCTTTGACAGAAGAGGGTTTTAGAGCCCTACAAAGGCAAATTGATGCATTGCAAGAGAAGCTACGAAGAGGGTTTGAACCGAGGATAAGAGAAGAAAGTGAAGGTGAAGGTGAAGAAGAGCTATCTGAGGAAGAACAAGAAGCTGCTAGAGATCCTGCATAAGTTAGGTTGTTGAGGGCCATTTCAAAGATCGGAAAGAGGCCTAGGATCGAAGTTTCTACATATTCTAGAGATTTGAATCTAGAATAGCTTATTGATTGGATCAATGATATGGAGGAGTATTTTGAGTATGAAGATGTGGAGGACCCAAATCGGGTCAAGTTTGCAAAAAAAAAGTTGAAGGGCCATGCCAATGTTTGGTGGAAGGAGGTCCAATTAGAGAGGAACAGAAGAGGAAAAGGAAAGATCACCAGATGGGATCAGATGGTGGAGAAACTGAAGAAGCAGTTCATTCCTGTAGACTTTGAGATGGAGTTGTTGAAGAAGCTACAAGGACTAAAGCAAGGTAACAAGTCTGTTAAGGAGTATACAGAAGAGTTTTATAAGATTAATATCAGGACGGGCCATGCAAAGCACAACAAGGAAAAGGTAGCCCATTACATTAATGGGTTGAGGCTGAGTATTCAGGAGGAGCTGAGCCTGGTCAGAATGACCACCATAGAAGATGCATACCAATTTTCCTTGAAGGTGGAAGAGAAGTTGAATAAAAGATTTGACAACAAGCAAAGGGGAAGAGGTCAAGGTGGAAGGACTGGTGGAAGACCCTATGGGGGCCAAAATAAAGATGCAAAGAAAAGTGAAGAAGCTAGCACTAGTCAAAATTAGAGAGGAGATAACACCTACTATCCTTGTGAACAGAACAATAGTGAGCAAAGATGAAGAGGAAGAGGTAGACCTGGGCAAGGACCTAGAAGAGGAGGTTTCAGAGGAACCTATTTCCAATGTGGAGAAGAACGGCATCGAGCATATGAGTGTCCGCAACATCAAGGAAGGATGAATAGGAGACCTGAGGGTAATGCATGAGTTGCACATGTAGATGAAGATGCACAGTCTGAGCATCCTGAAGATACTGAAAGGGGAGAAACCCTAGTCGTCAGAAGAACCTTGTTGAATGAGGAGAAAGAACCAAATCAAAGGAAGAGTTTATTCCACACAAGGTGCAAATGTGAAGGTAAGTGTTGTGACATTATTATTGACAGTGGAAGCACTGATAATATTGTTTCAGAGGAAATGGTTGACAAGTTGAAGTTGATAAGAAAAAAAGCATCTGCATCCATATCGGATTGCATGGTTGCAGAAGGACCATAAAGCTTTGGTCAATGAGCAGTCTTTAGTGAAATTCAAGATTGGTGACTACCATGATGAGGTGTTGTGTGATATCGTACTGATGGATGCATATCATATGCTATTAGGGAGGCCATGGCAGTATGATAGGAGTGCTGTCCATGATGGCCGTGCAAACACATATTCCCTAACAAAGGATGGAGTTCATCATAAGTTGAAGCCCTTGAAGGAGGTGGAAGAAAAGGTATGTAGTACTGCTAGAATTTGCTTGGTAGATGGTAGGAGATTTTTGAAGGGTATGAAGCATGAGCGTCATTGCTTTGCATTGATTCCTAAGATTAGTCAAGAGAAATGTGAAGATGTACCTATAGAAGTTTTAGATATGTTGGAAGAGTTCTAGGACATTATCTCTGATAATGTACCAGAAGGCTTACCAGCAATAAGGAAGATAAGTCATCAAATGGATTTGATACCAAGAGCCAGTTTGCCAAACAAGGAAGTCCATAGAGTGACCCCTGCAGAGAATGAAAAGCTGAACAGACAAATTCAGGAGTTGTTTAGGAAGGGACTGATAAGGGAGAACCTAAGCCCATGTGTGGTACCTGCAGTACTAGCACCAAAGAAGGATGGAGAATGAAGGATGTGTACAGACTCTCGAGCCATCAATAAGATAACGATCAAGTATAGATTTCCATTGCCAAGAATGGATGACATCATGGATTGTTTGAGTGGAGCTAAGTACTTCACGAAGATTGACCTAAAGAGTGGGTATCACCAGATCTGTATCAAAGAAGGAGATGAATGGAAGATAGCCTTCAAGACAAAGGAAGGTTTGTATGAGTGGTTAGTCATGCCATTTGGGCTAACCAATGCACCGAGCACATTCATGCAGCTCATGACTGAGGTACTGAAAGAATTTTTGGGAAGTTTTGTTATTGTTTATTTGGATGATATTTTGATTTTCAATAAGACTCGGGATGAACATCTGATGCATATCAAAAGAGTTCTAGAGAAGTTGAGGGAAGATAAGTTACTGATTAATCTGAAGAAATGTAGTTTTGCAAAGAAGGAGTTGGTGTACCTAGGATTTGTTGTCTCAGAAGAAGGTCTTAAGATGAACCCAGAAAAAGTAAGGGCTATCATTGAATGGCCTACGCTAAGGAGCGTCACAGAGGTAAGATCTTTTCATGGTTTGGCAAATTTTTATAGAAAGTTCATCAGGAGTTTCAGTAGCATTTGTGTACCCCTAACTAAGATAATGAGAGGGGATAGAAAAGAGTTTAGATGGACTAAAGGAGTAGACAAGAGCTTTGATACATTAAAACAAAAAGTGGTAGAACAACCTATTTTGGCACTTCTAGATTGTAATAAGGTATTTCAGGTAGATTGTGATACTAGTGGTAGTGGTATAGGAGTTGTTTTGAGCCAAGAAGGTAAGCCCATTGCCTATTTTAGTGAGAAGCTTAATGATGCCAAGAAAAAGTATTCTGTTTATGATCAAGAGTTTTATGCAATAGTCCAGGCTTTGAAGAAATGGAGACATTATTTGTTGCCAAAAGAGTTTGTTTTATATACTAATCATCAGGCTTTACAATATCTTAATAGTCAAGGAAAGTTAAATCAAAGGCACTTAAAATGGGTTGAGTTTTTGCAGAGTTATACTTTTGTTTTGAAGCACAGGAGTGGGAAGTCCAACAGGGTTGCAGATGCCTTGAGCAGAAAGTGAAATTTGTTGACAGTAATGAAGATAGAAGTTGTTGGGTTTGATGAACTCAAAAGTTTGTATCCTAAAGAGCTAGATTTTGCAGAGGCTTGGAAAGCTTGTTTGGAACCTGTTACTTTGGACAGGACAAAATGGTTGGATTTCATAATGCAAGATGGCATGTTGTTTAGAGGAAGCCAATTGTGCATTCCAAGCAGTTCCATGAGAGAGAACCTAATTAAGGAGAAGCATAGTGGGGGGTTAGCTAGACACTATGGTCAAGATAAGACCATTGCCATTGTCAGTGAAAATTATTATTGGCCACAGTTGCAATAGGATGTGAGAAAATTTGTGCAGAGTTGCAGAGTGTGTCAGATGGCAAAAAGAACAAGTCAGAATACAGGGTTGTATCAACCATTACCCATACCGGAGAAGCCATGGGATGATATTAGCATGGATTTTATTCTTGGTTTACCAAGGACATAGAGAGGACATGATTCTATTTTTGTGGTGGTGGACAGATTCTCAAAAATGGCAGATTTTATTCCTTGTAAGAAGACTAATGATGCTATTTATATTGCTGAGTTATTTTTCAAGGAAGTGGTGAGACTACATGGTCTACCAAAAAGCATAGTTTCAGACTGAGATACCAAGTTTGTTGGTTATTTTTGGAGGACAATGTGGAAGAAGTTGAAGATAGAATTGAAGTTCAGTTCCGCACACCATCCACAGACTGATGGACAAACTGAAGTGGTGAATAAGAGTTTGGGTAACCTACTACGATGCTTGGTAGGAGATAAGCCCAAGGGATGGGATTTGATTTTACCATAGGCAGAATTTGCTTACAACAATTCTATCAATAGGAGTACTGGTAAATCACCATTCTAGATTGTATATGGCAATAGCCTAAGAAATGCTTCTAAGTTAAGGAAGCTGGACAATGGAGAAAAGACAAGTGCCGAAGCTAAAGACTTTGCAGAACATCTGAAGAATTTGCATGAAGAGGTGAGAAAGCACATTAATAAAATGAATATTCAATACAAGGCTAAGGCAAATCAGAAGAGGAGATATAAGGAATTCCAGGTAGGAGATGAAGTCATGGTTCACCTGAGAAAAGAAAGGTTCCCAATTGGAACATACAATACGTTGAAAATGAAGAAATTTGGACCATGCAGAATCATGAAGAAGCATGATTCAGGAAATGCATGTGAGGTAGAGCTGCCAAGTGGGATCAATATTTCCCCTATTTTCAACATTGCTGATTTATCAGAATATCATGAAGGTGGAATAGAGGATGGACCAACAGAAGTGCAGTGGAGTATTTCGACATCTACTTCAATAGAGGAGATAGAAGAGATCTTGGATAGCCATGTGGGAAGAAGCACTTGAAACATGCAATATGAAGAATATCTAGTGAAATGGAAAGGAAGGCCTATTGAAGATTCTTCTTGGTTGTCTAAGGTAGAGGTTGACCATTTGGGTTTTCCTCACACAAACACATGAGACGTGACAGGGTCACTTCTCAAATTACCCTGGGTGTCTGATGCAAGAGCAAAAAAAAGGTTAATTCAAAACCATTGTAGTTGTTCTCATTTCTTCCTATAATTAGTGTTTTTGGTTCCATAATATCCAGAATAATAATGTAGGACTTTAAGTTTTTCCAAAACTGCTAAAAATAGCAACCTGCCTATTTAGGAAAGTGTACCTACTATTTTTAGAAAGCTTGCATTTGGGCACGTAATAAAGAAAAAACTTCTAGAAAGTTACATAACATAAATATAAGACCTTTGGTGAAGGAATTAGGCAAAGATCATTTGTCAGCTGAAAGATATTAAAGTTTTTGTTTTCTGAGAAGCCCCTAAAAATTTACGGAACGAGATATGAGGCACTAAAACTTCTCATAATGTCTCAAAAAGTTCATGGAAATCCATTTATGAATTTTTAGCATGATATTTTACATTGCAAGCTTTTCGGCGCTTAAAACGGTTCGTCAATCGGACACCCGGATCAAAAGTTATGCTTCCCAGAAGTTGACCTACTTTTGGAGGGAGTTACAAATTTCAAAATTTAGATGGAGGCTGCCAAAAAGTGCTATTTAAGACTATTTTGGGAACCCTGGGCAGTAGGAGAGTTAAGGGGGGTGAGTGTAGAGTCTAGAATAGGGGGGAAAATAGAAACCCTAGCTGATTTGGGGTTACAAAAGGCTGAAGATTCTAGAGTCTTGAGGTTGGGAAAGCTGTAATGTGTTGCAACTAGTAGAGGATTCATCCTCTGATTGTAATTGAGCTTCTGTAATGTAATGAGTTGCCCAGTTCAATTAAAGAAAGTTCTATTTGCTGTGTTTAATATTTGTTATTATGTGTTTTGTGATTTACCCCCTTCATCAGAAGAGCCCTAGGTGAGGCAAAGAGAAGCAATGAGAGACTTGCTAGAGGAAAAGATGCATTTGTTGAAGAGGTATTTGTTGGGTAAGGGTTCACAAAATAAGAAGCAAGAAGTAAAAGAGAGGAAAAGGAAAGAGGAAAAGATGAGGCAAATAGAGGTTGAGAAAGAAATAAGAGAATTGAAACAAGCTTTGAAACAAATGGAAGAAGACATGGAGAGGACAAATAGAGAGTTCCAAATGAACATGCAATAGCTACAAAATTGGCATTTGACAATAAAGAGAAAGGTTGTATCATGGCCTATTCAAAGCCTGAAGCAAAAGAAAAGACAAATGAAAGCACCAAAATCAGTTGACAAGAAGTTTTTGTTGGTGGAGGAAGACAATAACAAGCCAAGATGAAGGATGCAGCCATTTCAAATCATGGGAATGTTGAGATAGTAGTAAATGAAC